>CM052649.1:180748144-180913838 GCA_028533165.1 Leontopithecus rosalia
TAGCCCCTCTGCCGTAAGACTGCTGAGGTCCACTCCGGGCCCTGCTTGCCTGGGGTATACCTGTAGCAGCTGTGGAACAGTGAGGGATGCTACCAGTTTTTTCTTCTATCTTTGTCCCAGAATGATGCCCGCCAAATGTCAGTCTGATCAGTCCTTTTTGAGGTGACTCTTTGGGTATATGGGGGTCTGGGAGCTGCTTGAGGAGACCGTCTGTACTTTATAGGAGCTCAAGTGCTGAGCTGTGAGCTCTGTTGTTCATTCAGTGTTGCTAGGCAAGTACGTTTAAGTCTGTTGTGGCAGAACTCATGAAACCGTTTTTTTTTTTCTCAGATGCTCTGTCTCGGGGAGTTAGGGCTTTATTTGTGAGTATCTGTTGTGCTGTCCTGCCCAGCTAGGGGGCAGTTTAGTCACTATTTGCCTGCCGAGGCTCCGCCCTGCTGGTGTGAGGTCTGCCCTTTTGCTGTGGACTCTGTCCTGCTGTTTTGGGCTCCGCCCTACTGACGTGGGCTCCGCCCTGCTGACATGGGCTCTGCCTCGTTGACAGAGTCTGTCTGTTATGGTGGGTTGCCTTGGCAACGGCTGGCTGCATCTGCAATGGGCGAGTACTTCAGTAGGGGCAGAAGCTCTGGGTAATGGCGGACGCCCCTCCCCCACTGAGCTGCATAGCCCTGGGTTCAGCTGTGCCTGCAGTGAAACTCTCAACCCTGAGCGTTTCGAATCGCCGTTTTGTTTGTCCCTGTGGGGTGGGACCCGTCGAGCCTGATCACTTGGCTCCCTACCTCCGAGCCTTTTTGCTTTTTTTTTTTAAGTTGTAGGGTTGACTCTCTCCCAGGTGTTTCAGTCACCGGCTGAAAGTGCACCGGGATCTGTGTGATTTCCCGTGCAGCGACCTGCTGGGCTGGCTCACAGTTCACCTCCCAGAAATCTCCTGGTCTGGCTCACTGTCCAAATCCCATTTAATCAGATGAATATGGTAATCTGCCCTCCTGAATCTCAAATTGCTGGTTTAACAGGGCACCCAGACCCGTGTGTTTTGTGCGCTGTGCCGCTGTTGTGCAGCACCAGCTGTTTGGCCGCGCTAGTGGAGACTGCTGCACTGGCGTCCTGTGTCCCTCCTACACCTGGGATTTTCCCCGTTCTGTGGGCTATAAAAATCCGTCTGGAAATGCAGTGTGAACTCACCCTCTGTGTCTTGACTGAGAACTGCAATCCTGAGTTGCTTCTATAGTGCCATCTTCCCCCGTCCCCCGCAAGGGGTTGCTTTTTTTCTTTAAAACAACATTACCAAAGTGTGTGTTAAATGGAAGGAGACAGAAATTCTAAGAGAGTACCATAGTAGAGATAATTAAATTAACTCGTTAATTATTTAATATAAAAAAGAAGGGTTCAGTCATCAAATATGCTTGGAAATATTGGGATCATCATCAAAGTTAAATGGACTTCATACTGCAGTGAGTTACTGTGGCCTATTTTGGTTTCAAGTGGAGACATCACACTTGTCAAGAGGAACTTTATATGAGGGACTTGTGGTGTTTGCAGCTTTCAGGACAACAGTATATCTGGCCTTCCAAAAGCACTTAGACCTGACATCCTATGCTGTAGATTCTCCCATCTCCATTCCTTGCCATGCATCTGCACACTGACCATCTCAATTTCCTCCCTTAACTTCCAGGGCATACTATTGGCCTAACTCAAGTTACTTACTCATATTTGGACCAATCAAATGTAGCCAGCAGCAGATATATGGGAAAAAGATTGTGATTGGCCAAGCTTGGGTCAGGTGATTACTCTTGGACCAATCAACTACAGCCAAAATGGCAGCTGATGACATTCAACATCATGGCTGCCTCCTGAAAAACCACATTAAGGGGAGATATGGGAAAGGGCACTTTCTGGAAGAGCTATAGAGACTAGAGACTCAAAATAGTATGTCTGTTATACAGAACAAAGGTGCTACGGTTTTCTAAAAGGGGAAACATTACATATCACTTTTCCCCTGCCATATTTGACCACGGGTGTTTATTTTAAAGGGCTAACTTGAGAAATGCTGTTCTGAGGATTGTCTTTTGGAATTGATGCTCTGAGGAACACAGAAAGACAGATGGGGAAAGTAGTGGGGATCGGGATGGGGAGACGGAGGTGCTCTGGTTGGCCAATGTAGGAGATCTTACATGGGGAGAACCTCTTCCCACCATGCCACCTCTCCCCTTCTCCACGATATTGTGGCTATAGAAATCTCACCTGGAAGGACCTATTTGTGTATCTAAAATTCCCATTTCCTTAGCAGGTCTCTTCCATTTAAAGACAAGATTGCCGGATTTTCCTTCATACCCGTCTGGCTGCAGCTCTTGGCTCTAAAATACGTCTTTCTCATTGGTCCAATAAGTAGTAGACACAGTCTATAATCACCAGATTTATCATGTAGATATATGACTGCCATTTGTTAATGGTGAGATTTATTGAAATAAAATTTATCTGCTCCAGTGTCCTTTTTAACAAGGCAAAGGAGATAGCACAACTCTCGTTTTATGTGTTTTACATGACTTAAGTCAGGATTTTGACTGAATTGCAGTTGACTGGTATCTGTGCTCAGCTCACAAAAAAGCAGAATTTCTTCTACTTTCAGCAAAGTCCTTACTAGTAAAATTGACCATCTGAAAGGGTAAGGACAGTTCATGCGGGAAGATGACTGAGAAAGCCACAGATCAGGGGTTATCAAGGTTATTTCCAGTGGTACTTTCTCCAGCCGAAATCTTTCCTGGACACTTAAAAAGCTGATATGTGGCAGGGTGTGGTGGCTCACTCCTGTAATGCAAGCACTTTGGGAGGTTGAAGTGGGAGGATCACCTGAGGTCAGGAGTTCAAGACCGGCCAACATGGTGAAATCCTATCTCTACTAAAAATACAAAATTTCGCTGGGCATGGAGGCACATGCCTATAATCCCATAGCCCCAGCTACTTGGGAGGCTGAAGCAGGAGAATTGCTTGAACCCGGGAGGCAAAGATTGCAGTGAGCTGATGTCACACCACTGCACTCCAGCCTGGGCAACAAGAGTGAAACTCCATCTCAAAACAAAAACAAAAACAAAACACAAACCCACAAAAGCTGATATGTCCTAGTTAAAGAAGGCATCGTACCATTCAACTAACTCTCCAATATGCGTGCCTCTGCCCATCAAGGTAACCCTGACCAGCTTCAACCTCCCTGGGCTCAGGTGATCTTCCCACCTCAGCCTCCTGTGTAGCTGGGACTATAGGTGTGTGCTACCATGCCTGGCTAATTTTGGTATTTTTTTTTTTTTTTTCAGAGATGGGTTTTCACCATGTTGCCCAGGCTGCTCTTGAACTCCTGGGCACAAGTAATCCACCTGCCTCAGCCTCCCAAAGTGCTGGAATTATAAGAGCCACTGCTTGAGTTCAATAACCTGCCCAAGACCAGGAGATCCAAGGAAACAGCCAGCTCAAGAGTCTAACTCCTATATTCATGCTTTTGTCCCCACTCTCTTGGACTGACTGTCCAGAATTTGAGTATAATCTTTTTTTTTTTGAGAGAGAGTTTTATTCTTGAGCCACTGCTCTTGGCCTACAAGGACTTCTTAACCCTACTTACTCCACTATTAAAACAATATTGAGGCCAAGCTCGGTGGCTTACGCCTGTAATCCAGCACTTTGGGAGGCTGAGGTGGGTAGATCACAAGGTCAGCAGTTCAAGACTAGCTTGGCCAAGATGGTGAAGCCCTGTCTCTACTAAAAATACAAAAATCAGCAGAGCATGGTGGCATATGCCTGTAATTCCCAGCTACTTGGGAGGCTGAGGCAGAGAACTGCTTAAATCCAGGAGGCAGAGGTTGCAACGAGCTGAGATCCCACCACTGTACTCCAGCCTGGGCAACAGAGCGAGACTCCGACTCAAAAACAAACGAGCAAAAAATATTGAATTCCACACCCCATCCCAGACCAACAGAATCAGCGTCTTCAGGGGATGAACCCGGGTTTGGAAACTCCTTAAAGGCTCCCAGAGGATTCATGTGCGTGTCCGGAGTCAGGAATGACCGATATTGACACGATGCAGCTGGAAGTGATTACAGTTATGAAATGAGACAGTAATCCAGGGCTGAGCGGGGTGGCTCACACCCGGAACCCCAGCACTTTGGGAGGCCAAGGCGGGCGGATCACTTGAGGCCGGGAGTTGGAGACCAGCCTGGGCAACATGGTGAAACCCCATTTCTAGTAAAAATACAAAAATTAGCCAGTCATGGTGATGCACGCCTGTCACCCCAGCTACAGGCAAAGGTTGTGGTGAGCCGAGATTGCGCCACCGCACTCCAGCCTGGGCGACAGAGTGAGACTCTTGTCTCAAAAAATACAAATAAAAATAAATAAAAGAAACAGTAACTCGGGATTATTGTTAATCGTATCTTTCACTCTATAGCGTCTACTGCCGACTATTCTCGAGAGTTACTTTCCCTTTCTGGATGGGTTAAAGGATATCTAAGGGGCCTCTTAGGGTCTGTCACTGAAAGACGGTCACGGATTTCCTCAAGCGACTGGGGAGCCAGAATCGAGCTTAAGTGGTGATACCTCTGGCCATCTCATCAGTGGCAGCAGGAAAACTCTTCAAAAGCCTCATCTGGGCCTGTCACATCCGAGTGAAATACTCATGCGTGTCAGTTACCTTCCCGCATTTCCCAGGCCACTTGAGGTGAAAAATGTGTAGGCTTTGAACCATCCGAGGAGAGCTTTCTCAGCTGTCAGCAGCTGCACACCGTCGCGATCAGATTCATAGTGACCCTTGGATTGTGTCAGTCGCCGCAGTTCCTCACCCGTCTAGGAGATTGACAGCCCTGTCTTGTCAGTTTGTCAAATCGAATGACAGTCTCTCCAGATTTGGTTATGTGTGGACCAGGGGAGCTGTCACGGAAACCTTGTGGATGCCGATGAGCGGGGGGGCATCGTCACCGTACTCAGGTGCTGTGAATAAGGAGAACAGGGCAATTAGATGCTCTGCATCCTTAACACAAGAAAGTTTACAAATTAAAGCTTGTCAGTGTCCTTAAGACCACTCAGTGACTAAAACACTTGAGTGCTGACATGTGAAGGCAGGATTCTGCAGCAGGAGTTACAGTTACAGCTCCTGTTTTCTCCTCTTTTCTTTTTCTTTTTTTTTTTTTCTTGTGAGACAAGGTCTCACTCTGTCACCCAGGCTGGAGTGCAGTGGCATGATGTCAGCTCACTGCAACCTCCGCCTCCTGGGTTCAAGCAATTCTCCTGCCTCAGCCTCAGCCTCCTGAGTAGCTGGGATTACAAGCACACCCCACCATGCCTGGCTAATATTTCTGTGGTTTTAGTAGAGATGGGGTGGGGTGGGGGGTGGTTTCACCTTGTTGGCCAGGCTGGTCTCAAACTCCTGATCTCAGATGATCCACCCACCTCTGCCTCCCAAAGTGTCTCATTCTTTCCTTCTTTCAGTTGATCAAACACACCTCAGTGAAGCTGGGCTGACTGGAGAAATTGTAAGGTCTCTGCAGTCTTCCATAACGTCTGCTGATTATTGGTTATCAAGCAGGAAAAAAGAAAAGAGGCTGAATTTGGATGTCAGAGTTTAACTGAGCCACCACTGGCTTATTTCATTGCATTAACAAATGAAATAGAGAGCCGGGTGCGGTGGCTCATGCCCGTAATCCCCACTTTGCGGGGCTGAGGCAGGTGGATCACCTGAGGTCAGGAGTTCCAGAGCAGCCTGGCCAACATGGTGAAACCCCATCTCTACTAAAATTACAAAAATTAGCCGGGCATAGTGGCAGGCACCTGTAATCCCAGCTACTCAGGAGGCTGAGGCAGGAGAATTGCTTGAACCTGGGAGGCGGAGGTTGCAGTGAGCTGAGATCACACCACTGCACTCTCCAGCGTGGATGTCAGAGAAAGACTCCATCTCAAAAGAAAAAAAAAAGAAATAGAATAAAAAGAAATACATAAAAATGAATCATAAAGTTGGGTTAAGTTTTGCTTGTGCACTATTTATGTTATGTAAATGTATAAATCATTGGGTATACTTATGGGATCATGTTGGTGTGTGTGTGTGTGTGTGTGTGTGTGTGTTAGATGGAGTCCCACTCTGTTGCCAGGCTGGAGTAGGCAGTGGTGCCATCTCTGCTCACTGTGACCTCCACCTCCCTGGTTCAAGCAATTCTCCTGCCTCAGCCTCCTGAGTAGTTGGGATTACAGGCACCTGCCACCACGCCAGGGTAATTTTTGTATTTTTACCATACACGGGGGTCTATATTGGTCAGGGTGGTCTTTAACTCCTGACCTGAAGTTATCCAACTTGGCCTCCCAAAGTGCTGGGATTACAAGCATGAGCCACCACGCCCTGCCTCAAATGTGTTTTTTATTGTGACTTACTACCAAAAAAATTGGAAAACCACTATCCTAAGAAATCCAGGGGTGGAGGAAGGAATTCTACCAATCTTTCTAGATGGGTGAATAGAACAGACACAATTAGGAGTTTTTATCATGTGCCAGGCACTGTTCTAAGCACTTGAGAAGTACTAGGTCATTTTATCGTCATGACCACCCATGTGACAGATGAAGAAAGGGACACATGGTAGATTATGAATTGTAGTAAAAGCCTCAGCAGCATGGTGAGAACCCTGCAACCCCTCATCTCTAAAAAAATTAAAAAATTAGCCAGGCAGGGTGGCATGCACCTGTAGTCCCAGCTACTCAGAAGGCTGAGATAGCAGGATCTCTTGAGCCTAGGAGTTGGAGGCTGCAGTGAGCTATGATCACACCACTGCACTCCAGCCTTGGCAACACAGCAAGTCTAGGCACTCTGTCTGGGTAAAAGAGCCAGACTCCTCTTAAAAAAAAAGAATTTGTGCTAGAAGAACAATGACTTCCAAAGATGCCCATGTCCTAATGCGTCGAACCTGTGAATGTTACCTTCCATGGAGAAGAGGCTTCACAGATGTGATTAGCTCTGGATTGTACAGATGGGCTCAGAGTGGGCGTGAAGATTCTTAAATGATGGAAGAGGGAGGCAGAAAGTCTGAGTCAGAGGGGATGCGAAGCTGTGGTGCCGGTGACGCTAAGTGGGAGGGAGGGGAATCAAGCAATCTCTTTTTGCTAAAGGCCTCTACCTCCCTCAATTTTGACCTTGATCTTCCCTGTCTCCTTCCAGTCTATCATCTTCTTTGGGTCATGGGTTCAAGTCCACCTCTTCCAACAGGTCTTCCTTGATGGAGGCTACTCCAGGAATAGTATATTGTCGTGGGCTTGCCAACTTATCCTTTCTTTTGTAAATTTATTTTTATTTTATCACTATTATTTTTGAGATAGGATCTTGCTGTATTTCCCAGCCTGGTCTTGAACTCCTGAGCTTAAGCTATCCCCCTGTCCCAGCCTCCTGAGTAGCTGGGACTACAGGTGTGCACCACCAAACCCAGCTAAAATTTTTTGTTTTTATTTTTGTAGAAATAGGATCTTGCTATGTTGCCCAGCCTGGGCTTAAGCAATCCTCTTGCCTCAGCCTCCTGAGTAGCTGGGATTATAGGCATGTGCCACCATACCCAGTTAAATTTATTTATCTTTTTGTAGAGATAGGGTCTTGCTATGTTGCCCAGCCTGGTCTTGAACTCCTGGGCTCAAACAGTCCTCCTGCCTCAGCCTCCTGAGTAGCTGGACTATAGGTGTTCCCCACCACATTCAACTCCCAACTTATACCTTCATTAGAGGGGTATGAGCACGCCCACTTGACCACACTCTGAATAACACAGTGTATTACTATTTGAGAAAAACGTTTTGGCACCTTTTAAGGCAGAGCTGATGCGCATCTGCTGGAATAAATCAGTGTTCTTGTCTTGATTACCTTAATTAAGTCTATAGGTCTATTTTTGAACATAACACACAACCCTATTCCAGGAAAATTTTATGTGTTTCTGGGCTAAGAATCATTGATAAATGATAAGCTTTCTTTTTCCTCTTCTTCTTTTTAAAATTCTTTTTCAGATGGGGTCTCATTCTGTCACCCAGGCTGGAGTGCAGTGGCACAATCATAGAAAGCTCCCTGTGGCTTCGATGAGAGATTCTCTTGTCTCAGCCTCCCAAATAGCTGGGACTGCAGATGCACACTGCCATGGCAGGCTAATTTTTTTAGAAATTTCTAATTTTTGTAGAGAAGAGGTCTCACCTTGTTGCCCAGGCTGGTCTTGAACTCCTGGCTTCATGTGATCCTCCCTTCTCAGCCTCCCCAGATACTGGGATTATAGGCATGAACCATTGTACTCGGCTGTCCTGTTTTTCTTTGCCATGGTTACATCTGCTGAATTTCATCCAGTATCCTATTCAATGCATGAGAACCAGAAGTCATGAGAACAGAAATACAGAGAAAGGCGACGGGCTAATTTATTATGATATCAAGATGGAAGTTTCTGTGAAACATAAAGGCACATTAACTGCTTACATTTTGTTACATATTCCAGGTAGCTAAGATTTTGTAAAGATCAAGCATTCTGTGCTTCTATGGTTATTGATGTCACCCCTGGGGCATTTTATAAATTCTGAAGTATAGAATCATGGCCGTGTCACTTGTGGTGTGGACATCCATGTGGCAAATCTGTGTTTGCATTCAATTATAAGATGATTGTGTGAGGTCAGTGACCCAGCAGCAGAGACTCAGCTCTCCAAGCTCTGTTGTCTAAAATTACGCGGTGGCAGGAATTAAGAGGCACTGCATTCTCTCCCTTGGGAAAAGAACAAAACCTCTCTGGGCTTCCATTTCCTCGTCTGTAATAATTAAGGGGTCGAATTACACGGCCTCTAAAGTCCTTCCGATCCCCAAATGTCCTGTCCCGGTGATTCTGATTACAGTCCTGATCCTGTCATGCATGCAAAGTGCTATTTAAGTAATTGCTTGCAGGTTGAACATTTCATCACTGTCAAGGGCCCAGAAGCGCACGGAAGGGCTGCGCTTCCTTCTCTCTGGTTACATGCTGAATGTAATTACACTTTAAATGACTTAATAAAGGAGATGGGTGCCTTCCTTCACCAGGGCTTGTCCTTGGGCTGTGCATGCAGTGCATATAAACGGTGCTTACACATCTCATCCAAGTAGGCTCAGACCTTGCTCCGCCGTGACCTGGTGCCAAGCATCTGGTTTGAACCAGCACCACTTGTGTTCCATATTAGTATCACTTATGTCTCCTCACCTTGCTCGGGAGGTGTTTACCCCAGGATTCTAGAGAGGCAACAAGAAGGGCCATTTTGTGAGGCGCTATGAGCTATAAACCCTGGTACGGTCTGGCTGTATCCCCACCCAAACCTCATCTGTTTTTTTTTTTAAGACAGAGTCTCACTCGGTTGCCCAGGCTGGAGTGCAGTGGCATGATCTTGGCTCATTGCAACCTCTGCTTCCTGGGTGCAAGCTATTCTCGTGCCTCAGCCTCCCGAGTAGCTGGGATTACAGGCACCTGCCACCACGCCTGGCTAATTTTTGTATTTTTAGTAGAGACAGGGCTTTACCATGTTGGCCAGGCTAGTCTCGAACTCCAGATCTCAAGTGATCCGCCCGCCTCGGCCTCTCAAAGTGCTACCCACCCGGCCCCAGATCTTATCTTGAATTGTAGGTCCCATAATTCCCACGTATCGTGGGAAGGACCCAGTGGGAGTTAATTGAATCACGGAGACGGGTCTTTCCGTGCTGTTCATGTGACAGTGAATACGTCTCATGAGATCCAATGGTTTTATAAATGAGAGTCCCCTGCACAAGTCTTCCCTGCCACCATGTACCATGAAGGTGCCTTTGCGCCTTCTCTTCCACCGTAATAGTGAGGCCTTCCCAGTCACATGGAACTGTGACTTTATTAAACCACTTTTTGTTTATAAATTACTCAGTCTTGGGTATGTCCTTACCAGCAGTGGGAGAATAGATTAATAAAAAGCCCCTCCCACCTATATACGCACTCACTCACTCAAATAGGGGTGTGTGTGTGTGTGTGTGTGTGTGTGTGTGTGTGTGTGGTGCTTTTCTTAAAGGGAGACATGAGAGTTGCAGGTTTAGTGTCAGATACACTTTGGTTCAAATTTTGTTTTCAACATTTTCTTTCTTTTTTTTTGGCAGGGACAGGGTCCCGCTCTGTTGCCCAGGTTGGAGTGCAGAGGCGCAATCACGGCTCACTGCAGCCTTTGCCTCCTGGGCTCCAGCAACGCTCCTGCCTCAGCCTCCCGAGTAGCTGGGACTGCAGGCATGTGCCACCATGCCTGGCTAATTTTTGTATATGTATTTTTTCTTTGTAAAGGCTGGGTTTCACCATGTTGCCCAGGCTGTTTTTGAACTCCTGGACTCAAGCAGTCCTCCCACCATGGCCTCCCAAAGTGCTGGGATTACAGGCATGAGCCACCATGCCTGGCCACAGGTACCGTTTCTTTAATGGTAAAGAAAAAGAAAGATGGGGACTTACGGAGATGGTTATGCAAAGCAGGAGACAACACAGCAGCTTCCGGCTGGAGGTTTGAGCTTCCTAAGCCCTCAGCCCCCACGGAGATGTGCACCTGCTGCTGATTTCATCTGTGTGGCATGAAGATGCTTCAAGGCACAAGATGCTTGCCTTTGCCGGAAGGGCTCAGAACGTTCTTAGTATTATATTGACCACCTTCTGTCTCTGCTTCCCTCAAGTTTTGGTGACTCTGACCAAGTGCCTGCCTGCTTAGCTGGTGAAAAAAAAAAAGGATACAAAGCAATGGCCACTCATGCATATTCCTGACTATTTCCATGAGATCAAGTGACTGGAAGGTCACCTTTTCCAACATCCCATGCCTCAGTTGGTCCATTCCTCTCCTCTACTGTCTACAGTGTCTACTGGCATCCTGATAGAACCACTTGTCCTAGACTTTTGGGCTGTTATAACAAAATATCCTAGGTATTTACTAGTTCCATTCACTTAGACTGGGTCATTTGTAAACACATTCATTGCTCAAGGTTCTGGAGGCTGGAAAGTTCAAGATCAAGGTGCCCGCAGATTCATTGTCTGGGGAAGGCCTGTTTCTCACAGATGGTACTTTCTATGTGTCTGCCCTTGGTGAAAGGGGTGGAAGGGGCAAGCAGGCTCCCTCAAGTACTTTTATAAAGGCACTGATTCCTGTAATCCCAGCATTCTGGGAGGCTGAGGCGGGGGGATCACAAGGACAGGCGATGGAGACCATCCTGGTCAACATGGTGAAAACCTGTCTCCACTAAAAATACAAAAATTAGCTGGGCATGGTGGCGTGCACCTGTAGTCCCAGCCACTCACAGGGCTGACGCAGGAGAATCACTAGAACTAGGGAGGCGGAGTTTGCAGTGAGTTGAGATTGCGCCACTGCACTGTAGCCTGGTGAAAGAGAGACACTCTGTCTCAAAGCAGCACAGGAACATTCAGACCATAGCACCATTCAGTAGACGACTACTCAGCAAGAAAGAGGAAGGAAGTGTTGGAAGTTTCTGCACCAACACAGATGAATCCCAAGGTAATCACGCTAAGTGAAAGAAGCCACATGAAAAGGAGCACACAGTGTATAATCCCACTTACATGACACTCAGAAGACGCAAAACTAACTGGTAGGGACAGAAGGTATGTCCGTGGTTGCCTATGAGTACCAAGAAGCTTTTGAGGTCATAGATGTGTTCATTTTCCTTCCCTCCCTCCCTTCCTTCTTCCCTCCCTTCCTTCTTTCCTTCCTTCTTTATTTTTTTTGAAACAGGGTTTCTCCCGTCACCCAGGCTGGAGTGCAGTGGCATGCTCATGGCTCATGAGCCTCCCGGGTTCAAGTGATGCTCCTGCCTCAGCCTTCCGAGTAGCTGGGATTACAAGCACATGCCACCATGCCTGGCGAATTTTTACATTTTTTATAGAGACAGAGTCTCACTGAGTTACCTAGGCTGGTCTCAAACTCCCGGCCTCAAGCGATCTTCCCACCTCAGCCTCCCAAAGTGCTGGGATTACAGGTGTGAGCCACCATGCCACCCTTGTTCATTTTGCTGAATGTGTAGTGATTTCGCAAGTGTATCCATATGTCAAAACTTACCAGAGTGTGCAATTTAAATAAATGCACTGTATTGAGTGTAAATTAGACCTCGTTAACACTGTTAAAAATCAGTTAGTGACTGAGAAGAAAATCTCACGCATTCACAGGGAGGGGCAATGTCTGAAGAGAGAAGGGATTTCGAAGAGAAACAGAAACTGATTCTCGCACAGTTCTGTAGGTTAAAAGTCTGAGATCAGGGCGTCGCAGCATTGGTTCCTTCAGAGGGCTCTCTCCTTGGCTTGCTGGTGGTAGCTGTGTTCCCTGTGTCCTCACATGGTCATCCCATGATGTGGGTCTCTGTCCTAATTTCCTTTTCTTATAAAAACACCCATCATGTGGCTTTTGTCTTTGGTTCTGTTTATGTGATGAATTATGTTTATAGACTTGTGTATGTTGAACCAGCCTTGCATCCCCGGGATGAAGCCTGCTTGATCATGATGGATAAGCTTTCTGATGTGCTGTTGCAATCAGTTTGCCAGTATTTTATTGAAGATATTTGCATCTGTGTTCATCATGGATGTTGGCCAGAAGTTGGACAGGGAAAATGTGGCACATATACCCCATGGAATACTATGCAGCCATAAAAAATGATGAGTTCATGTCCTTTGTAGGGACACGGATGAACCTTGAAACCATCATTCTCAGCAAACTGAAAAAAGAACAGAAAATCAAACACCACATGTTCTCACTCATAGGTGGGTGTTGAACAATGAGAACACATGGACACAAGGAGGGGAGTACCACACACTGAGGTCTGTCGGGGGTGGAGGGGTGGGGAACTAGGGGAGGGATAGCAGGGGGTGGGGAGTTGGGGAGGGATAACACAGGGAGAAATGCCAGATATAGGTGATGGGGAGGAAGGCAGCAAACCACATTGCCATGTATGTACCTATGCAACAATCCTGCATGTTCTTCATATGTACCCCCAAACCTACAAAGCAATAAAATATATAAACAAACAAACAAACAAACAAACCCACCAGTCATATTAGATTAGAGCTCACTCTCTTGACTTCCATTTATGTACTTAAAGACCTATCTCAGGCTGGGTGTGGTGGCTCATGCCTGTAATCCCAGCACTTTGGGAGGCCGAGGCGGGTGGATCTTGAGGTCAAGAGATCGAGACCATCCTGGCCAACATGGTGAAACCCTGTCTCTACTAAAATACAAAAATTATCCGCGTGTGGTGGTGCATGCCTGTAGTCCCAGCTACTCGGGAGGCTGAGGCAGGGGGATTGCTTGAACCCAGGTGGCAGAGGTTGCAGTGAGCTGAGATTGTGCCATTACACTCCAGTCTGGTGACAGAGCAAGACTCCATCTGAGAAAAAAAAGACCTATTTCCAAATACACTTGTATTCTGAGGTCCTGGGAGTTAGCACTTTAATATATGAATTTTGGGGGCATACAAGGTAGTTCATAATATAGTGCAGTTGATAAAACAATAATTTTTTTTCTTTTTTTCTTTGTGAAGGCGTCTTGCTCTGTCACCCAGACTACAGTGCAGTAGCACAATCTTGGCTCACTGCAACGCCCACCTCCCTGGTTCAGGTGGTTCTCCTGCCTTAGCCTCCTGAGTCATTGGGATTACAGGCACCTGCCACCACACCCAGTTAGCTTTTGTATTTTTAATAGACCTGGGGTTTCGCCATGTTAGCCAGGCTGGTCTCAAACTCCTGACTTCAAGTGATCCGCCCACCTCAGCTTCCCAAAGTGCTGGGATTACAGGCATGAGCTACTGCACCTGGCTGATGATTTTGTATATGGTGAGAAACTCACCTTGAAACCCAGCAGGTAAGAATTCTGACTTCTTTTCTCCTTCCCAGAAGATTGGATAAGTAACTGAAGTCACTCACGCTCCTTCAATTGCCGTCGTCTGAAAATGGCGGACATAGTTGGCTTGTGTGGCAGCTGTCTTGTGGCCCCGTGGGCAAAGTCAAAAGGCTGGTACAGAGGCTGACCCCAAGCCCTAAAATCAGTGAGCAGCAGTGCCAACCCTGGAACTATCTTCCCTAAGATTTCTGTGATGTGAGAAACTGATGCCTGTGATCACTAGTGACTTTTGCTCTTACCAGAGCAAAAACTGTGCCTTGCATCCCAGGCTGGTAACATGCATTATGGGATTGCCAGGTGGGGTGAATAAGAAAAGCTATAGAAAATGGACCAGGTGCGGTGGTTCATGCCTGTAATCCCAGCATTCTGGGAGGCCGAGGTGGGCAGATAATCTGAGGTCAGGGGTTCAAGACCAGCCTGACCAACGTGGTGAAAACCTGTCTCTACTAAAAAATACAAAAATGAGCCAGGTGTGGTGGCACATGCCTGTGGCCCCAACTACTCAGGAGGCAGAGACATGAGCATCACTTGAACCCAGGAGGTGGAGGTTGCAGTGAGCTGAGACCATGCCACTGCACTCCAGACCGGTGATAGAGTGAGACTCCATCTCAAAAAAAAAAAAAAAAGCTATAGAAAATAAAAATGGCTGTTGTAGTAGATATCTGGTCAATGTCAGGTTTTTCTACCCTCAATGAGACTCTCAGCTTTGGGATATTTGGATCGGGCACCCCCTGTTTTCCGACAGAGCTGCTAATCCCTAAACCAAAGCATTTTGGGGCAGCTTCCATATGTCCCTGTGGCAGGATGTGTTATTTTTCTTCCCTAAGTAGTAGCAGGTGTTTGGCTGTGTCCATTAAAAGCCATTTCATGTTCCCCTGACAAACGAGTTTTTTATTTAGTGGCGTAGGATCAATAACGTATCTCATGCGAACTATTAAAATGGAACATGTCTGCTCGGCTGACAATTGTATTATCGATATGTACTGAGCGATAAATTATGTGAATCAAAAATGGAGCAGTCGGCCTTTTAAAAGGCTTATCTGGGGGCACGGCCTGCTTGGTCACAGCCACAGCCTCGGCTTCCTGGGGCTGCACTTGGAAAAAGCGCTCGATGCCGCCCAGGCAGCTTTCCATCTCAAGCGGGAACACGGCTGCCGGCTGTCTCCGCTCTTCAAAGTTAGCGGAGGCTCATTTGGAATGAATGCTTGTCCTCTGCTTCTCAGCCAGGCCCTGGTGGAATACAGTCTTTCCCTATCCCTGCCCTTTGATCAAGGTGAATATCCTTTGTCCCATGCTCAGTGCCGTAGGGGACGGCATTTCAGATACCCTAGTCCTGTCCCCATCAGGAGTCAATTCCCACCTTTGCTCCTCACTGCCATCAGTCTGACACTTAACCGGCTTCTTCGAATGTACAGGTTTTGTCTTCTATCTGTGGCCTCGGACAATTGCTGGAACTTCTCTGGCACCTTCCTTTGGATGCAGTCACATTCCCTGTCAATTGCTGATCTCTTGGGGTAACCACTTTACTCCCCACCCATACATACTCTGCCTTTCCTGTCTCATGGGAGTTGAGAAGTCTCAGTTGCACTGGCAGCTGTTTTCAGGATTTCTTTTTTTTTTTTTTTTGAGATGGTGTCTCACTCTGTTGCCTGGGTAGGAGTGCAGTGCTGCAATCTTGGCTCCCTGCAACCTCTGCCTCCTGGGTTCAAGCAATTCTTGTGCCTCAGCCTCCTGAGTAGCTGGGACTATAGGCGTGCACCATCACGCCCGGCTAATCTTTTGTAGTTTTGGTAGAGACAAGGTTTTGCCACGTTGGCCAGGCTGGTCTCGAACTGCCGACCTCAGGTGATCCACCTAGGCTTCCCAAAGAGCTGAGATTATAGGCATAAGCCACTATGCCTGGCCAGGATTTCTATTTGAATCATCATTACCTCCATAAAATCTATCCCTTAGGGAGCATTCCTCCTGGGTACTGCGTTGCAAGGCATGTTGGAAACTCAGCTTCTTAGGAGAAAGTCGAAAAGAAAGCAGTCTGGAGATCAGGCAGGGCAGGGGCTGGGAAGCTGGGAACCTGATTTGGCTGTGGGGCTGACCCCAAAGGAACTGGTCAGAAGTTGAATGCACAAGGTCAATAGGGCTTGGTGAACTTGGATTGATACGGGGCAGGGAGGAATAGTTGTGAAGCAGAAACCCTTGAATGACAGTTCGTCATAGACATTCTCTTCCAGTAGGAGAAACTGGATGTTACACAGGAACCCAAGGCCTTCCTTTGAGCCCAGATGCAGTAGTCTTACCACCCAGGCGGCCACTTCCCATCCGAGTTGGTAGTCAGACGGAAAGCTGTTGCTATATTTGGCCTAAAGGAATGCCTTTCAATCAGGAAAGTGCGTGTATTGGAAGCAGTGACCGGGTTAATAAGACTCTCTGAGAGGGAAGACATGGTTGAAAGGCACGCTAAATATTACGATAGAATTTTAAGGTTGGAAACACAATATTTCCTAATAGAAACTGGGTAGTTAGGTTCTACCAAGACATCTTGTATAGGGATACGGGAGGGGCAGAGATTTTCAAGGAAGTGGGAGCAGCTCCCTCCAGGAGCTGTATCAGAATCTTATGGGACATATCAAATGTGTGGTTTTCATGATTACTTAGAAAGGACACATGCACACGAATGTTCATTGCAGCACTGTTTACAATAGCAAAGACCTGGAACCAACCCAAATGCCCATCGATGACAGACTGGACTGGGAAAATGTGGCACATATACACCATGGAATATTATGCAGCAATCAAAAATGATGGGTTCGTGTCCTTTGTAGGGACATGGATGAATCTGGAGAACATCATTCTCAGCAAATTGACACAAGAACAGAAAAGGAAACACCGTATATTCTCACTCATAGGCGGGTGATGAACAATGAGAACACATGGACACAGGGAAGGGAGCACCACACACTGAGGTCTATTGGGGGAAATAGGGGAGGGACAGTGGGGGATAGCGGGGGAGGGATGGCATGGGGATAAATGCCAAATATGGGTGAGGGGGCAGAAGGCAGCAAAACACACTGCCACGTGTGTACCTATGCAACTATCTTGCATGTTCTGCACATGTACCCCAAAACCTAAAATGCAATAAAAAGAAGAAAAAAAAAAAAAAAAGAAAGGGGTAGATTTACCCAAACAGGGCTAATGGACTCCTTACAGCCAGTATTTCTGCTTCCTTTAGAACAGAAGCCCCTGAACTTTCACCTAGAACAGGGCAGCTCAGAATAAAGGTTACATTTCCCATCTTCCCTTGCAGCTGGGTCTGACCATGTGACTAGGTTCTGACCAATGGGATGTGAGCACGAGTGTTACATGACAGATTACAGGAACTTGCTGTAACAGAAGCTGGCATTAGACCATGAGTCCTTTTCTCTACCTCTTTCTCCATCTTTGTGCTTGGCATGCAGATGCTACTCTCTTTGACCTTGAGGATGAAGGTCATGTCCTAGAGATGGCTGAGGGTTCAGTTATTAGGTTGGTGCAAAAGTAACTGCGGCTTTTTTTGCTGTTACTTCTAATGGAAAAAACAGCAATTACTTTTGGACCAATTTAATAAAAGGACTGAGGATCCTTATGGACTCCGTGAAGCAGAGCTCATAAAAAGCTGCCCAGAGCTTTCCCCCACTGGACGAATTTTACATGCAAAATCAACTTCCATTGTGTTAAAGGCTGTATTGTTCTTGTTTTCCTGTGGCTGAAGATTGAAAGAACCACAGTTCTTTCCTTCTCCGAATACACATCGTGCTCCTTACAGCAAGTGCTAGAGTGTAATTGCCCTCCTTTTGAATCTGGGCAGGCTTTAGTGACTTGATGGATCAATAGAATGTTGCAGAAGCAACATTTTGGGATTTCCGTGTTTAGATCAAAGGGTATGACTTTTGCCTGGGTCTTCTGGAATGTTTGTTTTAGGACATTGCCTCTCAGAACCCAGCTGCCAGGCTGGGAGAAGCCCAAGCTAATGGAGAGGGAGGTCACATATGGAGCTAATGGAGAGGCACCCCGGTCCACCATCCAAGCTGAGCTCCCAATCAATAGCCACAGGAACAGATCACCTTAGATACGATGCTCAAGACAGCTTACGGATGAATGCGCTCCCAGCTACCATCCGACTGCAATTATATGAGACACGGAGAGAGGCCCTTCCAGCTCTGCTCCTGGCCAGTCCTCAGAACCATGAGATAAACTAAAAAGTTGCTGTTGGAAGCCCCTAAGTTATGGGATGGTTTATTACACAACCATGGATAACCAAACCAGCCAATGTGATCACAGAAGATGTAATTTTGATCAAGAGCAGTCTCTGTTAATTGGATGGAAAAGAACAAGAGGGAATTAAAGAAGTAAAGGCGATGTCTTGGATACAGGTTTTCTCACAGCAGCTGATAAATTCCTGCTTGATAAAGAGCAACCTCGGCCCAGCGCGGTGGCTCACGCCTGTAATCCCAGCACTTTGGGGGACTGAGGCGGGTGGATCACGAGGTCAGGAGTTTGAGACCAGCCTGGCCAAATAGTGAAACCCTGTCTCTACTAAAAAAAAATTGCAAAAATTAGCTGGACATGGTGGTGTATACCTGTAATCCCAGCTACTTGGGAGGCTGAGGCAGGAGAATGGCTTGAACACAGGAGGCGGACGTTGCAGTGAGCCGAGATTGCTCCACTGTACTCCAGCCTGGGTGACAGAGGGAGACTCTATTTTAAAAACGAAACAAAACAAAAAAAGTGACCTCGTGTGTGACATCAGTGGGGTGACACTGGCACACAGATGGCCTCGACTCCCTGACTCCTACCGCCCTCTGAGTCCTCTGTAAGCCCCTGTGTCGTGCTGCGGTCCAAGGGGGAATGCCAGCCTTCCCTGGATGGCCTTGGTTCTAAGTGCTTGCCCCATCTCTCTTTGCTTCATCTCTCTTTCCTCTTGGCTCCAAAAAGTCAGTCTGCTTTGATTAAACACCGTTTTCTAGTCTCTCTTGTTTTGCAGGACCCACTGCAAATGGGTGGGGTACATAGGGCGCCTATCCTCTCCAGGTTTTGTGGGACAGCACCCTATGTATCCCAGCCAAAATTAATGACTGGCCCAATGTCTGCTGACCTGCTTGTCTGAAAAGTCTTTGCAAACCCCAGGTACGTATTTCTGTGGGGAGCAACAGAACCCCTCATACAGAGAATTCTGCACAAAGCCGTTGCCGAGTGGCAGGTCTGAGTCAAACAGACATGGGGTACTCACTAATCGAGCCCACCTTCTGCAGAGTACAGCAATCAGAAGAATTGGAAAGAAATTCTATTATCAACAGGAACAACTCCAGTAAGGAGTCATCAGCCTTCCCTGGCATTCTCTACCCAAAGCAGCCTTGATTATTTTTCCGCCTCTCCCTACCTCAACCACACCTCCAGTAACCAGGCAATCTACTGCAGGTTTGGGCTTAATGTCTCCTATTCATTCCCTAAGCGTTGAAAGGGATAATTGAGAGGTAATTGCATTACTGCACAGTTTGTAGTTAACCTTCTATTTTGGCTCTTAACATGCATATCTTTGCTCCAGGAGTACATTAAGGGTAATTATAGGCAATTCCCTGCCAGATCCAGAGAAAGGGGCTTGCAGTGAGTGCAGGAGCCTACCAGGAAGAAGGATTAATGTAGCTGAGCTTGAAGCACATCCAAGAAGGTGAATGAATTAAGGTCAACTTGACATGAACTTTGGCCAAGCAGAGCTGGAAAAATTGGAGTCAGATTGAAGTCCTTTCTTGAGAATTACTGTTCTTGAGAAGAAAGCCCAGATAAATTGTTGTGTAGTCATTTATTTGGCCAAATATCTGAGTGCCTTCTCTCTGCTGAGCTTTGAGTTGAGAGCAGACAGTGTTTGAAAAGGTTCTCTGGTGCTTGGCATAGAGTGACATTTGTCATGATCTGTCCATAAAAGAGAGCCTACAAGATGGGTCTTTGGGATCCAGTGTGATGTGCTGTAACCCTCAGGAGCATTTAAAGAAATAAAATGTCGCCATTTCCACTGTGGGCATTTAGGGAACGTCAGTTATTTTCTGTAATTGGGCATGAGCTCCTAGAAAAATGAAATTTATGTGCAATACTTCCTTCCATCTCGAATGCACAATAACTCAAATAAAGCCCTGAGGGTAGAGCCCACATCCAAATAGTGGCACTGCAGCGGGCACCCCTTCACCAATCCCAGCCCTGGCTCAATTGCTCTGTGCCTGAGTTTCTTCACTTGTATAACGAATGAGCTGTAACACGTTCACTGTTGTCAGCCGAAAGTGCAGCGGGCCCCGTTGTCACTCATGCCTTCTGGTCTGATCATTCCAGATTTATCTTCTTGCTTAGTATTGGGTCAAAATCTCTTTAAAGCATGCTATCCAGATGTGAGTATTGTTGAAATTTAATGAATTTTCCTCCTTCCTTTCTTCCTTCCCTCCCTCCTTCCTTCCTCCCTCCCCTCCTCTCTTTCTTTCCTTCTTTTCTTTCTTTCTCTTTCTCTCTCTCTTCCTCCCTCCCTCCCTTCCCTCCTTCCTTCCTTCTTCCCTCCCTCCCTCCATTCCTCCCTCCCTCCTTTCTCTCCTCTGTTTTTCTTTTTTTCTCTCCTTTCTTTCTTTTTCTTTCCTTTCTTCCCTCCCTCCCCCCTTCCTTTCTCCCTTTCTCCCTCCTTCCCTCCCTTCCTTCCTTCCTTCCTTCCTTCCTTCCTTCCTTCCTTCCTTCCTTCCTTCCTTCCTTCCTTCCTTCCTTCCTTCCATCTTGTCTGTATTTTAACAGGCTCTCACTCCGTTGCCCAGGCCGGAGAGCAGTGGCACAATCATAGCTCACTGTAACCGTGAACTCCTGGGCTCAGGTGGTCCTGTGGCCTTAGCCTCCCACATAGCCAGGACCCCAGGTGTACACTATCATGTGTGGCTAATTTTTGTATTTTTTGTAGAGATGGGGTCCTGCTATGTTTCTCAGGCTGTGAATCTTTTCTAAAGAGTGTCTTACTGTTCTGTCTACCTGTGGCTGTTCAAAGAAGGTGACTCTGGAAAATTTTAGTTCCCTGGCTGGCCGGAGGCAAATGAAGAATGTATATTTCTCTATTGGCCAACAAGATTCACTTCTATTGCTTTCCATTGACTGTCATGTTCCAGCTTATAGAGCTTTCTCTTTGATTTTCATCTCCCAGGAGAAAGGCTGGAGCACAAGCAAAGGTTTTAGTGCTGAGTTTCACTGACTCTGTGGTTTTCTTTTGCAGAAACAGCTCTGGTAGCTGCTTGAGGGTTCCAGAAAATATTGATGAGGATTAATGATCCTGTAAATAGGTGTTTAAAATAAATGAAAAGATGAAAACAGGGATTAGGGAGGAACTACACTGGGTTAATAAATGAGATGTTCAATGAAGTTCCTACAGGATTATTCTAGCAATTAGTGGGAAACATTTTGTCACAAACAAAATAAATCCGCAATCAGAAAATAATTTGCAATCAACTTTGCAAGTAAAATAGCTCACTTTCCATCAGTCAAAGGCATTTCGAGAATTAAATGATCAAGTCAAGAGTGATGCTTCAGAAGGTAAATGGTTAGAACCGATTATCCTGGCAATTAGTCAATCGTGAAGCATGAACCGGGGAGGCATTTCACGGAAAGTCTTTCCCTTGAAGAAGCTGTCCAACCGCACGGACAGCAGAGATACCTTAATGCGGGAGGTTGATGGGGCCTTCCTGGAATTCAGCAAATGCACTCATATAAAACCTCTGCAAGCCACTGGGGCGGAAGTCACTCTCATAATGGAATCGACCCCCTGCCACACCACGTGGGTTGCTTTGTGTGGACAGGTGATACGTGCCTCGGATATTTTCACCAAGGAACTCAATCCTCATGCATACTTGGAGATTGCTTCGGAGGCCAAAATGAAGGTTGAAAGTGGTTTCTGCAGATGAGTATCTGCTGAAGCAATCAGAGGCCCTCCCTGGAGAGACCATTCATAGGCAAGTTATCAATATTTTACCTCATTTTTACTGCTGACCATAAACACTCTATTTGGAGGGAACTTAATGAGCATATTTCAAGCAGCAACTTTCTCTCCTTAATCTGGCAACAAAATGGAAAATGCATATCAAAAAGAACATAGAGCCGGGCACAGTGGCTCACGCCTGTAATCCCAGCACTTTGGGAGGCCGAGGCGGGTGGTTCACGAGGTCAAGAGATCGAGACCATCCTGGTCAAACAAGGTGAAACCCCATCTCTACTAAAAGTACAAAAATTAGCTGGGCACGGTGGTGCGTGCCTGTAATCCCAGCTACTCGGGAGGCTGAGGCAGGAGAATTGCTTGAACCCAGGAGGCAGAGGTTGCGGTGAGCCGAGATCGTGCCATTGCACTCCAGCTTGGGTAACAAGAGTGAAACTCCGTCTCAAAAAAAAAAATAATAATAATAAAAAGAACGTAGAGGTTCTCAGTGCCCTTACAGGGTTACTGATCCTCCCTGAAAAGCTGTGCAGAATTTGTGTATGAAAGGCAGGAAGAGTCCAAAGCTAGTTCTCAGTGCAGCCCTGTCTCAGTCAACTGATTGCTATTCATGCATTATCCAATATTTTTACTCCTAATTTTTCTCTTAAATATTTATAAAACTGGCTTAGGCTGCAAAGATCCAAGAAATAAAATAGAATTATCTTAATAGAGAAAAGGTTGGGATATGTCATTCTGATTTAGAAAGCCCATTTCATGGTGTGTGTTGGAAGAAGAAATAATTAATTTGAAAGCCCTTGATCTCCGAGAACAGTTGCATTAATGATTTTATAGTGTTAAATATCACAGTATTTCACATTGATTATCCTCGTGTTCATTCTCAGCCCTTGTCTTCATGGTAAGAACCGTGTCCACGGCTGGGGATGATTAAAGCACAAAAGATTAAAACGGAAAGGGGTAATTTTGTGAAGCTGCCTGTTTACTCTGGATCTTAGCCACTCTGCAACTCAAATACCTTTTTTCTCTCTTTCAAGTTGGAGGAGTGTGGTTAATTCGTCCTCATCATTCGCTAACCTCATTTCTTTTAAACAGTTCTGGGTTTATGTTCTACCCAAAGTCAATAAACGTGAGTTTGTTGATATTCGTTCACTCCCATCGAGTTGTTGGTGGGCTGCATTTCTCTCTCCCCCCGTTTTTGGTGCTACAGGGGAGGATGAACAGACAGGTGCCAGCTGGAGCAGCCCACATCCCTGTGGGTCTGGACCAAGGACAGTGGTTAACCGAGGGCAGGCGTTGACCTCTCTCTCTGGCTCTGTGCACCGCACAGCTTGTGAGTGAGCTCTTCCTTCTTGTCTATGGGGCCATCCTCCAGATACTGCTGCCACCTCTCTGATTTTCTTCCCCTACAGGGGACACCCATATTACTGCTAGGGACACTACTCCAAACCTCTGGCCAATTTCTGGACACTTCCTTTTCAACCCTCACACTATGTTCCTGTATTGAATGTCCTCCTTGTATCCTGGGATTGCCATAGGTATGATATCCCTATAGCACATTCTGTAATGTTTAGAAAAGCCCTCATTGAAGACCCACTGATATGGTTTGGCTGTGTCCCCACCCAAATCTCATCTTGAATCGTAGCTCACATAATTCCCACATGTTGTGGGAGGGACCTGGTGGGAGTTCCTGTATTAAACTTCCTCCTTGACTCCTTGGATTGTCATGGGTATGATATTCCTATAGCACATTCTGAGTGTTCACAAAAACCCTCATTGAAGACACTGATAGAGCCATACTAATAGGAGGGAAGATGAAGAGAAATTGATTAATGGGTACAAATATATGGATTGATAGAGAAAAATAAGATCTAGGGTTTGATAGATCAGTAGGGTGACTGTAGTTCATAATAATCTGTTGTACATTTCAAAATAGCCAGAAAGGAATAATTTGAATGTTCCCATCATAAAGAAAAGACAGTTATGTAAGGTGATTTATATGGTTTGACTTTGTCCCCACCCAAATCTCATCTTGAATTGTAGCTCACATAATTCCCACGTGTTATGGGGGGGACCTGGTGAGGGATAATTGAATCATGGGGATGGGTCTTTCCCCTGCATTGTTCACATTATAGTGAATAAGTCTCATGAGATCTAATGGTTTTATAAATGGGAATTCCCCTGTACAAGTTCTCTTGCCTGCCACCATGTAAGACATGCCTTTACTCCTCCTTGCCTTCCACCATGATTGTGAGACCTCCCCAGCCATATGGAACTCTGAGTCAATTAAACCTCTTTCCTTTGTAAATTACCCAGTCTCAGGTATGCCTTTATTAGCATCATGAGAACAGACTAATACAGTGATGGATATCACAATGTACTGATTTGATCTTTACAAATTATATGAATGCATTTAGTAATCCTGTGCACCCAAAACTGTGTACATCTATTATACATCAATTAAATTTAAAAAAAGAAGGAAAGAGAACTCAATAGCATGCAAGTGCCATACAGAAGCCCTTGCTCAGAGTGTGTAGACTCTGCTATCCAGGAAACATGCAGAAGTGCAGCCTCTCATCCCCATCCTCTCTGTATGCTCTGGAAATAAAATGCTCCATTTGATCAGGGGCCCTTTCTCATGGAAACCTCTGTCTGCTACTTGATTCTAGTGTGGAAGATTCTGTTTTCACTCTGTGTGCTTATCAGAAACTCCCAAGGTAAGTGGTTGTGGTCTCTGCATTTCCATCCATGCCATCTCTGTCTTCCTAAAGAACAGCTGTGATCACTATGTCTCCTTACTAGGATGTTCGTACCCTCCCATTGCCATCAAGTGAATTCAAACTCCTTTTCCAACCAAGCCCAGTCTGTGTTTCAGGGGTTTAGTTCATGTCATTTTAGCCCCATTTAAGCTTTTCTAGGTAACATTGTGATACTGTGTTCAAATTTGCCTTCCAATTTGCTGATTATTTCTTTAGCTGTCTCCTTCCTTCCTTCCTTCCTTCCTTCCTTCCTTCCTTCCTTCCTTCCTTCCTTCCTTCCTTCCTTCCTTCCTTCCCTCCCTCCCTCCTTCCTTCCTTCATTCTGTCTTTCTCTCTCTGTCTCTTTCTTTCTGATGGGGCCTCACTCTGTCACCCAGGCTGGAGTGTAGTGGGGTGATCTCAGCTCACTGCAACCTTCTCCTCCTGGGTTCAATCTATTCTCTTGCCTCAGCCTCCCAAGTAGCTGGGATTATAGGTGTGTGCCACCATGCCTGGCTAAGTTTGCTTTTGAGACAGCGTCTATTGCCCAGGCTGGAGTGCAATGGTGTGATCTCGGCTCACTGCATCCTCCACCTCCCTTGTTCAAGCGTTTTATGTCTCAATGAATGACTCATTCATTGAGACATGGGTTCATGCCTCAATTTCCCAAGTAGCTGGGACTACAGGTGTGGGCCACCATACTTAGCCAAATTTCTGTATTTTTAGTAGAGATGGGGTTTTGCCATGTTGACCAGGCTGGTCTCGAACTTCTGGCATCAAGTGATCCGCCTGCCTCACCCTCCCAAAGTGCTGGGGTTACAGGTGCGAGCCACCGTGCCTGGCCTAATTGTCTGGTTTTGAGAGATTTCGCTTGCTTTCTAGACTACTAGACTATGCATTGACGGTTTTTCTTTTATCCGACATTTCAGGCATTTGGTAGTGGTTGGGTTTTGCATTCAGTCCAGTCCGCACCATCGCCAGAAGTCTGCTAACGCACCTTTGTCTCTCTTTGAGGGCAGTCACCTACTTTTGTTGTCTGTTGCAGATATTTGCTTATCTTTTTGTTTTTGTTGGACTGAAACTTTTTTTTTCTTTGTGAACTGTGTATCCATCACCATGTCCTGTGAAATAACCAATTCAATATCAGGGAATGGAGTACCCAGAAAGTGGAAGTGAGCTGAGTTTGTGGGTCTGATTTTGCCATGCTTGGGAGATGCCTTGGACAAGAGAGGCTATGTCCTGCTGCAGTAACAAACAAGCCTGGCCATCCCAGTGGCTCAACAGAGTTAATGCTTAGTTCTGCTCTTGGTGTCATCTGATAAGGGTCTTGCAGTTCTCCAGGGCATGCCTCTGCCTCACTGGGGATCCGGGTCACTATGCCGTCTGGAATGCCTGGTCTTCATGGTCCTGGTGACAGGTGGAGAATGCTGAGGAATGTTTTCATTACTCAGGCGTTGACATCTCTCTCTGGCTCTGTGCACTGGACATGGCTTCCACCACTTCCATCACTTCTGACACCCTGTTGTCAAGACAGAGTCACACGGCAGCACCTATATTCAAAGGCTGGGAAATGATCCTATAGATGGAGACATCTCTCCTTCCTTCCTTCCTTCCTTCCTTCCTTCTTTCCTTCCTTCCTTCCTCCCTCCCTTTCTTTTCTTCCTTCCTTCCTTTCTTTCCTTCTTCTTTCTTTCTTTGTCATCTCTATCTCTTTAACATCTTTCATCTCTATCTCTTTATTTATATCCTCTCTCTCTTTATGTATCTTTCTATCTATGATCTATTTTTCATCTCTTTCTCTTTCTCTTCTACCTATCTATCCATCTATCTATGAATGAATAGGTCAGAGACATTTGAACCAGAGTGACTCCATCTTGAGTGAAGGCCAGGAAAATGAGGCTGGAACTTGCTGGGCTGCGTTCCCAGAAAGTTAGGCATTTCTAGCCTCTAGATGTTTATGGTTAGGGGAACATTATCAGTTGATAATGTTTACTAAACAGACCCAGGCTTCGGAGTGTCCTGATATCCCAATACCTTGAGAACAGACACATTCCTAATTTTACTTTAAAGATAATAATATTGATTCTCACGAAATATAGCAATTAAGAAAATTAGTCCTTTATCACAAACCCTTGTAGCAGAGCACATCTCCCTATGATCTATTTCCCTCTAGCCTATATATATAAACAAGCATTGTACCTAGGGTGAACACATTCCTCCTCTTACTTTTGGGAATGCCCTCCTCTGTCTAGGGAGTAGCTGTTCTTTCACCACTTTTGCTTTGCTTTGCACTGTAGACTTGCCCTGAATTCTCTCTTGTGAGAGATCCAAGAACACTCTCTTGGGGTCTGGATTGGACCCCTTCCTGTTAACACATTCATCTACTTGTCTGTCTGTCTGTCTGTCTGTCTATCTATCTATCTATCTATCTATCTATCTATCTATCTATCTATCATCTATCATGTCTCTATCATCTATTATCTATCATCTATCTATCTGTCATCTACCTATCTATCATGTATCTATCATCTATTATCTATCATCTATCATCCATCTATCTATTTATCTATCTATCACAAACATAAATATTTAACAGGACTGGAGCAAAGATTGTTCACTGATGTGCTTAAAATTGTTCCCAGGTGATTCTGATGGACACCACTTTTTGGGAACCCCTGCACAGACTAGTGACAGGAGCAGGCTTGGCAGTAAGTGTTATACACAGAGGGAGGCAAGGAATATCGTGTACAAAGAGGTGATTGCTTCTGTCCCAGCATTTCTGGAAAGGCTTCCTGGAGTAGACGGGAAAGGAAATAAACAGTTATTATTATTATTACTTTAAAAATTGAGGCAGAGTCTCACTCTTTTGCCCAGACTGAAGCTCAGTGGTGTGATCCTGGCTCACTGCAACCTCCGCCTTCTGGGTTCAAGCATTCTCCTGTATCAGCCTCCCCAGTAGCTGGAATTACAGGCATATGCCACTAAGTCTGGCTAATTTTTAGATTGTTTGTAGAGACAGGGTTTTGCCATGTTGGCCAAGCTGGTCTAAAACTCCTGACCTCAAGTGATCCACCTGCCTCAGCCTCCTGAAGTGCTGGGATTATAGACCTGAGCCACTGAGCCCGGCCAGAAATAAACAGTTATTAAATGACTATCATGATCATCTTCCCTAAGCCTCTGAACAATAACTATGGTGTTATTATCTTCATCTTAGAGAGACATGAACTGAGGCTAATTTACCTGCCCAATGGAACATAGCTAGGAAGCGGGAAAGTTTGGATTTTAACCCAAATGAAGTGGTACTTGAGTTGTATCTTAAAGAATGCATGATGTGTGTCAGCTAGTTTTGGACACAGAATTGCTGTGTAACAAGCCACCCGGAGCCTCACATTAAATCAAACATTTATTCTCATAGACCTGTGGATCTGCTTGGGGTTGGCTGACATGGACTGATCTTGGCTGGTCTCAGTTAGACTCCCTGGGGGTGGTTGGGGACTGGCTGATGTAGGCTGGTTTCAAGTGAGGTGTGTCTGCTTTCGGTTGGTGTGCAGTATGCTCGATAAAGACAAAAGAGGGCACATGGGAATTTCTGAGACCTCTTAAAGCCTAGGCTTGGAGCTGGGACCCTACCACTTCCGCCTCATTCTGTTCAGCCAAAGCATGTCATGTGGTAAACCCAAAGTTAAGAGACAGGGAAATGTGGTCTGCATTTTTGTGAGGGCACATGCAAAATTATACAGCAAAGACTGTGGATATAAATAAGGAAGTGTGAAGAACTGGGTCCAGTAATACAGCCTGACACTGGTGGAGTTCCAAGAGGCAAAAAAGGCAAGTGAATAAAGAAGAGGACAGAGGACAAAGGAAGTGAAGAGGACATATTTGTTGAGCATCTATCCCATTGGCTGGCTGTGGCACTAGGATATTTTTCGTTATTTTTATTTTGTAAGAGGTAGGGTCTCACTCTGCTGTCCAGGCTGAAGTGTAGTGGCACGATCCTGGCTCACTGCAGCCTCAAAATCCTGGGCTCAAGCAATCCACCCATCTCAGCCTTTTGAAGAGCTGGAGCTACAGGTAGACACCACCACACCTGGCTAAATTTAAAATTGTTTCAAGAGAGGGGGGGTCTGGCTATGCTGTCCAGGTTGGTCTGAAACTCCTGGGTTCAAATGCTTCTCCTGCCTTGACATCCTAAAGCACTGGGATTACAGGCATGAACCACCACACCTGGCCTCTAGAATATTTTTCGTACATTTGATCCTGCCTTTATAGTCACCTTGTCTAAAATAGATTTCGGCATCTCCTTTCTGGAGAGGAAAACACCCAGCAATTCTGAGGAGTGGAGAAACTTCCACAGCTCCTTAAGGATCGTTGTAGAGCCAGAATTCAGCATGGATGGAACTGGAGGTCATTGTGTTTGGGGAAACCAGCCAAGCACAGAAAGACAAAGACTGCGTGTTCTCACTCCTATGTGGGAGCTAAAACATTTGCTCCCATGACAACAGAGGGTAGTCAGCAGAGGCTGGGAAGGGTGGGAGGTAAGGGATGAGAGGTTCATTAATGCCTACGAAAATACAGTGAGGTAGAAGGGATAAGTTTTAATGTTCAGTAGCAGAGTCACCTGGTAATAGTTAACCACAATGCACTGCATATTTCAAAATAGCTAGAAGAGAGGACTCGAAATATTCCCAACACATAGAAACCATAGAATATTTCAATGTGAAATATTCCCGACACATTGAGGTTATAGATATCATAAATACCCTGGCTTGATCATTACACATTCTATGCATGTAAAAAAAAGTTACACATGCCCCATAAATATGTACAAATATTTATGTATCAATAAAAAATACAAATAAAAACAAAACAAAAGCCAACAAAACAACACAAACTGAAGTCTGTCTCACTCTTCAGACCCTGCTGTTGCCTTGAAAACACAGGTTAGTTAACTTTGTTTGCAAAGGGCCAGAAAGAGAATGTTTTATGTTTGGCAGGCAGTTGAATCTCTGTAGTAACTCCTCAACCCTGTCATAATAGTGCCGAAGCTGCCACTGCAATGTGTAAACAAATGGACATCGATGTATTCCAGTAAAATGTTATTTACAAAAGCAGGCAGTGGGCCACAGTCACAGGCTGCAGGTTTGACAGATCCTGCTCTATAATTGCCTCCTTTTTTTTTTCGAGACAGAGTTTCGCTCTCGTTGCCCAGACTGGAGTGCAATGGCCAATCTCAGCTCACCGCAACCTCCGCCTCCTGGGTTCAGACGATTCTCCTGCCTCAGCCTCCTGAGTAGCTGGGATTACAGGCACACGCCACTGTGCCCAGCTAATTTTTTGCATTTTTAGTAGAGATGGGGTTTCACCATGTTGACCAGGATGGTCTCGATCTCTTGACCTCGTGATCCACCCGCCTCGGCCTCCCCAAAGTGCTGGGATTACAGGCGTGAGCCACCGCGCCCGGCAATCGCCTCCTTTTATGAGGTCTGGCTCAATCCTGGAGAGGACTCTAGACAGAAAAGATGTGGATGTGTGGGAACCTACGGTGGCTTCAAGAGGCAGAGAGTCATTTGAGGAGATGGGAGCAGATGGTGCTAATCCGAGGTCTGGGAATTGGGGAACAGGAGGTGCTGAGAATACATTAGGGGCCTGAGTCATCACGGGGCTACTTGTTGAGCAAAGCTCTACCATGGGGCAAGGTCTTTGCTAGGCTCTGAGAGCACCCAGTAGAGAAGGCGAAGACCAGTTCCTGTCTTTGAAAGAGGTGATAATTTGGAAGGAAGAGAGAGACCTGCAAAGAAGTGGTAAGGGGGTAAGAGTGGGCAGAGTGTGGAGGCAGTGAACGTCTGAGTCCCACATGGAAACAGTTTAAGTGAAGTCCCATTGTAGGGTATCATTTATGGTGTTGTTCGTGTGTGAATGTGTGAGACAGGGCCTCACTCTGTCACCCATGCTGGAGTACAGTGATCTTGGCTCACTGCAGCCTCAACCTCCCTGGCTCAAGTGATCCTCCCACTTCAGGCTCCTCCGTAGCTGAGACTACAGGTGTGTGCCACCACACCCAGCTAATCTTTGTATTTTTTTGTAGAGATGGGGTCTTGCCATGTTGCCCACGCTGGTCTCACACCCTGGGTTCAAGCGATCCTCCTGCCTCGGCCTCCCAAAGTGCTGGGAGTATAGGTGTAAGCCACCATGCCTGATCCCATCCATGGGTCTTGCTGGCCCAGAGATGCAATGACCAGATAGAACCAAGCATTGTCCATTGGGCAGAGAATCAGAGTCAATGAAACAAATGGCTCATTGTCTTTCTTAAGAGTCTCTTGAATGTAGACATGCATTTTTTGGAGACTGAAGCTGGTACTACTATTTGAAAGAGTTAACACATTCTGCTTGGAAGGAAAAAACAACCATGTGGTGACAAAGAATTTGTTCCCTTCTTTGGGTGGCAGCCACAGGATTCCTCGCCAATTAGTAGCATCTGGTCCTCATAGAAGATTCATTCCTGGGTGAGCTGGCAGGTACCTCTGGATGTGACACTCTGTGAAGTTCCTGATGGCCCATCTGTGATGTCTTCCCTTCCCAGATACTGCAGCCTTCCCTCCCCCTCTCCAACCCGTCTGCCTTTCATTTGAAATATTTTTAAACACTTAGAACTGAAAGCAGAACGATCTCCAGCTTTTTTTTTTTGAGAGACTAGGGTGAGATTCTGAATTGGTTTTTCCAAATTTAATAAAAAGAGACAGCTATGACAAGTAATAACTATGATTTATTGAGCACATACACATGCCAGGACCTATATTCACCATTTTACATTTGCCATCTCATTTAATTACCAAAACAAGGGCATGAGGATGGAGACGCCTTGATTACTGCAATTAACAAAGGAGGAACTCACATCGCAGAAAGGTACTTCCCCGGGCCAAAGTCACACAGTTCCTAAGTGTTAAGCTAGGATTCCAACCTGGTGTTGCATGAGTCTACAGTTCAGACTCCAACATCTTAGGGGAGATCCGAAATTCAGGCTGTAGAGAAGTAGATGTTTAAATGGTGACATTTCAGAGAGGGAAGTCCTTTTTTATTCGGTTTCTGGGCGAAATTCAGGCCCCATCATTCTGAGGGGTCCCTTCCTAAATTTTCCTAATAGTGCAATATACCTTACAATAGTGTATACTGTTTGACAGATTCTAAGATGCTTTTACAGACATTGAAGGACATTAAGAGGCTGTCCTTGGCTCAAGGAGCCAGCTCCAAGAGTCTAGTGCTTTCTTAGTGTGAGAAACAAACTCACCTGTACAAACCCAAAGAACTGAGGCAGAGACCCGACAGCGAAAGTGAGACTTTTTTTTTGAGACGGAGTTTCGCTCTTGTTACCCAGGCTGGAGTGCAATGGCGCGATCTCGGCTCACTGCAACCTCCACCTCCTGGGTTCAGGCGATTCTCCTGCCTGCAATTCTCCTGCCTCAGCCTCCTGAGTAGCTGGGATTACAGGCGCGCGCCACCACGCCCAGCTAATTTTTTGTATTTTTAGTAGAGACGGGGTTTCACCATGTTGACCAGGATGGTCTCGATCTCTTGACCTCGTGATCCACCCTCCTCGGCCTCCCAAAGTGCTGGGATTATAGGCGTGAGCACTGCGCCCCACCGAAAGAGACTTTTAATGACGGTCTTGCAACATCAGGTGTCCCATGGGCAGGCAGGCACACCCAGCACAGCATCAAGGAGCACAGTTTATCCCCCACCGTGCACAGGTCCCTCCCCCCGTTCCTCATAGGCTGAGTACTATGGGGTTGTGACCTTCCCGGACGTCGCCTATTGGTTGCTGGGTAGAGGCTTCAGGTGTTTTCTTTAGGGTTATCTTGCTGCATTCTGTTGCAGCCCACAATGCATTGCGATCCTAGTTCGTTTAGCTCAGGACTCTTCAAGTATTTGACTTACCACCCAAGCAGCTGGACCGGACAGACCAAGAGAGCTATTTTGCAGGCCAGTAAATTTTTATCCGGGACTAAACTTTGCTTCGGGTGAGGGCAACTAAGTTGGGAGGGAGGCGACAAGCAGGCTGCGGGTGGGTATCCAGGCAGGGGCATTAGTGTATCCTGTTCCTTCTGTGATTTACTGACCTAAGCCGATGTAAGGCACTTCGTCTTGGAAATGAACCACCGTCTACATTATTTCCTTCACTTAGACTCCCTGATATTTTATTTTCCTTTTTTAGGAAGATCAGGGCTGCCTCCTAGTGCTCTTCTATATTTGGTGTTCTCAGAAATTCTGGTTCATCATGCCCCCCCACCCCCACCCCCCGCTTCCCCAACCTCAGCCTCTCCAACCCACCTAAACCTAATTAACCAGCCTGTTTTCCAAATAGACTCTGCTGAGAGGGTAGGAAGAGAATGAGGTCCAGCCTGTAATTCAGACACATCATCTTCATTCACTGGGAAAGAAAAGGCCTGTGTCTTAATGAGAAATAAAGAATTCTACGGACGAATCTTTCAGTTTCCTGTCAAAGGCCCAGATTGAGAAATTTAGAGTTGCCCAGCTTCTGGTCTTTTATTTTAAGTAACAGTGGGATAAATGGGCTCTGGTAGCAATCAAATACACCAGTTATCTCCCTAAATTGATGATACATCTGGCTACTTCACCCCTTTTCAATTTCAAATGCAATTTGTCTGAAGCCTCCAATTTAAACCACAGAGATCTTCTCTAAACTAAATAATAGGCTACACAACTCGCTGGTTTCCCATGAAAAGACAAAGGTGTGTGTGTGTGTGTGTGTGTGTGTGTGTGTGTGTGTGTGTGTGTGTGTGTGTGTGTGTGTGTGTGTGTCTGCGCGCGCGCATGTGTGTCTGCTCTTGCACGCACTCACGGTGGGGATAATGGATTGAGGTTGATGAGAAGAGACGCATTCCAACTGATGATTGAATTTAAAGCTCTTTCATTTCTACTGGGGATTTGGGATCTGATGAAATTATCAACATTTCTGCTGGGTCGAGCATGCCATGATTTCCAATATAGACAGAGACTTGGGGTTTTGGATAGCTGAGCAATCCTGGGCAAACTTCCACCACCCTCTGTCTATTCCACCCCTGTGCTGGCCGCAGGATTCATCACAGGTCTCAGCCATTTCTGGGTGTCCTGACTGGTTCTCACCTCTATCGTCACCATCTCCACCCTACTTCCAAGCATCTGCCAACAAGTATTTTTTTTAATTTTTTAAATTTTTATTGCATTTTAGGTTTTGGGGTACGTGTGGAGAACATGCAAGACAGTTGCATAGGTACACACGGGGCAGTGTGTTTTGCTGCCTTCTGCCCCTTCACCCATATTTGGCACTTCTCCCCATGCCATCCCTTCCCCGCTCCCCCCAAGTATTTTTTTTTTTAACATGAATATCTGCTCAGTCACTTATCTTCTCAGACACACGCACTGTGTCTTACCCGAAAGGGGTCTAGATCCGGACCCCAAGAGAGGGTTCTTGGACCTCGCAGGAATGAATGTAGGCTGGGTCCACAGAGTAAAGTGAAAGCAAGTTTGCTAAGAAAGGAATAAAGCATGGCTACTCCTCAGAGAGAGCAGCCCCGAGAGCAGCTGGCTGCCCATTTTTATGGCTATTTCTTGATATGCTGAACAAGGGGTGGACTATCCATGCCTCCCGCTTTTAGACCGTATAGGGTGACTTCCTGACATTGCTATGGCATTTGTAAACTGTCATGGTGCTGGTGGGAGTGTAGCGGTGAGGACGACCACACTCTCTTCACCCTCTGGGTTTTGGTGGGTTTTGGCTGGCTTCTTTACTGTAACCTGTTTTATCAGTAAGGTCTCCAGGACGTGCATCTTGTGCCAGGCTCCTATCTCACCCTGTGACTTAGAATGCCTTAACAGTCTGGGAATGCAGCCCAGTAGGTCTCAGCCTCATTTTACCCAGATCCTATTCAAGATGGAGTTGCTCTGGCTCACACGCCTCTGACACTGGTGGGCTTCTTATTGCTGCTGAATTCGGCAGAGACTCTAGATGAACAAACCCTCCTCCAAGTGCATTCACAGCTAAAGCGTGTCGTCTTGTCCATCCACTGCAGAGACCTCCCATTTCCAGGCCATGGCCTCTCTCTGTTCCCCGAGGGCCCCGTGGCTCTCCCAGCTTCACCCTTGTCCATCACGTTCCCAGTGCCAGAACCATCTTACTCCCTCCTCCTCCCACCCACTCATGCTTAACAGAAGTACTTTTCTGTTTCTGGAATGGCACAGCATAACATTTGTAAGAGTTGGAAGGATTCTTTGAAGTTGGGAAATTCAATTTCTATGGAAATGTTGTTTTCTCATTTCCAAGTACCCTGCAATATCCTGCTCAAATGTTGCTTCTCCTGGAAGCAGCCTCTCACTCTCCTGGCAAGTTATAGGTGCTCGAGAAATGTGCGATGCATTGATGTATGAATAAATGTATGAGTGGAAGAGCAAAAGGTCTTTTTATTTTATTTTGTCCGTGGCTATGGAGTCACAGACTTTTTTTTTTTCCTTAGAACTAAAGATGAACTGGTCCAACTTTAGACTGAGAGATTAGGTGACTCAATCATGTCACACAGTGAGTCAGCGCCAGAAGGAAATAGGACTAGAACACAGGATTCCTAATTCTGAGCCCAGACCTTTTCTCTGCGTCTGCATCCGTGGTTCCGTTTGTCTGTCTCTGTTACATCGGGCAGTAGGGACTGGTTGGCCTCTTGGATCCCTCTTTCTCACCCCATGACTCTTGTAAGATATCGTGTTAATTCTCTCATTCCGCAGACCCTTCTTGAGTGACTGTTATGCATGGGACTTCAAAGCTGAGAAAGACGCAGTCTGGACCTCTAATGAGCTACGGCTGGATTGCAGGTAAAAAGAGAATGTGAGGGAAACACAGAACAAGCATTCTAATATGGGGAGGGGCGAGAGGTTCGGGAGATCCTTTCTGAGGATGAGGCTTTTAAATTGAGCCTGGAAGGTGGACTGGACCTTCCAAGAGACTCTGAGGGTGAGGAGAGGGACCCCTATAGAGTGAAAGTCACGTGCTAAGGTCCTGTGGCATGAAAGCTCATGGTGTGTTTGGGGTTGCATGTCTGGAGGAGGCCACGCATGGGAAGGGGACCTGAGAGTGTAGGTGGGGTCAGCTGGCCAAGGGTGATGGGGACATATGTTGTGTCACTCTGGCTGCCATAACAAAGTATGGCTGACTGGGCTGCTTAAACAGCAGACTGGTTTTCTCACACTTCCGGAGGGTTCGATGTCAAGGTGTCGGCAGGCTTGGTTTCCCCTGAGTCCTCTCTCCTTGATTTGTGGATGGCTGTCTTCTTCCTGTGTCCCCCCATGACCACCCTCTATGTGTGCTCTGTCCTAATCTCTTCTCGCAGGGACACCAACCAGATTAGATGCGTGTCTACCCCGTGACCTCACCCCTCCTTCATCTGCTCTCTAAAGGCCCGATCTCCACATACAGTCACAACCTTTCTTCCCTTTTATTTTCTTTTCAATAGTTTTTAAGCAGAGGTGGTTTGTGGTTACGTGGATCAGTTCTTTAGTGGTGACTTCTGAGATTTTGGTGCATCCATCACCCAAGCAGTGTACGCTGCACCCAGTATGTGGTCTTTTGTCCTTCTGAAGGACTGGGCATTAGGACTCCAACATATGAATTATTTTTGGTGTGGGACTGGGGGTTGTCAAAATGGAGCCCATCACAGGGGACACATAGAGGTGCTTTTTCTTTTTTCCTAATTTTTATTTTTGGGAGTCACTTGAAACACTTGACTCCCATTTTCTTGGCCTGTGATGTGTTCTTAATGGCATTAATCCTTCCTCAGAAGGGCTTCTAAATATAGATGCCATCTGTTGCCAGGCAATATGTTATCACTGATCACTCACTTAACAATTACCTCCTTCGATGCAAGGAGGGGAGGTTGCAGAGACTCGAGGGGGAGGCGCATCCTCCATACGGCCTTCAGCCAGTGAGAACCTGGGAAAAATCCTGCAGTTGGGTGGGACTCCGGGACCTCAGGGTGATGGAAGGTTGCTGGAATTCCAAGATTCTGTGATTCTTGACTAGTCGGGCACTTGCATCATGCTCACTGACTCAGAAAGAGGGGCTCCTCCCCTTCCTGTAGGTCCCCAGCATCCGTACAAAACAGTGATGGAAATTCCTGCCTATTAGAAAAAAATGTTCCTTCTTACGGAACAAAGTGGCACCTGCCAGATGACACCTTCCTCTAGCCCCGCTGCAGAGCCACTGCCGGCCGGCTTCTTCCAGCGCTTTTGCTGTGAAGGACAATTTGGCCTCCCATTAATTACTTTCAAAGTTCTAGATTTCAATTAGAGAGTTAATTACTTTTTGCAGTCTTGCCCCCATTAAAGACATTTTCACTACTGAGTCAATTTGTCAGCATCGAAGAGCTTTGCCAAGACAGAAAATTTATTGTCCAAATTGCTTCTTGTGGTCACTGTTGACTCCTCCTGCTTTGAGGTGATGAAGTCGAAAGGTCTATTTTAGATACGTTTTTTCATTCATTTAGCAAATATCTGTGAGCCTCTCACTTTGTGCTCAGTGCTGAGGGTATGGAGGATGTGAAGCTAAGTTAGATGTGCTGCTTGCTTTCACGGAGGTCAACAGCTGGTAGAAAGGGGATAGAATAAAAGGAATAAATCAGAGATGTAAGTGCTGGAGCCTGGGCATGCACAAAATATCCAAACACAGAAGGCGAGGGGGTGATTAATTTCAGGAAGCGAATCAGTCTGTTCTCACACTGCCATAAAGCCATACCTGAGGCTGGGGTAATTTATAAAGGAAAGAGGTTTAATTGACTCACAGTTCTGCATGGCTGGGGAGGCCTCAGTCATCGTGGAAGATGAAGGGAAGGTACTTCTTACATGATGGCGGAAGAGGGAGAAGAAAGTCATATACTTTCAAACCATCAGATCTCGAGAGAACTCACTCGCGATAATGAGAACAGCATGAAGGAAACTGCTCCCATGATCCAGTCACCTCCCACCCTTCCCTCAACGCCTGGGGATTACAGTTCGAGATGAGATTTGGGTGGAGACACAGCTCCAAACTGTCTCAGGAAGTCTTAGAGGCTGAGAAATTTCGCATAGGTCTTGTAGAATGCATAGATAAGAAGGAAAGGGTTATTTATTTCATAGGAATGTGGTAATAAAGTATCACAGAGTGACTTAAACAACAGAAACGTATTGTCTCATGGATGGGCACGGTGGCTGATGCCTGTAATCCCAGCACTTTGGGAAGTTGAGGTGGGAGAATCCCTTGAGTCTAGGAGTTTGAGACCAGCCTGGGCAATATCATGAGATACTGCCTCTACAAACATTTTTAAAAAATTAGCCAGGCATTAGGCTGGGCAGGTTGGCTTACGCCTGTAACCCTAGCACTTTGGGAGGCCAAGGCAGGAGGATCACCTAAGGTTGGGAGTTCGAGACCAGCCTGACCAACATGGTGAAACCCTGTCTCTACTAAAAATACAAAAATTAGCCAGGCATGGTAACACACGCCTGTAATCCTAGCTACTTGGGAGGCTGATGCAGGACAACTGCTTGAACCTGGGAGGTGGAGGTTGCAGTGAGCTGAGATCACGCCACTACACTCCAGCCTGGGTGACAGAGTGAGACTCCGTCTCAAAAAAAAAAAAAAAAATTAGCTGGGCCTGATGGTGTGTGCCTGTAGTCCTAGCTACTCAGGAAGCTGAGACAGGAGGATCAGGAGTTTGAGACTGCAGTGAGCCATGATCGCGCCACTGCACTCCAGCCTGGGTGACAGAGTGAGACGCCATCTCAAAATAAATTAAGTAAGTAACTAATTAACTAACTTTGTGATAGATGTTACTGGATTGCTTTTCCCAAAGGCAGAAACACCTCATGTTAGAGGAGATGGCTTCTCTCACCAGTAGGTGCTGGAGCTCTTTCTGCTGGTTTCCACTCTGATGGGTGTAAAGTGATATCTCATTGTGACTTTCATTTGCATTTTCTGACTGGCAGCCAACGTGAGCATCTTTTCATATGCTTACAGCCGTGTAGATTTGCTCTTATGTGAATTGTCTATGCGTGTGTGGTTGGCTCCGTTTTTATACTAGGGCGTTTATCTTTTCTTGTAAATTCCCAAGAGTCCTTTGCATATTACAGATATGAATCCTTTGTGTCACACTGGAAAAGCGCTTCTTCCAGATCCATCATTTGCCTCTTGAACTAATTTATGATTCTTTTTGCTCATTTAAGGTCTAAATTTTACGTAGTTAATATGTGTGTCTTTATTTTACAGCTTTTGGGTTTCTAGTCTAGGTTAACTCCCAAATCGTATGTGTGGCCTTCTAGATTTTATTGCTAGGTTTTTGGTTTTATTTATTTTTTGAGTCAAGGTCTTGCTGTATTGCCCAGGCCGGAGTGCAGTGGTGAGATCATAACTCCCTATAGACTTGCTCTCAAGGGCTCAAGTGATCCTCCTGCCTCAGCCTCCTGAGTAGCTGGGACTGTAGTCTCATGCCACCATGCTCAGCTAATTTTTGTTTTATTTTTAGCAGAGATGAGGTCTCGCTATGTTGCCCAGGCTGGTCTTGAACTCTTGGCCTCAAGCAATCCTCCTGCCTTGGCCTCCCAAGGTGTTTGGATTATAGGAAGGAGCCACCGTGCTCAGCCACATTTAAGTTTCTTTAACACACATACAGACGATCCAGAGCCACTCTGATCTGGGAGTGGAGTAGGGCAGGGTATTGGCCTTCTGCAGAGCCTCTGGCCTCCCAATTCTGTGAAGGCCCCAGCCACTGCCATAAGAATGGAGTCTTTTGGGAGAACATACAGTTTTGGGGGAAGGAGCAGTCAGGTTCCCATGGGCTTGCCTTTGATCTTCCTTGCTGTGTAGTTAGGGTATGTGAATTACCTCCCACCATTTGGGCAGAGCCTAGACTCTATCTCTTACCTGCCCAGCTGCTGACTGGTAGAGCCACCTGGTGTGGTGTGGTGGGACAAGAAGAGAGAGAAAGTCAAGGAAGCAGAAGATTATGGAGCACCCAAAAAAGGGGTGTGGAGGGTGGTGGCAGTCTTACCGTGTGGCCTGGCAGGGGCGAGATTCCCCCGTGCTCAGGGGTAAGATATCATGGTGATACCAACATCTCCTGGGACCCCCTGAGGACAAGAAAACCCCGGCAGCAAGAGGCTAGATGGTGGCTCATCTGAGAGACAGAACCAGTCTCAGCTGCCACCGAGAAAGAGTTTAGCATCATACAAGGTTAAAATTGTAGAACAAATGGGACCACCTTAAAAACGTGAACAAGCTTGTTTTATTAGATGAAACTGAATCAAAAATTATAAAATTAAATGACATTATGTGAAAACAGCAACCCAGGAAAAGAAGGGGTCTTGACAGAGGAGTTATAATACCAATGAAGAAAATGTTTATAATGTGTAAACATAAAAAAATGATGTTTTTAATGTATGAACATATTTTATGGCAGTTCAGACTGACATGAAATATACCATAGCCAGAGCAGCTCATATAATGGAAATTGAGTTTTGTTTCAGTTCTCGAGGCTGGAAGATGAGGATTCTCAGTGTGGTTAGGTTCTGGTGAGGGCTCTTTTCCTGGCTTGCATACAGCTGTCTTCTTGCTATGTCCTTACCTAATGGGGAGTTGGGGGGGGGAGAGAGAGAGAGAGAGAGAGAGAGAGAGAGAGAAAGAAAGAAAACAGATGCTTGGTATGTGACACATTATTCCCCTAGTTCTTTTCTCTTGGCAGACGTAAGTACCATATCATGGTACAACTGCTGATATGGTTTGGGTTTGTGTCCCTTCCCAAATCTCATGCCCAGTTATAATTCTCAGTGTTGGAGGAGGGGCCTGGTGGGAGCTGATTGCATTATGGGGGCGAATTTTCCCCTTGCTGTTCTTGTGATAGTGAGTGAGTGAGTTCTCATGAGATGTGGTGTTTAAAAGTGTGTAGTATACCCCCTTCCTTTTGCTCTCTCTTCCTCTTGCTCCAGCCATGCCAGACATGTCTGCCTCCTCTTTGCCTTCTGCCATAATTAAAAGTTTCCTGAGACCTCCCCCAGGCATGCCTTCTTTACGTCCTGTGAAACTGTGAGTCAATTAAATCTCTTTTGTTTATAAATTACCCAGTTTCAGGTAGTTTTTTATAGCAATGTGAGAATAGCCTCATACAACTACCAATTCTCTGATGCAAAAAAGAGACAGCCCACTAAAAGTCAGGGAGGGCTTCCTGAAAGAGGCGAGACTTCAGCTGGGTTTTGAAAGATGGGCTGGGTTCATAAATGTGGCCCCTAAATTTTGGTAGGCTAAGGAGGCTATAGAGAACTTCTTGAGACCAAATCTTGGAGTCCATCTAACAAGACTCTGATTCAGTTCATTTTTCATGTTCCTCAGGTGAATTAGATCCCTGGAGAATGGGGATACTGGAAGCTAGAAATTGGTGGTTAGCATATCTGGAGGGCATCACTACAGCCTCACAAGGATTGAGTACAGCAACTTATACCTACACTTTCAGATATTGAATCTCAGCAAAGTGAACAGTGGGAACAGCTCAGTGTATTTACAAATCCTAACTGACCAGTAAGCCACCCCCTCCTCCTCTGTCTGCTTCTGAAAAATGCTATTTTAACAAAGGGCAGTCAATCAATGCAGGGTATTTTGGTAAAGGCTTGATATCTGTCTTAATCTGTTTTCTGTTGCTATAACTGAATACCTGAGACTGGGTAATTTATGAAGAAAACAATTTATTTCTCCCCCACCCCCGACTTTTTTTTGAGATGGAGTCTTTCTCTGTTGCCCAGTCTAGAGTGCAGTGGTATGATCATAGCTTTCTCCACCCTTGAGCTTCTGGGTTCAAACAATCCTCCTGCCTCAACCTTGCAAGTAGCTGGGAGTACAGACATATGCCACTATATCTGGCTGGTTTTTTCATTTTTAACCTTTTTGTAGTGATGAGGTCTCACCATGTTTCCCAGGCTGGTCTGGAACTCCTGGCCTCAAGTGATCCTCCTACCTCAGACTCCCAAAGCACTGGGACTATAGGTGTGAACCATCACACCCAGCTAGAAATTTATTTCTTACAGTTCTGGGGGCTGGGAAGTCCAAGGTCGAAGGACTTCATCTTGTGAGAACCTTCTTGCTAATGTGGACTCTCTGCAGAGTTCCAAAGCAATACAGGGCATCGTAAGGTTAGGGGCTCACGAAAGAGGACTCAAGTGGCTTTTATAATAGACCTGCTCTTGTGACAAGTAACTTGCTCTTTTGATAACCCATTAATCTATTAATTTCTTAATTCATGAATGCGTTAATCTAGTCATAAGAGTTCTGCCCTCATGCATAGCCAGTCACCTCTCAAAGGTCCTACCTCTCAACAGTGCTGTATCAGTGACCAAGTTTCCAGCACATGAATTTTGGAGGACTGCACTCAAACTATAGCAACATCCAACTCATTGTCGCCTCTGAGCTGATTACTTTGTATATTGAAAGCAGCCTTAGTACCTCTGCCTGTTTCCCTGTAATGTAATAGAAATAGTGAAGGTAGTAATTAAAATAGGAGTTCCTATTTACTTAGTTTGTACCCCAGTCTAAGCACTGGCTACTCTTTTGTAAACTAGAAGGAGATGCTATTAGTGCTCCCATACCCAAGTGTTACAGGAAAGGAGTCCCAGGCCAGACCCCAAGAGAGGGTTCTTGGATCTCACGCAAGAAAGAATTCAGAGAGAGTCTGCAGTGCAAAGTAAAAGCAAGTTTATTAAGAAAGTAAAGTGGTTGGCTGGGCACGGTGGCTCATGCCTGTAATCCCAGAACTTTGGGAGGCCGAGGCAAGTGGATTACGAGGTCAAGAGATCGAGACCATCTGGTCAACAAGGTGAAACCCTGTCTCTACTAAAAATACAAAAAATTAGCTGGGCACGGTGGCGCGTGCCTGTAATCCCAGCTACTCGGGAGGCTGAGGCAGGATTGCTTGAACCCAGGAGGTGGAGGTTGCGGTGAGCCGAGATTGTGCCATTGTACTCCAGCCTGGGTAACAAGAGTGAAACTCCGTCTCAAAAAAAAAAAAAAAAGAAAGTAAAGTGGTTGGCCGGGCGTGGTGGCTCACGCCTGTAATCCCAGCACTTTGGGAGGCCGAGGCGGGTGGATCCTGAGGTCAAGAGATCGAGACCATCCTGGTCAACATGGTGAAACCCCGTCTCTACTAAATATAAAAAAATTAGCTGGGCATGGTGGCGCGTGCCTGTAATCCCAGCTACTCGGGAGGCTGAGGCAGGAGAATTGCTTGAACCCAGGAGGCGGAGGTTGCGGTGAGCCGAGATTGTGCACTCCAGTCTGGGTAACAAGAGCGAAACTCCGTCTCAAAAAAAAGAAAGTTAAAGTGGTGAAAGTCCAGCTACTCCACAGACAGTAGGGTGTTCCTGAAGGTAAGAGGAGGAACACGTCCACCCTACGTACAATGCTTGTATATATGGGGGATGTGCTCTGCTACAAGGGTTTGTGATAAAGGATACATTTTCTTCATTACGATATTTTGTGAGAATCAGTATTATTATCATTGAAGCAAAATTAGGAATGCCTTTGTTTTCCAAATATTAGGAAATCTGGGCATTCCCAAGCCTGGATCTGTTTAGTAAACATGATTAATTTGTTCTCTTCACCATAAACATCTAGAGGCTAGGAATGCCTGAGTTTCTGGGAATGCAGCCCAGCGAGGCTCAGCCTCATTCTCCTGGCTGTCACTCAAGATGGAGTTGCTCTAGTTAGAACACCTCTGGCACAACCATTGTGTAGAAGCGGCTAAGGCTCAATGAGCCTCTGTGATTTGCACCTGAGAATAGCTGGAGTTGGAATTCAAATACCTGTCTGACTTACTTCAACTTTCCCCACCCACCACCCAGGCCTCCAGATTTGGAAGATTGTCCATGGGTCCATGTTGGCCTGCACAATGATGGCACCATGTTTAAACAGTTAGGTGTTTAAACAGTAGCATTTAGATGATGCTTATAACAACCCCACCAATCTCCTGGGAAACTTTAGAATTATTTTGGAAAGATTGTTAGTGGGGTCAGCTCTGGGACACCATGAAAGCCAGTGGATATTAAAAGAAGTAGTGATTCAGTGTTAATATTAAAGTGACTTCAGTGAACTCTGAGGTTGAGAAAGCCTGAGATGGTTCAGTGACATGAGATATGACTTAGGAGGTAATATGGAGGGTGTAGGCTTGAGAAGCAGATTAACTTGGGCTTCTGGGACTGGCTTGCCACCTAGTAACCTTGTGACTTTGGGCAAGTAACACAGTCTGTCTGCAACTCAGCTCAACTCTCAATGGGCCTAAGGATCCCTGCTTCTTAGGAATTCTGTGAAGAGAGCTGAGGCAGGAGGATTGTTTGAGGCTAGGAGTTTGAGACCATCCTGAGCAACATAGAAAGACTCCATATCTAAAAAGATAAATTAACCCAGCAGGGTACTGTATTCCTGTAGTCCAAGCTACCTGGGAGGCTGAGGTGGGAGGATCCCTTAAGCCCAGGAGTTGAAGACCGCAATGAATTATGATCATTCCACTGCCTTTAGCCTGGGTGACAAAGTGAGACCCTGTCTTTAAACAAAAAGTATCCTGTAAAGAGAAATGACTCAAGGTACAGACAACGCCTATTTGGGTGTCTGTTCATGGAAGTGCAAAATAAATATGGGCTTCCTGCCTTTAACAGGGCCAGGGACAGACCTGAAGGGAATTCTTGGTTCCCATTTAGAGTAGAGAGGAGAAAAGAGAGAGAGAGAGAGAGAGAGAGAGAGAGAGAGAGAGAGAGAGAGAGAGAGAGAGATTGAAAGGGAGAGAGATGCTTTTGTTTGGAGAATCTCTGGGAAAAACAACTGGTAGTTATCTGCCTCTTGGGCTTCCCTTCAGGGCTACCGCCCCTAGACATGCTGCACTAGGGCAAACAAGCTCAAACTGGGAATGACAATGACATTTTGCAGCAAATGTCTCCAGAGGAGAGGAGTGACTGACACTTTCTGCTATATTTTCCTCTCCATCTCTTCCCAGCCCATAATAGTGGCCAGGAGAAATAACAATTAGACAAAAGCTAAAAACAAGGGAGAATCTTCACTAGGTTACTGGAATTGGAGGAGGAATTAGCAACTTTACCTCTGTGTGCAACTGCCTGCTGGGTTCTTCCTGCCTGCTGCACAAATAAAGACTATGACGCTGCAGTAAAGAAAGAGTTTGATTGACAGAGTTTAACTGAAGGCCAACCTCACCACACGAGACAGTGGTTCCTACTCAAATCAGTCTCCCTGAAGGCTCATAATTAGGAGTTTTTCAAAGGCAGTGTGGGGGAAGGAGTAAGTGTAGCTAGGAAATAGGTGCTTGCTGTAGATTGGCTGTGGTGGAAATGAAATCACATGGTGTCGAAACTGTCTTTTTGAGCTGAGTTGCTCCCACGTGGAGCCACAGGAGCCATTGGTTCCAGCTAGGGCCATTGTGTCAGACATGTAGAAAACCTGAAAAGGTATCTCAAAAGGCCAATCTACAATAGTAGTGTTATCTACAGAAAAGTGTGGCAACCTGTGACTGCGTCTTAGCAGAATTTGGGCTCCATTCCACCCCACTTGCCTGGCGGCTTTTCATTAGCTTTACAAAGGCAATTGAGTTTGGGGGAAGGCCTATTATCATTTAAACTTCAACCTAAATGTCTTTCAATGCCAGCTAGGCCTAAAAGCCCAAAAGTATTTAAGGGAAAGGCAAGACGGGGGTGGGTTAAATCAGATCTCTTTCAATGCCTTAATTTTCTCGCTGTTACAACGTTTGCAAAGGCAGTTTCATACATGTTGCTGGGTCTTCGTGGCAAGCTCCCCTTTGCATTGTAGGATGTGCTCGTGATCTCTTGTGCTCCTCCATCCCTTCATTCATACTTCTGACCCTCACCGAACGTCTCTGAGTGCGATACTACGCAATGTAGTTTCTGCTTTCAGGGACTCAGTCTCCTTTGGGAGATGCATACCTAAACAGATGGTCACTCAGCATAGCTGAGCCTGGATAGAGGAAATGCAGACAGCCTGGAAGGCTTTCTGATGGAACCATTCTTTTTGTTACAAAGGTGAGAAAATGATGGACAACAAGGCAGGTGGAGGCAACGGTAGAGGAGTTGGAGGAGATGAAGGAAGACATTTCTGGCAAAAGCCACTGCAAGAGTGAAGGAGGGGTGGACACACTGAGCAATTAGTGAAGGGATAAGGAGGCTGGAGAGACTTATAGGGTCCAGGTCATGGAGATTTTGGAATTTTTCCAGAAACCTGTCATGGAGCTGTCAGAGGTGTTTGAACTAGAGAAACTCCACCTTAAATAGGAACTGAAATGAGCCTGAGAACTCCTGGGCTGCATTCCCAGACAGGTGAGACATTCTAAGTCACAAGGTGAGATAGGAGGTTGGCACAAGATACAGGTCAGGACTACCTTGCTGCTAAAACAGGCTGCAGTAAGAAGCTGACTAAACCCCACCAAAACCAAGAGGGCAACAAGAGTGACCTCAGGTCGTCCTCATTGCTACACTCCCACTGGCACCATGACAGTTTATAAGTGCCATGGCAATGTCAGGAAGTTACCCTATATGGTCTAAAAAGGGGAGGCATGAATAACCCACCCCTTGTTCAGCATATCATCAAGAAATAACCATAAAAATGGGCATCCAGTGGCCCTTGGGGCTGCTCTGTCTATGGAGTAGCTATTCTTTTATTCCTTTACTTTCCTAATAAATTTGCTTTCACTTTGCTCTATGGACTCACCCTGAATTCTTTCTTGCATGAGATCCAAGAGCCCTCTCTTGGGGTCTGGATTGGGAACCCTTTCCTGTAACAGAGCCATTGATGGATTTAAGTTGGGAGTGGGATGATCATATTGGCCTTTTAGCAAGAGGTCCCTGGTAATGGTGGAGAGGGAACCCTGTGAAGGTTTTTGTAGGAATTTGGCTGCAAAGATGAAAAGAGTTGAGAACAAAGGTGGTAGCCATAGAGATGGAATCTGGAGGTCAGATTCTGAAACTGCCTTTGCAAAAATTATAACTGAAAAAATTATGACAGTGAAAAAGATCATACCTAACAGATTCCATCTTGCTTCTAAACTTTAAACTATCCTCATTCGTGCCTGGGTGTAGGCCGAACTAATTTTGAGAAGGAATTCGGTTCTTGGTTTTACTCTGAAACAAAGTTGATAATGGCCCTTTCCTGAAAAGACCCCCTTCTTGCCTGGGGACCAGTCTGCCTTTGCAAGACCAACAAATTAGCTATAAGATTAGAAATTACCATTCAGGGGTCATACAGCCTCTGGCTGCAAGAATTTGAACCTCCCCAAGTTGCTCCTGAGGATAACATTACTATTGTACAACCTAAGATCAGTGCTTGAGGTATTTTGCAGACCCTGTACTGGATGGATATGCTGACACCACCCAGACTGGTAATCTGGCCCAACCAGTTCTGCCATCCCACCCAGGAATAGAAGGCAGCAAGAAAAACTCACTTCGACCCCCTATGCTTCCACCTCCAACCTGACCAATCAGCACTCTCCACTTCCCAAGCCCCTATCTGCCAAATTATCTTTACAATTTCTGTTTCATGAATGCTCAGGGAAACTAATCTGAGTAACGATAAAACTCTGATCTCCTGCCTAGCTGGCTCTGTGTCAATTACTCTTTCTCTATTGCAATTCCCCTGTCTTGATAAACTGGCTCTGTCTAGGCAGCAGGCAAGGTGAACCCACTGGACGGTTACAGTTCTGGACAGAGGAAGTAGCACTGGCTGGACTTGGTACTTAATAAGACATGGGGCTGATGGAGAGGGAGTAGTTAAGGACCCTGGTTTGGGGAGTTGGATAGACTGTGGGCATCCCCAAGAGACAGGGACAAGTATTGACTCTAAGGGGACTTGATGATATGGCTACTTGGTTTTGGCACTCAGAAGAGTGATTAGGGCTGGGGAATGTAGAATTGCATGATGTTATCACTCAGGATTTGGGAAGGGTATGTGCAAAGAGTGAGAAGAGAGGTTGAGCAGTGGGTACTGGGAAAAGGGTATTTGAGGTTGGGCAAAGGGAAAGGATAGAGAGAGAGAAAGACAATGGTGAAAATAAGGTGAGGTTGTCATGTTCCAGCAGTCAAGGAGAGAGAGGTGCAGAGACGGAGGGAGAATCATCACTGCATATGAGTTCTAGAAAGACAAGGAGAGAGAAGCAACTTTTGGATTTAGCAATAAGTGGCCGTTGGTGATTTGACAGTAATGATTTCAGTAAAGGGAAGGGAGACAGACTGCTGTGAAATTAGGAGTAGATAGAAAATTGGCAACTAGAGACACAGCACAGAGTGTGTTTCCGCAATTTTGGCTCAGAAGAAAAAACTGTAAGCTGTGTAATTGAAAGAAGAGACTGTAAGATGGGAGAGACTGGAGGATCAAGTAGGATGGGCCATAAAGAGGGAAAGGGTGAAAACCCAGGACAGTGAAAAGCCATTGGTAGAATGGGGTGGCTGTTAGAATCTCTGTGGGGGGCTATCCAGTGGTCTGGGGGCTGGTAGTTAACGTGTTTGCAGCTCAGAAATGCTTTGACAAGTTTGGTATATTTTACTCCCCACAACCCTGACATATTTTACTTCCATGTGGCATGCTGAGACTAGGCTGGGTGGCCAGGTTGGTTAGGGACTGGGAGCATTCGGCAGACTTTGCAAAGGAGGCTGGACAGAAGATCTCATGCATGGGTTGAAGTGGCAAGATGTGGGTAAAGGAAGGTCAGTTGTAGTACGGGGAGGTCAGGTGTGATATAGAGAGGTCAGATACGGCTGGGGCAGATGCAGAGATAAGTGGAGTCGGCTAGAAGCTGGTAGTGAGTCTGAATGTCAGGAGACTTCAAGCAGCAGGTGGTTTGCCGGGTGTCCAGGCATCATTGTAGAGGTTGCGAGTGCCTCATCCATTGGGCCCAGCTGGGTGCTGAGAGCATGGGCAGCATAACTGGGAGGATGCTGCCAAGATCTGGGCAGGAAGGTTGGAGAGCAGTGAAGGGCTTCAGTCTGAGAACTAGGACTCAAGGGCTAAGTGGGGACCTTGAAACAGATACCAGACCCATATATGGGGTGGTGGGAAGAGAGCGTGTTCTAAGGGCATGCTGGATGCCAGGCTAGCAGTGAAATGGTGGTAGCTACCTTCACCACAGAAAACCAGCAACAGGTGTCCTCAGAACAATGAATAGCAAGAAGGAGCTGAGGGGAGGAGCCAAGGAGTAGCCCCGGCACTCCTTGTGTGGACTGAGCCACCTCTCAGAGATGCACTGATGGATGGTCCATGGTAGAGAGCCCCAAAGTGAACACAACTGATGTTATGGCTCAAGTAGGCTTAAGAAGTCCCTGACAAGGTAGGACAGACACAGCCTTGGGGGCCAAGCAGATCTGGGCTCAAATCCTGACTCTACCCATTCCTAGCTGTATGAGCTTGGAAATTTTTTTAACTTCTCTGAGCCCAGTCTTCTCATCTGTAGAATGAGGAAGCAAATCTCTACTGCCAGGGTCACTGTGAGAAATATATGAGAGGATGTATTAGAAGACCTGATCATGGTGAATGGTCAACGATGGAGTCTTCATAAATGATAGATCCTTCCTTCCTTCCTTCCTTCCTTCCTTCCTTCCTTCCTTCCTTCCTTCCTTCCTTCCTTCCTTCCTTCCTCCCTCCCTCCCTCCCTCCCTCCCTCCCTCCCTCCCTTCCTCCCTCCTTCCCTCCTTCCTTCCTTCCTTCTTTCCTTCCTTCCTTCTTCCTGCTGAAAAATGGAAATTTGTGCTAAGAACCAACAACAAAGCTTTTGTTTCTACCAGGTCACATGGACCAAAGCAAGAGTTTGTTATAAGTCACCTGACAGTGTCAAGCACTGAAGTAAATCAGAGATGACAACAAATCTTTGAAACTCTTCCCATCAAGAGTTGAGGGTCTGTGATACCTCCTCTTGTGTCTGGGAAGACTCTGTGGTTGGTTGAACAATGGAAATGTTGGAGTGATGCTGTGCCAGTTTTCAGGCCCAGGTATTAAGAGAATAGCAGTTTTTATTCCTTGCTCTTGGAATACTTGGACTGTCTTGAGCTGCCATGCTATGAGGAAGCTCAAGCAGCTGCCATGCTATGAGGAAGCTGTGAGGCCTGTGTGGAAAGGAACCAAGGCCTTCAGGTGAATGCCCTAGCTCAGCTACCAGCACCATCTTGCCAGCCAAGTGAGTGCACCATCTGGAGTCCTCCTGCCCCAGTGGAGCTGCTTCACCTTATGCTTCCTGGAACCAAGATGAGCCACCCTCTCCGAGTCCTGCCCACATTGAACATTAGTGAGCAAAGCAAATGGTTGTTGTTTGAAGCCTCTCTGTTTTGGGATGGTTTGTTAAGGAGCAACAGTTAACTAGAACAAGTGTACACAGTGGCACAAACAGTGAACTAGGCACTAGAAAGGTCTTTGAAGAAGTAAACACAACTCATGATGGAAGTCAGTCACAGACCTTGCTATCTGTCCAGTGTGGCTCTTTCTCTCTTTCAACTCAACCAGCCCATACATCCCTCCTTCACTCATTGGCCAAGTCTGTTTCTTTCAGCTTTGTTGGCAGATTGGTGCTATTAAGGAAGAGCTTTGGGTCTCTCTCAATCCCAGGCAGGGCCTGTGGGCTCAGGACAGACCAGAGGGGAGACAGATGGGATTCCTGGTAGCGGGAGCTGCCACTGGCACTTAGCTGAGGAGGAAGGAAGCCTCGTCTGTGCTTCTCTTCCTGGGGACCAGGTGGCAATTGCGCTCTTCTTATGATTAGAGACACGGAGACTACCTCTGGGCTTTGACATCCCTGTAAAGTGCTCCACAAGCACAGAGGTTATTCACGGTCACAAAAACAGATGGGGAGGTTCTCGCCAGAGGGTTCATATTGCCTCCAAGAATGGGGGACTGTGAACAATGCAGTGCCTCTTCCCACCTACCAAATTAGCTGGAAAAAAAAGAAGCGAGAGTTACTGTGAGCAGTGTGTGCTTGAGGAGGTGGCTTCAGTGACATTTCACTGGCAGCCTCTCGTACTGCCTGTCTTGCGGAGCCCTGGCTGATGAGATGCGGGGAACATTATTAACGCCATTTTGCTGAAAATGCAGCACACTCAGACTAATGCCTTATGGCATTTGCTGCCTTCCTGGGGCTCCAAAGATGGAGAGAAAGTCCTGAAATAGCAACTCTGAGCTCGTTGTCAAGGCAACAGGATCCATTAGGATGTGTCATCAGGTGCTGTGCTTGGCACTGTGAGGGGATGAGATAAAAGAAATTGCAAATGCACACCCTACCCTCCACAAGCCTACATTCTTCTTGGGGAGACAAGGCTTTGGTTTATAAATCTATTAGGGCAGCATTTCCCTCCCTAAGGAGCAGGAGTACACGAGTACTGGAAGATATTAACTGGTGTTATAAAAAACAAAAGAGTCATGGGGACAAGGACAAATGATTTTGCAGAGCGTACTGAGCAAAACAAAATTAAAAATTGCTGGGCTTCTTGGAGTCTTTAATGAGCTCACATGCATTGTGATGTTCAAAAGGCAGATACTGCTGGCTACATTTCCCAGAATTATTTGACCACAGAAACTCTTGTTCACAGAACATTTCAGGGGATTAGTAAACCACAGAATGGCTTTGGGGACCCTGAATTAGGAAGCAATACGAAGCCGTGTATAATTAAGTTCTTAGGATGTGTGGAACAGCGTGGGAGTACAACAGAATTCAGCTCAGGGAGAGTCCGTGTTGGCTGGGAACGTGGAGAGGCTTCATGGTGGAAGAGTTGAGCTGAGTCTTGCAGATTCCGAATGGGTGATGAGAGGGGAGAGTAGCCTCCCTAATGGGTGTGGATGGCCCTTCTCCTGGAACCCAGAGAGGGAGAGCCCTCTGGGCAGATGATAGTTTTCATTTGGCTCTGCCACAAATTGAAAGAGGCAAAACTTTGCATGTGCTATTTCTGCTCTTGGAGTGACCGCTTGTTTGCACAAATTAATGCTTTCGACAGCATTTAGTTATCACTTCCTCCCAGAAGCCCTCTCTGATGCCCTGAAATGAACGCTTGTCCAGGTTTTACTTTTCTCTTTGTTTTCTTTTAAATGCTCAGCATTTAGAGTCAACAATTGCCAATGTCATCCATCGATCAATCCCTGACTACTCTTCTTGGCCTTTGTGTGTGTGTGTGACTTTTTACATATGTGTGTGTGTCTGTGTGTGCAAATAACATTTGCCCTATTGACTCATTATTTTAATGTTTATACATTTGTTTATTCATAGTATGGAAAAATAAACAACGTATTTTATTTTGTTTTGCTTATTTGTTTTCAACTTTTAGATTCTATGGGTACATGTGCAGGTTTGTTGCAAAGGTATGTTGTGTGGTGCTGAGGTTTTAAAGTATGCTCCAGCAAGTAGCTAAGTTTTCAGTTGTTGCTTCCTCCTTTCCCCCGACTCTTGTATTCCCCAGTGTCTCTTGTTCCCATCTTTATGTCCTTATGTACCCAGTGTTTAGCTTCCACTTATAGGTGAGACTATGTTGTGTTTGGTTTTCTGCTTCTGCATTAATTCAGTTAGGATGATGGCCTCCAGCTGCATCTATGTTGCTGCAAAGAACATGATACTGGTCTTTTTCATGGCTGCATAGTATTCCACACTGTATATATACATAGTATTATATAGTATTCCACAGGGTATAAACACTGTGGAATACTATGCAGCCATGAATAGGCCGTATTGCTGGGATGCAAGCATAGCTCAACACACAGAAATCAACAAACGTGATTCACCACATAAACAGAATTAAGAACAAAAACCATATGATTATTTCAATAGATGCAGAAAAAGATTATGATAAAATCCTATTGACTAATTGTAAGTGTCAAATTCAGGGGCATTTATTACAATCAGCATTGTAGCTATCATCTTTTTTTAAATTTAACTTTTATTAAGTTCAGGGGTACATGTGTAGCTTTGTTATACAGGTAAACTTGTGTCATGGGGGCTTGTGGTACGGATTATTTCATTGCCGAGGTATTAAGCCCAGTACCCATTAGTAGTTTTTCTTGATCCTCTCTCTCTTCCGATTCTCTATCACCATTATTCTAGTTTTGAAATCTATTAATCATTCCAAACAGAAACTCCATACCCATTAAGGATAACTTACCAGGCCAGGTGCCATGGCTCATGCCTGTAATTCCAGCACTTTGGGAGGCCAAAGGGGGTGGATCACTTGAGGTCAAGGGTTCGAGACCAGCCTGGCTACCATGGTGAAACCCCATCCCTACTAAAAATACAAAAAAATTAGCTGGGTGTGGTGGCTCATGACTATAGTCCCAGCTACTTGGGAGGCTGAGGCAGGAGAATTGCTTGAACGTGGGAGACGGAGATTAAAAAAAAAAAAAGGATAACTTCCCATTCCTCCTTATCCCAGCTTCTGGTAACTTTTTTTTTTTTTTGAGATGGAGTTTGGAGGCTGGAGTGCAGTGGTGCTATCTTGGTTTACTGCGACCTCTCCCTCCTGGGTTCAAGTGATTTCCCCCACCTCAGCCTCCAGAAAAGCTGGGACTACAGGTACCCACCACCATGCCACACTCATTTTTGTATTTTTAATAGAGACAGGGTTTCGTCATGTTGCCAGGCTGGTCTTGAACTCCTGACCTCAGGTGATCCGCCCGCCTTGACCTCCCAAAGTGCTGAGATCGTAGGTGTGAGCCACCGTGCCTGGCCCATGGTAACTTCTAATTTACTTTCTGTCTCTTTGAATTTGCCTTTTCTGGGAACCTCATACAACGTCTGGCCTTTTGTAACTGGCTTATCTTATTTGGCATATTTTTAAGATTCATGCATGTTGAATCACGGTCTGTGCAGGGGTATACCACGTTTTGTTTATTCATTCATCTGTTGGTGGCACTTGGGTTGTTTCTACCTTTCGGCTTTTGCTGTCAACATGGAGGTACTAGCATCACTCTGGTGATCTTTCACGCATCGCCTCTGCTTCTGTCACGGTGGTGACTGTGCCATGTCAAAACCTATTTGCTTCAGTGCTAGATTTCCCTTCTGAAATGTGATCTCTTTGGCCAACAAATATTTGCCAAACAGCTATCATATAGTTGGCATCGTGGGTGGGGTGTTGTACAGGCCAGAACCCCCGTCCTTTGTGACCAAGCTTAGAATTCCTCTACCCGTGGCTCACGCCTGTCATCCCAGCACTTTGGGAGGCCAAGGTGGGTGAATCATTGAGATCAAGAGATCGAGACCATCCTGGTCAACATGGTGAAACCCCGTCTCTACTAAAAATATGAAAAAATGAGCTGGGCGTGGTGGCGCGTGCCTGTAATCTTAGCTACTCGGGAGGCTGAGGCAGGAGAATTGCCTGAACCCAGGAGGCGGAGGTTGCAGTGAGCCGAGATTGCGCCATTGCACTCCAGCCTGGGTAACAAGAGCGAAACTCCGTCTCAAAAAAAAAAAAAAATTGCTCTACCCACCAGATACGCCTACATAGCTGTACATGATGTGATCTGATACTTGCTAGAATACAGTTAGAGCTGTAACCCCAATAAAATGTGTCACAAGAATTAGAATGGGGAAATGGGGAGACCAATCACAGTCGTTTCTGAGATGTTCCAATATTTTCCTGCTCTGAGCTCCGTGTGTTCATCCTAACTGAAGAAGGTGTGTTGGGATTCTTAAAGGTGAGTCCCAAATACTATATTATTTCGTAACTAGAGATGATGGCCTCTGTCTTCCTTGATTTGTCTAGGGCTCCCTCTGTCTCTCTTTCTCTGTTTCTCTCTCTGTCTCACACACACACACACACACACACACACATACACACACACACACACACCCCCACCCATCTCTTCTCTGAGTCCATAAAGAACTTCCAGATAGGGGAGGTTATTGGACTTTGAAAAAGTTGTTTAATAATCTTCTCCTTGGTGGTCTGGGTGACTTAGCTCAGCCCTGCCTAAAAGCACCCACAGGGATGGTGCGTTCTCTTTAGAGTCCCTCAGACCAGGTGTTTACGTATGAGGACACCACGCTGGGGAGGCAGCTATGCAGTGCTGCTGTTTGCGAGTCAGCAGTGCTGTATCCAGCCATCATCACCAATCGCTTATTTGTGAAGAGACGATGTTCCAGAAAACTAGGTTGAGTCTCTGCTTTCAAACTTGCTCACCGTGTCTTGGGCAATCTGCCTCTCTCAGCCTCAGGTTCCTCTCCTGTAAAATGGGAAATAACGATGCCTACCTCGGTCCACAGGCTCAGCCCAGCGCCCTCATTACCACCAGATGTTATGACTGTGATTGTTGTTAGCGTGGCACTTATCTATAAAATGACAACATGCCAAATGCCAAGCACTGAACTCAAGTGGGGAAGAGGCGCATCTGCAATGGACAGAGACAGGGGCTAGGAAGACCCCAGGGTTCCGACTGCAGAGATTTCGATTCGGGCAGGTGCCACCTCGTCACTCAGAAACTAAAATAACTGAAGGAGCCTGCAGGAAAAGTGCTTCAGGAACCTACAGTGGTGCCCGAATGCAGAGTAATAGTACCACTGTGTTAATGATTATTTTCCGTTGTGCATGATGGCTCATGCTTGTAATTAGTCCCAGCGCTTTGGGAGGCTGCGGTGGGAGGATCACTTGAACCCAGCAAGTTGAGGCGTGGGCAACAGAGCAAGACTGTCTCAAAAAACATTATTCTCCCCATCCCACCCTCATTAGGAGGATGGCAGGTGCAGCTCTCTAGAGCATGGGAAGGGATTATGCCATGCAAGGCAGCATTTCAGAGGCACTACTGAATACTACAAAGTGAGTAACACTGGTGGACAAATTACAAAATGATTGGCAACATGACTTTATAGACAGCGTGACGGCCGCTGAAGGGCTGTGATTATCTACGTGGTTTTCTGCAAGCCAATAGCTACTGCTGCCCGACAGGTGCATTCAGGAGCTGGACCAATGTTTGTCATATTGTGTTTGCAGACAGCGGTGTTGTCTGAGTCATCGGCTCCCGGAATGTGTACTTCGTTTGTGCCTTCTCTCCCTATAAGGAGAGAGTGAATTTGCAAAGACCAGCAACCTTCCATGACCCTGTGCCTGAAGAAGCATGTCCCCCTCAGTCCTGTCTCCTTCACGATGCTCCTGTTTCTCAAGCCATTATGTCCATAAACACAGGAAGGGATGAAAAATGCCCTGGATGCAGGAATAGGGGGAGCCTCTACCAGTCGGGGTCAAAGTGAGGGTGACCCCAATCTGTCCTCTGCTTACCTCTCCAGCCTTGTCATTCATGGACGCTCCTTTTGCTCTCAAAACTCTGGTCTAACCTAATTGTTACCAGCAGCTCCCCAAATGGCCATCCTGTGTCATGTACCAATGCCTTTGAGCATTCATTGGTTGAGGCTGCAGTGAGCCCTTTCCCAATGGCTGCTGCGTGACTACCCGCTCAGCTTAAGGGATGTACTTTATAGGGAGCTCCGATGGGTGAGACTGGACACTCTCCCCACTGGGTCCCTTCTGGGTCCTCACGAGGCTCTGTCTAGGCAATGTGTTAGCATCTGTAATATATTATTGCTCTGTTGTATTTAAAAGTCTGTCTTATAATGCCAGCACTTTAAGAGACCAATGCAGGTGGACTGCTTGAGCTCAAGAGTTTGAAACCAGCCTGGGGAGCATGGCAAGACTTCATCCCTACAGAAACAAAAATGAGCCAGGTGTGATGGTGCAAGCTGCAGTCCCGGCAACATGGGGAGCTGAGGTGGGAGGATCGCTAGAGTGCAGGAGGTTGAGGCTTCAGTGAGTCCTGATTGTGCCAGTGCACTCCAGTCTGAGGGGCAGAGTAAGACTGTCTCTAAAAAGGAAGCCTGTCTTCTCGTCCCCCTACTCCTCCCAAATTGAGCTACCGAGTAGCACAGACCTTGCCTCATATGTCCTGTGTCCCTGTTCCTAGCTTGGTGCCTGTGTCCACTGTTTCTGTCCCTGTGCTTGGAACCCGGACATTCACCAAATGCTCCCTTAGTAATGAACAAATGAAAGGAATGAATGACGTATGTGATACAGGACACCAAGTCTTATATTTATTCATATCAACCCTCCTCTGCTCCATTGCTATGTCCACTTTTGCTTGGCGAGGTGGAGGATGGGGTGACATCCCGAGAGAAGCATTAGACCCTGAGAAGGAAGGCTCCTTGGGAATGCACTGTTATTGTTCAGATTTGCCTGGGCTGGCTTTGCTACAGGCTGGATAGATAGGCTTGATTTCCTGTGCCAGGTGTGGGACTTGCTTCCCAGGGAGCGGGGCTCCACCTGCCATGCTGGAGAGTCTTCCAAACACGGTTGTCTGCCTGATGGGTCTTTGCCTGTTGAAGTTCTGCCCATGTCCTCTGTGCAGTGCTGCCTGGCATTTGGAACCAACACGGTAAACAGCAGTTGGCGATGAATCAGCGAAGCTGACTGGCTAACGATGGAATGCTCTCAAAAGGAGGCTTTTGGTTGGGTTTGGGCCAATCGGGGAAGGTGGATAAGTCAAATCCTGTTTTGCCTGCAACTTGGCTGTGAGGTCAGGAGAGCCATCCTAGGCCAGTCTTTAGTCCAGATGAGAGGCAATCATTTGTTCTGGTTCCAAATCAGATTCAACCCGCGTCCTCCGGGTGATGGTGAGATTGCTCCTGGAGGAGAGGCACAGTCACATGTTCTAGCTCTTGGACTCTTCCAGGAAACCTGTGAAAGGCAGGGAGTTTCATTCCTATTTTACAGTTGAAGAAACTAAATCTGAGATGTGAAGTGATGGGACTGAGGCCAGAATTGGATATTTTCACTCAAATTCCAGCACACTTTCTAAGCAATATGCTGTGTGCACTATTCTTTTTGGTCTTTGTTTTCCCCCCAAGTATCTGGTAGATATTAGAGACATGTAGGCTGGGAAAATCTCTCCCAGCCATTAGCACTGTCTGTCCTGTGTATCTGAAATGGCCTAGGTCTCAGGAGCCTGTCAGTGAAGATGAAGATGTATTCACAGAGTGCTAAAACCACTCTACCTTCTCTCCCCAATCCATGACATACCAACTCTGCAGTATCTAGTCAGCCCCCATTTCTAACCAGGTGCTGTGCCGAAGGATGCCTCGTGTGTTTTATGCCATCTCCCCTTCCCTGTCTGCAGTCTGCTGTGCACAGGTTACCCAGGAGAGGGGCCACTCCCGACCCTGCTCCTGGTGTCTTCTGCTCCCAGGGGGCTCTGTAGTTTTTCCTTGTACTCTGCTGAGCTCAGCTGTTCTTGGAACCCTCTCGAATCTGTGGGATGCTGAAGCCACCCTGAATTATTGTGGTATAGTAGGGGAGACATGGTTCCTCCTGGTGGTGGGCTGGAGATGGTTTCTACAGATGCAGGGCAGGTAAGCCCCCAAGTGGGGGCTTATCCTGGGAGAGTCCTTGGCTTTGCCCAGGAAAGAATTCAAGGGCCAGCCGGTGGTGTTAGACTGCAATTTTACTGAAGCCATGGTACACAGCTATAACAGAGATACTGCTCCTTGTAGAGCAGGGTTACCCCATAGGCAGTGTGCCCGGAGTAGCAGCTCAGAGGCGGTGCTGCACTCATACATATACCCACTTTTAATTACATTCAGACGAAGAGGTGGATTACGCAGACATTTCCAGGGAAACACTGGTAGCTTCTGGGTCATCAGGTCACCACCACAGAAAGGGGCAGTAATTTCCAAGTGTTTCCATGGCAACGGAAAACTGACATGGCATATTGTGGGTACGTTTTGTGGAAAGCTGCTTCCGCCCCATCCCTGTTTTAGCTGGTCCTCAATTTGGTCCGGTATCCAAGCCCTACGTCCTGAGTTGAGTCCTGCCTCCTACCTCACTACTGGCTTTTCAGAGTCCATTGTGTGCATCTCATCCCATCTCTGAGGTCAATGGCATCATGTGGATAGCGTAAAATTGGCTATGTTGGGAGTAGGTACACCATGGAAACAGACTGTTGCTACCTATCAAGAACCCCTCTGTACCAGTCTGCCCTGAACATTTCCACACCACTGCCTCCTCTCCGCTGCATTTTCTGCCCTGGGCCTGAGATGTCTGGAGTCTCATGTAGCCTTCCATCAACCCCACTCCTTCAGCTGTGGGGTTTGGTTCAGTTACCCTGATTCTCTGCAGAGTTGGGCAACATGCCAGCACTTCCATCTTTCCCCTCTCTCTCTCAGGCTCCATCCCAGAAAAACAACTTGAACCATTAAGCTTCTTTTTTTTTTTTGAGACGGAGTTTCACTCTTGTTACCCAGGCTGGAGTGCAATGGTGCAATCTTGGCTCACTGCAACCTCCACCTCCTGGGTTCAAGCAATTCTCCTGCCTCAGCCTCCCAAGTAGCTGGGACTACAGGCACGTGCCACCATGCCCAGCTAATTTTTTTGTATTTTTAGTAGAGATAGGGTTTCACCATGTTGACCAGGATGGTCTCGATCTCTTGACCTCGTGATCCACCCGCCTCGGCCTGCCAAAGTGCTGGGATTATTTGAGCCACCGTGCCCTGCTACCCACCATTAAGCTTCTTTGTCCTCCTTATGTCAAAATGTCCCCTGGTCCAAATAAAACAAACAAAAACACAGCACAACAAAGCAATGGTGCCAGTGCATCCTCACCCATTTAAATAGATACATGGGAGAGGGGAGTTACTTTTATAAATCCTACTTTGAAACTAGTCTTGACACCTAGTTAGATATGTACATTTTCTTACTTTGATTTCTCCAAAAACACCCCCAAAACCAAGGCACTTTGAAAGGAGTAGAAGGCACTGGACCTCGAATCTTGAAGCCTGGGTTCCAGTTCTGACTCCTTCAGTGACCCACTGTGTGCCCATGGGTATGTTAGTAAAGGGTGAACCAACTTACACATTGTGCACCCCTGTGTTTATTAGTCAAGGCTGGGCCAACGATCTCACTGTGTGGTCTTGGGTTACTAAGCAAGCCTGGGCCAACTGACCCACTGTGTGTCCTTGGATGTCAATGGATCTCCTGTATGCTCTTAGGTGTATTAGTCAAGGGTAAACCAATTAATCCACTGTGTGCCCCTGGGTTTGCTAGTCAAGGGTGGGGCAACTGACCTACTGTGTGTCCTCAAGGGTGGGCAAATTGACCCACTCTATGTTCTTGGGTGTATTAGTCAAGAGTGTATCAACTAACTCACTGTGTGCCCTTGGATGCATTAGTCAAGGGTGAGTTAACTGGTCCACTGTGTATCCTTGAGTATATTAGACCCACTGTGTGTTCTTGGGTGTATTAGTTAAGAGTAGATCAACTGACCACTGTGTACCCTTAGATGTGTTAGTGAAGAGTGGGTTAACAGTCCCACTGCGTGTTCTTGGGTATATTACACCCACTGTGTGTTCTTGGGTGTATTATTCAAGAGTGGGCCAACTGACCCACTGTGTGCCCTTAGATGTATTAGTCAAGAGTGGGTCAACTGTCTCACTGCATTTCCTTGGGTATATTAGACCCACTGTGTGTTCTTGGGTATATTAATTAGTCAAGAGTGAGTCAACTGACCCACTGTGTGCCCTTGGATGTATTAGTCAAGAGTGGGTCAACTGTCCCACTGTGTGTCCTTGGGTATATTAGACCCACTGTGTGTCCTTGTGTATATTAGATCCACTGCATATCCTTAGGAATATTAGACCCACTGTGTATCCTTGGGTATATTACACCCCACTGTGTGTTCTTGGGTGTATTAGTCAAGAGTGAGCCAACTGACCCACTGTGTGCCCTTGGATGTATTAGTGAAGAGTGGGTCAACTGTCCCACTGAGTGTCCTTGGTTATATTATTAGACCCACTGTGTGTCCTTGGGTATATTATTAGACCCACTGTGTGTCCTTGGGTATATTAGACCCACTGTGTGTCCTTGGGTATATTAGACCCACTGTGTGTTCTTGGGTATATTACACCCACTGTTTGTTCTTGGGTGTATTAGTCAAGAGTGAGCCAACTGACCCACTGTGTGCCCTTGAATGTATTAGTCAAGAGTGAGTCAGCTGACCCACTATGTGCCCTTGGATGTATTAGTCAAGAGTGGGTCAACTGTCCCACTGTGTGTCCTTGGGTATATTATTAGACCCACTGTGTGTCCTTGGGTATATTATTAGACCCACTGCATGTCCTTGGGTATATTACAACACTGTGTGTTCTTGGGTGTATTAGTCAAGAGTGGGTCAACTGTCCCACTGAGTGTCCTTGGGTATATTAGACCCACTGTGTGTTCTTGGGTGTCAAAAGTGGGCCAACTGACACACTGTGTGCCCTCGGATGTATTGCTCAAGGGCAGGCTTCCTGACCCACAGCATGCTCGTGGCTGTGCTAGAGTGGTTTAATTGCTAAAGCAACCCTCAACTTCAGTGGTGTCACTCAACATGTTCATTTCTCACTGCTGGCTGTCCATGCAGTTGGATGGGGAAACTGAGTGGGGCCTGGGAGTGGAAAGGTTTGATGAACTAGCCTGGGTACGACAGTCATTACTTTCTTTAATCCCCAGTTAGCTAGAATGTGATCCCATGGCCAAATTGCAAGGCAGCAGTGAAAGGAACGAAGAGATTGCTGCGTATCCACATCTCTGCTGCGTTGGGGAAGTCCCCTTCCTTCTAGATGCTGGATTCTGCGGCTGAAACACAGGTACCTTGATCTATGAGAGCTGCAAGGCTTCTTGCTCTCAGTCTGTGGGTTTCCTCTTTTGTTAATGCCAAACTAAATGAGCAGAGTTTTCAAAGCAGATTGGGTTTGCTTCTCACTCCTGGCTTGGATCCCCAATGTCTTTCATTGCGGGGTAGAGCCAACACTTCACCAACGTGTCTGTTCAAAATGCTAATCAAAGTATTAGTGCCTGATCATCATCTTTCTCCAAACAATGCCCAGACCTATCTCACTCCTTCTAAGTCTTCTGAGAGTCCAAATTTGAACTCGTTTCATCAAGGCCAAATGTCAATCATAAGAAGAAATCCATATGAAATTTTAATTGCAAGATGTTCGGTGTAAATTTAATGAGTGAAATAAGAGATCTGAGAATTCCCGCGTTCTCGGCTCATGCATAATGTCGACTTAAATTGCCTCTCTGGAGATGGAGGGAATTGCATTTTTAGAATTTACACACCAAGAGAGCAAATGGAGTGGACCCTGAAGGTTAAGGTCATAAATCAGAATCTTTTAACTGGTTTTGAGTGATTGCTGTGGGCTGTAATGGTGAGAGGAGCTGGCTGCAGCCACAAGTGATTACTCTGCCTCCGATTATTGAAATGCTACTCAATATTCATAAATCAGTGGTCATTAATCCCCCAAATAGTACCTGTCAGCTTTCTAAATAAATTTCCAACCTGCTAATGGAGATTGAAAGAGGCTGATGGGCACCGGCTCAGAATTGAAACAGATGAGAGAATGACTCGGACAGACCTGGAAGCATGTGTTTTGGGAACGTGAATTCACTCTGGGGTAAAGATGTCCCAGCGGACAGCTTTTTGCTCATTGCAGAAAAGGGGGGTTATTCAGGCAGTTTCTCCCAACCCTTGTCATTTCGGTAGAGAATAGCCTTGATGTTTACGTCTCCATTCTGAAATTTTGCTTGGGACCACATCAAATGAGTTAAAAGCTTCAATGTAATTGCTCGCCCGTCCCTGTTTACCCACAGAAATTGGAAAATAAATGCAGAGCGTAGCAAAAGGCCATGACATTTATTGGACAGCACGGGAACAAGCCGGGGAAGGAAACTGTAATTGCAGCGTCCGTCACTGGGGTAACAAATTTGGGAAGAAATCGAGAAATGAAAATGAGCATGAACTCGTAGGGACATCAAACTGGAAAGCGATTTCGTGACCACAGACACTTCAAGTCCATGTTCATTTTTCCTTTGCCTTGTTTCTGGGTTGGATTCATAAATTATATATAACGGTGACCAGACTTCTGGGTGAGGACATCACACTGACTCCAGTAATAGGCACCACTCTGTAACTGTTGCATTTGAAATCTGGCAGAAAATGAGATTTGTGTGTGGGTGTGAGGGAGACAAGCCCTATAGATTCCTCTCCTGCCTGGTTTCACCTTGAAAAAAGGAAGCTGGAGAAGGGAGGCTGAAAATAAATCCTGTGTTCAAGTGTAATTGCTCAAAATAATAGCATAGACTCTTTTGATGATCCCAGACGTATCAGTCAAAGAGCAGAGAAACAAACATTGTAGCTGCAAAACCACCTCCCACCCCCCTTCTTGGAAATTGAGGGACATAGGAGAAAGGGGACTCTGTCCAGGATGAAAAAGCTGGAACGGAAATCCAGGCCAGTTGCCATGAAAAAGAGCAACAGTTAAAAACCACATTCCCCAGGGAAACACTCTGTGCACAGAAGCAATTTGATGACAGGTATGAAGAGTGCTAAAAATGTCCATGCTCTACCTCCTTGGGGTTGATTCTATTTATCCTCAGCACAAATTCTCACTTCTACCCGATTCCAAAGAATTACGTTGACCTATAAAGAGGTTCATGGAAGCCTTTTTGAAGCAAGTGACAAGTCCACTATGGGAGAGTATTTAAGGAAGCCATGGATCAGGTGACACCCAAGAACACACAGTGGGTCTAATATACCCAAGGACACGCAGTGGGACAGTTGACCCACTCTTGACTAATACACATAACAGCACACAGTGGGCCAGTTGCCTCACTCTTGACTAATATACCCAAGAACACACAGTAGGTGTAATGTGCCCAAGGGCACACAGTGGGATGGTTGACCCATTTCAACTATGTTGAATCAATGCTGTTGCCTTTAAGGATGATAGTTTTTGAGAAAAGTAGCATGTTATTAGATGGATTTTATTATATGAAACACATATTCTGAGCCTCTGAAAGGCATTACTTTTCTAGGAAAGAAGCAGGAAGAGTAAAGAGAATGAAGCTCCACTTCCCATGAGCCACATCCCTCCTACACCTTGACAGGCCCTTTCTTTGTTCACTCCAGGGCTCGGGCCCCATCACTCACTTGCTGTCCAGGCCCTCCTCCAACAACCTTGGGAACTCACAGATTCCTAGCAAGAGAGCAGCGTTGGGTCCTGAGCTCTCAACCCTGAGCTCCCAGAGCTAAAGTAGGCTAGATCGTGGAGGAACTGGAAGAGAATAGTTAGAGATCTTTAAGGGTGGTCATATTACATGGTAGAGAGACCTCATTGGTCATGTAGGCTGCTACCAACTTCGCTTCCATGTCAGACTAGCCGTGAATCTGATTCTTGTTAGAATCGCACTATTATGAATTCATAGCATTTTTAGGGCTGAGGGAGTCTTTTGATATAATCAGAATAGCCCATGCATTTCACAGATTAGGAAATTCAGGAACAGAGAGGGTAGCTGACTTGCAAAGAGGCCACAGAGCAATATAGGATGAATCCAGTTACAGGTGACCTTTGTAAGACGGGAGTCTTCACATTTCATTGTCCTGAGTTTCCTCTTTTTTGAACTGTGTGCACTTGACTCTAGGCTATAAATGCTTATAATAACTGAGATAATTGGCCCATTTAGCTGTGTTGGGGGGTGGTCCAAGGCAAGGCCAAGGTTCTCTCCCATTTTCCTTAGAAATTCTCCATTCATTAATTCGATAAATACTTACTGATCACATGCTATGTAAGCAGCATGACAGTAGGCATGGAAAGTTGAGCAGTGAATGAAAGGCCGTTGAACATGAGGGAGAGGAGGGAAAGGGATATTGAACCATTTACTGTACGATTAATTATTTGACTCCTGGGGGCAAAGGGAGCCTCTTCCACAATGCTGAGTACAGTGGTTTGATTGCATAGACTGCCAGGCTCAGACTCCTATTAGCTCTTTAACTCCTTGGAATATTCCACGGTCATCTGTAGTGGAGTTTGCAACAATATCTATCTTGAGGGCCAAATGAAGCATTGAATGGCAACCCTTACAAAGCATTCTGCAAGGGACATTTGGTTAGCAGGCACTCGATAAATATGAACGATTATTAAAAGTCTGGGTGGGGAGGATTCAGTTCAGACCTTGAACAATACCTCTGAATAGAACTGCTGGAGCTGCCTCTGCAGGAGCTGTGAGTGGTGGTCCAGACAGGCTCCAAGGCTTTGAGCCTGAAGCTACCTTTGCAAAAATGATAACAGTAAAAGAAATCTGACCTAACTGGCTCCATCTTGCCTCTAACCTCCCAGTTGTCTTGCTTATTCCTAGGTGTACACCGAGCTAACTGCGGGAGGAATTTAGTTTTTAGTTTAATTTTAAAACAAAGATGATAACAACTCCTTCCTGAACCAAACCCCTTCATTGCTTGGGGACTGAAAATGCCTTTGTAAAGCTAACAGATTAGCCACAAGATTAGACATATGGCTCTGGGGTCATAGAGCCAGAGGTCACAAGATCCATAACCTCCACAAATCACTCTTCTAGATAACAGCACTATTGTAAAACCTAACATTGGTGTTTGAGGTATTTTCAGACCCTCCATTGTGTTGCATCAGCTGGCACCACCTGGACCAGTGGCCCATACCAGGAAACTGGCTCAACTGGTCTTGTGATCCCACCCAGGAAATGACTCAGCACAAGAAGACAGTTCCAAACTCCTATGATTTCATCCCTGACCCAACCAATCAGCATTCCCAATCTCCTAACACCCTGCCTGCCAAATGATCCTTAAAAAACCCTAGTATCCGATTTTCTGGGGAGGCTGATTCGAGTAATAAGCTCTTGTCTTCCCCTTGGCTAGCTCTGCATTTATTAAACCTCTTCTCTACTGCAACACTCCTGTCTCAGTGAATTGGCTCTATCTGTGCACTGAGCAAGAAGATGGTTATTACAAGACCATCGCCCATCTTGGGGTACAGTGCTCTTGGGCAGGCTTTTTTTCAACTTTTGCAGGATGTGCTCCTCTCATCCTTACCTCTAAATTTAAGACATTTGAAGGTCCCTGAGATCACCCCTACTGTAGGGAGTGGGGTACTTTCTAGATGGGGAGACTGCCACCTGACTCTGGCTGAGAGCTTTTACTACTGCTTCAGGAACAGAGCAGAAAAGTATGGGGAAACAGTATCCCCCAGATTTTGAGGAAGATGGAAATGCAGTGAGACACAAAGGCTACATTGGTGCGAGCTGCCTGCCATTAGCTGCAGGACAAGGGTACATTTCCACTCTGCAGAAAATTGTCTTGGACAGGACAGTTTCAGAGAGTGGCTGAAGGAACCATGAGGAAATCCATGAAGCTGGTTTCTGCTCCTCCTTTCCCAAGTCTAGATTGGTTAGTGTTAATTGAACATGACAGTTACTTAAGATTAAGGGAGGCATTCTTTACATTTTTAAGATGAGTGAGATGGGAGCATGTTAACATGCTGAGGAAAAAGAATCTGCAGAAAGGGAGAGAGGAGTGATATTGGGGAGGGAGGGGTGATTGTAAGAGCAAGGATGGTGAGTTTATTTTGAGCCTGGAGGTAAGTCGGGATGTCAGATGATTCTGCAAATCATCATGAATTCCTGAAACAAGGAAGGAACCCACAATGCAGACTGGCTTGCAGTTCCCTTCCACAGGGAAATGGAATTGCCCATGCGAACCTCCTTAATGCTTAAGTGTTCTGCAGATGAAACAGATCATATTGACGGAGCCTCGGGCAGGATGTCTGACCAATTATTGTCAGAATATACAGAGTCCATGTCCCGAACCATTAATTTGAGACTCTATGCTCAATCACTCTATTCATTGTCAAATTTATATGACACACAGAAACCTCTTATTTCAACACCTGATACTTGTCTCTGCAGATACATTTAGAGAAAGGCTATGCATCCTATGCCGGTTTGACTCCCTTGAATTCTCAACCGCAGAAGCTAAGGGACTCTTTGCACATGCAAGTGTGGATGTGCATCTGTGGTAGTTCACCGAGTAAGGGCGTGACATTTTCACCTCCAGAGCGGATCATCTGGGGCATGATGTGTAAAAGTAATATTAAACATGTTATAAGTAACACTGCCATGCCACAAAGGAAACAGCCCTTGACGATAAATCCTCTCAGCAAGGCAATTTGCTTCTATAGAAGTGTGCAGCTAACAGATGGAGCAATGGAGGCCACACGCTTGAACAAGGGGGGAAGGGCGGGGGGAACCCCACAAGTGCTGAGGCGAGGGTCTGAAGCCTCCGCCTGTTCCTACATAAATAGTGAATTAGAAAAGAATTAGAACTATAAGCACATAGTTTTCCTATATATAATCATATGTAATCACATAGTTATTCACATACAAAGATATATATACTCGATATAACCTTTTAATTTTACTAATGACTCTCAGGTTATGAAGCATGGAACTGAGGTGACATTGTGAACAAAGTGATCCTAAGGCAAGATGCTCCGAGCCCTCTGTCACGCCCGCATAAGGGCTGCTGGAGGGCGCCTCGGCTGTGTGGCAGTGCCAGGCTGGGAAAGTGCCCGCCGTTTAGCTAGCTAGGGAAGGAGACATCCAAGATGGCCGAGATGTCTTCTTCCAGGGGGAGTTAGGAGAAAACTCCGCTCCTCCAAGCTCTTGTGGTGTGTCTGACGGGCGTCAGGGAGGCCCTCAGACATCCGGGGCTTAACTGTCTCTGTGTGATGCTGTGTTTCAGTGGTCACGCTCCATGTCCACTCCCACACTCTGCTTCTGCGCCTAGTCCCTCTTTTTCTTAGAAGATAGAATCAGTAAAAGTAATAGAAATCTTAATGTTCTTGATATTTTTGACAAGTATGCGAAAAGTGCTGGCACATGAGGTTTTCTCTTCGCCTTGGCTTCTTGAAAGTCCTGGGCCCCTGTCTCCAAGACACGTGATTTACTTGACTGTATCACTGGCCACCATTGCCTCGCCCTACCTTCCTTGCCCCTGCTTTGTGCTCAATGAAAGTCAGAGCGTCCAGGTGCTGGGGGCTGCTACTGTACTTTGCGCTTTGGCCAGCAGTGGACACCTGGGCCCAGACTCTGTTTTCTCTTTCTCCGTGTCTTGTGCCTTTTGTTTCCAGAGTTTCTTGTCTTTGCACCTGCAGAGAGGGGCTCACAGGACCCTGTAGGGCTGGACCCTGTAGGGAACGGGTACTATGCCTGACCGGGGTCGCCCCGCTGCTGTGTCGTTCCCCTGTTGGCTAGGGTTAGACCGCACCAGCTAGACTACTCCTGATTGGCTGTTTTAAAGAGAGCAGGGGTCCGAGCTGGAGTGGCAGGGTGGGCGGTTTCGCGGGAAGGACGGTTGGGGGCGGGTCAGAGCAGGTAGCCAGGGGTGACCTCGGTTAAGGAAGGGGACTGGAGGAGGTGACCGGGATGAGTCAGGATGGAGCCGGGGGAGGGGGAGCAGATGTGAACTACTGATTACAACAGGTGGAGAAGGTTGTTTACTGGAACTACAAGGATGTTAAAGTTTAAAACAGAGAATTAAAGAATAAGAGAGCTGAACACACCGACATGCTGACTCTGAGGAGAAACTGGGGTTCACTCTAACAAGCTTCACCATGCCCACCTTTCTGTGTGGTGCTGAAAATCTGTTTTGGACCTTCCAATCAGGACATCAGAAGAAAATATCCCCGGTGTCATATGAAGGCATAGCACAGAGAGGCAGACGGGCAGACAGCAAGGGGAGGGTCCTACCCCCAGAGAAAAGCCACTCCTGCACAAAAGGTGATGAGTAGAGGCATTTCTCAGACTGCTTTGGGCAGAAGCAGTTTTCTTAGCAATCCTTTAGCTAAGAAGTCTCTACTTGGCATTTATTTTGAGCCCGGAGGTCAGCAAAGAGGTAAGATGATTCTGCAAAGCATCACAAATTCCTGACACAAGAAAGGAGCCCACAGTTTGGGCCTGCTTGGAATAAGGACAGTGTGACACAGCTTGTAAAGAAGTCACAGAAGGGCCAGGTGCGGTGGCTCCCGCCATAATTCCAGCACTTTGGGAGGCCAAGGTGGGCAGATCATGAGGTCAGGAGTTCGAGACCATCCTGGCCAACATGCTGAAACACTGTCTCTACTAAAAATACAAAAAATTAGCTGGGCCTGGTGGCGCGTGCCTGTAATCCCAGCTACTGGGGAGGCTGAGGCAGGAGAATTTCCTGAACCCAGGAGGCGGCGGTTGCGGTGAGCCGAGATCGAGCCATTATACTCCCGCCTGGATGACAGAGGAAGACTCCATCTCAAAAACAAAACAAAACAACACAAAAAAAAGGAAGTCACAGAAGAAGATAATGTAAGGGAAAGGGCAGAGAGAATACTCTCCTGTCTCTGGTTAGCTGGGAGTTTTCATGTCTTCTCAACAGAGAGAGAACTGGAAGATAATGTCAGAATCCATGCAGCATGCAGCTGTTTTGTCTTCATGTCTGGTTGGATTTGCATCTAGGTTTTCCTAAGGTGAGACTTCCTGTTACAGGAAGTGGCTTGAAAGGCTTTGGAGTGGACTGCAATACTGTCTAAGGTTGGCAAGGAAACGTAGGATGTCCACAAACCACATGAGGCTATTTAAATTTAAATAAACCTCCAACTCTTCTACTCAATTGTGCACTTTGAAATCACAAAGGGGAAGGGACAGGGGCCTGGAGACCTGTACACATGTCTCTAACTTCATGTTAAGTGTGTTTCTGTCTTGAACTTAGTGTTAAGTGTAGCTCTCATTCAACACGTGGTTCAGCCATTCACTGCCAATCTTCCTTTTTTTTTTGAGGTGGAATCTTTCTCTGTTGCCCAGACTGGAGTGCAGTGGTGCGATCTCAGCTCACTGCAACCTCCATCTCTGGGGTTTAAGTGATTCTCCTGCCTCAGCCTCCAGAGTAGCTGGGATTACAGGCATGTGCCACCACACCCAGGGAACTTTTGTGTTTTTAGTAGAGATGGGGGTTCATCACGTTGGCCAGGCTTGTCTCAAACTCCTGACCTCAAGTGATCCCGCAGCCTTGGCCTCCCAAAGTGCTGGGATTGCAGGCATGAGCCACCACATCCAGCACAACCTTCACCTCGTTTAGACGCCTACTCCCCTCTGTATCTGCCCCAGGATAGGAGCCAGGTTCTGCAGTATCTGAGAACATGGGTTCTGGGAACCAGAGGACTCTGCTGTTTATTAATAAGGTAGCCTTGGGCAAGCGTTTCCGCCTCTGTGCCACAGTTTCTTCAGACCACGGATGAGACTGAAAGTCCTATCTACTGCTAGGGTCATTGTGAAGATTTATAGAGGTAGTTTCTGTAACTTGCCAGGCACAAGACCAGCACTCTCCAAATGGTAGGTATTCATACTAATTTTGTTACAGCTTCGACCCATGGGCTTTAAGTCTCAGAATCAGAGTGGCTGCTCTCCTGCATTCTCACCAGCAGCCACAGCCGGATATCCCTGCATGAGATGGGTCATTATATGGTGAGGAAGATAATCAGAGCTCCCGTGGGGAGGCATGAGCTCTCTCTGTGGAACTGTAACTGTTTTGGCAGCTGTCTTGCAAACAAAGGCAAAAGTGGGATCCTGTGGTTGACTGGTGTGCAATGATCAATTTCTGTCTTTGGAAACTGCAAGAAGGGAGACATTGCGGTGTGATAAGACCAAGCTGTCATGCCTGCCCGACCTTGACAGTCACCTAACTTTGCAGGGCCAGCTTCCCAATTTGTAGAGTGGGTTGATTGGACCGGGTGGTCTACCCAAGCACTTCCTGCTCTGTGATGCTCTTATTCCAGGAAGTGGAGCATGTATGCCTCAAATCCTCTTCTGTATGAGGGATGAGCTGTATTTCTTTATGGGGGAGGGGGAGCTGTGTGTCTGTTTCTCTTAAAGAGTAATAAAATCCTGGGAAATGGAAACTGTGAGTCTCCTTGGAAACGATGAGAAGATGAAACAGGATTTTTCATTTTCCATCACTTTGAGATAATACGTCAATGTGTGTAACTTTTCTAGATTTGGTGCTTTCTTTGAGCACTTATGGATTGCAGAAAGCAAAGATCTATGCCTGGAAGTCTTGTATCTATAATATAACAAATGCACTGGCCTATCTGCTCACAGCAGGAACATATTACTGAGTTTATGGGTGTCTTTCATTGAAAACATGGACGGAGATTTGGAGTTTCTTGAGTCTCTAACACAATCTAGTAAGGAGTAAGTCACGTGGAGGATTGAAGAACGGTTTCAGGTTCAGACGCACGCTTTCCTGGGCACGACAAAGGCATGCCGTCTGACTGCTTTGGTGCCTCTAGCAGGGCGCGCCGCTCCAGGAGTCTCAGAAATCTAAAAAGCTGCAGTGCCTTGGGGGAATCTGTCCAGTTTCTGACACGTAGCTCTGGCATCTCCCACGATCTCCCCTCCTGCCTCCTCCTTGTTTCTCTCTGGTACTTTGGCTGGGTATTCTACCTGGTTCATCATTTTGGCTTCCCCCAGGATCTGCCCTTCCCATCCCTTGACTCCACCGCCTTTCAGTTTTACCCTTCCCGACCCTCATGTGTTCCCTTTGTCTTTCAGACTCCAAGGTTCCCCTGCGGCCCTCTCCCTTACCCTGGGAAGGCTTCTTGGAGACCTTACCCCTGGCTGTTTGGACTTTGTATACTTTAAATAATGTAACTACCCCTAATTACTTAAAAAAACAAGCTTTATGATTTTCATAACTTATTGCTGATTTTAATGGATTGTTAATTTCAGTCCTGCAGTTTTATTTTATGTTTAGATAGGGCTGAGCAAAGAAAAAGAAAATAAAGACAATCATATTTAGAAAAAAAAAATCCCAAATCTCCACCAGAGTCCACTTACCTATGAAGGCTTGGGGCAGCCATTCATCTGTTTTTTCTCCAGTCTGAGTTCTTCTTTCTCTAATACCCTAGGGAGTGGGATAGATGGCTTGGGGTAGAACACTGGGGCCCAAAGGGACAGGGCTAGCCCTGGGCTTAAAGCTGAAGTTCTGGGTGGACCACTGTGGAAGGAGCACAGTGAGCGGTAGATGTATCTAGCTGAACAGCACACACAGCCCTTGGGCAGGCTGGTCCCTGGGGAGCAGAGCCCTTGTTGGTGAACTGGCATTCAGGGGCCACGCTCCAAGATTATAAGGAAATGAGCTGCTAAGAGTTAGGCTACAGATTCTCAGAAACCTAGGCATAGAATTACACATGACTCAATAATTCCACTCCTAAATATATACCCCACATAACTGACAACGGGGGTTCAAATAAAAACGTGTATGCAAATGTTTATAGCAGCGCTACTCGCAATAGCCAAAAGGTAGAAACAACCCCTGCGTCCATCCGCGGACGAATGGGGAACTACAACGTGGAATATCCATACAATGGAACATTATTCAGTCATTAAAAAGAACGCAGTACTGACACCTTCTATAATGTGGATAAACCTTGAAACATTGTGCTAAGTGAAAGAAGCTAGACACAAAAGGCCACCATTATATGATTCTATTTATGTGAAATGTTCAGAACAGGCAAGTCTATAGAGCCCCCAAATAGACGAGTGGTTTTCAGGGGCTGGAGATGGGGGATATGGGAAGTGACTGCAATGGGATGAGGGTTTCCTCTTGGGGTGGTACAGGTATCTGAGAGATATCTGTAGATATCTAGACAGATATGATGGTTGCACACCTTTGTGAATGTGTTATATGACAAGGAATTATACTTTAAAATGGATAATGCTTATATTTTATATTATGGGAATTTTACTTTAATTAAAAAAAAGAAGTAGGACTCTAGCCTGCACTGGGAGATGGGCAGATGCATTAAGAAACCAGCCATGTTACTGAAACCCAGAAGGAGGATCAGATCAGGGTTGGGTTTGGCTGTACGTATAGCAGTGATGTAAATTATATTCACAACAGCTTAAATAAATGTGAGTTTATATTCCCCACTCAGAAGTCTGGGGCGGAGACTCACAACGACCCTGACAAGGATATTAGCAGTCCAAGCTCTCACTCTTCTTCTCTACTCTTCTTAGCATGTATATGCTTTGTACGCATTCCTTTTGCCTCATTAACACAAAATAGCTGTTACCATTCCAGCAACATATCTATATGTTCCAGGCAGGAGAAAGGGAAAATTGTAAAGAACAGTAGGAGCATTTCCAGTTGAATCAGGCCTTTTTTTTCTTTTTCTTTCTTTCTTTTCTTTCTTTTTTTTTTTTCGAGATAGAGTCTCACTCTGTTGCTCTGTCACCCAGGCTAGAGTGCAGTGGCGTGATCTCAGCTTACTACAACCTCTACTTCCCAGGTTCAAGTGATTCTCCTGCCTCAGGCTCTTGAGTAGCTGAAACTACAGGTGCACACCACCACGCCAGCTAATTTTTGTGTTTTTAGTAGAGACAGGGTTTCACTGTGTTGGCCAGGCTGGTCTTGAACTCTGATTTCAGGTGATCCATTTGCCTCAGTCTCCCAAAGTGCTGGGGTTACAGGTGTAAGCCACTGTGCCTGGCCTAAGTTGGACCTTTTAAATAAGATTTACTGGATTCATCACTCACTAACAATACTGGGTCAGAGAATCCTGCATTGATCCATTAACAATAAAGTGACTTGGGACAGAATTCCAGAAGGTTGGTTTAGTCAACCATTGATGTATGTATGAGAACCAAAGAAAAAAAATCCTGGAAATGACACTATTATACATGGGATGACCTGGAGGTCCTCAGCTGCAGGACCTGGATCTTAGCATGGTAAGGTCTGACGTTTGGCCTCAGGATAGATCAGCACTGTTCAGAGATGCAGCCCTCAGGAAAGGGGCAGCATCGGTTCCTGGGGAAGGCCCTAGGGAATCTGATTTGATAGCAACCCCATAGGAAAGAACGATGGTCTCTTTGGATCATGTTTCCCTCATCAGAAGTCAAGGCAGGACTGGTCCTGAGCCCAGGGACAGTGGTCCGAGCTGGGAGTTACTGGAGAGAGCAGTGGCCACTGAGGTGAAGTTGGAAGCAATGGACACAGACGTGGGACCCAGAACTTGTCTCAACAACATGACAAGATAAGGCCAAGGATGGGTATTGCTTGGCAAGGGCTATTCCTGTAAAGAAAATACTGTCCATGTCAAAATAAAGTATACTTCTTTCTGCTGCCTGGAGAGGCACCAAAATATACAGATACATATGTGTCTGGTTTCATATACGTGTCACTCACCTGTGACCTTGTTGAAATCACGCATTGTGATTCATATTCTCTCTCTCTCTCTCTCTCTCTCTCTCTCTCTCTCTCTCTCTCTCTCTCTCTCTCTCTCTCTCTCTTCTTTTTGACGGAATCTCACTCTAGTGGCCCAGGCTGGAGTGCGGTGGTGTCATCTCGGCTCATTGCAACCTCCCCCTTCTGGGTTCAAGCAAGTCTCCTGCCTCAAGCCTCCTGAGTAACTGGGACTACAGGCATGAGCCATCATGCCCGGATAATTTTTGTATTTTTAGCAGAGACGGGGTTTCACCGTGTTGGCCAGGCTGATCTCAAACTCCTGACCTCAAGTGATCTGCCCGCCTCGGCCTCCCAAAGTGCTGGGATCACAGGCATGAGCCACCACACCTGGCTTCCCATATTGTGTCTTGTTCATCTGCATGTCTCTGCTATGTAGCACAGTGCTCAGCACACAATATTAGTCCTCCATTAATTTCCACTAATGTTGTCAAGATGGAATGAGCCTTTTGCAACTCCGTAAAGATAGTCTCAATTTGGTATCTGAAGTTCAGTCAATCTTCTGTTCATTTCACTTTCCTGGGCAGGACCAGCTCTGGGAAAATTAGGAAGCAGTGTTATGTTTCTATGAGAAGTTTTCTTCATAACTCCATCATGGTAACGGCCTTCTCCCCAAATCCTCAGATAGGCTCTATGGGAAAAACGCAGGCTTTGCGGTTAGAAAGAAGTAGCTTCCAGTGACTGGGTATAAAAACACACTGTAAACCTCTGATGATTCAAGCCAGTGGCCCTGGCTCAGACCCAAGTAAATCAAAGCAAGAGTCTAAAATGCACAAATAGACTTAAGTACGCATAGTAACCTAATGTGTTAATAAAGTGAGATAAATGATTTTAGTCAATACATTACTATTTGAAAATTACATTCAGAATGCATTAACGATTTAAAAAACTTGTGAGCATGCTAGGATAATATACATGTGTTGATTTTAATGTTCTAGTCAAAGACAGAAATTTAAAAGCTGATTGATACATTGACAAACTAAACACTTAAAGTTGCACTTTGGAAGATTGCCACCATAAAGTAGAAAAATGGCTTAATATGAGCTGGGACATCTGTTTGCAGCATAGATTATAGAAAAGCGTGTGATGATCTTAATAGATCGAGAATGTTTGCAGATCAATAAAATAAACGTTGATTGCCCTGGTTAAAAACTGAGCACAAAACATAAATGGTAGTTCACAAAAGATGATTTACAGACAGCCAAGAAGCATCAAAATAGCTCAGGATTACTAGTAAATAAATACATTTAAACAACAAGATATATATTTTTGCTATAAAATTGACATTTTTGAAAATACAATGCCAGTGTTGGTAAGAGTTTGAGAAAATGGGCACTTTACACACTGATTTAACCTGATACAACCTTTTGGACATGTGATTTTACAATACACCTGTCAAAAAAAGCCTTAAAATGTTCTGATTTTTTCACTTAGAAATTTCACGTGTAGCAATTTATTCTAAGGAGTAACTCTGGGTATAGGCAAAGGTTTATTTATAAGGATATTATTCATTGCATCATTATCTATAACAGAAATTAGCAACAATCTGTCCAATAGCGGAATGGTTAAAAGTAATTTGGTACAAGAATGCAATGGAGTATTATGGGACAATGAAAAATAGTGTGGAAGACTGAGGATTATGACTAGAACACATAAATGAAAATGCAGATTATATAATAGCATGTGTAATATGATTCTGTTCCAGTAGGTAATCAGACAGACGTGGGAAGGGCAGGAGAGCCCCGTCAACCCCACCAGTAACGTCAGGCGACCATCAAGTGGTGGTTAGGTGGTGGTTAAACTGTCTCTCTAAAATAATAATTGGTCGCAGCCTGCACCAAGGAAAGACAGTCTCCCAGCAGATGGAAAAATCTGAAACTGGTGATCAGCCGCTTCCCAGTAAAGACCTCAGAAGCTGGGTGAATGGGCTCAAGCATGCGCACCAAGAGGCAAAATGGCGGAGTTTCAGGGATATATGACCTTCCTCTAGGAAAAGTCTCCGGGTAAGGGAAAAAAGCCTCCAGTGAGCATGCGTACAATTTCAGAAACCAGTGCGCATGCGGCCCCTCTCGGCTGCCGGACGGTCACTGCACATCCCACTGGGCAGCCCACTCCGTGGGAAAAATCGGGAGAAGGGACGCAAACCTCCGGAAGCAGGTCAGTCTATCAAATCCCAAGTCCGAGGTCTCTCAAGTCACCCACTTTGCCCTCTTACAAGGGAACTTTATGTTATTTCATTCCTGCCCTAAAACTTTTTTTTATTTTGAGACAGTTCTGCTCTTGTTGCCCAGGCTGGAGTGCAGTGGCTGATCTCGGCTCACCGCAACCTCCGCCTCCTGGGTTTAAGCGATTCTCCTGCCTCAGCCTCCCGAGTAGCTGGGACTACAGGCGCACCACCATTCCCAGCTAACTTTTGTATTTTTAGTAGAGTCGGGGTTTCACCATGTTGGCCAGGATGGTCTCGATCTCTTGACCTCGTGATCTGCCCATCTCGGCCTCCCAAAGTGCTGGGACTACAGGCGTGAGTCACCTCACCCAGCTTTTAAAACTTTTTAATAGACGTTCACTCCCGCTCTAAAACTTACCTGGGCCTCTCCCTGTCTCTTAGGTCCTTTGGTCGAATTCTTTCTTCTGAAGAGGCAAGAATTCAGACTGCTGCAGACGTGTACAGATTTAACACCAGTAATGAGTCCATTTTAAATGTGTGTTCACACACACATATATACACAGAAGGTAGTTATCTGTGAGTATTGCGGGAAACTTTTATTTCCTTCTGACTGATATATATATACACACATGTATATTTATACAACAAAGTATTGTATATAAATCTAGGGCGGGTGCGGTGGCTCACGCCTATAATCCCAGCACTTTGGGAGGCCGAGGCGGGTGGATCACGAGGTCAAGAGATTGAGACCATCCTGGTCAACAAGGCGAAACCCCATCTCTACTAAAAATACAAAAATTAGCTGGGCATGGTGGTGCACGCCTGTAGTCCCAGCTACTGGGAGGCTGAGGCAGGAGAATTGCTTGAACCCAGAAGGCGGAGGTTGCGGTGAGCCGAGATCGTGCCATTGCACTCCAGTCTGGGTAACAAGAGCGAAACTCTGTCTCAAAAAAATAAAATAAAATAAAATCTAATATGTGTGATATAAACATGATACTGCCTAATACATACAGGGTTTCCTTTCCTATTATATGGCTCGTGTAAGCAGATTTAGAAAAAGTTATTTAATTGAAAAACTCTCCAGAGCTCACTATTACTAGCTGTATTATCTTAGGTAAGTTCCTTAAACTCTCTAAGCCTAAGCTTTTGCATCTGCAACATTTGCATAATGGTATCTACCTCTTAGAATTGTGGGGTGCAGATGAAATGGGATAATACGTATGAAAGCTTTCTGATCCATATTGATCACTCAATAAATTCAATGTCTTATTTTCTCTGGTACGCTCTCCCGCCCTTACCACATGTGCACATAGGAGAGGTTCTAATATTAAGCTGTTATATTTTACAGTGAATTTAAATGAATGTCTTCTTTTTTCCCAGATGGATTTTATTCTATGTTTGTGAGGTTTTTGTTATGCAATGAATGATTTGTTTCTCTAACCTTCTAATTAAAGAATAATTGCAGTCTTTTTCCAATTTGTAGAAAAATTGAAGTCGATGGCTAGGAATTTTCTCCATTTTCATTTGCTCAGTCTAAAACCACGTCAGAAACGTGTTTGCCTGCTACTGTAACGATCACAGCAGACACTCTTAGGAGCTAGACTCTGAGTTTGCGAAGTCGTATTTGGTTGTTTGAATACACCAGTGTTTCTGCAAAGCCTGTGTTGACTCTGCCAGTTCCAGGGGTTTGGGAGACACTTCATCGGAAGGAGTGTTTTCACAGGTGGAGGTGTGAGGGCTCCTGGTTTGTCCCAAGGTCATAACAATGCAGTCAGTGCTTACCTGAGCTAGTCAGTATTAGGTGGGGTGACAGTCAAGCCACTTTGCAGCAACCTGCCTGCACAATCTCTGAAAAGCTGTAGGTTAGGGTTCTAGAAATGGAAGTGTGTGCTGTGTTCAATGCAGGGTGTGCTCTGGGCAGCAAACAATTCATGGGAAAATCAGCAGGCCCTCCTTTCCTCTGAATAACAATCCCTGGCAGAGGTTACTCTAAGCCAACCAGTCCCCTTGATTACGCTTGCAAAAATATCCAGCTTCGTCCCAGGAAACAAGACATCCCTCCTCCAGACTCTTTTTCAATTGTCTGTCACCAGCTTTCTCCTGGGTTTGCTTAATAACCTCATCCTGCTATTGGTTGGGCCTCCATCTCAGGGGGGCCCAGCTCAGCCTTGAACCTCATTAGAATCCAGGTCTGTGTTCCTGGCACAAAGCTGCTTCTTGCACTTGAAAATTGATGGGGAGAAAAATGGTTCCTGCACTTCCTATCAGCCTTAAACAGAAACATCTGCTCACCACGAGCCTTTTGCTGGCTTGGTTTTGCAGGGAATGTGTTCTGGGCAGGTGATGGTGCTGCCTCCCCGAACGATGGCATCAGCCAGAGAGAACGGCTGCGGGGGGACGGGGAGGGCCCTGGGAATAGAGAATAAGTCCGCCTGCCAGGAAAATGCAGCCTGAACTGCACATTTTATAAAGCGTTAAAAGCACAAATCCTGGCTTAAAAGGAGAAATATTGCCAGGTGGTGAAAAGTGCTTCTGAAGAAAAAGAAAATAATATAAAAGGGAGCGCTGATTGAATGCAGGAGTTGCTCTGGGTCTTTTGTTCTTCCTTCCCTATCAGCCGAGCAACAAATGAAGATTTCTAGTCTGAGGGCATCCATTGAGACAAAAATGCTTTTCTTTCATCTGGTTGTATCTGGCATCTCACCGCATTTCTCTGTTTTTAGGCGCCGATTAAATATTCCAGCATAGGAAAGAGGCTTAGCCCAGAGCCCAGATATAGATACCCCTGCTTCTTCATTATCTTCTTTTTTGTCGCCTTTTTTTTTTTTTTTGAGATGGAGTCTCGCTCTGTCATGCAAGCTGGAGTGCAGTGACATGATCTTGGCTCACTGCAACCTCTGCTCCCTGGGTTCAAGCAGTTCTCCTGCCTCAGCATTCCTCATTGCTGGGATTACAGGCGTGCGCTACCATGCCCAGCTGTTTTTTGTATTTTTAGTAGAGATGGGGTTTCACCATGTTGGCCAGGCTGGTCTTGAACTCCTGGCCTGGCCTCCAGCGATCTGCCCGCCTCAGCCTCCTAAATTCTTCATTATCTTCTTAAAGCTCTCACAAAGAGCCAGATCCTAAATTCTTCCTTTCTTTCTGCTTTCAGATTAGGGCACGGAGGCACCAGGAAACACAGAAGTTTGTGTCAAGTTTCCCCCTTGGGGTTTTACATGGCCTCGTTCTTGCAGCATTTGTTTAAGTAACACAAAGCGTGGGCCGTCACTATAAAGCAACTCTATATGTGTCTCTTCCTGTCCCCTTTAGTTTGCTCTGTGGGTGAAATCGCCTTTGCAAAATCATAACTGAGGAAACTATGACAGTGAAAGAGATCAGACCTAACCAACTCCATCTTGCTTCTAACCTTTAAGCTGTTCTTTTTCATCCTTGGGCATAGGCCAAACTAACTTTGGGAAGGAATTCAGTTCATGGTTTTACTCTGAAACAAAATTGATAACAGCCTTTTCCCGAAAAGACCCCCTTCTTGTGCGGGGACCAGTCAACCTTTGCAGGACTAACAAATTAGCTGTAAGATTGAAAATTATGGTATAGAGGTCATGCAGCCTCTGGCTCCAAGAGTCTCAGTCTCCCCTAATTGCTCCTGGGGATAACATCACTATTGAGAAACCAAAGATCAGTGCTTGAGATATTCTGCAGACCCTGCACTGGATGGGTCAGCTGACACCACCCAGACTGGTCACCTGGCTCAGCCACTTCTGCCATCCCACCCAGGAACGGAAGACAGCATGAAAACCTCACTTCTACTGCCTAGGAGTCCGTCTCCAACCTGACCAATCAGCACTCCCCACTTCCAAGCCCCTACCCGCCAAATTATCTTAAGGAACTCTGATCCCTGAGTTTTGGGGAGACTGATTTGAGTAATAATAAAACTCCCATCTCCTGTGCAGCAGGCTCTGTGTAAATTGCTCTTTCCCTATTGCAGTTCCCTTGTCTTGATAAATCCCTCTGTCTGGGCCTTGGGGATTACATGGGGATAGTTTTTACATGGCCAGGGGCAAGCCTCTGGACTCCTCTGGTCACTTGTAGGGAAGGAAAACTTCTGTAGCAAATCTAAGTTATAAAACAGAGTTGGCCAGGCACAGTGGCTCATGTCTGTAATCTCAGCACTTTGGGAGGCCGAGGTGGGTGGATCACCTGAGGTCGGGAGTTCGAGACCAGCCTGGCCAACATGGTGAAACCCCATCTCTACTAAAAATACAAAAATTAGCCGGGCCTGGTGGCACATGCCTGTAATCCCAGCTACTCAGGAGGCTGAGGCCGGAGAATCGCTTGAACCCGGGAGGCAGAGGTTGCAGTGAGCCGAGATTGCGCCACTGCACTCCAGCCTCAGCAGAGTGAGACTCTGTCTCAAACAAACAAACAGCAAACGAACAAACACAGAGTCCCAGTCCCATGTGGTAATCAAAATTCTTAATCTAGTTTAAAGTTGATCTTGCCCCATGCTTCCCCATTCTGCTGGTGCAGATAGAACGGGCCCAGGGCCATTTTCTGTCCCCTCTCTTTTCTTCTTGCTTCTCTTCCTCCTCCTCCGTGACCTTTCTTCCTGGATCATCTGACCTGATGGGACGGGGGCATAAAGAGGGAAAGGAGGTGAAGTGAAAGCAACCCTCTGTGGGTCTGGAACTTGGCAACCATCAGTCACTGCCTTGGCTGCTTCCTTTTTGGGGCACTTTTGTGGATGCTTTGATCCTTTGGAGACCCTTCCTTCATTTCTTTCTCTTTTTCTTTCTTTATTTTTTTGAGACAGAGTCTCGCCCTGTCACTCAGGCTGGAGTGCAGTGGCGCGATGTCGGCTCACTGCAACCTCCACCTCCCAAGTTCAAGCGATTCTCCTGCCTCAGGCTCCTGAGCAGCTGGTACTACAGGTACATGCCACCATGCCCGACTAATTTTTTGTATTTTTAGTAGAAACAGTGTTTCACCATGTAGGTCAGGCTGGTCTTGAACTCCTGACCTCAGGTGAACTGCCCACCTTGGCCTCTCAAAGTGCTGGGATTACAGGCATGAGCCACTGTGCCTGGACCTCAATCTCCAACTCGTAACCCTTGGTATAGGTAGGAGGTTTAGGAGTTACTAAGCTATAATTTAGGCAGCTCTTTGGTTATGTTATTTGTGCATATCTTGAATCTCTTTTGGAATACGACGAGTATTGTCCTCAGTGCCTTTGTTTCAGCCTCATGCGATGCTCTGACTATATGGACTGGTCTGTCCTCCTTCCCACTTGTTTCTGAGCTCTTGGAGGTGGGGTTCAGGTTTGATTAGTGTCCATCTTCAGTGAGCAGCCCGGGTCTAGCTCGTGGTAAGCACTTGGTGTATTCTTGCTGAACCAATGAATAAATGCCACAGATCTCTTTCAGTGAATAATTAGTAATTTATTGAGCAAATAAATGATCAAACGCTGGGCCCTGGGCTTATGCAGAGGGAATAATGATCACATATACCACAGGGCATGGTTTTGTGGTTTTAGCACACTTCCACAGTAGTTGAGATGGCTGGTTATTGGGTGTCAAAGCATTACTCAATGTCTAATTCCAGGGAGGGGGCAGAGAACGCATGGGATAAGCCTAGATGATCTTGTGATGTCGAAAAGTCAATTACTCGGGTGGGGGAAAGATGAAGCCGTGCCAGAAGGACACAGGATCCAGCGTGAAGGAGCCCTCAGTGGCCAGATGTGGCCAAGTTGAGCAACAAAATAAATAATGATAGGAATGCACCACAACGCATAGAGTAAAAAGTCAATATCCAGGAGTCCACACTGGCACGGATGAGTAAATAATTACATAAATAAATGGAAGAGCGGGGAGAGTACTTCGTTACAGAGTTCTGATCATTGGATGTAGAAGGGATGATGGAAATAGGCAAACACCACAGCAGTAAGTGTTTCAGGCAAAAATCATCAATGGACGCTGAAATGAGCAGGCAAAAGAGTGGTGAGAAACGTGATATTCACATGACCTCAAATACCCCACTTAATACTCGTCAGTTTCAAAGAGAAAAATGGCAACTTGACGGTAGAGTCCAGCAATCCAAATTTTATCAAATGATCAGATTTAAAGATCACTATGGGTCAAGTATCCATTATCCAAAGTACATGGCAAGTGTTTTGGATTTTGGATGTGTCTGGATTTTGGAATATCTGCATATACATAATAAGATATCTGGGGATAGGACCCAAGTCTCAAGTCAAATTCATTTATGTATTTTATTTACACCTGATACACATAGCCTGAAGGTAATTTTATACGATAGTTCTAATTTTTTTTTTTTAATTGAGACAGAGTTCTGCTCTTGTTGCCAAGGCTGGAGTGCAATGGCGCGATCTTGGCTTACCGCAACCTCTGCCTCCTGGGTTCAAGCGATTCTCCTGCCTCAGCCTCCTGAGTAGCTAGTTTTGACTGTGTTTTAACTATGACCCATCACATGAGACAGGTGTGGAATTTTCCACCTGCACTCAAAAAGTTTTGGGTTTTGGAGCATCAAAGAGTTTTGATTTGCAGATTGGTTTCACCCTGTAGAGAGGACATAGTGACATCATAAGCCTGCTGGCCTGATGCACTGAGAAGGGTCCAGCTTCACATCTGTGGCGCTTTTGCCCCCACTGAATTTGGGTATGAGAAGACCTCATATCGATCCAAATTTGGGCACGTTCTAGAAACAAACTGGCCAGTACTCTTCAGAAATGGCAAGATCATGAAAGAACAGACAGAACTATTCTAAACAGAAGGATGTTTAAGGGGACCCTACAAATGAAGGCAACATCAGATCCTAGATAGGATCTTGGATCAGATAAAGGCTGTTCGTGGAACAAATCGGAGAAGCCTGAGAAAGGTCTGTAGGTTAGTTTACAGTGTCTCATCAGCTTTGACTAATGGAGATGATTGCATTGTGCCTGGGTAAGACGTAGTAACATTTAGAGAAAGTCGCTAAGAATTTATGAGAATTGCATGTATCGTTGGTTCAACTTTAAAAAATAAGTCTGAATGTATTTCAGAGGAGTTTGAGACCAACCTAGGAGACGTGGTGAAACCCCCTCTCTGCAAAGAAAAAAAAGGTCAGCCAGGTGTGGTGGCTCAAGCCTGTAATCCTAGCTACTAGGGAGGCTGAGGGGGGAGGACTGCTGAGTCAGGGAGGTGGAGGCTGCAGTGAGTTATGATGGTGCCACTGCACTCCAGCCTGGGCAACAGAGAGAGACACTGCCCCCCTCCAAAAAAAATTAAAGCATTACAAAATACATTAAAAATATGCCTTATTTTTAGGAAGTTATTCTCTCCTTCTCGAAGCTCATCCCTTTCTTGACTTTTTCAAGCATCTCAACCCAAAATAGAGTTGGTTTCATCCCTCCACCCATGACTTAGTTGATCAACTCTTGCTACGGCTCCTCGGGACCACATGGTGTCGCTGTTGGCACTCCGTCCTGCCTCATCTTGCAGGCCTGGCGGATCCAGCTCCCTGCAGAGAGGCCCCTGGGAATAGCCACGGATAAGCTTGAGCCCCAATCCTGAGCTTGGCGAAGGCGCTCCAGGCTTGAACTTCCCAAGGCCATCGTTCTCAGAGCTCAGCCCTTGCTGTTCACACACACAGTCTCCTCTGGCGACCCAGCTCACCCTGGAAATCGACTGGCTGGACACTGGTGCTGCCTCTCCCAGCCCTTGAACCCTCAGCCTCCCCCACCCCCCGCTGCCCCCACCCCACCCTCACCCCTGCTGAGTTGCACACGTTTAAGACGCTGCAGACAGAGGAACCCGTAGCCCCTCCCTCCTGCTCCCAGGGGAGACGGTAGGGAAGTAGCCCTCTAAGAGATGCGCCTTAAGGAATCCCAAGGTGTCTACACCTGCTTTTCTGGGAGGGAGTAGCCAGCTCAGTACGATTTTTCTGTCCCTGCTCTCATTGGATATGAGGGGAAAACATGGATCCCCGCAGCACTTCATTTATTCACTGTCTGCAGAAAATATTTATCGAGTGTCCGCTTTGGGCCGGGCTCTCTGTTTTAGGGATTAGTAAAAAAGGAAGGCACAGGTCTTAATTGCAGATCTAAAGGCAGACGTCATGAGACAGATCAAGAGTTGAGCCTCTGGAAGGATGCGCGGCTGTGGGTGCCTGACGGGAAAGCTTTGCTCCTCAGGGCTGACCGTGGGAGCTGGCACTTGAATTGAACCCTGGAAGAAGAAACGTACTGGCTGATATACAAGAGGAGGAAGGGTATTTTTCTCTGAGGGAGCAGCAGATGCACAGACCCCACGTCTGAGTGAAGACACCCTAATGTGTTCTTTCAACTGTCTCCTCTAACTCAACCCTGCTGCATTTGACCTCATTCTCTTCCCCCCAGCTTTTTTTTTTTTTTTTTTTTTTGAGACAGTGTCTTGCTCTGTCGCCCAGGCTGGAGTGCAGTGGTGCCATCATAGCTCACTGCAGCCTAGAACTCCTTGGGTTTAAACGATCCTCCCTTTCAGCTTTCTGAGTAGCTGGGACCACAGAAGTGCACCATCGTGTCTGGGTAATGTTGTTTTATTTTTTTGAGATGGAGTCTCGCTCTGTTGCCCAGGCTGGAGTGTAGTGATGTGACCTCAGCTTACTGCAACCTCTGCCTCCCGGTTCAAGTGATTCTCCTGTCTTCATCTCCCAAGTAGCTGGGAGTACAGGTGTGCACCACCAAACCTGGCTAATTTTTATATTTTTAGGGGAGACAGGGTTTCGCCGTGTTGGCCAGGCTGGTCTCAAACTCCTGACCTCAAGCGATCCGCCTATCTCAGCCTCCCACAGTGCTGGGATTACAGGTGTGAGCCACAGGGCCTGGCTCTCATCCAGCTAGTTTTTGTTTTTTTGTAGAGGCTGGGTCTTCCTTCCTGTCCTTCCTGCGCCTGGCCTGGAATGTGTTCCCTGTGGATCCTTGGGACATCCTGGACAGAAAAGCAAAACTGATCCTCGGGGCATTGGCTGGATGGACTTGGTTCCCCCGCCAGTGAATCCTGTTCTCTTCTTTCTGCCATTTCCTCCAACAAAGACATCAAAAACCCAAAGAAAGAGGATCAGGGAACTTGGAAAGCCTCCTCCGACAGGTGTAAGCTGACCCCCAGGGCCCTGTGCGGAGCCAGGCCCGCCGGGCGCTTTCCCAGCTCTGGAGAGGCACCCAGCCTCCTCCAAGCACTGTCAGTCAGTGTAACATCCCACACTGCCATCGATTTTTCTGTCTTTCTACACTAATTAGACATGTTATTACTAATCTTTGGTAATCACCACAAGGGGTTTGTGGAAAGTCTCCGAGATTTCAATCTAGATTAAAAATAAGAAACATTATCACCTCTGGGAAAAGGCAGAGAAAGCACATGTTATTTTAATGTTTAAATCAATAAAACTGTCCCGCTTCTGTTTTGTGCAAGTATTGATGAAATTTATAAAAATCCCATTTAAACTTCCTCCTGTCCATCTCACCCCTCCCCACAGGGGCACGTGACTGATTTCTCAGAGGGCATAGGAGGCGGAGCATACAAGAAAAGGCTGTCAAAGACCGTTGTGCATTGGGGCTGATGGCAGGGACCTGGGGGGAAAGGAGGGGGCTTTGGGGACTTCATTCCTGCTCTTTTATTTTCATTACCATTGATTCCTCTTATGAAAGAAGCCTTTGAACCCACAAGAAAGAAAGAGAGAAAATCCTTTCTTCCCTAATTAATCTCTTTTCCAATTGTTAGATTGCAAACTTTGTTTGTGAAACAACCTGTCTGCCCCAGGCAGATGAAATCAGGTGGGGGCAAGAGGAAAAGGGGAGGGGAGGCGAGCTGTCTTAACCTGGAATTCTGTCATTGGAAAGCGGAGAAAAGAAAATTATTTTCAAATGAAGAGAACACCATCTAGCACATTCTCTCCAACAATTGAAACTAATATGTTGACACAGAGAGAGAGATGAGCCTACTTTCATGTTCTGCAGAGACAGACTGTAATTTGTAACATCTCTGATCAGAAATTGAAGTGGCATATGGACTCAAAGCAAAGTAAAGCGCCGTTAACTTTTTGCCAGGCGTCGCGGGGTGGAGGGAGGAGGAACCAAACACTTTTCTATTGCTGTGGAGCTGCTGGCATCAGCTACTGGGACAGCTTGTGCACGCAGAAGGGTGGCGTCGTGTACCACAACTCGGGAGGGAGGCAACCTGTGTTTGCGCGTCTCCTGTGGGTGTGGAGACTTGTATCAGCGAGCTGCGAGGCTGGAGGGGCCGGATGCATTCCTCTGCTCCACCGCCTGCGCCAGAGCCCCCGGCTCCGGGCTGAGCTGCAGGAGAAGGGCTTAACTAGCTTTTGGTGTGAGCTCAGCTTTATTCCAAGAGGAGGATCCCCTTGTTGCTGACTTTCCCAGGGCTGCTGAAGTACTTGGCATGCTTCTGACCCTATGCCCCAAACATCTGTTTCCCCTGCAGAGTCTGAGCTTCTTCAGGGCAGAGGTTACTGATAAAAAGTGATGATACTCTCTTGTGCCTATAATTGCAGCACTTTCGGAGGCTAAGGCAGGAGGATGGCTAGAGGCCAGGTGTTTGAAACCAGCCTGGGCAACATAGTGAGAGCCCATCTCTACAAAAGAAAAATTTTAAAAATTAGCTGGGTGTGGTGGTGCCTGCCTGTAGTCCCAACTACTTGGGATGCTGAGGCAGGAAGATCATTTGAGGCCAGCAGTTTGAGGCTGCAGTGAGCTGTGATCGAGTCGCAGCACTCCAGCCTGGACAATAGACGGAGACCCTGTCTCAAAAACAAGAACAAAATCGTGACGGTGATGATAATCACCTTTATTCTATGTTGAGTACCTTGTAAGTGCTGGTTCCAACTTGGGTACATCACTTACCTTTGCAGCAGCTCGTCCAATATCCCAGCAAGGTAATATTTTATTAATGAACAAACTGAAATGGCTTGATGTCTTTCCCGAGGCCACTCAGCCATTGGGTGGTGGAGTTTGAACTAAATCTCAAACTGTCCCCCTCCAAAGTCACCCCTTTTCCAACCAGGCCATGTGACTCCTGAGCTAAGCCCAGGTCTGGCACTTGCTGATACTCAGTGATGTTGGCTGGAAGACGAGTGTCTTCTTTGCTTCTGTGACTTCCTCTTTTTGTGTGTGTGTGTGACAGGGTCTTGCTCTCTCAGAGGCTGGAGTGCAGGGGCTGGATTATAGCTCACTGCAACTTCAGCTTCTACCCCTGAACTCAAGCCCTCCTCCTGCCTCCTCCCCATGACCCCCCAGCTAGCTGGGACTACGGGTTCATGCCATCATGCCTGGCTGTGTAAAAACAAATGTATAGAGATGAGGTCTTGCTCTGTTAACCACACTGGTCTCAAACTCCTGGCCTTAAGTGATCCTCCGGCCTCAGCCTCCCAGAGCGCTGGGAGTACAGACATGAGCTACTGCACCCGGCCCTTCCATGACTTCTGACTGATTATTATCTGACCTTCTACTGTACCGTCCAGCTTTAATGGTATTCTCCAAGATTGAAAGACTTGAGTGTCCCCACCCCCTATCCTAAACCTTTTGAATGAACTTCAGTCTCACTCAGAAATTCCATATCAATCACCTTCGTTCACAAGGAAGGAAAGACAGCATTCATTAGACCTACCATGGACCGGGCACTTTCCGTATTTTATTTCATTGAGATTTCTGTCGTCTGTTTTCACAGATGAAGAAATAGTCTCGGAGGAGTTCAGTGAGTAACTTGTCCAAATTACTGCAGCGAGCAAGCAGCCAGAGACTGACGCAGGGTCACCTTATCATTCTTTGACAGCACGGCCTTCAGCAGCCAGTATCACATTTTGTAAGATCAGGGACTCCAGGCTCAATACATTCAAGAGAATCACTTCTGACCCCTGCACTTTTTTTTTTTTTGATGCCGAGTTTCACTGTCGCCCAGGCTGGAGTGGAGTGGCATGGCAGTATCACAGCTCGCTGCAACCTCAACCTCCTGAAATAAAGCAATCCTCTCACCTCAGCCTCCTGAGTAGCTGGGATTACAAGCAGATGCTACCATGCCAGATAATTTTTAAGTTTTTTTGACAAGGGGTCTTGTTATGCCGCCCAGCTGATCTCAAACTCGGGTGCGAGTGATCCTCCTGCTTCAACCTCCCAAAGTGCTTTGATTACAGGTGTGGGCCACTGTGCTTGGCATGACGGGAATTATTTTTATTTTTTTGGAGACAGAGTCTTGCGCTGTTACCAGTCTTGAGTGCAGTGGTGTGATCTTGGCTCACCACAACTTCTGCCTCCTGGGTTCGAGTGATTCTCCTGCCTCAGTCTCCTGAGTAGCTAGTAATACACCACCCCCAGCTAGTTTTTGTATCATTAGTAGAGATGGGGTTTCCCCATGTTGGCCAGGCTGGTCTTGAGCTCCTGACCTCGTGATCTGCCTGCCTCGGCCTCTAAAGGTGCTGGCATCACAGGCGTGCGCCACCGCACTGGGCCAAGGACCTTGTCTTCTTCATTGTCTTGTGTAAGTCCCAGCACAGTTCCTGGCACCTGGGAGGCTCTCAGTGAATATTGTATGAAATTATCATCCTGACAACAGTCACGTGAGGTCGGTATGATTCTTCCATTTGTAATCAGAAAACCTGACTCCGAGAGATTCTTCCTTGCCCAGGATCAAAGGTGTCTAGTGTGAGACTTGGGTTTTGAACACAGATCTGTGTGATGCCTGAATCCATGCTTTTTATATCCCTTTACAACTGCTCCTTGATATTGCTACCAGGCAGAGAGTGATTTCCTTTCAGAAACAGGGATTTTCTGGATTAAACGCATCTCGACATCTCTCTCATCTTCATGCGGATTTGTTCAGAGCAAAGCAGCATCTCCCCTACTGGTGGCAAAACTGAAATAAGGAACAGCAGCTGCCACCTGCAGCATCCCTGGCAGCCCCCATCGCTCAGCTCCCTTGGCGTGTTCTCCTTGTGGGTTATGGAAACAGCCCTGAATTTTCTTTTCCTTTCATTTCCCTCCCTCCCTCCCTCCCTTCCCTCCCTCCCTTCCCCCCTCCCTCCCTCCCTCTCTGCCTCCCTCCCTTCCTTCCTTCCCCCGCTCCTTCCCTCCTTCCCTTCCCCCTCCCTCCTTCCATCCCTCCCTCCCTTCTCCCTCCCATCCTCCCTCCCTTCCTCCCTCCCTCCCTCCCTCCCTTTTCTCCTTCTCCTTCCCTCCCTCCCTCCCTGCCTTCCGGCCTCCCTTCTCCTGTCTTCCCTGCCTCCCCTCCTCTCCTTCTCCCTCCCTTCTTCCTTCCTTCCTACCTTCCTGCTTCCTGCCTTCCTTCCTCCCTCCCCTTCACCTTTCTTTCTTCCTAGCACAGAACTAGGCTTTCCCTTCTGCAGTCCCCACCTGGGGGATATGGATTGATTTTGGGCATTGGCAGTAGAAAGTGTGACCTGCCGTGGCCTTCATTTTGGTGCTATTTGGGCTGCACGAGCATGTGGAGCCTGAAGCTAGTCTGGCTGCTGTCAGCCTTGTTTCTGCAGGGCCTGGAATTCAGGAGTGGTTTCCCTTCTCAGCTTTGACCTTCCTCTCCCCGCCAAATGTTGATTTCCATTTGCCCAGGGTTGGGTCCAGCCAGACCCTGATGGGTCCAGATGCTCTCCAGTTCTCCAACCAACCTGCCCTGTGGCTCCCCTGAAGCCGCTGCTTGCTCATTCTAGCACCTATGCCATCATTCCAGCTTTCTCTGCGCTGGGCTAGAATGTCGGGCACAGGGCATGCTTGTTGGGGCAGAGGGCTTTTTTTTACCTCTCTGGGAGAAGCAGCTCTGATTTTCCAGCAGACGCAGCTACACACATTCGTCTCCCTGCAGGTCCTGAAGCTCATTAGTTTTCCGTTCCATGCTTAACTACGAGCTCTTTGAAGGCAAGCACCTTGTTGCTCCTTGCTTTGTGTGGGTCCCCGCGCGGCTCCCGGCGTCTAGAAGGGCATCAGTGAATATTCAATGATAATTGTAATCCTATCAGTGGTCGTGTGAGCTTCATATGACTAGTGAAATTTATTTTTAGTTTTGAAATTTTATTTTTTAGAGACAGAGTCTTGTCTGTCACCCAGGCTGGAGTGCAGTAGTGTGGTCACAGCTCACTGAAGCCTTGACCTCCTGGGCTCAAGTGATCCTCCCATCTCAGCCTCCTGAGTAGCTGGGACTACAGGCACTTGCCACCACAGCTGCTTAATTCATCATCATCATAATAATTATTATTATTTTGTAGACCTGGGGATCTTGCTATGTTGCCCAGGCTGGTCCTAAACTCCTGGCCTCGAGCAATCCTCCCATCTCGGTCTCTCAAAGAGCTAGGATTACAGGTGTGAGCACCATACCTGGCCTCTAGCCCAATTTATATGTGGGTACTTGAACAATGGCCTTTGGGGAGGGAATGAAGATGGCATGTTTTTTACTTTTTTTTTTTTTAACAAATGTACAGAGATTTTGCATTTGGCTCCAGTGTATACTTTATGTAGATTATAATGCTAAGACAATCGTTTAAATGAATAACTGTGCTTCTCATATGCCAAGCACCATGCCAACGCATTACCTGGAATTTACTCCAAGTTCTCACAGCTACCCTTTGAGAAGGGAACATGTTTATCCACGTTTTAAACATCAGGAAACTATGTTTTAGAGAGGAGAGAAGTCACCTGACTCAGGGTGGCCAAGCTGAGATTCGAACCCAGCTCTGCCTGATGCCAGAGCAGTGCCTTTCTTCTTGCTGATTCTCAACTAAGCTACCAGAGCTGATGTTTCCAGATCTCTGATGCTGCCTCTGGTCTGGTCTGTGCACAGATTCTTGCGAGAATGCATGCCCAACCCCCAAAGGCAGAAGCTTTCAAAGAGGGAACTGTCATGAAGTTTATTCTGATGCCAAAAGTGGGTTTGAGAGACACTTCAAGAGTGACTGTGGCCAGGTGTGGTGGCTCACGCCTGCAATCCCAGCACTTTGAGAGGCTGAGGTGGGCAGATCACCTGAGGTCAGGAGTTTGAGACCAGCCTGGCCAACATGGTGAAACCCTGTCTCCACTAAAAATACTAATAAATAAATAAATAAATAAATAAATAAATAAATAAAAATTGTCAAAAAATTAGCTGGGCATGGTGGCGGGTGTCTGCAATCCCAACTACTCTGGAGGCTGAGGCAAGAGAATCACTTGAATCCAGGAGGCAGAGGTTGCAGTGAGCCGAGATTGTGCCACTGAACTCCAGCCTGGGCAGCAAGTACAAGACTCCATGTCAAAAAAAAAAAAAAGAACTGGTGCAGTTGCACCAGCTCTTACATGTGAATGATAAGCCTGACTGTGAACTGAAACGTAGGCAGCCCATAATGAATCAGAGACTTATTAGCAGATGTCATATTCGGTTAAGTACTTTATATGTAAGATGAGCATTTCCCTTGTACATACTACATTTCAGTGGGTTTCCAACCATTTCCAATTTATTATTTTTAGCTCCTTGCATTATATCGATGGCAAATTAATTACGACAGTTACAAGTCAAAAAACCCATATTGTCCAATATAATGTAATTCATTTTAGCTCCTCCCTTTGAGTTTGCATAAAAAGCCAACGCACTTTAGAAAATGCTGTAATTTCCTCTGAAATCCTGTCATCGTGTTTCATGTTTCTGTGGTGGTTTGAAGACAGGATGGAGATTTGGTGGGGGACTTGGCTGGTTCCCCAGAAAGCATCCCTCAGGGTAGTCCGGAAGGCTGGGTTCAAATCCAGCTTCAACAATCTGCTAGAATTGCAACAAAGACAATAACTGACAAGTGGGACCTAATTAAACTAAAGAGCTTCTGCACAGCAAGAGAAATGATTAAGGGAGTAAGCAGACAACCTACAAAATGGGAAAGAACATTCACAAACATGCATCTGACGGAGGACTCATGTCCAGAATCTACAAGGAACTTAAACAAATCAACAAGCAAAGAAAAACAACCCCATTAAAAAGTGGGCAAAGGACATGAACAGACACTTCCCAAAGGAAGACACACAGTAGCCAACAAATACGTGGGAAAATGCCCAGCATCCTTGATGATGATTTGCATCATCAGAGAAATACAAATCAAAACCACAACGAGATACCATCTCACACCAGTCCGAACGGCTATTGTTAACAAGTACAAAAATAATAGACATTGGCGAGGCTGGGAGAAAAGGGGACATATATACACAGTTGGTGGGAATGTAAATTAGCCCAGCCATTGTGGAGAGCAGTTTGGAGATTTCTCAACTAAGAGTTGAGATACCATTTAACCCAGCAATTCCATTAAATAAAAAACCTATTTAATAGGTTCTATTTTTAATAGAACCATCTATTTCCCTTTGGATATACACCCAGTAAGGCCAAGCTTCATTGACATGCATGCATATGTTTGTCACAGCACTATTCACAAGAGCAAAGATATGGAATCAATCCGGGTTTCCATCAGTGGTGGACTGGATGAAGACAATGTGGTCCATGCTCACCACGGAATACTATGCAGCCATGAAAAATAAAGAAATCATGTCCTTTGCAGTACCTTGGTTGTAGCTGGAGGCCATTATCCTAAGCCAATTAATGCAGGAACAGAAAACCAGATAGTGCATGTTCTCACTCGTAAGTGGGCGCTAAATGTTGGGTATACATGGACACAAAGATGGGAACAACAGATTCTGAGGAGGATAAGGGGGTAGAAAGGGATAGAGGCAAGGATTGAAAAACTGCCTATTGGGTGCTGTGCTCATTACCTGGGTTATGGGATTATTTTTTTTTTCTTTGAGGTGTGGTTTATCTTTGGTTTCTTTTCTCAGTTGTGTACCATGTGGAGGCTCTGGGCCATTCCCAATCCCATGAGGCTGTCAAGGTTTTGAGGCTTCTCTGGTGCTAGCACTAGTGGCCATCAGGGAGGTCTCCAGGTGCTACGGGCCCTGATTTAGGGTCACAGCCCCAAACCTCCATATCACACAGTATACCCAGGTTACAAACCTGCACATGTGCCCCCGAATCCAAAATAGATGTTGGAAACAAAGCAAAACAAAAGCAATCTGCTAGTTGTAACCTTGGACAGGTACTTAATCTCGCTGTGCCTGTTTTCTCATCTGTAAAATGGGGTTAGTGACAGCATTTCCACTTCACATGGCCATTCTGAGGATTAAATGAGTTAGCACAGCTAACACTCCGGGAACACACAGTGAGCACTGATATGGGTGGGCTCTGTCCCCACCCAAATCTCATCTTGAACTGTAGCTCCAACAAGTCCCACATGTCATGGGAGGAGCCTGGTGGGAGGGGATTGACTCACCGGGGCGGGTCTTTCCCATGCTATTCTTGTGACAGTAAGTCTCACGAGATCTGGCAGTTTTAAAAAGGGCAGTTTCCCTGCACAAGCTCTCTTCTCTTGTCTGCCGCCATGTGAGATGTGCCTTTCACCTTCCCCATGATTGTGAGGCCTCCCTGGCCACATGGTACTGTAAGTCCATTAAACCTCTTTCTTTTTTTAAATTGCCCAGTCTCACCTGTGTTTTTATCAGCAGTGTGAAAATGGACTAATACAAGCACCCTTTAAGTGTGGGCTGTGGTGGTGGGGGAGCCCCGCAAGTGCCATGGCAAGGGTCTGAAGCCTCAGCCTGTTCCCATAGAAATACTGATTTAGAAAAGAATTAGAAATATAGGCACATAGTTACTCCTTTATATAATCATATATGATCATATATATATATATATATATTATATATATATATATATAATATATATATATATATATACACTCAATGTAACCTTTTAATTTTACTAATGACTATCAGGTTATGAAGCATGGAACTGAGGTGACATTGTGAACAAAGTGATCCTAAGGCAAGATGCTCTGAGCCCTCTGTCACGCCCGCATAAGGGCTGCTGGAGGGCACCTCGGCTGTGCGGCAGTGCCAGGCTGGGAAAGCGCCTGCCATTTAGCCAGCTAGGGAAGGAAACATCCAAGATGGCCGAGATGTCTCCTTCCAGGGGGAATTAGGAGAAAACTCTGCTCCTCCAAGCTCTTGTGGTGGGTCTGACGGGCGTCAGGGAGGCCCTCAGACATCCGGGGCTTAACTGTCTCTGTGTGATGCTGTGTTTCAGTGGTCACGCTCCATGTCCACTCTCACGCTCTGCTTCTGCACCTGGTTTCTCTTTTTCTCAGAAGATAATTAATAATAGTAACATAATCTTAACGTCCTTGATATTTCTGACAAATTCTCCTCACCTTGGCTACTTGAAAGGCCTGGGCCCCTGTCTCTAAGACACGTGATTTACCTGACCCTATTGCCGGCCACCATTACCACGTCCTGCCTTCCCTGCCCCCTGCTTTGTACTTAATAAAAGAGCGCCAGGCACTCGGGAACCACTGCTGGACTCCGCATGTTGGCTGGCCGTGGACCTCCCGGCCCACACTCTTTTTCTCTCCATCTCTGTGTCTTGTGTCTTTTATTTCCACAGTTTCTCATCTCCGCACCAGCAGAGAGGGGCTCACAGGACGCAGTAGGACTGGACCTACAGTTGGCTGTATCTAAAGCTGCTGGGCTCTAGGGGAAGGGTGGCAGGTAGTTTTATCTCATGAACCAATTGTAACCAGTTGGTAGTGCTTTTCCGGGGCACGATGTGAAGACAGACCCAAAGATCCAGACTGAGCTCAGCACAGAGTGCAGGGACCAATGAGCAATGTCTGCCGTGGGCCAGGCGTGGTGGCTCACTCCTGTAATCCCAGCACTTTGGGGAGGCTGAGGTGGGAGAATTGCCTGAGGCCAGGAGTTCAAGACTAGCCTGGGCTACGTGGCAAAACCTGGGTCTGAAAAATAGCTGGGCATGGTGGCGTGTGCCAGTAGTAGGGAGGCTGGGCAGGAGGATTTGCTTGAGTTCAGGTGTTTGAGATCAGCCTGGGCAACATAGCAAGACCCTGTCTCTACAAAAAAAATTTAAAAAAATTTAGCCAGGCAGGGTGGTGCATGGCTGTAATCTAAACTACTAGGGAGGCTGCAGTAAAGCAGGGATCACTTGAGGTCAGGAGTTCAAGACCAGCCTAGGCAACATAATGAGACCCTCTCTCTAATTTAAAAAGTAGCTGAGCATGGTGGCATGCATTTGTAGTTCCAGCTACTTGGGAGGCTGAGGCAGGAGAATGGTTTGAGCCCAAGAGGTTGAGGCTGCAGTGAGCTATGGTAGCTCCACTGCATTCTAGCCTGGGCAACAGAACAAGACTGTGTCTCATTAAAAAAAAAAAGGCTGGATGCAGTGGCTCACACGTGTAATGCCAGCACTTTGGGAGGCCAAGGCAGGAGGACCACGAGGTCAAGAGATTAAGACCATCCTGGGATCTTGACCAACATGGTGAAACTCCGTCTCTACTAAAAATACAGAAATTACCTGGGTGTGGTGGCATGCACCTGTAGTTTCAGCTACTCGGGAGGCTGAGGCAGGAGAATTGTTTGAACCCAGGAGGCAGAGGTTGCAGTGAGCCCAGATTACACCACTGCACTCCAGCCTGGCAACAGAGTGAGACTCTGTCTTAAAAAAAAAAAAAAGTCTGCTGTGGACACAGCTTCTGGGAGAGGTGACAAGCAAGAACCCTGCTCTGCTAGGGAGGGGACTGAGTTTCCTCTTAAATCCTCAGTACTCAGCACAGCATGTGGCACCTGCTAGGCCAGTTCCTGATAACAGCCCTGTGTCCTTGCATAGGACTAGAGTAGGCCAGTCCTCTCCTGGACACCTCAGTCTTTGAGCCAACAAATCCCTCTTTTCCTGTGTCAGCCAGTGTGGGCTGGGTTTTCTACCATGGGAAATAAAAACATCTTAAGTGATCCAAACAGAAAGCCATCTCCTTCTGAGGGATTTGGCGAGACCACCTCTGCAGCTGATGCTGTCGGAGCAGGACAGCCTGATGCATCCAGCTCCGGAAATAATATCCCCCAAACCATCTCATCATGGTAATTGCGCCCCAGGCTCTGAGAATTCCTCCCAGTGGACAGGTTGGTGAGGAAGGTCACCAAGCTCCACACTGGCCGTCAATTTCCTTGACCCATTTCTTCTTAGGATATTGCGAATGTCATTGATTGGGCCTCAGATAAACCATCTTTTTCTTGCCTTCTGCCTGGGTCTGTCTCTTGAATGATTTTATGCATACCCAGTCTCATCTGCCACGTCTTAGTTTTATTAGCCAACCTCTCCAAATCTGGGGAGGCCCTCGCTGTCACCTCATACTGTGTGCAGTGGGAGGGTTTCCTGGGTTGACTTGCCAGTTCCCTGAAGCATCTGAAACCTGCATAAGGGTTAGGGATGGAGCCAACATAACTCGCCTTCGGCCGGAGGCTTTGCATCATTTTAATCTCTCTCTCTTTCTTTTTTCTTTTTTTTGAGACAGAGTCTTGCTCTGTTGCCCAGGCTGGAGCGCAGTGGTACCACCTCAGCTCACTGCAACCTCCATCTCCCGAGTCCAAGCGATTCTTCTGCCTCAGCCTCCCCGAGTAGCTGGGATTACAGGGGACCACCACCATGCCGGGCTAATTTTCGTATGTTTAGTAGAGACAGGGTTTCACCATGTTGGCCAGGCTGGTCTCGAACTCCTGACCTCACGTGGTCCACCCACCATGGCCTCCCAAAGTGCTGGGATTACAGGCATGAGCCACTGCGCCCGGCCCGTGTTAGTCTCCTGAAGACCAAGCTTCACTGGTTGGCATCTGAGCTGGCCTGTCTTATCACCAACTGCTTCACACCCTCCTTCCTGGTTCTGCGTGTTTTACTGTCACTGTTCCACCCCCCGGAGGGTTCCATCCCACGGTCGGTAAGCATTCCAGTCTTCAAGGCTCTCTTTCTGTTCTGACTCTTTGGAGCAACGTTCGCATCAAGCCCTCGTCCTGCACGTGCTGTGTCCCAGCTACTCAAAAGGCCGAGGCAGGAGAATTGCTTGAACCTGGCAGGCGGAGGTCTCTCTTACCAGACAGTGACCCTTGAAGGCGGGAGCCGTGTCTTACTCATTGGTCTATGCCAGGCTCCTGCAAGGCCTACTCAAAATAACAAAAACAAAATGTAATCCCAGCACTTTGGGAGACCGAGGCGGATGGATCACGAGGTCAGGAGATCCAGACCATCCTGGCTAACACGAGGAAACCCCGTCTCTACTAAAAACACAAAAATTAGCCAGATGTGGTGGTGCATGCCTGTAGTCTCAGCTACTCGGGAGGCTGAGGCAGGAGAATCGCTTGAACCTGGGAGGTGGAGGTTGCAGTGAACTGAGATCACACCACTGTACTCCAGCCTGGGCAACAGAGCAAAACCCCGTCTCAAAACACAAAAACAAACCCTGGTCAAAGACACTTTCACACCGAGGAGACAAGGTATTGTAAGGAGACAAGGTCAAGTCCATTCTCTCCCAGGCCAATCTATTTCAGGCTCACTGGGTCAGACGATCATCTTGGACCCTCTCGCTTTCTCCCAGCACACCATGTTGTATTCAGGCCTCTCCACTTCCTCAAGCCGTTCTTTTTCCTGAAATCGTTTCTCTCCTTCCTGACCTGCTTCACCCCCCAGGGTCTTCCAGCCTAACACTAGTGTGGCATGCTGCGCTCTGCCTGCCTGTGGACAATCTCACAGGAACCCCGTCTGTAAGGATGTGTCCAGGCCTGAAGCATCCCTAAAGCCTGATCTGTGTCTTGTTTGTCTCTTCAGCTCTTGGGCCTACCACAGACGGGAATGGGTAATGGCAGTGAGTCTTTGAGGACTACCTGCCAGAGCTCTGGGATACCACGGAGGCATCCCGGTGGCAGGGAGCATCATTCCCCGGCCCCTTCTCCTCCTCTTCTTTCTGGTGAGAATTTGTCAGAATTCCTGGTTATGTGCAAAGCTAGAGCAGGTCATTTTCCTGCGGTTTGACACTCATGAAAGCCGTCAGACTGCCTGAGGACCACTGTCCCCGGTCAGGCTCTTAATCCCCTATTATGCCTGTCCCAGCGTGGTGAGAACACAGCACTCCCTGGCCTGGGGCCGGGAGGACTGTCAGCAGCAAGACCGACCCTAGAATAAAATTAAACCACGTGACGATGTTTTAAAACCTTTTCTTCCCCCAGTGTCACCAGCAGATGGAAAATGCTTTCATTGTTTTCCCTTCTCTCGTGTTTCTGCGGGAGGCTTCTCTCCCTGAGACCCCCAACTAAGACGGAGCAGGAGAAAAAAAGAAAAGCAGAGAAGAATGAATGAGAAGCAGAGGAAATGCTGAAGAGAATTAGCTTGAGAACAGAACGCAGTAGTTTGGACGGATTTTGAACCCAGGCTAAGAGAAGGACGCTTATTTATGGGACACCTGTATCCAATCAACTCAGTTGGCCAGGCGTGGTGACTCACACCTATAATCCCAGTACTTTGGGAGGCTGAGGTTGGCGGATCACTTGGGGTCAGGAGTTCGAGTCCAGCATGGCCAATATGGTGAAACCCCATCACTACTAAAAAAAAACAACAAAAAAAATTAGCTGGGCATGGTGTCAGGCACCTGTAGTCCCAGCTACTCAAAAGGCCGAGGCAGGAGAATTGCTTGAACCTGGCAGGTGGAGGTTGCAGTGAGCAGAGATTGCACCACTGAACTCCAACCTGGGTGAGTGTGAGACACTGTCTCAAAACAGTCAATCGGTGTTGCGTGCGGGTGTATATGCCTGTAACATAGACATTCACATACATTGACTTAAAAGATACATGTTGACTTAAATGTATACATTGACTTAAAAGAAACGTCCTGCATTATCCCATCCTGGGATGCAAGGGAGAGACCTGTTGTCAAGACACGAGACCGATCTCCCATTTCCACGCATCCCTGGAGGTGGCTGCTAACCACGGCATTTTGTTTGTTCAATCCGCAGTAATGCAATTTTACCCTCTACTTAGCTTAATTGCTGAAACGTGGAGAAACAATGCAAATATTTGTGCAGCTCGAACGTTGCTCTTGTAATTAGGAGGGAGTTTTATCGGTGTCTGTGTCTGAATGGCAATCCACAGGCAGGGGAATCGATTTGCTTTGAGAAGCCACAGATGCGGTGTCCACTGGCAGAGAATTTAAGGCTTCCTTTTGGAAACGGGAGGATCCCGGACAGCTCAATCCCTAAACACCTGGCTCCATTTAACATGGCAACTGGGAAGCAGTGTTGTTTCTAGGCTGGGTGGTTTTTGGCCGGAGAATGATAAAAACCCTTGCCCGTGCCAGTCAGCTCAGTGTTAATCTTGCAGAGACACAGGAATCTAAAGTGTGGTTCTTGCCACCTGGATGGCTTCCTCTGCTGGACAATTCCTGGGCACCCTGCAAAGTCGATGTCTATGAAGAGCCTCCCTCTGCTATCAGGTGGAAGGATCCCCTGTCCTCTGTACATCCTTGGTGCCTATACTCTGTCCACCACATCGGGGTGGCAGCACACATCTACAGCACTGAGATACAATGGCCATTGCGTGTGTGTGTGTGTGTGTGTGTGTGTGTGTGTGCCAGTGCATGTTTTAGATCTCTTTGGTTGCAACCAGTAGGAACCCACTTGAGTGAGATGAAAGTCTAAAAACTATTTATAGGGCCTTACGGATACTTTCAGAGTTCCGAGCAGAAAATTCAGCTGACCCTCAAGAAGAGACCAAACCGAGAATCAAACAATAATCAAGGTTGGCTTCCTCTAGGTCTTGCATTTTCTATGCTTCTGTTTTCTCTTGCTCTTTTTTCTGAGTTTTTCCAAGAGGTTTCTCTCCCATGAGACCCCCCAACAATGATAGAGCAAGAGAAAAAAAGAAAAGCAGAGAATGAGTGAGAAGCAGAGGAAATGCTGAAGAGAATTAGCTTGAGAACAGAACGCAGTGGTTGGAAGGATTTTGAACCCAGGCTAAGAGAAGGATGCTTATTTATGGGACACCTGTATCCAGTCAACTCAATTGGCCAGGTGTGGTGGCCCGCACCTGTAATCCCAGTACTTTGGGACGCTGAGGTTGGCGGATCACTTGGGGTCAGGAATTCGAGACCAGCATGGCCAATATGGTGAAACCCCATCACTATTAAAAAATCCCAGAAAGCTTTTTCTGCTTCCCTATTTCCGTGAGCAATGTTCTAGTCTACACAGCTCTGGCCATGAGGTCAAGGCCACAGGGTCTGTATGTGTTCCCTAGCATTGCCATTACAAAGCACCCCAGCCTGGGTGTGCAGAACCAAAGTTTATTGTTTCAGAGTTCTGGAAGCTAGAAGTTCAGTCCAGATACGAGTAGGGTTACTCTCTGTGATTGCCGCAGGAGAGAATTCTTCCTTGCCTTTTCCTCACGCCCGCTGGTCACCAGCAATCCTTGCATTCCTTGGCTTGTAAATGTGTCATCCCAGTCACAGGGCCATCTTCTCTTTGAAACAGCCTTGCACAGTAGGTCTTCATGAGAACACACAGGCAGGCAGAGCGCAGCATGCCACACTAGCGTTAGGCTGGAAGACCCTGGGGGGTGAAGCAGGTCAGGAAGGAGAGAAACGATTTTAGGAAAAAGAATGGCTTGGGGAAGTGGAGAGGCCTGAATACAACATGGTGTGCTGGGAGAAAGCGAGAGGGTCCAAGATGATTGTCTGACCCAGTGAGCCTGAAATAGATTGGCCCGGGAGCGAATGGACTTGACCTTGTCTCCACATCATCTTCCTTCAATATGTGTTTGTCTTCGTGTCCAAAGTTCCCCTTTTGATAAGGACAGCAGTCATGTATGGTCATAGGTCCCAAGCTAATGACCTCATTTTAACTTGATTATCTCTGTAAATACCCTATTTCCAAATAAGACCCCATTCGGGGGTACAGGTGGTTAGAAATTCACCATTTCTTCCTTTTTTTTTTTTTTTTCTGTGGTGGTCACACAAGTCCTGGCATAACAGAGTCCAACTCTGGCTGGGTGTAAGATGCAGTCATTACCCCACAGGCCAGTCAGATACAATGCCTGTTACGTCACTTCCCTGCGGAGACTGCCGCCACACATGATGGAGCCCCGACCAGTCCTCGTGTTGCTGGAAAGTCTTGTGAGTTGTCCAGGTCCTTGACACATTGAACAGAGAATTGAACAAAGTGCAGAAACAAAGTCACAAAGGAAAGAAGCACAAAAACACAGATGCATTGAAGCAAAAGTATACTCCAGAGAGCGGGAGTGGGCTCAAGAAAGGGGGCCAAGGCTGGGTGCAGTGGCTCACTCCTGTAATCCCAGTACTTTGGGAGGCTGAGGCGGGTGGATCACCTGAGGTCAGGAGTTCGAGACCAGCCTGGCCAACATGATGAAATCCTGTCTCTACTAAAAATACAAAAATGAGCAGGGCATGGTGGTGGGCGCCCAAATCCCAGCTACTTAAAAGGCTGAGGTGCGAAAATTGCTTGAGGTGGAGATGGCAGTGAGCCAAGATCATACCACTGCACTCCAGCCTGGGGGACAGAGCAAGATTTGATCTCAAAAAAAAAAAAGGCTCAAGAGCCTCTATTATAATATTCTTCAGGCTTTTTCTTAAGCAAAAAGAATTTGGTAACACCCCAGGGGCCCTTTAGAGGCCTCCAATTGGTTACACCCTATATAAGGATTGGCCTGTGACCAATCAGAGATGGAAGTAGAGATTTGGCCCACAGCCAATCAGAGGCCGAAGTGGAGACTTCTGTCTTGTTATCACAGGACTGAGGGTGTGATAGGCAAGTCTAATCTTTCCTAGAACTGGCTGCACCTGCTGTTCTTTTCTTCTTCCTTTACTTTTGGTTACCCTAATTCCCTGTTCTATGTATTATCTATCTATCTATCTATCTATCTATGTATCTATCTTCCTTCTATCTTCTATCTATATCTATCTATATCTATCTTCTATCTATCTTCTATCTCTATCTATCTCTATCTTCCATCTATCTTCTCTCTCTATCTTCTATCTATCTATCTTCTATCTATCTACATATCTATCTTCTATCTCTTATCTATCTACATATCTCTATCTTCTATTTCTATATATCGATCTTCTATCTTCTTTCTATATCTATCTGCATATCTATCCATCTTCTATCTATCTATATCTTCTATCTATCTACATATTTATCTATTATCTATCTTCTATCCATCTATCTTTTATCTAGCTATCTATGTATCTATCTATCTTCTATCTATCCATCTATCTATCTTCTATATCTATCTTCTATATCTATCTCTCTTCTATCTATCTACTATCTCTATCTGTCTTCTATCTCTCTCTATCTATCTATCTTCTATCTCTGTCTATCTTCCATCTCTATCTATATGTCTTCTATCTATCTTCTATCTATCTCTATCTATCTTGTATCTATCTATCTTCTATCTCTGTCTTCTATCTATCTCTATCTATATATCTATCTACTATCTTCTATCTCTATCTTCTATCTATCTTCTATCTACATATCTATCTTCTATCTATTATCTATCTACATATTTCTATCTATCTTCTATCTCTATATATCGATCTTCTATCTTCTATCTATATCTATCTGCATATCTATCTTCTATCTATCTATCTATCTCTATCTTCTATCTATCTACATATTTATCTATTTATCTATCTTCTATCCATCTATCTTCTATCTAGCTATCTATGTATCTATCTATCTTCTATCTATCTCTATCTACATATCTCTCTATCTTCTATCTGATCATTTGTCTATCTCATCTGTGTATTATCTATCTATATCTTCTACTAATTATGGGTTTTTGGGGGGACTCTGACAAAAAAACGTTTACAAGACAGTTGATCTGATTTTGAGTATTTTTCCCCAAAGGTATGCAATCGGAAGGTTCAACCAGAGGAGACCTCGGAGGTTCTTCTCTTCCTTCCTCTTTCCTCTCTCAGGGCTCCAATGTTCTCCTCTCTTTATCAAGCAGAACAAAAATGATGACATCCATGGAGAAAAGAAGGGAAAGCCTGGGGGGAGAAGAGGGAAGGGAGGGAAAAGATGAAGGCTCTGGAACATAGAGGGTCACCTCTCTTGGTCCGCATGGCCATTGGAGGCACCCCGAGGGTCTACAGAGGAGGGGCCCTGAGAGCAAGTTAACTAGAGTGGTGACTCCCTGACATGTCTGATTCCTCACTTCACAGGGACTTTGTATGAATTGGACTTCATTGCTTGAAACTGCAGTGGAGAAGAGCTGCATCTGATTTATCTTTCATATCCACACCCATTTATTTGCCAGTCAGGGAGGATATCTTCCCTCCTCCACATCCTGAACCTTGCCCTTCAGTACAGACCATGAACAGCTGCTGGGAACCAGACACCTGATTCTTCCCGTGTCAAACACAAGCAGGTGGACAGAGCCGCCGCAGGGCCAGCAGCGGCAGACGGGCATCCTGGGCTCCAGTGTTCCATCGCGCACTCATCCGTGGGGTTTCTCTGGTTTTGGAGTGATGTTTACCGTGTGTGGGCACTGTCTTAAGTTCCCCATATATTTAGTACAGCTCTGGACCCAGAATAAATGTTTGATAAATGGTGACAACCGGTGACCACCTGTATTAGCCAGGGTTCTCTAGAGGACAGGACTCAGGATAGATGTATACACAGAGGGGAGGTTATCAAGGAGAAGTGACTCAGGCAGTCACAAAGTGAAGCCCCACCGTGGGCCGCCTGCAGCTGAGGAGCCAAGTCAAGTCCCCAAAGCTCAAAAGTAGGGAAGCCGACAGCGCAGCCTTTGGTCTGTGGCCAAAGGCCCGAGAGCCCCTGGCAAACCACTGGTGTGAGTCCAAGAGTCCAAATGCTAAAGAACTTGGAGGGTGATGTTTGAGGGCAGGAAGCATCCAGCATGGGAGAAAGACGGAGGCTGGGAGGCTCAGCCAGTCCCATCCTTCCACGCCCCTCTGCCTGCTTTCATCCTAGCCACGCTGGTTAGATGGTGCCCAAACAGACTGAGGGTGGGTGTGCCTCTCCCAGTCCATGTCTCACATGTTCATCTCCTTTGGCAACAGACACACCCGGGAACAATAACTTACGTCCTTCAATCCAATAAAGTTGACAGTCGGTGCTAACCATCACACCAGCCTATCAGCCTTTTTGCTGAGGTCCTAAAAAAGCATTATCAGACACATTCAGGATGGGATGTTGTTCCAAGCTCTGGGCCTGGCAGAGCAAGGGTATTTGAGCAGATACAGTAGAAGCTGCTAGTGTGTTTTCACTGTCATGTCCTCATAGTGTCTACCAGTAATTGGGGGTTACCCTAGCTCCAAAGGCAATGTGTAATATTCTTTCCTGGAACGTCAAAGGCCTTTAAGTTGTAGTTAGTGCTGTGCTATACCAGGGAATAGCTATGAGCCTAAGTTTCTCAAGGGTTTAGAGTCATCTCAGAGAAAACCTCCAAGGTGAGTTGCACAAAGGAAATCTTTCACGAGGCCTGATGGATCCTCAGGGCTTTCAATGGGATTCGGGAGGCTGAGTGATAGTGTGAGTGTGTGTGTCCACACATGTGCGTGTGAGTGGGATAGAAAGAAGGGAGGGGGAGAGAGAGAGCGAGAGCGAGCGAGCCATCCTGGCTGCCCTTGATATTATTGGTGTTGTTAACTGAAGCAAGTTAAAAAAAAAAAGCAGAAAGCAAAACAAAGGAAGTCTAAGGCTCTTTTTCCCTTTTCATACAAATTCAGATCCAAATGAGAACTTTAATAAATGCGCTGCAGAGATCTCTAGCAAAGACCTCTTTTAAATACCACGATTGTGAAAATGACAGATGCAGATGAAATACTTCAGTGTTTAATGTCAAAGTTAATGAAAAATAGAATTTGAAAGCAAGAGTGCTACTAGACAATTTCTGCAGTAGCAAAGAGTTTTAATTCTAGATAGATTCCAGCACTTTCGAGGGCTAAGGTGGGAGGTTCCCTTGAGCCCAGGAATTGAAGACCAGCCCAGTGAGACCCCATCTACACACACACACACACACACACACACACACACACACACACAATATCAATTCTAAGTGACTGTCCTTTCAATTTGCTGGATTCACTCATTCATTGGTTTATTCATTTCACAGACAAGTACTGGGTGGCTTTTGTCTGTTAGCATCTGTTAGTCTCTAATGGCTTGAGAATGTGTGAAAATCAAGCACTGTCCTCCAGGAAAAATGAGTCCAGTAGAGAAGACAAGTAAGTCAATGCTGTATTCTCTTAAGGATAAGATCCACCTTCTTTTTTGGTAGCCTAAGGGGCTTGGGGTCAGAAAGCAAGTACTTATGAGCCTCTTTTCTGTGTGGTCCTGACGCAGCAAAAGAGAGGGGATGCACCTGTAAATAAGACTTAGGACACAGTGTCTGTCTTCTGAAAGGAGGCGAGTTGGAAGGAGGAGTTGGATGAGGATGTCATGTTTGCAGAGTTCGGTATGAAGGAACCATGGGAGAAATGGCACCAGAGGAGGACGAGCCTTGTGACATGGAGCTTCCATGGGACTGGCAGTTAAACACACAACCTTGCACGTGGGTGAAAGTCACTCAGGAGAAAGATGGGGGATGGGAGACTTCCGGAAGACAAGGTGTCAATACACCACCCAGAAATAAATATATTAGGTTGGTGCAAAAGTATTTGCAGTTTCTGCCATTAAAAACTAATGACAAGGCTGGGCATGCGGCTCACGCCTGTAATTCCAGCACTTTGGGAGGCCGAGGTGGGAGGCTCACCTGAGGTCCAGAGCTCAAGCCCATCCTGGTTAACATGATGAAACTCGGTCTCTGCTAAAAATACAAATATTAGGCCAGGCATGGTGGCTCATACCAGTAATCCCAGCACTTTGGGAGGCAGAGGCCGGTGGATCACCTGAGGTCAGGAGTTCAAGATCAGTCTGGCCAACATGGCAAAACCTCATCTCTACTAAAAATACAATTAGCTTGGCATGATGGCATGTGCTTATAATCCCAGCTACTTGGAAGGCTGAGGCAAAAGAATCGCTTGAACCTGGGAGGCGGTGGTTGCAGTGAGCCGAGATTCCATGACTGCACTCCAACCTGGGGGATAGAGTGAGACTCTGCCTCCAAAAAGAAAAAAAAATACAAAAGTTAGCCAGATGTGTCGGTGTGTGCTGGTAGTCCCAGCTACTTGGGAGGCTAGGGTGGAAGGATGCTTGAACCTGGGAGGTGGCGCTTGCAGTGAGCTTAGATAGAGCCACTGCACTCTAGCCTGGGTGACAGAACAAGATTCCATCTCAAAAAAAAAAGTAATGCCAAAAACCACAATTACTTTTCACCAAGCTAATATGATTTTATCTTAAGTATAAAATATGGTATTTAAAAAAGTGGCTCCAGAGGCTATAAAGAGAAGAATGTTCACAAATGAAAAGTGCAAGTCTCTCCCCCTCCATCCGTAGACTCCCAGTGTAGACCCGACTGAATTCTACTTTTTAGCTCTTCTCTCAGTTACCACCAGCAACCTGAACGAAAGACTACAACTAATTTGATCCATTAATTTAGATGATTAATATTGCTGCCTCCCCTCCCATCTCCTTTGCATTTGTGCATTTATAATACGTTTTCTTCTTAAACCATAGAAATAGGTCTTCTAGACTTTGATTATGGGTTGGTGGAAAAAGACTTAGAACTAACAGACAGCATTTACAATTGCATGATTGTGTAAAATTTTGAGCAGTGTGATTGGACCCAGAGAAGCTTCTGTAATCCTGCTATTAGGGCTGGCAGTCGTTGTGCTTAAACGCACACATCAATGTGAAACAGGAAATGACGGTGCCAGGGTCCAATCTGATTCCAAGGTTTGAGCATCCAACAGGGCACACGTCTCACTAGCAAGAAATTATGGATCATGAGGTCAAGAGATCGAGACCATCCTGGTCAACATGGTGAAACCCCGTCTCTACTAAAAATACAAAAAATTAGCTGGGCATGGTGGCGCGTGCCTGTAATCCCAGCTGTAATCCCAGCTACTTAGGAGGCTGAGGCAGGAGAAGTGCCTGAACCCAGGAGGCGGAGGTTGTGGTGAGCCAAGATTGTACCATTGCACTCCAGCCTGGGTAACAAGAGGGAAACTCCATCTTGGAAAAAAAAAAGAATGATTCCCTTTCTTTTTCTTTCAACTTAAGTGTATTATTTTTTCAAATGGCTTCTAAATCACCAGGACAAAAATACACATTAAGCTGTGTGGACCTTAAAAAAGGGACTGTTAGGTATTCCTTTTCGATGCAATAAAAAAATTGCTAAGAATGACGTGAACTGAGAAAGTCTGGGAACTTCTGACATCACCTGGATTCTAGAAAATTCCTTCTGATTGCCACGTGGACAATGGCTGGGAAGGATATAAGAACAGAAGCAGGGAGATGAGTCAGGAGATTATTGATACTTATTTTTTTTTTTGAGATGTCATCTTGCTCTGTCTCCCAGGCTGGAGTGCAGTGGTGTGATCCTGGCTCACTGCAACCTCGGCCTCTTGAGTTCAAGCCATTCTCCCACTTCAGCCTCCTGAGTGGCTGACACTACAGGTGCATACCACCATGCCCAGGTAATTTTTTATTTTAATTTTGTAGAGACAGAATCTTGCTATGCTGCCCAGGCTGGATTTGAACTCTTGGCCTTAAGTGATCCTCCCATCTTGGCCTCCCAAAGTGCTGGGATTATAGGCATGAACCACTGTGCCCAGCCTAGACTTCAAGTACATATGCTGTGTTCACTTTGTCTTTCTGGGTAACAAATTACCCTGATACTTAGTGGCTTAAAAGAATAAACATTTATTTATCATTTATTTATTTATTTATTTTGAGATGGAGTCTTGCTCTGTCGCCAGGCTGGAGGGCAGTGGCGCAATCTCCACTCACTGCAACCTCTGCCTCCTGAGTTCAAGCACTTCTTCCACCTCAGCCTCCTGAGTAGCTGGGAGCACAGGTGCCTGCTACCACGCCCGGCTAATTCTTTTGTATCTTTAGTAGAGTCGGGGTTTCACCATGTTGCCCAGGATGGTCTCGATCTCTTGACCTTATGATCTGTCCCCCTCAGCCTCCCAAAGTGCTGGGATTACAGGCGTGAGCCACCGCGCCCAGCCCACAAACATTTATGGTCTCCTGGTTTCTGTGGGCCAGAAATTTAGGAGCAGCCTCACAGAGTGATGTGGCTGAGCATCTCCTGTGAGGTTGCTGTCAAGGTATAGGCTGGGGCTACGATCATCTGAAGGCTTAACTGGGATGGAGGGTCCATGTTTAAACATACGCACATAACTCTTAGCAGGAGGCTGAGCCCCTGGCTGTGTGTCAGGTTTGAGGTGTCAGTTCCTAGCCACATGCACCTCTCCATAGGGCTGCTTGAGTCTCTACATGACATGCAGTTGGCTTCTTCCAGAGCAACTGATTCAAGAGAGAGAAAGGCAGAAGAAGCCACTGTGTCTTTTAGGATCTGGCCTTGGCAGTGACATACAATCTGGTCTGCCTTATGCCACTGGTCACACAGATCAGCCTGATACAGTGTCAGAGGAGATTACACGAGGATATGAACATCAGAAAGGGAGAATTATCTTGGGCTACCTTGGAAGCTGCACAGCAAAATAATATTTTATTATTATTATTATATTATTGCACCTGGAGTGCAATGGTGCCATCATGACTCACTGCAGCCTCCAACTCCTGGGCTCAAGTGATCCTCTCACCTCGGCATCTCGAGTAGCTGGGACTACAGTCACGCTACCATGTCCCGCTAAGTTTTTAAGTTTTTATAGAGACGGAATTTTCTAGGTTGCCCAGACTGGTTTTGAACTCCCAGCCTTAAGTGATCCTCCTGCCTCAGCCAATAAATAAGCAATGCGTCCCACACATTGCTAGTTATGTCACTGGTTCTGGGGAAGGTTGCGGTTTCTAGGGAGGTGAGTACTTGGGGGCAGCAGCTGTCAGGAGCACACACACCAAGGTGAATTTTGCTCTCAGCACAAGGACTGTTCCCCTTCCAGGCTGCGGTTTTCCTACTGGAAGTATTCCTCCAGGACCCTCTGGGGTGTCAGGGTAAACGTAAAGACGACCTACCAACTGATTTTGTTTTTCGGGGAATTGAGGCTGAAAACTAGAAAGGTTGTGTTCTTAATGTTCTTAAGGAATGTTTTGACTACCTGGCTGGTGCTTACGGATGCCTCAGGACTCATCCCTAACAGTGGCTGTCAACTTTGGGTGCACAGAGGACTCTCTTGGGGAACTTTAAAAAATACGGAAGCTAGTGTCCCATAACCAGTAATTCGGAATTGATTGGTCTGGGGAGTAGTTTGGGCAATGAAATTTAAAAAGCTTCCAAAAAGCTTGAGAGTCACTGAACTGAGAAAGAACCACTTAGAAACTCTTGCTTCTGTGGACAAGAGGCCATGAAGATGGAGCACTTCCATCTCCCAGGTACACAAATTTGCAGAGGGCTGCGCCTTCCGAAGGCTGGGGTCTGTGCGTCTCAGCTCTAAGCACTGGTTCATTCGATGGCTTCCCTTTTAGCTCTTGAATTGCATTTTGGAAATCCAGCCAGTCGAGTACAAAACATCAGTTAGAATCTGTTCTTCCTTGTATTCAAGTTTTATTATTTTTTTTCTCTTCAGCACTAAAGAAATTGGTTCTACATCACTTGTAGATGACATTGACTCAGTTAAATGCAATTTCAACGAATGCTAAATTGCTTAATTAGACAATAATATCAAAGAAATTGACCATTCTATCTGGTTATTGACTTTTCAGATGGCCTGTATTACCATTTATATTCTTTCTAGTTGGGTTTTTAAGCATGAAAATAATTTATTGAGGGATTGTTCTTAGAAGCTATTTTTAATAGCCTAATGGCTTTTTAATTTTCAAATCATTTATATTCATCAGCTGCTGCCAAGAGAGGGCTCAGATTGCCTCTCCCTGCATACCCATTCCTTCCTCTTCAGTTGTTAATTGGCTTTACTTGGATGTAAAGCCGTGGGAAGCAGGATTTCCCCCATATTTATAATGTCAGAAGGGGCACATCATCAAGGAAATGAACTTTGGGCTGGAAGCCACAAAAATAACCGAAGAAAACCCATGTTTATTGAATAACTGCTCTATGCTTGGCAATTTATGTAGATTGGATTGCTTCTAATCCTCTCAAGTCATCCTGTAATGCTAGCTGTGTTAACTTTCCCTAGGAGAGTGGGAAATGAGGACTCAGATAAGTACAGTGTCATCGTCATCATCATCATCATCAAGGCTGACGCATGTTGACAGGAGTCCATGCATCCCAGTTTATGCTGTGTCTCCATATAGTTTTTTTTTTTTTTTGAGACGGAGTTTCTCTCTTGTTACCCAGGCTGGAGTGCAACGGCGCGATCTCGGCTCACTGCTACCTCCGCCTCCTGGGTTCAGGCAATTCTTCTGCCTCAGCCTCCTGAGTAGCTGGGATTACAGGCACGCGCCACCATGCCCAGCTGATTTTTTGTATTTTTAGTAGAGACGGGGTTTCACCACGTTGACCAGGATGGTCTCGATCTCTTGACCTCGTGATCCACCCGCCTTGGCCTCCCAAAGTGCTGGGATTACAGGCTTGAGCCACGGCGCCCAGCCTCCATATAGTTTTAAGCAGTGTTCCTTTTGCTTTTGCAATTACCCCGATTAGGACAGGAGAGTAAACCATCGCTCTGCTTACTGGACACGTGCCAGCCGCCAGACCCTGTGTCAAGCACTTCATACGGATGACCACACTCAAACCTTCCAACAGCCAATGGGTACTTTCATTGCCCTTCCTTTCTAGATGAGGAAACTGAGGCACTGTGAGTCAAGGTCAAGGTGAAGACACTTGCAAAAGTCACAGAGCTGATTAGTTGTGCAGCCCGGCTCTGAACCTCGGCAGCCTCATTCACTCTCTGTTCTCTTTCTGGTACACCAAGCTGAATATCAATCAATGTCATGATTTCAAAAATCCGGACCAGGGTGAACGTGTCCTGAGACCACTTATTGGGCGAAAATCGCAAAAACACTATTAAAACCACAGGAACATCGAGTTGTTTTGATGTGGTGGAACTCTTATGAATAAGCGGCAGGAAATCACATTTTCTGTGGTTAGGCTCTGTAGAGGAAACACAGACTCTTTATATCAAATTAGCCAGAAGAACTTGTGCTTTGAAAGCCACAGGCAGCTGGACAGGATATGTATAATCCTCTCAATTCCTACGAGCTTAATTAGACAAACTCATTGACTATCAACAGCCACGATTATTTTCCTGGGACCTCAGACGGCCTTAATACGAATGTAGTGTCCAAAGAACGGGTGGCTGAGGCTCCTGGGTCCTGCGTGCAGCCACTTATAACTGGAGTGCTACGTTCAGTTCAGGGTATCATGCTGCAGAGAAACCACGAAGGAAGTGGAGTGCGTTTGGGTGAGGGTGAGCAGCTGGTGAGGCGGAATAAAAGCCAAGTCCTTAGAAAAGCTTGGGAATTATCTGTGGCTAAAATGTCAGGGGAGAAGAAGGCTCAGAACAGGGGACCGAGAATAGGCACTTCGAATTCAGAGGGGATATCGTATCAGACATATCTTGTATGACCCCAGGGCTATCACTGATGGGGAGATGGTGGCTGCAGGAAATAGCATCGTCTTCCCCTCTGCATTTGTTCCTAGCTCCTGGGAGACAAGATAGTGGTATAACTGGCTAGATTGGGTCACATGCCAGTCTGTCCTTGTAATTTAATTGTGACACTTGTCACCATAAGGCAGTGTGAACATTTACAAAAGACTCCGATGTTGGCTGGGGTCTCCAGTCCCTTGAGACGTAGAGAAGATTGGCTTGCATCCCCATCTGCCCCACGACTGTACGAAGTCCTTGCTAACCCTTCTGCAAACTCCTAGAAGCTTGCGTTGTTTGGTTCTCCACTGGCTCTGAGGACCTCTCCTTCACGCGGCGGTTGGACCATCTTTTGGCCGTTTTGCTGTCTTCATTCCACACATAATTAGCTTGAATCAATGGTAACGTTGCTCAAGCAGACACATGACATTCTTTGCAGAATGAGTTTATGTTGTGTGTTTTAGTGAAGGGAGGGCAGAGTTTTTGTTAGCAGATTTTAGCCGGCTTTCTTGTCTCTGCAAAACAGCCTTTAATTAAACATTAGGTATCTTACCATTCTTAAAATGCCTTGACAATCCATCGCTAGGGAACGTTTGCTAACCTTTGAATATAGATGACTTGCAATTTTAACTTCTTTTTGCTCCTTTCTTCTTCATTCTTTTCAGGATCAAATTACTTATATGAGGCATTTTAGCTAGTTCTCTTATTGCTCACACTCTACTGACTTTTTTTTTTTTTTTGAGATGGAGTCTCGCTCTGTTGCCCGGGCTGGAGTGCAGTGGTGTGATCTCAGCTCACTGCAACCTCCGCCTCCTGAGTTTAAGTGATTCTCCTGCCTCAACCTCCCCAGCAGTTGGGACCATAGGCATGTGCCACCATGCCCAGCTAATTTTTATATTTTCAGTAGACATGGGGTTTTGCCATGTTCACCAGGCTGATCTTGAACACCTGACCTCTGGCAATGGGCCCACCTCGGCCTCCCAAAGTGCTGGGAATACAGGCATGAGCCACCACACCTAGCATTGACTTCCAAGTTCTAACACAGTCATTTTGGCCATGACCTATGGTAAGAAGCGTAGTATACCATGACTCAAAACATTATACAGTACTTGCTCTTGCTACCTCTGATGCACTAGGTCTGTTTTCTTTTCTTTTCTTTTTTTTTGAGACAGAGTTTTGCTCTTGTTACCCAGACTGGAGTACAATGGCGTGATCTCAGCTCACTGCAACCTCCGCCTCCTGGGTTCAGGCAATTCTCCTGCCTCAGCCTCCTGAGTAGCTGGGATTACAGGCATCCCCAGCTGATTTTTTATACTTTTAGTAGAGACAGGGTTTAATGTTGACCAGGATGGTCTCGATCTCTTGACCTCGTGATCCACCCGCCTCGGCCTCCCAAGTGCTGGGATTACAGGCTTGAGCCACCGACTAGGTCTGTTTTCTATGCCATGCAATGCTATGCTGGGCTAGCCTATCTTGTCCTATTGCGTCGAATTTCCATTCCATTTCATTTAAAAATTTTAGTCACGATCCACCAAGCTGATTGCAACCCACTCGTGTAATAGGACTTGAAATTTTCAAACCACTGCTCCTACCATTTTTTTAAAAACTCAAATGATTTGCCAAGTACTTTTCTGTCACTGTTTTGCTTATGTGAGTCCTAGAATGCAAATCTTTCAAAGACAAGGGCTTGTTTTTGAATTCTCCACACTAGCTAGTCTAATTCTAAGCACATAGCAGGGTCAAGTAGATACGGCATTTACTGATCAGTGGAGTGATGTGGGTCCTCTAAACATCACTGAAACCTGAAAGGGACCCTCAGGACTGGAAACACAGGGATAGGTGCCCTCTGCGACTCTAATACGTTAGCAATTGCGTCGAACAGCCTTGTATAAGTCATAATGTGCTCCGCAAAGTCCAGTTTATTCAAAGGTATTTGTTCACTGGATTTACACAGAACCTTATTCCTGCAGGATATCCTGCAGAAATTAGAAACACAAGACATCCTTCTGTCCACGAGGAGTTCAGGGACTCACAAAGAATTCATTTATAGGCTGGGCGTGGTGGCTCACACCTGTAATCCCAACACTTTGGGAGGCTGAGGCGGACGGATCACACAGTCAAGAGATCGAGACTATCCTGGCCAACATGGTAAAACTCCGTTTCTACTAAAAATACAAAAATTAGCTGGGTGTGGTGTCATACACCTGTAGTCCCAGCTATTTGGGAGGCTGAGGCAGAGAATCACTTGAACCCAGGAGGCAGAGGTTGCAGTGAGTTGAGATCACACCACTGCACTCCAGCCTCGGCCATAGAGCAAGACTCCGTCTCAAAAAAAAAAAACCAATTAATTTATAACACAGTAGAATGAATTTATAACAGTGTTGGCTTAGTCTGTGTCATGCTGCTATAAAGCATCCCTATATAGCAACACAATACAGACTAAGACAAGACTTAGTTGTCTTAGTGACAACTGGGTAACTTACAAAGAAAAGAGGTTTATTTGGCTGACGGTAACTCAGACTGTGCCAGAAGCATAGCGCCAGCCTCCGCCTCTAGTGAGGGCCTCAGGCTGCTTCCACTATGGTGAAGGAAAATGGGAGCCAGTGTGTCCAGAGATCAAATGGCTAGAAAACAAGCAAGGAGGAAGAGGTGCCAGGGTCTGTTAAACAGCCAGCTCTTTGAGCGAGCTAATAGAATAAGAACTCACTCATTCCCCCACTCGGGGCATTAATCTCTTCATGAGGACTCTGCTTCCTTGACCCAAACACCTCTCCATAGGCCCACTTCCAACACTGGCGATCAAATTTTAATATAAGGTTTGCAGGGGACGAATACCCAAACCACAGCAGGTGAGATTACTGTTGCACTAGAAGCATGTATATCGTGAACTTGGAAACCAGAGGCAGGTAGCACAGAGGACGTGCTATTTGGACCGGGTCTTCTAGGCTGAACTGGTATCAGTCAAAGGGAAAGCCATTTTAGTCAGAAGAGACAGTATATGCAAAGGAGATTTAAGAGTGGGTTGGGCCGGGCGCGGTGGCTCATGCCTGTAATCCCAGCACTTTGGGAGGCCGAGTCGGGTGGATCACAAGGTCAAGAGATCGAGACCATCCTGGTCAACATGGTGAAACCCTGTCACTACTAAAAATACAAAAAATTAGCTGGGCATGGTGGCGTGTGCCTGTAATCCCAGCTACTCAGGAGGCTGAGGCAGGAGAATTGCCTGAACCCAGGAGGCGGCTGAGATCATGCCATTGCACTCCAGCCTGGGTAACAAGAGCGAAACTCCGTCTCAAAAAAAAAAAAAAAAGAGTGGGCTGTGTTTCGGGAGATGGATGTTGGTTGCAGACGGTTGGAGTAAAAGGCATCACATATGGGGTGGTCAGAGACAAGGCTGGGGTGATGTAAAGGATTTTGACGTTGGATGGAAAGCTCTCAATGGTTGTCAGAGGGAGTGCAGAGAATAGACCCAAGGCAGAGCGGCTGGGGTAAGGCAGCTGCTTAGCAGATGAAGGAACCCTGCTTTCAGCCTCGGCACCAGCTAGGCAGTGACATCAGGGCACAGCTGTCTTGCTGTGGCGGTCAGGGATGTGCCCTCTAACCAATCAAACTTTGATCTGGCAGTTTCCTTGGAGGGTGGCAGCCGAGAGTAGAGGAGCCGATTGATCTAGGAGGAAGGAGAGGAGAAGAAAGTGAGGTCTGCAAGGTGCTTTGGCTAACAGGATGTAAATATCCAATGGCAGTCTCACATTGAATGGGTGGTGGATGATCCCATGCGTGGTGTAAACTCTCTTGACGATCAGACAGTGACTATAAACAGCCTGTTCAAAATGGCTTAATATCATGCAGCCTTGATCTTGCCAAGGGAGGGGCTTGTATGATGACACAGTGACATAGGGAGAGAAGAGCAGAAATTATTAGTTTGATTTTTCCTAAATGTCCGTCATTGGACACTTAAAAAAAACAGTCATTCTAAAAGAATAAAAGCCCTTAATGCACATTAGCCATGGTATTACATGGTATTGCAGAATATACTACATAGTACATTATGTATGAACACTGGGCTCTCTTTTCTCTCCCATCTCCATCCCATCTCTCAGGAAACTTTAACTGTGATGAACTTACAGAGATCCACAGCAAGACACATGATCAAACTGTGGAAGGAAAAGAGAATCATGATAGTAGCAAAATAGAAATGATTTCTCATGTACAGTGATTCTCAGAAAGACTTCCTGCTTCACACTGAGTTTTGCTTTTTAGCACAGCAACTTCCAGCCCGAATAACAGGGTTACATATGCTTCTCTGGGTCTAGAATGGCTCAGTTCATCCTGAGTTTGGAGGACAGACTTCCAGTTTCTGCTTTCTATAGAAACCAGACAGAGCAGTGATGGGTGGATCACACTGCAGCAGAAACCCTGCCTGGACACTGCCCCCTTATTTGGGAATGTGGTGCTGGGTTCCCTATTTTTTTTTCTTTTTTTTGAGACAGAGTCTTGCTCTGTCGCCATGCTGGAGTGCAGTGGCAGGATGTCAGCTCACGGCAACCTCCACCTCTCAGGTTCAAGTGATTCCCCTGCCTCAGCCTTCCTGGTAGCTGGAACTACAAGCATGTGCCACCCTGCCCGGCTAATGTTTTGTATTTTAGCAGACATGGGGTTTCACCATGTTGGCCAGGATGATCTTGATCTCCTGACCTCATGATCCGCCCATCTCAGCCTCCCAAAGTGCTGGGATGACAGGTGTGAGCCAGGCCTGGCCAAAAGCTTTACTTTTATGCAGTGATGGTGATATTACCTGTTACTTGACCCAAGGAAGAGTTAGTAGTAATGTGCAGGCTCCAAGAAACATTGCAGATTTTATCTGAGTATAAAAAATGAAGTTCTAGAACATTCTACTACCTGCTCATTTAGGGAGGAGGGGTCTGAGAGGTAAAGTTATGCTGTTGATCAACCACCTGAGAATGGCAGATTGCTGCTCTCGCCAGGAATGTAGAAAATGACAAACGAAAAGATCAGAGGCTTGACTTCATTTGGATCTTAACCCGTCCTTACTTGGGTCCTTCGTAGGTGCCGCAAAGGTGGTGATGCTGCCAAGAATTCCCAAACGATCATTCTCTGTCCTCACCCACCCCCAGGCAGGACATTTATAGCCACTCTTAGGTTGCTCCCGAGTAGAAGCTTGACAATGCAGGGGTTATCTTGGATCTATGAGTTACACAAGCTTCCTGCTTCCTTCTTCCTGCTTCAGCGGGCTGTGCACACGTCTCTAGGGCTTATTCATGTCCAATTCGGCATCTCTAAGGCCGATGCTGCTCAAAGGCTTCTCTCTGGCTGCTGTCTGGTGGTAAGTATGTCCCCATCAGAGTTTAGGGTACAAATGCTTACTGTTACCCATTGTAGTCAGCTGAAAAATGATCCCCAAATAACCCAGAGCTCAGTCCCTGGAACCTGTAAACTTTAAGTTTACCTTACTCAGAGAAAGAGTCTCTGCCAATATGATCAAGTCAAGGCTTTTGAAATGAGGAGATGATTATGCAGGTGGACCCTGTATGCAATCATGTGTATTTTTGGTTTTTGTTTTTTTTGAGATAGAGTCTCGCTCTGTCAACCAGGCTGGAGTGCAGTGGTGCAGTCTCAGCTCACTGCAACCTCCACCTCCTGGGTTCGAGCAATTCTTGTGCCTCAGACTCCTGAGTAGCTGGGATTACAGGCTCGCACCACCATGCCCAGCTAACCTTTTGTATTTTCAGCAGAGATGGTGTTTCACCATGAAGGCAAGGCTGGTCTTGAACTCCTGACCTCAGACGATCCACCCACCTCGGTCTCCGAAAGTGCTGGGATTACAGATGTGAGCCACCGCATCTGGCCACATGCGTCCTTAGGATAAGGAAGGAGAGGGAGATTTAACACATGCACAGAGGGAGGCTACAAGATGGAGCAGAAACAAGGATTTGAAGATGCTTTTCTTAGACTGGAGTAATGTGGACACAGCCAAGGAATGCCGGCAGCCACCAGAAGTTGGAAAAGGCGAGGAATGGATTCTCTCCGAGAACCTTTAGAGGGAGTGTGTCTCTGCCAACACTTTGATTTTGTCAAGTGACATAGACTTTCGACTTCTGGCCTCCAGAACCGGAGGCCAGTAAGGTGTTGTTTTAAGTCATTCAACATGTGGCAGATTGCTGATCTCGCCATGAATTAAAAAAACGACAAACCAAAAGATGTGTGTCTCTGGAAACAGATGTTTGCTGACATCTGCACGAGGACTTCCAAGGCCAAAGCTGATGGTCCAGCGTTTCCATAGCCATGCTGGGATCCGCTTGCAGGCATTCCTGGCTCATTGTCGTCCTACATGAACTTCAGAGAAGACCCAGACAACTCTGGCACATAGATGCTAGTAGATCTGTAGCTCGTCTACAAAGCTAGCCCAAACATCATGAAAGGCAGGGCCTGAGGAAGGCTGCATTCTCAACAGAGGTCACGAAAGAAAGAAGCAGCTCTGCCTTCTGCATGCAGCTGCTCCCCACTTTCAGCCCCTGGCCACACTCTGACAACCCATATCCTATGGCAGGGAATGCAGCATGATACGAGAGAGGATAAATTAGCCTTCCATTGAGATACTGACTTTGAGGGGGCTGAGACCTCAAGTTAGGCTATTGATCAATCACCTGAAAAAAGGGGATTAAAAAGCTTTACTTTGTGTGTGTGTGTGTGTGTGTGTGTGTGTGTGTGTGATGGAGTCTCGCTCTGTTGCCAAGCTGGAGTGCAGTGGCACAATCTCGGCTCACTGCAACCTCCACCTGTTGTAGGAAGGCTCTCTCTCTTCCCCTCGAAAGTTGTTGGATCACAAGACCCTCAGCTTGACAGCTGCATGGTTGTGTCCCTCTGTATGGCCAGAAGCGATGATCAGAAAACACCTAGAATTATGCAGACCTTGCATGTTAATTTGGGGAAAGGTGGAATGGCTTTGTTGGACACGTGATGGCAAGTAGGTGGACAGGGTACTGTGACCTAGTCAGGAGCAAGTGGTCTTTCCTCTGCCAAACAAAGCCAGGCTGGCTAGTATTTATCGGCCTTTTGATTGCAATATCCCCTCCTTAGCACAGAGACAAGAGGTCCCTATGGGGACGTGGGCCAGGGGCCCATCAGAGTGGCAGGCAACTGCCTCCGTTCAGAATATTTCCTCTTCTGAGTTAATCATTGCCCTGGAATCAGATGTTGCAGTTCTTTTCCAGGTGGCTTCTCTTTTCAATTGACCATTAGAAGGTCTATCCACCAATCTTTTATGTATCGGATGTCTAGATGCTGAGGCTCAAGCTGGGATCCTTCTTTTATATATATATCTATGTTTTGTTTTGTTTTGTTTTGTTTTGTTTTGTTTTGTTTTTTTGAGACAGAGTTTCGCTCTTGTTACCCAGGCTGGAGTGCAATGGCGCGATCTCGGCTCACCGCAACCTCCGTCTCCTGGGTTCAGGCAATTCTCCTGCCTCAGCCTCCTGAGTAGCTGGGATTACAGGCACGCGCCACCATGCCCAGCTAATTTTTTGTATTTTGAGTAGACACGGGGTTTCACCATGTGGACCAGGATGGTCTCGATCTGTTGACCTCGTGATCCACCCACCTCGGCCTCCCAAAGTGCTGGGATTACAGGCGTGAGCCACCGCGCCCGGCCCCTTGTTTTATATTTTAGAGACAATGTAAAATTCTGCCTCTACAAAAGAATGCCTCTTTTGCCTCACTGCTCAAGGAAGAACAGGCTGTGGTGATAGACACTCCATAATGACAGCGTGGACAGCTTCAGAATTGGGTGTGTAATGCTGGACGTTGGAATAGTTGGGGTAGCCTTTTGCCAGCATGTCTGTTGTTAACCTTGCCCAAATCCCTGAGGCCTGGGGGTAAAATGCCCCTTGCTTTGCAGTCATTGACCCACTTTAAATTTGTGAAGCCCCAGATTTGTTATCGAAATGGAGAATAGCACTGGCTTCCTGCCTTCCTTCTCTTTTAGATGATTAAATCCAGCCTCTGTGAGCAGCATTTCTCCTTCGGCGTTCCCCATCCTTCTCCTCCATCACCTGCGCTGTCAAATGAAATTTTCTCTTCGCCGTGTCTGTACAAGGTTGAGTTGATCCATACCATGAAAGTTTTATGAGCTGAATTTTTAAAATGTAGTTTTAAATTTTGAAACAAACTTATAGAAATGTTGAAGTTTCAACTAAAATGATTTTTTTTGTTCTAAGACAATGGAGAATAGTCTACCTGATGCTTCGTTATTCCTGAATATTTGTGTGTGTCATTCCTACAAACAAGTGCATTCTCCTGCAGAATCACAACGCCACCATCACAATCAGAAAGTTAACACTGATGCCTGCCAATCATCTAGTCCTCGGGCCATGCTCAGCTTTGCTGATTGTCTCAATCGTGTTTTCCCAGCCAGGATCCCGGATTGCATTGAAACATCGGGTCTCCTTAGTCACCTTCGATTTGGAATGGCTCTTCCTGAGTCTTTCCTTGACCTTCAGAGCTTTAACATCTAGGATTTTTTTTTTTTTTTTTTGAGATGGAGTCTCACTCTGTTACCTAGACCACAGTGCAGTGGCATAATCTCGGCTCACTGAAAACTCCGCCTCTTGGGTTGAAGCTATTCTCTTGCCTCAGCCTCCCAAGTAGCTGGGATTATAGGCTCCCACCACCACGCCCAGATAATTTTCGTATATTTTTAGTAGAAATGGGGTTTTGCCATGTTGGCCAGGCTGGTCTTGAACTCTTGATCTCAGGTGATCCATCTAGGCTGAATTGTTAACCACCTTCTAGCTCCTTCATCCTCAGACCTTGGCTGGTCATTGTGAGAAAGTCATTGTTCTTTTTTTCTTTTTTTGAGACGGAGTTTTGCTCTTGTTACCCAGGCTGGAGTGCAATGGCGCGATCTCAGCTCACCGCAACCTCCACCTCCTGGGTTCAGGCAATTCTCCTGCCTCAGCCTCCCGAGTAGCTGGGATTACAGGCACACACCACCATGCCAAGCTAATTTTTTTGTATTTTTAGTAGAGACGGGGTTTCACCTTGTTGACCAGGATGGTCTCGATCTCTTGACCTCGTGATCCACCTGCCTCGGCCTCCCAAAGTTCATTGTTCTTAAAGAAAGATTTCCCTTGTCTTGCTTCACCCCATCCTAGCCTTGATAACAACTTGGGAAAAATCACTGGACTGGAGGGTCGGAAACTTCTCTTCCTACTTTGACTTATCCCTCACCATCTTGTCCCTGTGTTGCCCCCATGAACTGAATTCACTCCTAGGGAGATCCCAAAGACCTGCAGGCATTATCAGGAGAATAAAGTACTGTGTAGGTCTTAGAGTGTCCACTGTAGAGAAGCTGTTGCTATTTCACTACCTAATGTGGTGTCCGCCTCACTGTAGTATAAAGAAACATCCTTTTCCAGTAGTTTTTTTCATTCATTAACATTGTTAACTGCTAAGATGTCTTCTTTCACAATATCGATGACAGTTGGCTCACAGTAGTGTGTGTGAACCATTTTGATGTTTTCAACCTTATATTCACTGTATCCTTTGTTTATATTTACTCCTTTTTTTCCATTTGGCATTATTTTTATACTCTTTTAAGATGTCTTACATAAATAAGCAAATTCCAGTATGCAATATTTTATACATCAGCATCAGGTTCTGCCTCTGTAAAATCAGCAAACTCTGACTCGTTCCTCACAAGATGGCTGCCCCCACACATGCTCAAGATGGCTGCTACTTGCACATGCTCAAGATGGCTACCACCCATTAGTGCACATTGCATGTTGAGAGAATGGATCTGTGTCACTTGAAGGCAGTAGGCTGGGCCTTCCACTCTGTTTGCCAGATACCTGAAATAGACTTCAGTTTGGAATTCATTAAGTTGTTTTGTATATGGCTAGAATTTGGCTAAAGTCACTGTAATGTGGGGTCTGTGGACAAGCATCTTATCCTTGCAGACATCTATTCTCAGGGAATGCCATCACCAAGCTGTTTGGCTTGGAGCACTTGTGTTTCAGTCTTGTGGGAGTCCTGAGCTTTACACTCCACTCAAGAAAGAAAGGGCTGAGATGATAGACAGACAGACAACACTGTCACCCCAGCAGAGCCAATACTTCCTCCCATAGAACTCCAAATGACAGGAGTCCTGGAACCTGGAGTCCCGCCACAGCAGCAGAGATCTGACACATAGGCACCACCCACTCAGGCTTTTAGCTTTACTTGTCTTTTTGGCTTGAAAGCATCCGGAGGCAGCAGATATGTGCATCTCAAGGTGCTGGGTGACAAGATGTGTTAAGGTGGATGCAAGGGTTTGCTAGGTCAAGTCAAAGCAGCATGCTATAAACTGCCCACAGATTGTGAGTGCAGGGACAGCTGTCCCTGACCTGCAGACAAGATGGAACTTTGCAGCCAAGCTACTGGATGCAGATGGGAAAAAGCAGGTTAGTGAAAGGAGAGTATGGTAATTTCCTGTGGCTGCTGTGATACATCACCACAGATGAGGAGCTGGAACACTGTAATAAAGAAAGAGGAAAGAAACAGGAAAGGTGGCTTGACGGTTAAGACAGGCTTATTTTAGAGAAAAACAAACCCGAGAGGGGCATCTGGCTGCGTTAGGTCAGAGGCACACTCTCTTACAGACTAAGAGTCTTCAAGGATTTAGGATGGAAGGGTTTAACAGAGGCTTGGACTGCTTCTGTGTCTGTTTGTTGTGCTTATCTGGGAGAGAGAGTTGTGTGTCTGTTCCCATACATTTTTCTGCAGCGGAAGACACACCCCTTGAGTCTGCTTTTAGCTTTTCTATCTTAGTTCACCTGAAGGGAAAGGAATGTGCTCCTTAAGGCCTACTGTTTTACTGGGACCCATTGTATGAGGGTGAAGCTTGGCAGTTACCCAGGAGACTTTCCTCCCACCTCCCTTTCTGCCTGGGCTGTCTTACCTGTGTTTTACTGTCTGCTCTTTCTGGATGCTTGTAGTTAGGAAAGAAGTGATTTCCTTGAAATGCGTGAGGCTAGACAGGGAGCTGGAACTTAAAGTGGTGGCGTTTGTCTGAGATGACAGTGCTCTGCTCTGGCAAACACCAGGAGTTTCTTCGCTCATGGTTCTGGAGGTTAGAAGTCTGATATCAAGGTGTCACCAGGGTCACACTCCTCTAATGGCTCTAGGAGAGAATCCTTCCTTATCTCTGTCAGATTCTGGTGGCTCCAGGTGTTCCTTGGCTTGTGGCCACATTGCTCCAATCCTTGCTGCCACAGTCACATGACCTCCTGTTATGTGTCTGTCTCAAAACAAACTCTTTTTGCCTCTTTCTTTAAAAAAATTGTTTTGTATGTGGTTACATTGTAGGTGTCTGTATTTATGGGATGCATGAGATATTTTGATCCAGGTGTGCAATGTGAGATGATCACATTAGGGTAAATGGGGTATGCATCACCTCAAGCCTTTATCCTTTGTGTCACAAACAATCCAATCATACTCTTTTAGTTATTTAGTTCTTTTTAAATGTACAATTAAATCACTGTTGACTGTAGTCACTCTGTTGTGACATCAAAAACTAGATCCTATTTATTCTATCAAAATATAGTTTTGTGCTCATTAACCATCCCCACGCCCTTCGTAACTCCACAACTGCCCTTCGCAGACTCAGCTCAGCCTCATTCCACTATCTCTGTGAGTTCGATTTTCTTAATTTTTAGTTCCTACAAAGGGATGAGAACATGCAAAGTTGATTATCCCACTAGACAATCCGGGATACACTTCTCTGAAGAGGCTTCATGACATCTTTCGCCACAGAAGATAATATTCACGCTTTTGCCAAATTAGGTAATATTCACAGGTTCTGGGGAATAAGATGGCTGCATCTGTTTGGGGGCATGCTAGAGAGGAAGTCTCTAATCTTCTTGACCAAATGCAAACAGGAAATTAGAGGCGGCTGGAGATGGGGGCAAAATTGATTTGACATGGTCCTGTTTTGAGTGTGTGTATTCTGTGTAGTGCCTTCTAATCTCAAGTATAAAATAATATTCAGGAGATAATCACTGCCTTAGATTTGGTAAGGCCCATAGTCAGGTAGAAAGAAAAAGTGTCCTAGTGTTTCACTGAAGCTTCTGACATCGCTGACCACTTTGAGTTCAGTATCTACATCCGTACGCATTCCCGAATGGTGAAAATCATTAATTTGCCCAGTATTTACAAAGCGTCTTTATAACAGTTCATCCAGTTACACATTTAAGCAATCCCATTTCTTTTAGTGAGTTCAAATGGTTGTCAGTGTTTGTTCTTAGTGGTAACAACTTGGACTTTTTAAGAGTTAGCCAGTAACAATCAGCATTTGTCAAAAACCAGGTTTAAGAAGATGCCATTTGATTTAGGTGCAAACCTCGCTTCCCAAGTCCCACCAATTTCTTGCTTGAAAAAAAGCATTTGATCATAGATATGTGTCTTGGCTAGTCACGTGACTTATTAAAAAAAAGCATTATTTTTTGAGGAAACATTTTCCGTCTATGTTTTTGCTTCAGCCCTCCAGACTTCTAAAGCAGGAAGCACATGCTTCATTGGTATGTTTAGTTTTTTTAAAAAATAATACTTGTTGCACTGTGTTTACTTCAGATTATTTAAAAGCACTTTAATATTAACATATTGAGTAAATGGTCCTGAAACCACACTAGTGAGATCTGAGTGGGTATTATTATCCCATTCCATTGGTGGGAAGACTAAGTCCCAGAGGTCCCAGCTTAGGGAATTCCCTTATTAGTAGCAGAGCTGGGATTGAAATTCAGATCTCCTAAATCTGATGGCACAGGGCTCCTGACATGTCCTTTCAATTTTACAAGATTCTCAAGGTTTGGAAATGCCTTGGAGACCTTGCTATTAGCGATGTGCAGGGACAGACAAACTGCAGAGAAATCCTCCTGTGCATCAACTTCAAAAAGAAGAAAAACAACCAGATTTTCTATTCGGTTCCAACATCAGTGGGTTCTTTCCTCTGCAGACCTAGGTTAATTGATGGCATCGGCTCAGCCCCGGGTCAGTGTCTTCTTGGGCTGTTTGGGACAGTTTTCTCTTCCACTGTCCCCTTCAGCGTGCATTGTGTGTGAGAGGGGACACTCCTGAGTTGTTGGACTGATGTCCTCTGGGGGGCTAGTGAGAAGTCCAGGGCATGCTTCACTCCGAACAGGTCAATCTGGGGTGAATTATTAGCTGCACGCTGACTTGTAAGTGGAAATCTATATCTTGCCTAGTTCTTCTCTGTGCAGACCTTGTCGTCTTACCTTGTGAATATTGATCGTATTTAAACAGGCTTTTTTGCCCCAGGCCTGGTCAAGGCACCAATTAGATGTGACTCTCATGCCGCTTGCATAAGACTATGTATGATTATGGCTATGGGACTGGTTCCAGCATGCAGCCCTTTCAGAAGAGAAAGATGCTTTAACCTGAATAATTTATTGGAAACCCCTTTCTAGCACAAAACAAGAGTAGAGTGAGCTTACCGAGAGGAAACAGCAATTCATCAGTATGTTGCAACTTCTCCTTCTCCTGGTCCCATTCTGTCTCCTCTCATCTGCTTGGTTTTTACTTAACAAAATAAATTGCTTTTTTTACAGGGCGGGGAGAGATTTCTCAGGCAATGTTCTGAATTCCCAACAAGAAAGGTTGAACCACATGATTTATTTTGATACAACAAATGGCTGAACAGATACTTGATGGTTACAGGGGGACTTTGCTTATTTGGTGTCTTTGGACTTAATTCTCTGTTTGTGAACCTTCAAAGGCAAAATCTTTTAAAAAGTACATTTAAAAATAGCCTGCCAGGTGCAGCTGCTCAGGCTTGCAATCCTGGCATTTTGGGAGACCAAGGTAGAAGGATTTCTTGATCCCAGGGATTTGAGACTAGCCTGGGCAACTTAGCGAGATCCCCATCTCTACAAAAAATAGAAAAAAATAGCCAAATGTGTTTTTAAAACTTTCCTGCTATTTTTTAAATAGGAGGAAATAATAAAAATTGAGAAAACATAGGAAATAATTTAACTATAAATTTAATAATATAGTTATATTTTATAATTAGTATATATAATTAGCATATATATAATTATATATATACTAATATATAATTATACTATAGTATATATATATAGTACATACTATATATATAATATATATATACTAATATATAATTAGTATATATAAAATAATATAGTTAAATTTATAATTATAGTTAATTTTTATAATTTATAGTTATAAATAATTTAACATAAATTTAATAATTTAATGTGCCTAGTACCCACAACGAACAAATAGAGGTCTTAGGATAATGATTTTAGATAGTTCAAAAAATAAAATGAAAGGTAAATTTAAAGTCCCGTATGTATCCCTTCTTCATATCATTACCCTTTTTCTCCAGGAGTAAACATTATACTTTTTTTTTTTTTTGAGATGAAGTGTCACTCTGTCGCCCCAGGCTGGAGTGCAGTGGTGCAATCTTGGCTGACTGCAACCTCCACTTCCTGGGTTCAAGCTATTCTCCTGCCTCAGCGTCCCAAGTAGCTGGAATTACAAGCATGTGCCACTGTACCCAACTAATTTTGTATTTTTAGTAGATACGGGCTTTACCATGTTGGCCAGGCAGGTCTCGAACTTCTGACCTCAAGTGATCCACCTGTCTCGACCTTCCAAAATTCCAAAGTGCTGGCATTACAGGTGTGTGCCAGCATGCCTGGCTAGTTTTTATATTTTTAGTAGAGATGGAGTTTCACTATTTCGCCCAGGCTGGTCTCAAACTCCTGGGCTCAAGTGGTCCTCTCACCTCAGCCTCCCAAAGTGCTGGGATTTTAGGCATGAGTCACTGTGCCTGGCCCTGCAACTCTTACTACTCATGGTTTGGTTTATGGTAGCTATCCACTTGATGTACCTCAATTTGATTAATTTAACAACTTTACATTTGGATATACTGGAATTAACTTAAACTTTTACTTTTGATAAAAGTTATTTTTTCTGATTTATGGCTATTATTAACAAGGCTGCTAAAATATTTCTTATGCATGTATAATCTTTGAGTGCTCATGAGAAGATCTCGCTAGCGTAAGCCTACAAGTAATTACTAGGTTTAGGTTTCAACAGGCTTTGCCAGATTGCTCTCCAAGGGGAGGTATTATATTACAGCCCTCTGTTCTAGCAAGGCTTGAAGACTCCCCCTCACATTTCATCACATTCTCACCAACGTTCGATATTGTGCAGTTTTCCCTCATGGTTTTAATTTGCACTTCCTTGACCACCAATGACACGAGGATGAGCACTGCCTCGCTTGTTCAGGGCCACACCTCTTTTGTGGTGTGTTTTATCACCCACTCAGGGCCACACCTCTTTTGTGGAATGCATTTTCCTGCTCTTCGTTCCTGTTTGTATTTGCTTGGTTTAGCTTTGCCTTCATAATTCACTGAAGCTCTGGATACTAATTTTTGTTAGTTATGTGAACTGTGAACCTTTCCCCCAAATCTGTTGCTTTTAATTTTGTCTGAAGTAGGATTCAAAAAAATTAATTTTTGATCTATTTAAGCTATGACTTTTTTTCTGTTTAAAAATGTAGAGCAATCTCTATTGCAGGTCATAACATTATTTTCCAATATTTTCTTATAATGATTTTCAGGTTTATCTTTCATATTTATATCCTTAATCTACCTAGAATTTATTTGCTTATTGATTTATGTGTTTGTTTATTTTTGGCATGGGGTGAGCTGTTGCTTTAGCTCTGGATAGACTCTTCCCCCAGACTTCTTGCTGTGGGTCAGAAATAAGCCTCTTCCGTAAGTCCCTGTTGGTTGGACTTTCTATTACTTGTAACCTGACACCTTCCAATTGCTGCACTTATTCTCTCTCCTCAGTCCTTTTAGAATTCTCCTTTTATGTATCTTGGAGCTTATAGCTTTTTTTTCCCATTTTTCTTTTCTATTTGTATGTGTATACATATATACTGCATAATGTATATAGTTTCTACAAAATTCAAAATGCATATATATAGATGTGCCTTATTTTAGGAGATTGCCCTGTTATATATTCCAGTTCACCAATTCTCTCTTTGGCTAGCTCTAGTCTTCTGTTTAAACTCTCCATTGCATACTTTTCTCCAATCACTGTATTTTTTTTACTTCTATAATTTCCAGTAGTTCCTTTTTCTAATCTACCTTTTTTGTTTTCATTATATCTTTTTCATGCTTGATGGACTCTATTTCTTTCTCCATGTATGTATGCTTCAAGTAAACTTATTTTAAAGTTCCACTCATATTGATTTATTATTTATGGTTTCTTGGGTGTGGACTTTTATTGTTGGTTGATGCTGTCCTATGACATTTGATGTTTTCAAATGTTGTCTGGACTGTGTCTTCAGCATGAACCATTTTTTACACCTGTGGCATATATTCTGGCTTGCAGAAACTCTTCCATGGGAATTTTTGTAAGTACCTCTATTGGGAATGTGAAGAAAATCTCAAGGCCAAAGTTTTACGTTTGTACCTAGGCTCATTGTTTTTGCAGCTTGTAGGAAGGCAGGTTGAGAATTCTGATCTCATAGGCTCAAGCGGGTCCAGTCGACATTGAGGGTTTCTATTTCTTAAAGGCTATGGGTTTGTGTCAGTGATAAAGTTCTTTTAATTCCATTTCAAGGACAGGAAAGACATGTACTGGTGCCTGGCTTCTGCTAAGGGGTGCAGTTTCTGCTCCTGTGCCAAATGTGGAGCCTTGGCTTCAGCTCCATCCTCCATGGAGTCTTTAAAACCTCTCTCCACACAAGGCACATATCTGGTTTAGCTACTCCCCTGTCCAAACAGTTTCATCTCCTACTCGTCGCAATGTTTTTGGTGCCTACAGTTTCTCATTCTTGCTTTTGAGCTTAGCTATGCATTTCAAATTTTGTAAAATCCAAATACATTATGCAGTATTCCTATGTGGTCTGAGAGGGAGGAGGGCTTCATGCATTCATGCAGTCTGCTGTCTTGACCTGGAATCTCTTCCATTTCTTTATCAGTAGTTTCCAAGTTATATGTGGGGTTGTGCCCTAAATACTCCTCTGTACATTACCCATTTTGAAGTTAGCATATATTTTCCCATTTAAAGAAACAGATATGATGATTAATGAATGACAGAGTAGGCTTCGCTGCTTGAACAGGTGAGCTACCAGGTTTGAGTTTCATTAGGAGAAATCCAGGTAGCTTCAGGATGCACTCTATGCCATTCAAAATCTAGCTTTCAGAGTTTTAAGTCCAGAAATGCAATTCATTTGCACAGCATTTGCAGATCCATCTCTTAGAAACAGACTCACTCAGACAGCAGAGTGTGGAGTGTAAAACCACAATGCCAGTTGTAAAGTGCATCATGAGATCTACAACTGCTGAGTAATTGGACACTTAAGAGACCTCCTGCATGACATTCTCTCCCTGGAGGCAAGCTCGGTGAGGAGCCATATGACCATCAGGAAGTCTCTCACAGAGCATGGCACCTAAGCAAAGAGGTTTTTAATTATGTGATCTTGAAAGTTTAATAGCTGAAAGGTCTGCCAGCTTGCTGAGTCCTGCCTGCAAGGGGCCTCTTTTGCCAGTGGGACCATCACATTCAAAACCCATGTGATAAGACATCCCTTCCTCTGGACGAAGCTTAGGCACTCACTGCCAACATTTATTTCCCTACAGGTCTTGGATCAAGACTGGGGATATTGCAGAGTGCCCTGGGTCACCACTTGTCTTCAGGATGCCAGGCCCGTCTCTCAGGCAACCAAAGGATGTTCTTTTTTTTTTTTTTCTTTTTCTGAGAGGGCTTACTGTACTCTCTGCACATTTTTAGGCCTGATTTGTTCAAAGCCTGGTGAACATGAAGGATTCTAAACCAGGGACACATGTAGGCCTCTAGTCACCCTTGGGGCAGGGCTATATTTTTGTTGAGTGTTGAGAATTGAGATGATCTGTATACACAAAGCTTAACTGTCTATACTGAGAACTGAGACAATCCATGTGTCAACATGACTTTATTAAACTGGTTCAGGAAATTCTTGCTAAAAAAATGTAAGACCATAAACCAATAAATATCTCCACTGCTCATATCAGAAAATTTCTGAAAACCAGTTTATTGAAGGAATAGTTTGCCCCTTGGGGCAAATTAACTCTGACACGATTTGACTCTGTGTCCCCACCCAAATCTCATTTCGAGTTGTAATCCCTGGGTATTGAGGGAGGGACCTGGTGGGAGGTGATTGGATCATGGGGGAGGTTTCCCCCATGCTGTTCTTGTGATAGTGAAGGAGTTCTCATGAGATATGATGGTTTTATAAGTGTTTGACAGTTTCTCCTGTACATGATCTTTCTTCTCTCTTCTGCTGCCTTGTGAAGAAGTGCCTGCTTTCCCTTCCACCATAATTGGAGGTTTCCTGAGGCTTCCTCAGCCATGCAGAACTGTGAATCAATTAAACCTCTTTCCTTTATAAACTAACCAGTCTCAGGTAATGTCTTTATAGAAGTGGGAAAACAACTAATACAGGCTCAATGATCAAATAACTGTCTATTTATCCGGACTCTCTGTGCCCATCAATTCTAAATTATTACAACATGTATTTTTCCCAACGCCAGTAAGATCGTCACCTTAAAAGACTCACCTGAAGTCTCTTGAGCCAAGACCCCTGAATCTTATAAATATCTGCTTCTGACTTTTGTGATGCTTCTGAGACTCTCTGCTAAGATGATGCTCTCTCTGACTGCGACAGATCAATAAACCTAGTTTTGCTTCATCAACAGGTAATTCTGGTGGTCTTTTAAGGGGAGTCTGCAGTCGGAAGTGTGGTTGCTGAAAGCCAGGGTGCTGTGTGTTTACCATTATCTTCCTGTTTTCTGTTGCTAAGTTGGTACCTTTGGATTTGCAGGCGACTGCTAGCCTGGGACCCAGGGGATGCTGCATTTGCTCACCGTCCTGCCCTACCATTTGCTTTGGGCCATCTTTGATGAGTCCCATCTTCACTCCTCCGCAATATGTTTAGTTGATTTTCAGTCCTCACTTTTCTAATCATCTGGTTCACAGGCACTGAAGAGTAAGCACCTGTAGATCACAAGCATGTCTGTGGCTCCTGGTTTGTGACAGGGCAGGGTGAAAACCACTGAATGGGGGCCATAGGTTCTAAAGCATGAAATCATGAGGCTCTGGACTTGGGGGTATTGGGTAGCTGGAAGCAGAGCCTGAGAATTGGGTAAGGGACCAAGGGATAAGGGGGTAGTAAAGAATGGGCAAGATTGGAGCACCTCTAAGGCTTTTTGAACCTTAATGAAGATAATTTGCTTAGAAAGTAGACTGAGCCTGCTGTAGTTACCTGTTGCTCTGCAAACTGAAACAAATGACCCACATTTTGGCAATTGAACTGATCTAGCACTGGGGTGTGATTTTTCTCACCAGGGCCTTAGGGTCAGACCATTCTCTCACCCTTTGAAGAGAGTAGTATCTTTATAGCACGTGGGAAAATGACTAATAGAAGCTCAGGGATCAAATAACTGTATACTCATCCAGACTCTGTACCCCCCAGTTCTAAATGGTTACAACATGTATTTTTCCCAGTGCCAGTAAGATTGTCGCATTAGAAGACCCAGCCGAAGTCTCTGAAGCGCATCCTCTGAAGGGAGCAGAGGATCATACTTCAGTCATCCTGGGAAGAGATCAGCTCTATGGCAAGAAGGGAGGATTCAGAAAGCAGACCCTCGATGTGCGGGAGAAAGCGTCTGCCTTGCTCTAGGGATAGAAGTGAACCTGGGGACTGGGCACGGCAGCTCACGCCTGTAATCCCAGTACTTTGGGAGGTCGAGGCAGGTGGATCACTTGAGGCTAGGAGTTTGAGACAAGCCTGGCCAACATGGTGAAACCCTACTTCTACTAAAAATACAAAAACGAAATTAGTCAGACATGGTGACACACACCTGTAATCCCAGCTACTTGGAAGGCTGAGGCAGGAGAATCCCTTAAACCTGGGAGGTGGAGGTTGCAGTGAGCCAAGACTGCACCACTGTGCTCCAGCCTGGGCAACAAGCAAGACTCCATCTCCAGAAAAAAAAAAAGAGAGAAAGAGAAAGAGAAAAGAATAAAAAGAAAAAAGAAATGAGCTTGACCTCAGCTCCAGAGCTTGGAAACTCGACGCAATTCCGCTGATGGGGCTGAGTGCTCTGGTCACAGGATAGCGAGCTACGGACGAGTCAGGATGGTTTTGGATTCTCACAATAAGCTATTATCTGTGCTGCTTTCCCTGTATATTTTCCGCAAACCTCCCTCAGAGTCTCAGAAAGGCCTAGTCTCAGCTTTACTATGAAGAATTCTGTAAAAGCTCTCCCACACGCTGGAGGAAGTGTCAGATGGAAGGGGCAGTGTCCCCACTCCCGAGACCACAGTACTGGGGAGGCCAACTGTGTTCAACCATCTCAGAAGGGCCACTGGCAGCGCAGGAGCAGTGTAGGGGATTCGATACTCACCGTTGGGTGGTCCTAGCATGGCGAGGGCTGCAATGTGGGTACCCAAGTAAAGGGTACCCATTTCCTGAGGAAATGATTGCGTGCTTTTGGAAGGCCAGGCATAGGGTCAGAAGCTATGACAGCTTTTCCCCTCCCTTTTCTTTCCCTTGCTATGTTCTCATATCCCTACACCCTGCTCTTTCAACTGCTACTGATAATAGGAGTTAGAAATTATTTGGGCAGATAGTGAGGGCGAGAGAGTCCTCGGTAAGGTTTTCCTTTTAATGAAAAGCAGCCCCCAAGTCATTTCTTTTCTAACAAAAAGCAGCCTGTAAAATCGAGCTGCAGATACAGATAACCAGGCTGGAAGCTTGCACGGGTGAATGCCTGCAGCGGTGCCAATAGGAAAAGGCTACCTAGGGCCAGGTGTGTGCAACATTGCGGCTCCACCCCCCCTTCTGTGCCAACATGTGTGCAGCAAGGAACAGACAACATCGCACCGGCCAGGTAGAGACCCCATCTGCGTAATAAAAGATGAGGGTGGGCTGTGACCAGCTCCATTGCATGCTATGTAAATGGCACACCTGGTCCAACCACTCTTTGGACCCTGTGTAAATCAGGCACTGCCTCCTGCAGCCAGTCTATAAAAACCCCCATGTACTTTGCCATGGACTGGAAGTCCCACCCAGGAGTCCATATACACATTTGTTTTTCTGAAACAGAGTTTCACTCCGTCTCCCAGGCTGCAGTGCAGTGGCACGATCTGTTATCCCAGCATGTTGGGAGGCTGAGGTGAGAAGATGGCTTGAGTCCAGGAGTTGGAGACCAGCCTGGGCAACATAGTGAGATTCCCACCTCTAACAACAACAACAAAAGATTAGCCAGGCATTGTGGTATGTTCCTGTGGTCCCAGCTACTCAGGAGGCTGAGGCAGGAGGATTGCTTGAGTCCAGGAGGTACAGGTTACAGTGAGCCATGATGGCACCACTGCACTCCAGTCTGGGCAACAGAATAATACCCGGTTTCAAAAAAAAATTAAAATAAAAAACCTACATCAAGGTAATCTTAACTGTATGAGTGACAGCATAATAAATGGGCTTCCCAGACCAAAATGGGCAGCAGTCAGCCAGATTCTTTCGTCTGGTTGGGGGGTCAAGGCCTCTCTCACTCTAATTGGAGAGTTTCTAGCCTGTAAAGGTGGCACTTAGTTGCCCCAGGATTGTCAGTGAGTAAACATCGAGGGTGAAGTAGCCCCTCTTTCCTCAGTGTCAACGTGGATTCCAGCAGCACATTTTGCAAACCCCTGAGCTTCTGCTCTTTGCCTTCTGTTCCCTCTTCTCTCCCTGCCTCCGACATGCCAGGTCCTTCCCTTTGCATTTCCTTTCCTAAAACACAGTCTCGTCTCACCGCCATGCCTCTGTGATTTACTGTGGGGGGGCATCCCAGTGAAGCGAGTAAGACATCCTTCACTTTCAGCCCTGACGTACAAAGAGCCATAACATAAGTCTCTGAAGTCAGACCCGGGGGCCTCTTGATTAAGAGTTAAATTGCAGATATGATTTACTCAATTTGAGCTTGAGGAACGAAGGTAATGTGATCGGCAAACTCACATCACTTGCCTCACATTTCTGCCTCTCTCGTGTGGGCAGAGATACCTGAGGAGCCGGTGTGGAGATGGAAAGTCTGAACTTGGGTGTGGATTGGGGAGGAGCTGAAGGTAGCAGAGATTGACTCATCTGGGGTTTACTTTAGGGAAATATGAGTTGGGAGGCTCTTCTTATGTCAGTTTTGATTAAGTGAAATCAGCAGGACAAGGGATGAGATCAAAGATGTTGGAGGGTGATGGGGAACATCTTGAAAGAAACAGAAATTCACCTTGAAAAGTTCCGGGCTTCACTTCTTCACAGAGAAGCTGTGGAAATCTTGCAGAAGGATTAATGAGTGGGTCTCAGTCTCTTGACCCACAAGACAACATGGGGTGAATTACGGGAAGATCATTTTACTGACTTATGAAAGAATGAGAGGTGAGAAGAAGAGGCAGCCAGTATAAAGTTGTTTTTTTGTTGTTGTTTTTTTGAGACAAGGTCTCACTCTGCTGCCCAGGCCAGAGTGCAATGGCACCATCTCAGCTCACTGCAACCTCCACCTCCTGGGTTCAAGCAATTCTGCTGCTTCAGCCTCTCCAGTAGCTGGGATTACAGGTGGCGCACCACCATGGCTGGCTAATTTTTGTGTTTTTGGTAGAGACAGGGTTTCTCCATGTTGGCCAGGCTGGTCTCAAGCTCCTGTCCTCAGGTGATCTGCTCGCCTCAGCCTCCCAAAATGCTGGGATTACTGGTGTGAGCCACCATGTCCTGTCAATATTTTTGATAAACGTTACCATGAAGAGTAGCTGAGAATGGGCCAAGTGTTGGTGGGAACTGTGGAATCAGGATAGGGAATCTTTAAAATCGAAGATAATGGAACGTGTTCTAGGATTGAGGACAGAGATATCAACTGAAGCCACAGAAAGATAGAGGGTGACTGTATTAGGCTGTTCTTGTATCCTTTTTCAGGCATATCAGGGATTTCTTCTTGGTTTGGATCCATTGCTGTTACTCTGGTGTGATTTGGGGGGACTGTTGACAAGCCTTGTTTTGTCAAATGTTCTCACTGATTTGTGGGAGCTAAGCTATGAGGACACAAAGGCATAAGGATGACACAATGGACTTTAGAAACTTGTGGGGAAGAGTGAGGGGGGGTGAGAGATAAAAAACTAAATAGGATGCAGGGTACACTGCTCGGGGCTGGGTGCACCACAATCTCACACATTTCCACTAAAGAACTTGTGTAACCAAACCTGTACCCCAATAACTTACAGAAAAATAAAATTAAAACAATTTATTTCCATAGGTGTTTGGGGAACAGGTGGTATTTGGTTACCTTAGTAAGTTTTTTAGTGGTGATTTGTGAGATTATCGTGTACCCATCACCCAGACAGTATACACTGAACCCCCTCCTGTCTTAGTTCAATTCTAGAACATTTTCAATTGTCAATCTTTCTAATTTTGCCTTTCGTCTTCTCATTTTTGCCTTCTAGAACTCCAAAGGTGAAATCGCCTTTGCAAAAATCATCACTGAGGAAATTATAACAGTAAAAGAGATCAGACCTAACCCACCAAACAACCCATCTTGCTTCTAACCTCTAAGCTCTCTTTGTTCATTCCTGGGCATAGGCTGACCCAACCTGGGGAAGAAATGTAGTTTATAGTTTAAACTCTGAAACAAAATTGATAATAGCCCTTCCTCGAAAAATCTCCTTCTTGCCCAGAGACAAACCTGCCTTTGCAGGACTAGCAAATGAGCTACAAGAAGAAATGACAGTGTAGGGGCTATGAAGTCCCTCTGGCTGCAAGAGTCTGAAACTCCCCATATTGCTCCTGGGAATAACATCACTGTTGTAAAACTTAAGGTTGGTGCTTGAGGTATTCTGCAGACCCTGCACTGGATGGATATGCTGACACCACCCAGACTGGTAATCTGGCTCAACCAGCTCTGCCATCCCCCCCAGGAACAGAAGACAGTGAGAAAAACTCACTTCAGCCCCCTGTGATTCCATCTTCAACCTGACCAATCAGCACTGCTCACTTCCCAAGCCCATACCCGCCAAATTATCTTTAAAAACTCTGATACCTGAATGGTTGGGGAGACTGATTTGAGTAATCATAGAACTCTAGTCTCCCGCACAGCTGGCTCTGTGTTTACCCTTTCTCCATTGCAATTCCCCTGTGTTGATAAATTGGCTCTGTCTAGGCAGCAGGCAAGGTGCCTAGAATTGGTAACCCATTGGGTGGTCACAATTAATGTTTGCTAGCTCTCAGTCCTTTGATGCCATCCTCTGTCATCTTCATCTGTCTTTCATATTTTCCATCTCTCAGTCTTATTGAGGTCCATCCTGATGATTTCTCCGAGTCTGTCTTCCAGTTCACCAGTTCTTGCTACAGTTAAAATTTCTTTTCTGATCCCATGTTTCACCTAACCACTGAGTTTTAAATGCTTATGTTTTTTCTTGCATTTCCAGCAGTCCTAGTAGCTCCTTTTAAAATCTGCCTCTTCCTTTTTCTTTTTTTTTTTTTTTTTGAGATGGAGTTTCGCTCTCGTTACCCAGGCTGGAGCGCAATGGTGCGAACTCAGCTCACTGCAACCTCCGCCTCCTGGCTTCAGGCGATTCTCCTGCCTCAGCCTCCTGAGTAGCTGTTCTTTAAGGTTTCTTTGTAAACTGTTAACATTTCAGTAATTTGCTGTCTACCTACCTCACATTTTCTATCATTCCTTTATATGTAGGAGCCAAATGTGTTTGTAGAATCTGCTCATTCTCCTTCAGTGTGGTTCATTTTTCTTATATTCTGGCAGTTTTGTACCATCCATTCATATTACTCGGGAATTACTTGTTTCTAGGGGGAGCCTCTGTGCTCTGGTTTGTACAGTTTTATTTGGAGCAGTTAGATGTTCTTTTTGTTGATACCATTTGGGAGCTCCACTGACCTGCAAGAGTTTTCTTCACGTGAAGCATTTGGCGGGTAGTTCTTTTCTTTCTCAAGTAATGTGATTTGGACTTCATCCCTTCATGGAACTTGCCTGAAACTTGGATATTTTGTAGGTAACTCTCTTTCTAAAAGCTTTGATAGTAAACTTCCCTCAGCCTCCTTGAGAAAGGTAGATGTGTTATAGGAAAGGCCCCCCTCCCCCCGCCGCGCCCACCGCCAAGAGAGGCTTCTTGGATCTCCTGCAAGACAGAATTTAGGGCAAGTCCATAGAGTAGAGTCAAAGCAAGTTTATTATAAAACTAAAGGAATAAAATAATAGCTCTTCCATAGACAGAGCAGCAATTGCCCATCTTTATGGTTACTTCCGGATGATGCGCCAAACAAGGGGCGGGTGATTCATGCCTCCCCTTTTTAGACCATATAGGGTCACTTCCTACCTTTTCCATGGTGTTTGTAAACTGTCATGGCACTGGTGGGAGTGTAGCAGTGAGGACGACCCGAGGTCACTGTCGTCACCATCTTGGTTTTGGTGGGTTTTGGCCGACTTCTTTAACGTAACCTGTTTTATCGGCGAGGTCTTTCTGACCCATATCTTGTGCTGACCTCCTGTCTCATCCTGTGACTTAGAATTCCTTAACCGTCTGGGAGAGCAGCCCAGTAGGTCTCAGCTTCATGTTACGAGCTTCTCTATTCAGGATGGAGATACTCTGGTTCAGATGCCTCTGACAGATGAAACTTGTCAATTTCCTGTCCTTGAAATTGCTGAATGTCATGCAAATAATTTAGTTTCAATCCCCTACTTTTCTCAGCCCCAAGCCCACATTTCCTTACCCCATGGAGGATTTAGAAGCCAAACCGCTGGGACCTATAACCTGGGAAAGAAGCCAAATGGCTCCCAGTGAAGTCAGCTTGGTTTTCCATTCTGTTATTAATTTTTCTCATTGAATTTGGTGATTGAGGATTTTGCCTTCTTAGTTTTGAATTCACCTCTGCATTACAGCTTTTTGCAGGTAGATTGCATCCAAAATGTCATTTGTTTTGGCAAGGGTGGGGCCAGCATGTGACGGCTCCCTGTGCCTATTGCCAAAGCCATCCTGGCTGTGTTGACATTTTCATTTGTAGATTGCCAACACAGCATTAATCACCAGCTACTTGGAAAGAGAGCCCGAAGCTTTCACAAAGTTAAAATAAAACCAACCAGCCAACCAAGCAAACAAGAAAAAAATGTTGAAGCCATCTTGTTGGTGAAAGCAATGCAATTGATAGATTTTTATAAAAGCGAAAATCCTGGGCTGGGCATGGTGGCTCATGTCTGTCATTCCAGAGCTTTGGGAAGCTGAAACAGGAGGATTCCCTGAGGCCAGGAGTTCAATACTATACAGCCGTAAAAAGGATGAGTTCATGTCCTTTGCAGGGACATGGATGAAGCTGGGAACCATCATTCTCAGCAAACTGACACAAGAACCGAAAACCAAACACTGCATATTCTCGCTCATAGGCGGGTCTTGAATAATGAGAACATGTGGATGCAGGGAGGGTTCTTGTATAAGCATGAGGGAATCAAAACCAGTGGGGCAAATCTTGATCCATGGGAAATGGAGGCTGATGTTTAAATACTAATCTTTCCAGCCTGGGACAAACAATTCTGAGGTGCATTCTACACGGCTGTATTCTGGAAGGCAGGACTCCAGCTTCCTGAAGCGGTGAGCAGCTTAATATTAATAGCTGTAGATTGGCTTTGCACCCCTCAATTTCTTTCATCCCAGACTATACTCTTACCCCTTGAGATTACTTCCCCAGATAGAATACGTGCACATAAGCCCTTGCCTGTAGCTCTTCCTTTTGGGAGAGAGCACAGGCTGAAACACCTGGCTAAGTTCATCGAGAGACGTCATTTTCTACATGAGTGGGTAAGAGCTTCACTCAATGCAGCAAGAGTGAAGTCCTAAGATGAGTGCTGACATTAACCTGAGGACATTGGTATTGACAAGCTTGTGAAACCAAGGCCATTTGGGTTGCAAGTATCTTTATAATTTACAGCATATCCTTTTTTTTTTTTTTAAGACGGAGTTTCGCTCTCGTTACCCAGGCTGGAGTGCAACGGCGCGATCTCGGCTCACCGCAACCTCTGCCTCCTGGGTTCAGGCAATTCTCCTGCCTCAGCCTCCTGAGTAGCTGGGATTACAGGCACGTGCCACCATGCCCAGCTAATCTTTTGTATTTTTAGTAGAGACGGGGTTTCACCATGTTGACCAGGATGGTCTCGATCTGTTGACCTTGTGATCCACCCGCCTTGGCATCCCAAAGTGCTGGGATTACAGGCGTCAGCCACCGCGCCCAGCTATCCTTTCCCAAAGAGGCTAGGAGATGCCATTTTGGATGAAGAGGGCAGTTAAAAATCATTTACACTTCCAAAACCTACAACCAACACCACACAAAAAGCCTGGCATTCGCCACGTTCCGTGCGTTGGGTAACGACTCTACCCATTGATTGGAGTTCGGCAACCAGGGAACCCTTAAAAAGGAAAGGCTTGAAGGGATGACCAAGCGGCATCTAAGCCAATGGTAGGAGTTAGGAGTGCATTTTCCCCCAAATCTGTCCTGTACCTGGGATGGCAGATGTGAATGAAGCTCCCTGGACTCACTCGAATGTGATAATAATTAGGAGGTCAGGCTCAAACCCAGCCAGAGCCAACCGTCACTCATCTCCCGCTTGGTTGACTAATGGGGAGGTGATCAGGGCCCTCCCTATCTTGGCTCCCACAAAGAAACTGGTTGTAATTCCAGTATTAGAAAGAGCATCTGGATTATCCTTCCTCCCTCCCTCCCTCCCTCCCTCCCTTCCCCATCTTGGCTTCCAGAAAGAAACTGGTTGTAATTCCAATATTAGAAACAGCATCTAGCTGATTCTTTCTTGCTTTCTTGCTTTCTCTCTTTCTTTTTTCAAGGTCTTACTCTGTCACCCAGGCTAGAGTGCAGTGGCAAAATCAGGGCTCACTGCCACCTCAACCACTGGGCTCAAGTAATTCTCTTGGCTCAGCCTCCAAAGTAGCTGGGACCACAGGCACATGCCACCATGCTTTGTTACTTTTTTAATTTTGTAGAAATGGGGTTGGGGTCTGAAGCTTAAGTGATCCTCCTGCCTCAGCCTCCCAAAGTGCTGGGATTATGGGCATGAACCACTGCACCTGGCTGATATTTCTTCAGCAGATAACCTGCTTCTGATTTTGTTTCCTTGGAAGTGTTTGGCAGGTCAGATGCCAAACGTACAATGCATATGCAAAAGTCCTAGGATGTGGACTATTCTCAGAGTCTCTGACAGTCTCCCCAGCTATGGATGAACACGTATTGCTCCTGTATTTAAGGCCAAAAGTAAAACACCTCTTCTCTTGTTTCAGGGCCAGGTGGGTGGAACTTACCTTGGACAAAAATTGAATAGAAAAAAGTCAGTCTACATGAGCTGGCGGGGAGGAGATAGATCAGATACTGACCAATTTGAATGAATATCCCATTTACACGCCCCTGAATGGGTGTAAACTTGAGCAATCTGCTCAGAAAAGGACAAAGTGATCAGAGATGAGCAGTCACAGAGGCGAGGACAGCTCTAGGGGACAGACAGTGGAGCCTCTGAGCTCTGAAAACCCATGTCACTGAGCAAGAGATCAGAGCACAGAGAACAGAAGCAGGATTCAAAGAAATAACAGAATGAAGCCGTTCTGAGCTGGAGAGAGACCTACACCTGCAAATCAAACGTGCACACCAGGCGCCTGTAAAAAGAAGGAAAACAGATCAACACGTAGAAATGCTCTGGCGGAATTCTTAAACTTCAAGGACAAAGAAATAATCACCCAGCACATACCCCAGAAAGAACAGACTCATGACAAAAGAATACAAGTCAGGCGTACCCTGGCTTGTCTTTCACAGCATTTAATAGGGAACAACTTGGACAAGCAATGACAGTTTGGAAGGTAAACGGAGTCGTCGTACACGATCCCACTTCTGTGTGAAAGAAGAAGGAAGCTATCCTCCTCTGCGAAGCAATAGCTCAGCTTCAATCCCACCCACCAAACTACACTCAGGAAGTTAACAAGGAAATGTGCCAGCCACCCGAAGGATGGATCACGATAAAGAATCCAGAAATAACCAACCTGGGCAGCATGAGAACGACAGCAGGCACCAAAATCATTAAAACACAGGATTAAGTTTAAATAACTGTTGTAAATACAGTTTGAAAGAAGAATACACAGTAAGCATTAGTTCTGGGAGGAGGAGATGTTAAAAAATAAGCTAGGTACTCAGGAGGCTGGGGCAGCAGAATCACTTGAACCCAGGAGGTGGAGGCTGCAGTGAGCCAAGTTCATGCCACTGCACTCCAACCTGGGAGACAGAGTGAGACTCTGTCTCTAAAAAAAAAGTAGACTATGGCGCTCTAAAATCAGGCTGTACCACCAGGCCAGCAGGAAGAGAGGGAAGGCCAAGATCAGACCAAACTGCTGACCAGGGAAGCAAGCAAGGGCTAAGACCCCAGCCTACAAACTTGCAGAAGGGGCAGTCCAGCACCATTCAGGCAAGGTTAAATCCCAAGAAATCCAGTCCAGTGAGTCGAGCCTGAAGTGCGGGAGGACTTGGGGAGCTCTGTCTGTTCCCCAGGTGCACAAGCTCTAGGAGTGGCTCTTATTGGGGAAGCAAGAATGAGGTAGGGAGTTTTGGGATGGAAGATGGAAGCAGAGAAGAGCCGCGGTCCTGGGACCTACGACGACATAAGCATAGAAGTTCTCTGCAGACACTTGCACGACAACTGGAGCAATTAGAATTACAGAGGCAGCCCTAAGTGGTGGCTCACACCTGTAATCCCGCACTTTGGGAGGCTGAGGTGGGTGGATCGCTGGAGGTCAGGAGTCGGAGACCAGCCTGACCAACATGGGGAAACTCCATCTCTACCAAAAATACAAAAATTAGCCAGGTGTGGTGGTGGGCGCCTGTAATCCCAGCTACTCTGGAGGCTGAGGCAGGAGAATCTCTTGAATCTGGAAGGCGGAGGCTGCAGTGAGCTGAGATCATGCTACTGCACTCCAGCCTGGGTGACAGAACAAGACTCTGTCTCAAAAAAAAGGCTGGGTTGAAAGTTTCCAATTGTGCCTATGGAAGCCATGGGGAAGGGAACACAGTACCCCTCTCCCCAGCTTACAACGAAAATTCTGTAATAGTGATGGGAGTCCTCTGCCATTTCACTACTTCTGTTTAGGTTTGTCTTGATCAGTGGTCAGGGGACTCTCTTTCTGCCCTGTCCGTCAAAGGACCACCAGGAAGGCTAAAAAGTATTTCATTGATGATATCAGTTTCCAATACAGGGAGACGGTCTCTGGCCTGAACCGAAGGTGCTCTCTCTCCAAAGAGGGAAAGGAGAAGTTGGCTTTTATGCCTCACGGGGTCTGGGTTACACCAGAGCATCATACCTATTCAGCAGGTTTGGGGAAAATCTATACATATTTATGAGGGGAGCAGAGTGCTTGTACGATGGTAACATCTATGTAACTTACGCCCTGTGTTCACTTTGGGGCAGGGTTTTAGCATTAAAGTGAGGTCGAATGGGGCTCTTTACATCCAAATGTGAGCAACAGGATACAAAGACAGTGTGTGCAGTCTCCACAAGCTGGCTGAAAGTGGCTTGGGGTTTGCAGTTGTGTATCGGGAAAGAATGTTTACAAGGCCGGTCCTCTGTTCCGTCACAGCAGCAGAGGTCTGGGTCTTAAATCAGAGTTAGGGAGAGTCTGACATTTATTTAGTCTGATAAATCCGATTGTTAGGGAATTGCTCAAGCTGTAGTTTTTCTTGTAGTTGTAGTAACTTTTATTTCTTTAACTTTAGGGTTAAGGATCTCAGATCACAGCCCTCACGTCCACAGATGGATTCCAGGCATCTTCTCTCTGTTGGGGGAAGAGGGGTGGGATGGACAAGAATGGTGGACTGTTGCCAGGGTGTGGTGTCTCACACTTGTAATCCCAGCACTTTGGGAGGCCAAGGTAGGTAGGTGGGTCACCTGAGGTCAGGAGTTTGAGACCAGCCTGGCCAACATGATGAAATCCCATCTGTACTAAATATAAAAATTAGCTAGGCATGATGGTACACAACTGTAATCCCAGCTAGTCGGTGGCAGGGTGGGGAAGGTGGGATGGTGGCTGAGGCAGGAGTATTGCTTGAACTGGGGAGGTGGAGGTTGCAGTGAGCTGAGATCATGCCACTGTACTCTGGCCTGGATGACAAAGCAAGACACTGTCTCATAAAAAAAATAAAATCATGGACTGTTTCAGGCAAGGTGTTTACGGGGGTGAGTCTATTTGTGGGAGTTGTGTATGTGGGAAGGGCTACTCTTCAAGAGCAGACTGGGCCTCTCTATTTAGTGTCTTGGTCCTTTGTTAAGGAAGGTCCCATCTTCGTCTCCTCCTGCCGTCTTCCTTCTATTCCTGCGTACCTCTTCGTCTCCTCCCCAGGTCCAGCTTTATTTGGTCTCTGCAGGGGGAAACGCTGGTCTTCATAATGCCCCATCATCTTCCTCTGGCACTTTGAGAATCTTTGCTCTCACTCCATGACAGGCTGCAGTGGGTAGGATGCGCCTCAGGGTAAAAGAGAGAGAAGGAGGGGAAGAAACGAGAACAAGACTCACACTTCGAGATAATACAAGTTGTCACACTGGATTCTGTAATCCTGTCACATTGCACGTATGTATGTATGTATGTATGTATGTATGTATGTATGTGTTTATTTATTTATTGAGACAGAGTTTTGCTCTTGTAGCCCAGGCTGGAGTGCAGTGGATCGATCTTGGTTCCCTGCAACCTCCACCTCCTGTGTTTAAGTGATCCTCCCATCTCAGCCTCCCAAGTAGCTAGGATTGCAGGCACGTGCCACCACACCCAGCTAATTTTTACATTTTTAGCAGAGATGAGGTTTCACCATATTGGCCAGGCTGGTCTCAAATTCCTGACCTCAAATGATCCACCTGCTCAGCCTCCCAAAGTGCTGGGATTAGAGGCGTGAGCCATCGTGCCCGGCTGCTATAGCCTTTTATACTGTGGAATATAATACACATACAATAAGTGCACAGAACAAAAGCACACAACTTAATGGTTTCTCACAAAGCAAACACCCGTGTAACCACTGCCCAGCCAAGAGGCAGAACTTGGTCAGTGCTGATTCCCCCATGGGCCTCTTCCCAAGTACCATATCTTCCTCTACCCTGACTTTTATCTTTTTTTTTTTGAGGCAGAGTCTCACTCTGTCACCAGGTGCCAGGCTGGAGTGCAATGGCGTGACCTCGGCTCACTGCAATGTCCACCTCCCGGGTTCAAGCAAATTCTCCCGCCTCAGCCTCCCGAGTAGCTGGGATTACAGGCATGCACCACCATGCCCAGCTAATTTTTTTATATTTTTAGTGGAGACAGGGTTTCACCATGTTGGCCAGGATGGACTCGATCTCTTGACCTCGTGATGCACCTGCCTCGGCCTCCCAAAGTGCTGGGATTAGAGGCGTGAGCCACCGCGCCCGCCCCTCCACCCTGACTTTTGTTGGGAATCGCTTATTTGCTGTTCTTGATCATCATTACCTACACATGCACTCGCACACTTGAGTTTGAGTGTGTCCTGGTGCTTGCACCCAAGTCCTACAGGACGTATTATACGTGGGCCCAGCTTCTTTGGCTCAGAGTTGTTTCTGTACCATTCATGCGTCCATACCCTTCACACATGCATCGTGAGTCCCTTTGCCTGTGTTGCTGCGCGGTGCTCTGTTGTGGGGACCGTAATTTAGTTATCCATTCCAGCCGAGTCCAGTGTCTGGCTATGACGAACAATCCCGCTATGAGCTCTCTGGTTTCCGTCTCTGGGTACCCATGTGCAGGCACCTCTGCTGAGTGCATCTCCCAGACCAACCATGCAATGCACCCTGTGGCTTTAATACCCCCTAACTTATGCTGCTGAGTTATTCATATGGAGTTTTTTTTTTTTTTTTGAGATGGACTCTCTGTTGCCCAGGCTGCAGTGCAGTGGTGCCATCTCGGCTCACCGCAACCTCTGCCTCCCGGGTTCAAGCGATTATCCTGCCTCAGCCTCCTGAGTAACTGGGATTACAGGCACATGCCACTGCACATGGTTAATTTTTTTGTTTTTTTTGAGACGGAGTTTCGCTCTTGTTATCCAGGCTGGAGTGCAATGGCACGATCTCGGCTCACCGCAGCCTCCGCCTCCTGGGTTCAGGCAATTCTCCTGCCTCAGCCTCCTGAGTAGCTGGGATTACAGGCACGTGCCACCACGCCCAGCTAATTTTTTGTATTTTTAGTACAGACGGGGTTTCACCATGTTGACCAGGATGGTCTCGGTCTCTTGACCCCGTGATCCACCTGCCTCGGCAATTTTTGTATTTTTAGTAGAGTTGGGGTTTTACTATATTGACCAGGCTGGTCTCGATCTCCTGACCCCGTGATCCACCTGCCTCAGCCTCCCAAAGTGCTGGGATTGCCAGCATGAGCCACCATACAGGCTAGGGATGTGCTTTTTAGCCTGGTGTTGACAATCTGACTTATGAATGCTTGAGTGACGTTGTTACAGGACATAAAAAAGCATTGTCAATGGCAACACTGGTAAATGTTGGAATAATGGTGTCATAGCCATCAAACTCACATGTGGAAGTTCTCATGGTCATACATTATGGTTTGGCTTATGTGGCACTCACCATGTTTGGGTGACTGTGACTTTTCCTAGCTGAAGTCCTTGGTCTCAAAGCAACAGTGTGAACATAGCGACTGTCTTCTTGGCTTGTCAGCTCTTATCTTAAGCAATTCTTTTTTTTTTCCCTTGAGACAGAGTCTCACTCTGTCACCTAGGCTGGAGTGCAGTGGCATGATCTTGGCTCACTGCAACCTCAGCCTCCAGGTGAACTTATGTAATTCTTGACGACACTATTTTTCAGCTTCAGCAGGCTGGTATTAATCATGGTCTTGTATATAAAGTGAGGATTCAGTAATGTTATACAAACACTACTTTAAGACTGAATAATTAGGAAGTACATAAAAAGCATCTTCAACGTACCAGTGAGTGACTTCTTTCCCAGCCGTGGAAATAACCAATGAAAGACCAAGACTGAGTTGTGAAGAAATAGATATGAATGGACCAGTAACAAGGAAGACGTTAGAAACAGTCACTGAAAAACTTCCAAGAAAGAAAAGCCCAGGACTGAATGCTTCAATTTGGGTGAATCCCACCAAACATTTAAAGAAGAATTAATGCTGAACCTTCTCAAACTCTTCCGAAAAATGGAAAGGGAGGGAACACTTCCAAACATATTTTGCAAGGACGGCCTTATTCTCATACCAAAGCCAAATAAAGACACTACAGGAAAAGACAATTACAGGACCAGCCAGGCGTGGTGGCTCGTGCCTGTAATCCCAGCACTTTGGGAGGCGAAGGCAGACAGATCGCTAGGTCAAGAGATCAAGACCATCCTGGCCAACATGGTGACACCCTGTCTCTACTAAAAATACAAAAATTATCTGGGCATGGTAGTGTGCGCCTGTAGTTCCAGCTACTTGGGAGGCTGAGGTAGGAGAAGCGCTTGAACCTGGGAGATGGAGGTTGCAGTGAGCTGAGATGGCACCACTGCTCTCCAGCCTGGTGACAGAGTAAGACTCTGTCAAAAAAAAAAAAAAAAAGAAAAGGAAATTATAGGACCTTATCCCAGATGAACCTAGATGCAGAAATTGTCCAAAACACTAGCCAACAAAATCCAACATGTAAGTATAAATAATATAAACATCTATATATTTATATGTAAATAGACATAAATATAATATTGGAAGGAATATGCAAAAATGTTATCAGGGCTGATTTTTGGGGTGGGGAGAGGTGGCATTATGGATAATTATTTCTTTGCTTTCTGTTTTTTTTAAAAAAATTTCTTGATTATGTTTACTTTTCCAACTAGAAAAAAATGTCTGGATTATTATTTTTTTAAATGATTATGATTTGTGATTATAAAGAGCAAAAAAGAAGCCATATAGAAAATGGCATCACGCAGCCAACAAGCAGATGAGAAAAGCTCAACATCACTGGTTAAAGAAATGCAAATGGAAACCACACTGAGACACCATCTTATAGCAGTGTGAGCATGTTTATCATTCGGAAATCTAACAGATGCTGGCAGGGTTGTGGAGAAAGTGAACACTGACACATTGTTGGTGGGTGTAAATTATTGTGGAAAGTAGTGTGCTGATTCCTCAATGAGCAAAAAACAGAGCTGCCATTGGACCCAGCAATGCCATCACTGGGTATATACCCGGAGGAATATAAATCATTCTGTCATAAAGACACATGCCTGTGTATGTTCACTGCAGCACTGTTAGCAATGGCAAAGACATGGAATCAACCTAAATGTCCATCAGTGGTGGATGAGATAAGGAAAATGTGTTGTGTATAGAGCATGGAGTTCTATACAGCCATAAAAAAGAACAAGATTGTGTCCTCTGCAGGAACATGGATGGAGCTGAAGACCATTATTTTTAGCAAGCTAATGCAGGAACAGAAGACCAAATACCGCACGTTCTCATTTATAAGTGGGAGCTAAATGATGGGAACTCATGGACACATGGAGGGGAACATCACACAATGGGGCCTTGTGGAGGGCAGAGGATGGGAGAAAGAAGAGGATGGGGAAAAATGACTATTGAGTACTAGGATTAATACCTAGGTGACAAAGTAATCTGTATAACAAACCCCTGTGTCACAGGCTTATCTATGTAACAAACCTGCACATGTACCCCTGAACTTGTTAAAAAAGAAATAAAGAAAATGGGAAGCTATAATATAACCTGAAATATAGGACCACATGCTTATTTCTCTTGCGTATGAAATTTAACTCTAAACTTTCGGTAACTGAGGTCAGACAAAAGTCTGACATTATTCCAGTCTTTGCCATCATCTGACAGAAAGAAGCAAACCAGTTCTCTAAGAAGCACCAACTTTTATCCCAGTCACAAACTGTAAGAGGAATTTTTCAGGCCAATAGATCATTTTCTCAAGGACATTACATAGCTAATAGACAAGGTCTTCAATGGTCGTGCGTCTTCCTCTCCCAGACATTCAGCTCCAGACTCCAGGGCCATGACATAAAATCCCCTTTCAAGTAATTTGACAGGTGTCAGTTATTGTAGGAGGAATTTCTTGTTTTCTGTTCCCTCCCTTGATCGAGGTTGGCACTTGGGAACCAGTGTGATTGATTGGCAGACCCCTCAGTAAGGTAGCTGTATCAGTCAGGGTTCTCTAGAGGGACGGAACTAGGATAGATGTATATACAAAGGGGAGTTTATGAAGCAGTGTTGACTCACAGCATCACAAGGTCAGGACCCTCAATAGACTGTCCGCAAGCTGAGGGGCAAGGAAGCCAGTGCGAGTCCCAAAGCCAAAGAACTTGCAGTAGGATGTTTGAGGGTAGGAAGCATCCAGCAGGGGAGAAAGGTGTGGCCTGGGAGGCGAGGCCAGCCTAGTCTTTTCATGTTTTTCTGCTTGCTTTATGTTCTAGCTGCACTGGCAGCTGATTAGCTGGTACCCACGCAGATTGAGAGTGGGTCCACTGACTCAAATGCTAATCTCCTTTGGCCACATCCAGAACAATACTTTGCATCCTTCCAATCAAACTGACATTCGATTTTAACCATCACATAGCCTTCGAAGTGTGTATTATCCCTCAGTATCAGGTCCAACCCCACAGGGTTACATTCCATGGTTACCCCTGACTCCCATGCTCTGAGAGAGGAGCTAGTCCACATCTCACTGACATGAGGCCTGCCATGTCCCTGTTACTGGCAATGGGTTATGAACAGGGGCAGAGGATGCTGCATCCATGAAGAAACGTTAAAGAACACTGCAAGATCTGGCCAGTGTCCTCTTACTTTTGCAATACGATCTGAAAGGGTGGCACCTTCAGTGTGAGCCCTGGGATGAGTCAGATGAGGAGCAGAAGAGTAACTGATCCATGGAGGACAAGGTAGCACAAACGTGGGAGAATCTTGCATTGTTGAAAGCCATTGAGCCATTGGGGTTGCTGGTTACCACCGTGAAATCCAGCAAAAGCTGATCCTATCTAAGATGGCGTTGCTCACATTGATCACCTCACTGGATACTCTAGGAAGTGCTTAGAGCGTGGGTGTCAATTCTGTTCATGAAAACAAAATTCATATGTCTCATAATAGCAGATTTCCGCTTCCTCAGATAAGCCATTCCAGTGGTTGATGGAAGAGCTTCAGGGAGTCCATCAGTTGTTTATAATGCAGTATTTATGTTCATGTACTTGAGTACATTTGGGGAGGTTGTGAGGAGTTGTTCCATGGATGTTTTCTGATTCTCAAAGAAGGCCAAGACCTAAAATAGATCACACAATGCTATAATAGATGCCAGACATGCAGGCTGTAAAATTGATGTTTATTTATTTATTTAGTTTTGAGACAGAGTCCTACTCTGCCACCCAGGCTGGAGTGCAGTGGCACAATCTTAGCTCCTGTGACATCTGTCTTCCAGACTCAAGCGATTCTTGTGCCTCAGCCTCCTGAGTAGCTGGGATTATAGGCAAATGACACCATGCTTGGCTAATTTTTTTGTATTTTTTGGTAGAGACGGGGTTTCGCCATGTTGGTCACGCTGGTCTCGAACTCCTGACCTCAGATCCATCCACCTCACCCTCCCAAAGTGCTGGGATCACAGGCTGATGTTTCCCTATAAAAGCAGCCTCAGCCATCTCTCTTATTATAAGAAAAATAAGTCTTTATGCAGTTCACTTGCTCTCCTCCCTTCCTAGGGGGAGTAGTGAACTGCACAAATATTTATATTTCTTCTCCAAGAAGTTTATGCCTGTTGTAGGGCCCGAGTAAGTGTCTAGATGACTTCTGAGAATCCTATGGGATGGTTTTAGTCTGGAACATTTCAGGCTAGATGTTGCCAGTCACCTGTGTCAAAAAGGAACATGACTTCTGTCAAGCGCGTAATTTTTAGCAAGTTGGCTTTTTGGTTGGGGCCTCAGAAGGGGTGAGTTGTACACCAGTCCCAGATAACCAAGCGAATCGGCTTGTTGGATGGAATTTTTTAGGCCAGCCTATTTTGCTTTGCAGAGTTACCATGAACTATTCTTTGGGTGTCAATTTTGCAACAATTTCAGTTGGTTCTAGATGGTCTTTGTGGTCTGCAGTGAAAAATCCGTGTGATGAAGAAGGATGGGTATCTGTATTGCTTTGCTAGGAGAGCATGCACCATGATTACCTAATGCTGAATTAAGTATGTATTTAGGCCTAAGTCCGAGAGAAAGCTCAGTGTTAATGCACATTCACCATTCAGGTTCTGTTTCTTTCCACTGGAATCCAGCTGTGATGCTGTGGTTCACACCCAGCAGGAGTAACAGTAATATTGGATTTTGGTAGTCTGCATAGCTTGAGCCTACTGCAATTTTTATTTATAAAATAAAATGCTGACGATAGATTAATTTAGAGTGCTTCAATTGAACAATCTTCATACTCATCTTACCAATAACCAGAAACAGCATAGAGCTAAAATCAGTAATGTAACCACTGGGACTCAAATTCACTCTTGATGAAACAGTTGGGCTGAGTGTCCCAGTCTAGTGACTTGTTGGGAGGAGCACTGGTGGAAATTTTAATTTTGTAAAGGAGGTGCATGTCACCTATGAAAACTGGGTACATGTCATTCAAGCATTCAAGCTCCAGGGTCTGTGTCTGAGCAATAAATTAGACAGTTAAATACGACTTGCTTCCGACGGTTGACTCAATGTTGCACAAGTTTCCAAATGGCAAAGTCCCGCACTTGTTAGGGCCACCCTGGTAGCTCTTATTCACCCTTGAAAGGATTGCCATACCAGCTGTCCTTCCTGACAAACCGTGGCCCTTGTCCAACTACTCTCTGCAGAGTGACTCTAGAAGAGCTAGAGTTCCTCAAATTCCTGACCTCAAACCACCTTCCTAGGTGGGTGATTCACCCACCTCAGCCTCCTAAAGTGCTGGGATTACAGGCATGAGCCACCATGCCTGGACTTATCCTACACTCTCTATAGCAAAAAAACAGAAACACCAACCGTGTACTTCCCAACTGGATGACAGAAACAAGCATCCTCCTAGCCACTTATTTTCCCCTCATTCTACACCCAATCAGTTGCCAAATTTGTCTCTTTGATCTCCCAATTATGCCTCAGATTTATTTGCTTTTCTCTGCGTCTGCTGTTGCTGGTGCAAGGCACCACCCTCTTCTGCAGGTAAGACTGCAGCAGCCTCAACTGCTTGCATCGCCTCCTCTCTGGCTCTCCCCAGTCATTCCCTGCTCTAATGCAGGACTTTGCTATAATCTGTTGACGCCTGTGCGGAGCTTACGATCGTTCATCCTACCTTAGAATCCTGGCTGGAAGGAGATGAGGATTGTGCATTGGTCATTGTGGCTTTCGTTGCCTGGTTTTATCCATCTCAATTGTCCAGTCTCAAATTTACCCCAGGCAAAACTTTGCTGTGGCAAGGATAGACTATTCTCAGCCCATTAGGGTGCCATCTTGGGATTCTAAGAAGAATCCAACCCAGTGCAATGCTACATGCAATTTGCAAACACTTGCTGAGCATCTACTCTGTCTCAACATTGGGCTAGGCATTAAGGGTATCATCCGTGTTCCCTAACTCCAGGAAGGGGAAACACTCAGACGTTCTTCAAACATAAATACCCATCACTTTCACCTTTCTGTTCAACAGGTGTTCTCACTTGACATGTCATAAAGAATAAAAAATTGGCCAGGCACAGTGGCTCAAGCCTGTAATCCCAGCACTTTGGGAGGCCGAGGCAGGTGGATCACGAGGTCAAGAGATCAAGACCACCCTGGTCAACCTTGTGAAACCCAGTCACTGCTAAAAATTAAAAAAAAATTAGCTGGGCATGGTGGTGTGCAACTGTAATCCCAGCTACTCAGGAGGCTGAGGCAGGAGAATTGCCTGAACCCAGGAGGTGAAGGTTGCGGTGAGCCGAGATCACGCCATTGCACTCCAGCCTGGGTAACAAGAGTGAAACTCCGTCTCAAAGAAAAAAGAAAAACAAAAAGAATGAAAATCGTCAGATGCAACCTCCTTCAAATCCCCCTCTACAATCTTATGACATCATCTCCTTCTGAGCCACTGTTTCCTCCTTTTCACTTGTTCAGTGGTAAGGGTGTTCCTCTTCCAAGCTAATACCTGGCTCTAGCGTTAACAGCTCCAACTCTACCCTGGATCCCATCTCTTCCACTTACTTGGGAACTTGCTCATGGGAAAGCCTGTTTTACTCTCCCCTGCTTTGCTTCTCCATGTCATCTCAACATGCCCAAATGTCTTCCACTTTAAAAATCAGAATGTTTCCTTGATCCTATTTCAGGGACTGCTCTACTTTTTGTACTTTTTCTTTCTATTCATTGCCAAGATTCCTGAAAGAATTGTTTGAACTCGTTATCTACCCGTTCTTCTTCCTTTTCTTATTTTTTTAATTTTTATTTCTTTGAGATGGAGTCTTGCTGTAGGGCAGTGGCACAAGCTCAGTTCACTGCAGCCTCTGCCTCCTGGGTTCAAGTGATTCTCCTGCCTCAGCCTGGATTCTTGAACCAACACTCTCACCTAAGCTGTAAATCTATATATCCGGTTGCCTGCAGCACACATCTTTTGTATAAATGTATCACATTTATATCCACTGTACCCAGTGTTGAACTCACCACATTCTTACTCAAAGCTGCTTCTGAGAGAGGAGAAAGGAAGAAACCAGTCAGACCATCAGTTAGGATGGGTCCTTGGTTAAATCCTTTCAAACCAAAGAACAGCCAAAAAAATCAAGCTTCAGGCACAGATAAGAAAACTTGCCCAGAGGGGCTTGCCTAAAACATGCCCACAGTCTCCTAAGAAAGGCTGCAAAAAGGCTTGCTCCAACCTACCTGCAATGGAAAATTCCATCCCCTGACACATGAGCAGTAAGGGGAACAAAGCAACAGGGAGTAACTCAAGCTAAGGTCCTACTTGTAGACTAGAAGGATGGGGTGGAGTTACCAAAAATTCTCACCTTATGCAAATGATATGCCCAGCTCTCATCAGTTTCTTATAAAAGCCATTGCATTCAACTGTGAAAATGGTGACCCTTTTTTGGGATACCTCTCCCTGGCAGAGAGCTTTCTTCTTTCACTCATTAAACTCTCATTCCAAACTCACCCTTGTTGTCCATGCTCCTTAATCTTCTTGGTCATGGGGCAAAGAATGCTGGGTGTACCTCAAACAATAAGAAGGCTACATTGTGGTGTGTTGGAGAGACTGTAATACTTGTCTTGCACTCTCTCTTATTTGAGATGGAGTTTTGCTCTTGTCACCCGGGCTGGAGTGCAATGGCAGAGTCTCAGCTGCTGCTGACACTTTCTTTTGAGATGGCATCTCACTCCCATCACCCAGGCTGGAGTGCAGTGGCATGATCATTGCTCACTGCAGCCTTGGTTTCCTGGGTTTAGATGATTCTCTGACCTCAGCCTCCTGAGTAGCTGGGACTACAGGCATGCACCACAACACCTGGCTAATTTTTTGTATTTTTAGTAGAGACTGGGTTGCCAAGTTGCCCAGGCTGATCTTGAACTCCCAGGCTCAAGCAATCCACCCACCTAGGCCTCCCAAAATTTTTAGATTACAGGAGTGAGCCTCTGCACCTGGCCCCACCTATACTTTTGACCCAGCCACTCTAATTTCCTTTGGACTCATGCTCCTTAGGTTCTATCTTCCTTCTAAGGTTTTCTACATAGAGTATAAGAGAGAGGTTAAAAGTTTGGACTGAAACTGCTGTCTTTACATCCCAGTTCCACTTTATTTTTTGAGACGGAGTCTCACTTTGTTGCAAGGCTGGAGGGCAGTGGCGTGATCTCGGCTCACTGCAACCTCCACCTCCTGGGTTTCAGCAGTTCTCCTGCCTCAGCTTCCCAAGTAGCTGGGACTACAGTTGCTCACAACCATACCCAGCTAATTTTTGGATTTTTAGTAGAAACGGTATTTCACCATATTGACCAGGCTAGACTTGTCTCAATCTCCTGACCTTGTGATCCACCCGCCTTGGCCTCCCAAAGTGCTGGGATTACAGACGTGAGCTCCCACGCCTGGCCTCCAGCTCCACTTCTTAAAAGATGTGACCCTGGGCAAATTACCTAATCTCATTGGGCCTCAATTTTCCCATATGTAAAACAAGCATGAATATGACATCCACCTCATATGAAGTGTATTCGTTCGTTCTCATGCTGCTAATAAAGACATACCTGAGACTCGGTAATTTATACAGAAAAGGAGGTTTAATGAACTTGCAGTTTCACTTAGCTGGGGAGGCCTGAGAATCATGGTGGAAGGCAAGGGAGAAGCAAAGGCACATCTTACATGGTGGCAGGCAAGTGTGTGTGTGCAAGGGAACCCCCGCTTTATAAAACCATCAGATCTCATGAGACGTATTCACTATTACGAGAACAGCATGGGAAAACCCTGCCCCCATGATTCAATTACCTCCCACTGGGTTCCTCCTATGACATGTGGGGATTATGGGAACTATAATTCAAGATGAGATTTGGGTGGGGACACAGCCAAATCATTTCATAAAGTGCTTAAAGATTTAATGAAATAACGTAAGTAAAGATCTATATAGATGTTTGTTAAATACGTTGTTGTTCCTCTGTCTACAATATTTTTCTTCCCCTCTTCTCCTGGATCCTGTTCATATTTGAATTTCAGATATCCTATTTCTTCTGGGAAGTATCCTCTGATTCCTCATGTCTGGGATAAGCATGCTTCCCGTGTATTCTTGGGACATTATTATTCAATGGTGTTTTTATCTTCATCCCCTATTATTCTGTAATGTATTTGAGGGCAAGGAGGGTGTCCTTATTTACATTTGATTATAACAGCTGAGCCTATTTTGGGCATGGCATAAACAGTTATGTATAATAGTGGTAGCAGGAATATTAAATTATGCATAAAGAATTATGGATACAGCCAGGTGCAGTGGCTCATGCCTGCAATCCCAGCACTTTGGGAGGCTGAGGTGGGTGGATCACCTGAGGTCAGGAGTTCGAGACCAGCCTGGTCAACATGATGAAACCCCGTCTCTACTAAAAAGACAAAGATTATCTGGGCATGGTGGCAGGTGCCTGTAGTCCCAGACTTGGGAGGCTGAGGCAGGAGAATTGCTTGAACCTGAGAGGTGGAGTTTGCAGTGAGCTGAGATCATGTTATTGCACTCCAGCCTAGGTAACAGCACAAGACTCTTTCTCAAAAAAAAAAAAAGAATTATGGGTATACTAGGAAGGCAGTGGTTGCTAATCTCATGGGGTGTGTAGGCTGAAGGAACCACCAAGGCTTCACAGGGAAGGTGAGTGGGAGCCAGAGCTCCAATGAAGTGTAGGGTTTGGTCGAGTGGGGAAGTGTATCCCAAACAGAAAAAGCAACACGCAAAAGGCTGAGGGATGGAAGCATGACCATGTGGGGCTCAGAGTCAGGAATTATGGGGACGTGCCTTGGGTACAGATGAGCTCAAAAGAACAGGGTGAGGCCAGATGGGGAAGGGCTCTGAATACCATGCCAAGGGCTTGGGCTTCAACCCAGTGCCCCCATCACATGTGGAGACTCAGCTGGTGTGCCTTTCCCACCATGCCAAGGTGCATGTATAATTTACAGGTCCCTTTTTGCAGCCACGCAGAATCCTCGTTGGGTCTTCACCACGGTGATCACTGAAACCTTATAGGTCTTTGATGGTTCTTTTCTTGATACCTAAACTGAGGCTCAGCTCCCAACTTGGAAGCTTCAGTGGAGCCTGTGGTCACTGCAGGATGAGGACCAAGAGCTTGTGGACCAGACTTTGAGTATACACCTTGCCCTGGGTAGGTAAGGCAGAGAAACTGCGTTCACTGGGTAGGCTCAGGTTCCAGGAACTCCCATATCTTGCTGGACTGTGAGTTCCTTAAGGGAGAAAGCATGTCTGTTTTATTCCCAGATGCGCCAAGCACATCTGGTGCACAGCAGCAACCAGCTTAGTAGTCGCTGCCTATGTGAGGATGTCCTCCAGGTGGGGTGGCCAGCCATGCACTCCAAAGCACTTGAAGGGATATGACATCCCGCGGCTGACACCCTAGTACTGGGGACAGGTTCCAGGTATGTCAGGAAAACTGGTCTTGTAGGGTCAAACGAGATAGAAACACAGTTCCTTGACGAGGACCAAAAAGGTATGGGGAAAATGAAAAGTGTTTTCATGGTCACTTTCTTGACCTGGATGGGACCAACTCAAGGTCACGGTCCCGTGAATGTAATCACTACCCTAGCACTAGTTGACCTGGTTGGCGCCAGCTCAAGGTCAGGCCCCCACGACTGCATCCAGGCTGAAGCAGGCAGGCAAAACTGATCACAAGGAGCTTGCTGAAGTCTTAGCAGCACGTGACCCAAACAAGGAGGTTTGTGAGGGCATCACATTAGGGTTACAATGCCAGGACTCTCTGATCTCCCTCTGCCCCCTGGCATGGCTGCTATCTGCACTTTGGTCTCATCCTCTTTTGCGACAGAAGGGCTTCTTTCATGCCGTGGGGAAAGACAACTCCTGGCAGTTAACGCCTCGCATCCTTCCAACCCTCTAATCCCAAATCCCACAGACAGTTCTCCCAGCTATCCTCAGCAGAAAGATCCTGGCATGGGACTCTGAGTGGGTCAGCTAGAAATCTGTGTTCATGGCTTAACTGATCCCCATGGCCGGAAGGGTGGTGCCTTCCATGTGGCCAGATCCTCGTCAGGTACCCACTTCTCAGCTCTGCAATTGACAGCTCCTCCAGAACCATTCACAACTGGGGTACGGGGTGAGCTTCCGGAAAGAAAGGAGAGGCAGAGCAGCCCAAACAACAGATCATCTTTGACCAAACCCAGCTGCTCTTCCTAACTGCTCCCTTCCCCCGTTTCCTGCGTCAGCTCCCCTGTTTTCTAGATGAATCATCTCCGCATCTTCTGCAGATTCTGTCTTTTCAAAGTTTCAATCATGGGCCTGTTAATTAGGCCTGTTCCTCACTGTGCTTCGGTGCCTTTGGTTCTGTGACATGGGGCTGCAGGGAAAAGCAGCTAAAGAGGACTAATTAAGACTCAGAGTGCTTTCAATAACGTACATGGAAATGAACAAATTAACTGACGATGGCAAAAAGGCAATATTGCCCCAGTGGGGATTCCGCATATGGAGATAACATTAAGGAGCTCGGTAGTCATTGAGAGGAAACTATGAATTATGAGTGATATTCAGTCCCATTACCTCTGAGGTGTCAGATGTAATAGTAGGAAAATGTCAGAAGATGTTAAGAGACAAAACAAACTGAGGTTAAAGGAGCTCCACAGGGGGAAGCCAAGCTGGGAAACAGAGACAGTCTGCTGTAGGGAGGTGTTGCTTGCAGTCAGGGGACAGGTCCTAGCAAAGAAATGGCCTGTTATTGCAGATCGTTCTTTGCAAGTATGAGACGAGCTGCTTGATGAATGAAGACTTTTTCTGTTAGGCTAGGATACTGTTGAAAAGACAGCTCTGCGCACTCGGGGAGGACCCCATGAGGTTCCCTGGGGTTACATTGAAGACAGTGGGTCTCAGAATGGGGTCCAGGGACCACCACCATCTGGAATACCCTCTGTTCCAGGATTGCTCAGCAAAGCCTATTCTTTTTTTTTTTTTTGAGACAGAGTCAGACTCTCACTTCATTGCTCAGGCTGGAGGCCAGTGGGGTGATCTTGGCTCACTGCAGCTTCTGCCTCCTGGGCTCAAGTGACACTGTGCCTCAGCCTCCTGAGTAGCTGGGATTACAGGTACACACCACCAGGCCCAGCTAATGTTTGTATTTTTAATAGAGATGGGGTTTTGCCATGTTGGCCAGGCTGATCTCAAACTCCTGACCTCAAGTGATCCGCCCATCTCAGCCTCCCGAAGTGCTGGGATTACAGGCATGAGCCATTGTGCCTGACCTCTCGGCAAAGCAAATTCTGAGAACTCCCTCCAGACCTACAGTGGGGTGGGGAGCCAGCAATCTGCGTTTCAACCAGGCTTCTAGGCCAGGTGATTCGGATGCAGGCTCAGGTTGGAGAAACCTGGTCTTGGAATTAGGAGCAGTGTGTCTGGTCCCACGTCATGCCAGTTCCAAGCTGATCTGATCACTTAACCCCATTTATTCCCCTCATTGCCAAAGATAATAGTCCCTGTCCCGCTTCTGTCACCAGGTTTCTGTGAGAATCCAATGAGATAATTGGTATCGCCAGGAACAGTGGAGAGTGACACAAATGCAGTGAATGACGATGACGATTTCAGAGACAGATGATCTCGATAAACTGGGGATCCCGATTTGTAGAGCAAGGGAGGTAGAGCCAAGGCAAGTAAGGAATCTGGGCTGGGCATGGAGGCATATACCTGTGACTTCAGTGCTTTGAAAGATCGAGCCAGGAGCATTACTTGAGGCCAGGAGTTCCAGACCAGCCTGGGCAACACAGCAAGACCCTGGACCTACAAAATATTTTTTAAAAAATTAGCCAGTGATGTTGGGATGCACCTATAGTCCCAGCTACTCACAGGACTGAGGTGGGAAGATTGCTCGAGTCCAGGAGGTTGAGGCTGCAGTGAGCTCTGATTGTGCTATTGCACTCCAGTCCGGGCAACAGAGCAAGACCTTGTCTCCACAAAAAATTAAAAAATTAGCTGGGTGGCCTGGCGCAGTGGCTCACACCTGTAACAGCACTATGGGAGGTCAAGGCAGGCGGATCACGAGGTCAGGAGTTTGAGACCATCCTGGCCAACATGGCAAAACCCCATCTCTACTAAAAATACAAAAATTAGCTGGGCATGGTGGCACACACCTGTAGTCCCAGGTACTCGGGAGGCTGAGGCAGGAGAATTGTTTGAACCTGGGAGGCAGAGGAGGTTGCAGTGCCACTGTACTCCAGCCTGGGAGAGAGAGTAAGACTCTGTCTTAAAAAAAAAATTAGCTGGGTGTGGTGGTACACGCCTGCAATCCTAGCTACGGCTGAGGCAGGAGGATCACTTAAGTTCGGGAGTTCGATGCTGCAGTGAGCTGTCATAACACTACCACACTCCAGCCTGGATGACAGAGAAAGACCCTATCTTCAAATAACAATAATAAAAATAAAGAAGAAGTGAGGTTCAGAAGCAGCTGATTGGTTACAGCTCAGCTGTAATTCGTTTAAAAAGAGAAATTCGTTTAAGTGCTTCCGTCCAAAGCCCTGTGGTTGGCACGTGATTCTCCAAATCTAAATGTGCGTAATAGAGAATTTCCAGCTGCTTTAATTTGAAGGAGGTGATTAATTGTCTGGACTAATTGCCATTTTTCTGCAGTGACACACAAACATAGACACACATACCAAGCGGTGTCTTAACCAAGGCTTGGCTCATCCATCAGAGCTGAGTGTGTTCTTGGAGGGCTAATTGACCGTACATAAATTTCCTATTGAAAATTCTAGTAAAAAACGTAGAAGGGCAGAAGGTCATTTTTTGCAATGAATAACTGAGCTAAAGGATGCATATTTAAGGGAAGATAGGCGGATGGAGGAAGAGCTAAGAGTTGTATTTTTCAGATTTTATGAGAAATGAATGCAGGGACATTGATGCAGAAATGTTTCAGATTGAGGCTGAGTGTGGCAGATAGTGCCTGTAATTCCAGCATTTTGGGAGGTCGAAGTGGGCAGATCACTTGCTCTTAGGAGTCTGAGAATAGCCTGGGCAACATGGCGGAAGCTTATCTCTATAAAAAATACGAAACTAGCCAGGCATGGTGACATGTACCTGCAGTCCCAGCCAGCTACTTAGGAGACCGCAGTGGGAGGATTGCTTGAAGACAGGAGGCAGAGGTTGCAGTAAGCCAAGATCGTACCACTGCACTCCAGCCTGGGCAACAGCAAGACCCTGTGTCCAAAAAAAAAAGGAAAAAGGAAAGAGAAAAATAAATTTCCAGATTGGTGTCCAAGGCCCTCCCACGTATTGCCAGTTTATCATGTTCTTCACTAAGGCTCTGTGACGTGAACTCTATGATTGCCTTAAGAGAAAAACCTTAGACAAATTAAATTTAACAGAATTTAATTGAACAAAGAACAATTCATAAATTGGGCAGCCTCCCAAGCCAGCATCAGTTCAGAGAGTCTCTGGGGCTGCCACGTGGTGGGAGATGTATGGACAGAAAAAAGAAAATGACACACAGAAAACAGAAGTGAAGTACAGACATAGCTGATTGGTTATAGCTCAGCGTTTGAACACAGTTTGAACAAACTTTGATTGGCTGAAACCTGGTGATTGGCACAAGAATAAGTTATGGTCTGTTTACACATCAAGTTAGGTTACGGTTCACTGTGGACAGAGAAACCTTTAGGTAAAACTTGAAATGGATCAAGAAGCAGCTTAAGGCTAAACTTTTTTTTTTTTAAGAAAGAAAAAAAAGGAGTGAAGGAGAGGAAGAAAAAGAGGGACAGAGAAGGGGAATATTGCTTTATTCTAAAAATGGGTATCAATAATGGCCGATCAATATTTTGTGTATTTAAGGTGGAGAACGTATATTTTGTGTATTTAAAATGGCGAGCTCTATAAATATTTATTGAGTTTACTTGTTCCGGATCTGAGTTCAAGTCCTGGATATCCTTATTAATTTTCTGTCTCGTTGAGTCTAAATCTCTTTATGGGTCTTAATGTATCTGGGTGTTAGGATCGTTAGCTCTTATTGTTGTATTGATCCTTTTACCACTATATCTTTGTTGCTTTGAAATCTATTTTATCAGATGCGAGAATCCCAACTCCTGCTTTTTATTTATTTATTTATTTTTGCTCTCCATTTGATTGGTAGATCTTTCTCCAACCCGTTGTTTTAAGTCTTTGTATATCTTTGGATGTGAAATGGGTCTGGATGTAGCATATCGTTAGGTTTTGGCTGTATCTTTTGATTGGGGGTTTAGTCGACTTAAATTTAGGGTTACTGCCATTTGATGTTAACTGGCTAAACTTAATGGAATCACCCAACCAAACTAGGTCTTAGGTTTTTCCTGGACCGTGCTTTCCTTCCTCTCCATCTTCACTTATGCTGTGATTTGGACTTCTCTTTTCTCACTACAGCTGTTTGCTGAAACACAACCATCACGCCTGCGTCTTTTGCTCAGCCATCTCATATTAACACCTCTCCTCTCTTGGGCTTTAATTACATTTTGTGTATATGTCCCTCATGAGCTTGAATTTTCTCTCTCTTGTAGTTTTGTTGTACACCCCTTGTGCAGCTGACCTAAATCACTGGAACCTGGAAACGGTAAGTGGTGTGTCATTCTGCACCTCCTCCAGTCCAGTTTACTCCATATGGACCCCATGAATGATGTCTGATTTCTCTGAATGTCCAAGGCGTTTGTTATCAATAATTGCATATAATTCAATTGTGTACCCCACGCTTGTAATCCCAGTGCTTTGGGAGGCCGAGACAGGTGGATTACCTGAGGTCAGGAGTTTGAGGCCAGCCTGGCCAACATGGTGAAACCCCACTCTACTGAAAATGCAAAAATTAGCTGGGTGTGGTGTCGGGGGGTTGTAATTCCAGCTACTCGAGAGGCTGAGGCAGGAGAATTGCTTAAACACAGGAGGTGGAGGTTGCAGTGAGCTGAGATCACACCACTGCACTCCAGCCTGGGTGACAGAGCAAGACTCTGTCTCAAAAAAAAAAAAATGTATACCCTGGACCAGCATGTCCTGGCTTTTCTAGGAGGATGATTCATTCTTTCATTGACTTAAAAAAATTATGAAATTTTCTTGGTGTTGTGGCTAAGGCAGGTATTTTCATTTGCTAGAGCTTTTTCATTTGCTAGAGTTTGTGAAACAAAGTGCCACAGATGTAAGTGCTCGAAAGACAGAAATCGACTCACTCACTATATTGGAGGCTGAGGTCAAGGTGGTGGCAGGGCCGATTCCTTTGGAGGGCTTTTCGAGAGGGATCCGTTCCAGGCCTTTCTCCTTGGCTTGTAGGAGTCAGGCTGTCTTCTTCCTGTGTCGTTCTCTTGTCTTTTCTTTGCATGTCTGTTTTCCCTCTTATGGGGACACCAGTCCTATTGGATTAGGACCCACACTAATGATCTTGTTTTCATTTGATTACATCTTTAAAGACCTTAGCACCAAATACGGCTACATTCTGTGGTCCTGGGATATAGGACTTCAACATAGGAATTTTGGGGAATCAGAGTTCAGCATTAATAATATGATTGTTGCCTTCACAGAATTTATAGTTTATAGGAAGGTACAGACAAGTAAGCAGGTGATCACAATGTAGTGTGATCAGTGCACAGGAGTAGAAGAGCTGCAGAAAACTGTGGACAGAACGACATATAATCCAGGCTTGCGGTGAGGTGGAGAAAGCCACCCAGAGGAAGTGATGTTTAAGCTGAGACCTGAAGAATTCATAGAAGTGACCTAAAAAAAAGGGGTGGGAGAAGATTATTCTAGGCAGAGGGAAGTGCACAGGCAGTGTCCCTGAGGGTAAGAGTATGTGTATCAGTTAGCTATTGCCACAACAAAACTGTGTAACAAAGATCTCCATGGCATAACAACAGTCATGTGTTCTCATTCATGGATTGGCTTGGCTGGGGTGGTTCTGCTCTTTGTGACTTCATTCTAGGAGACAGGTTGAGGGATTATCACTACCTGGAAGAAACTCTTCTCATGACCATGGCAGAAGCAGAAGAGGGCACCCAAACCAGGCAAACACGTTTCAAATCCTTCTTTACATCAACCCACATGCCATTGTCCAAAGCGATTATATGATCAAGTCCAAAATAGAGTGAGGGACACTCTTCCCAAGGAAGTGGAGAGTCCTGGGGCAGAGGCAGGGATGAGTGATTCTGAGAAATAGTCTGTCTGATCTGTAACAATGTGATCCTGTTGAAAGTGGTGCAGTGTGGCTGGAGCAAGGAACTCCAGCAATGAGGGCCGCAACTCTGCAAGCTGCCACGTAAAATCCACAGCGGGGGCTTCTGCATGAGATTAAAGAGGATGTAGTGATTACAGTGGTTTTTTTTTTCTTCTTTTTTTTGAGATGCAGTCTCACTCTGTCACCCAGGCCGGAGTGCAGTGGCACGACTTTGGCTCCCTGCAGCCTCCACCTCCTGGGTTCAAGCAATTCTTCTGCCTCAGCCTCCTGAGTAGCTGGGATTACAGGTGCCCACCATCACGCCTGGCCAATTTTTGTATAGTAGAGATGGGGTTTCACCATGTTGGTCAGGCTGGTCTTGAATTCCTGACCTCGTGATCTACCTGTGCTGGGATTACAGGCGTGAGCCACGGTGCTTGGCCATGATTACGATTTCTCATCCTGGATCTTATGGCAACTTCTTAAATGCTGTAGTGAACTCCAGGCTGTCTCTGGTTGTCTGGGTGCTCATGGAAAGATTTCCTGTGGTCCCTACCCATTCACGGCTGTGTGCTTTATACCCCATCATCAACGCCTTCTCCCATCATCAACGCCTGCGCACTCATGGTCTGTGTCACATGATGTTGAAGGGGCCTATGGGTTATCCTGCTGCCTTCCAAGTTTGTTTTCATAGGGGCCTCTTTGAGACCTGTAGAGTGAGATGAGGAGGTCAGAGGTCCTAAGGGGATATGTGGCCTGCAGAAAGCCCCACCTGGGTAGTTCCCAGGGTTCCCTCAAGACCACCTTTAGTAGGGAATAGCCTACACCATCATTGGGCAACCTTACACTTCCCGTCAAGTTCTGTTCTTCTGCCTCCCAGCTTCTCCCAGCTTAGGCCCCGTTTGGGTTGAATTGTGTCCTCTTTCCATTTGTGTTGAAGTTCTAACACCCAAAATCTCAGAATACAACCTTATTTGGAGACAGGATCTTTAAAGAGGTGGCCAAGTTAAAATGAGGTGGGCCCTCATCTAATATGACTGATCTCCTTATTCAAAGGGGAAATTTGGACACAGAGACACAGGCTTACACAGAGCAGATAACATGAAGTCACAGGGAGAAAACGGCCATCTACAAGCTAAAGGGAGATGCTGAGATTCACTCAGGGTGGTTGGCAAGATATTAAGGGAAATATTAGGTAAGGTGTAAGATGATAGTCCCAAACCTTTTGAAAGGCCAAAAGGTTTTCATGAGACTGGCTGAAGGCAGCCAGTTCCTATCTTAGAGCATTAGGTCATAGGGTAAAGATTAGGGACAATAAAAGCTTCCCCAGTTAAGTCTGTTTACCCCACATTCCTTTGTCTCTGTTTGCTCATGTAAACTTTGTGTGGGATGTTCCTCTCAGGGGAGGTCGAAGGGGAATTACCCATTAATGTTGTTTACTTTATCTGTAGAACCCCTCTTTTAACCATGTGAATCATCCACAAGCATGTTGATTTAGAACTTCTGTTATTAAATCTATACTGAATAAATGTGAGGAGGAACATTGAGTAGCAGTCAGTTAGCTGCCATCACCCTCTGAGAGCAGCTGACAATCCCCTAGCCCAACTCTTACACTGTATACTGTGTGTGTTTATGTAAAAATACAAAACCTAGCCAGGTGTGCTGGTGTGTGCCTGTAGTCCTAGCTACTCAGGAGGCTGAGGCAGGAGAATCGCTTGAATGCAGGAGGCAGAGATTGCAATGAGCTGAGATTGCACCACTGCACTCCAGCCTGGGTGACAGGGTGACTCTGTCTCAAAAAAAAAAAAAAAAAAAAAAGAAAAGAAAAAAAGAACCATAGAAGAACCAATGAGCAGCCCATGCTACTTCCTGCCTACCTGTCTATGGAGTAGCCATTCTTTTGTTTCTTTACTTCTCTAATAAAGTTGCCTTTATTTTATGGAGTAATTTGAATTCTTTCTTGGCCAAGATCCAAGAACCCTTTCTTGGAGTCTGGATCAGGACTCTTTCTGATAATATCAGCACCTAGAATGGTGTCTGGAACCTTATTATTACATACAAAATACCTGCCAGTGAATGAATGAGTTTCAGCAGGAGGAGGTGCCACGGTACTCCAGGCTCCTTTTGTCGGTTTCCTTGTTCAGTCACTGTCCTGTCTTGGATCCCAGAAAAAGAAGAATAGATTCAAATAAGGATATCAGGGTTTAGACTTGGGACAGGATAGGAATAGGGGTGGTAAGAGGCCCAGCAAACTGCCTGGGAGTGTAACTACTCACTGTGTTCACCTTGCCTGCTATGTAGACAAAGCCAATTTACCAACACAGGACAAATACAATGGAGGAAGAGAAATTCATGCAGAGCCAGCTGTGTGAGAGATGGGAGTTTTATTATTACTTAAATCAGTCTCCTGAGTATTCAGGGATCTAGGGATGAGAGGTTTTTTCTTTTCTTTTCATATACATTACTTTACTTTCAGTTTATTTAATTTTTTTAATTTTAATTTTTACAGATAGCTTGTTTCTAATTTTTTTGCTTTAAAATATTTTTTATTTTTATTACGCCTTAAGTTCTGAGATACACATGCAGAACATGCAGCTCTGTTACATAGGTATACATGTGCCATGGTGGTTTGCCAAACCCATCAAGCAACCATTGATGGGATCAGAATTTTTAAAGATAATTTGGTCTGTGACTGTCCTTCCTGCCAAACTACCCACCCCACCACTCCAGCTTGTACCCCTGCTCTCTTTAAAATAGCCAGTAGGGATTAGTCTAGACTGCGTGGCCTAACCCTAGCCAACAGGGAATTGTAATAGTGGGCTTTAGGGGTTCAGGGTGCCCTCAGCTCCCCTGAGAGGACGTTTCTCCAGGTTCTTGGTCTCTTGCCCTTTTAAGAATGAGAGAGGGGACCATAGGGCAGTGCACAGTAAATGCCAGACTTAATCCCAGCACTTTGGGAGGCTGAGGCGGGTGGATCAGGAGGTCAAGAGATCGAGACCATCCTAGTCAACATGGTGAAACCCCGTCTCTACTAAAAATACAGAAAATTAGCTGGGCACGGTGGTGCATGCCTGTAATCCCAGCTACTCGGGAGGCTGAGGCAGGAGAATTGCCTGAACCCAGGAGGCGGAGGTTGCGGTGAGCCGAGATCATGCCATTGCACTCCAGCCTGGGTAACAAGAGTGAAACTCCGTCTCAAAAAAAAAAAAGAAAAGAAAAGAAAGTGATTTATTTAAAGAGAGAGAGAAACCAGAGAAGGAGAGAGAAAGAAACAGCTAACTC
>CM052649.1:180914338-180969319 GCA_028533165.1 Leontopithecus rosalia
AAAGATCAGTCATTCCAACGGACGTTTAAAGAAACTCCTCTCATAGGACGAGAACGTGACTGGGGCGGGAGTAAGGGCCAGATTAAAAGACCTCCCGCCCCTCACGTGCGCGGCGGCTTTCCATTTCCGGGATCCCCTCCCATGGCGGCGGGGCAGCTGGCTTTTCTCCGTCCCTCTCTACTTCTCTCTCTCTCTGCCTGATAAATCGCTTTTCTGCAGAAGCTCTTGGGGTCCGATATTTACTTGGAGAGTATCACGGCGCCAGGGCCTCCTACCCATTCTTGGGCGGTCAGGAGCCCAAGGGCCTGAGCACGCCCGGGCACCTCCCGTCGGGGAGCCTCGCCTCGCCCGCGTCCCGCAGCCTGGTTTTTTGGATGAGGCTATGACACGGGCTTGTCAGATGACAGCCGTCTGTTTGGACACAAAAAGGAAGGCCGTGGTGTGTGGCTCACTTCCCACGCTGAACTTGCCCTTTGCCATAGTGAGCTTGGGGTCCTGAGATCCTGTTTTCATTCGCGGAGGCTTGAGTGGTTCCCCGGCAGCCACAGGAGTCGCAGCGCCCGGAAGCTGCCTTTCCCTGGACGCTTTTGGCTCCAGGAACGTGGGTTGAGAGCGTGGAACGTTTCTGCCACAAAAAGAACCGTTCTCGGGAAACTAAGGGAAAGGAAGCTCTGAACGGAGGAAGGTGGATGCACAAGGCCGCGTGACGCTGTGTATCCAAAGTTCAGAAACCACGCTGATTAATCCAAGGACAGGGATGGCTCTTCAGAGGCAGGTAGTGAGCTGGAAGGGACCAGGGGGCAGCAAATGCGGGCGGCGCTCTTGTTATTAGTGATCTGTGTGCCGCTTACATGGGTGGGCTCCCCTTGAGAGCATCCATCCAGTGGGACACTTGCGACTTGACTGCTTTTCCGTGTGTCTGTCATACCTCAATACGTATCTCCCCTGTAAGTTCCAAACCTAAGCTCTGTTGAAAGACGCACTGACAATGTCAATTACCAACTTTGGGACAAGGAGAAGACCAGAAACCATCTCTCCATCTGTACCCTAAAACACGTGCATCATTTTGCTTTTTGTTTTTTGTTTTGAGATGGAGTCTAGCTCTGTTGCCCAGGCTGGAGTGCAGGGGCGCTCACAGCAAGCAAAGAGAAGGCCAAACACCGAGAAAGTCGGAGAAGCTGTGGCAGCCAGGAACAATCACGACTCCGGAAGTCATGAGGAGTGAACCATGGGGTATCCTGGATGAAATCCTGAAAACAGGAAAAGGGCATTAATTAAAAGGTAAGGACCTGTGACTGCAGTATGGACTTTAGCTAATAATAACGTCTTGACATCGGTCATGAATTATGTAGATGTGGCAAAGGAACGTAAGATGTTAATGATGGGGAAATTTGAGTGTGGCGTGTGGGAATTCTGTACTATGTTTGCAATCTTTCTGTAAAGGTAAAACTATACTTTAAATGTTAAATCAGGGTCGGGGCAGTGGCTCACACCTGTAATCCCAGCACCTGGTGAGGCAGAGGCAAGAGGATCACTGGAGGTCAGGAGTTTGAGACTAGCCTGGCCAACATAGTGAGACTCTATCTCTACGAAAAAAAAATTTTAAAAAGTAGCCGGATGTGGTAGTGAACACCTGTAGTCCCAGCTACTTGGGAGGCTGAGGCAGGAGGATTGCCTGAGCCCAGGAGTTTGAGGTTTCAGTGAGTTATGGTGATGTCACTGTACTCCAGCCTGGGTTACAGAGCAAGACTTTTCTCTCCTCCCTCCCCCTCCCCCTCCCCATATGTGTGTGTGTGTGTGTGTGTGTGTGTGTGTGTGTATGTAATCTCTATCTATATATTATCTATATATATATATCATCTATCTACCTACCTACCTATCTATGAGATAGAAAAGTTTTCCAGGCTCACAGTTGTAGAAGCTGGGAGGGCAAGATGAAAACGCTGGCATGGTTGATTTCTGGTGAGAATTGTCTTCCTGATTTGCACTTGGTCATCTTCTTTCTGTGTCTCCCCATTGGGGGGGGGCGGAGAGAGAGAGACAGAGAGAGAGAGATGGAGAGATGGAGCAAGGTGTCTGGTGCCTCTTTGTATTAAGAGCACTAACCCCATCATGACGGACCCACCCTCATTACTTTATCTAAAGCTAATTAGCCCCAAAGACCCCATCTCCAAATACCATCACACTGGGGGTTCAGAAGTTCAGCATATGAATTTTTAGGGAGACACAATTTATTTTTTTAATGTTCTAAAATTATTCATTTATTTATTTTGAGACAGAGTCTTGCTCTGTTGCCCAGGCTGGAGTGCAGTGGTGGCATCTCAGCTCACTCTGTCCTCTGCTTTCTGAGTTCAGCAGGTGATTCTCCTGCCTCAGCCTCCTGAGTAGCTGGAACTACAGGCACCTGCCACCATGCCCAGCTAGTTTTTGTATTTTTAGTAGAGATGGGGTTTTGCCGTGTTGGCCAGGCTGGTCTCAAACTCCTGACCTCGGGTGATCCTCTCAGCTTGGCCTCCCAAAGTGCTGGGATTACAGGTGTGAGCAGCCCATTCATACTCTTTTAATACAGGTTTAGCCTCATTGCGGGGAGAGGGCAAGGGCCCCGGGCCACCTCTCCTGCAGAGGTAGATTATGGCCCAGCTGTGCTTGGGGTGGTTGGGGGGGGCAGTTCTTTGGGGTCTTGTCACCTCCTCCCACCCCAGGTGACATCATAAAGGGTGAAGGTATACTAGTTAGGAAGCAGTAACTGCTCTTCCCTCCCAAGTCATAGCTGTACGTCCTTGGTCCGGTTTCCCTCCCCTCCTGTTCTACAGCATCCAGAGATGCCAGGACCCCAATGCTTCCTTTTGGAGGCATATCTGAGCAGGAGGGACAGAAGAAGGAGACCAGTTTTCTGGGGCTTGTTTAGGGAAATGGAGAGAGAGTGAGGACGACTAGCCTGGGGCCCCAAAGGGGAAAGGGTCCTGGGACACAGGAGCTCCATTGGCAGGTGGCTGGGACCCAGCAGGGCTCTGGGAATGGAGGGAAGACCTTGGGATTGAAATCTAGGGAGATCTGTGGTGGATTTATCCGAGAGCAAGCACTAGGCAGGGGTGTGTCTGTAGGACACTCACTACCTCAGGTGTGTGGCAGGATACCTGCTCCAGCCTCAGCCATCATTCTATAGTGGAGAACCTGCTGACGTAGGAATGAGATTGAGGCATACCTAGGAGGTGAGTTAGGTGAAATGCTGGAGTGAACCAGCATTTCATCAGAGCTGACTCAGGATAACCCTCCAAGAAGCAGAATCTGTAGAAATGGCCAAGAGTAATCCGGAAGGAGCTTGAGATCATGCAGGCCTCCATGATTGACCAACCGGTGCTCATACACACAGGTGGCAGGTGGAGAATGAGCTCTGGGACCATGGCAGGGTGTTCAGAATTCTGTCATTCTTAGCTGTCCCAAACTCCACAATGATGACAATTTCTTTTTATCCTCATGCATTTTACAATAATTGTTGTCAGAGTAACATTTATGCTCGCCAGATCTGGAACAATTACTGTTACTCTTGGAAGGGCTGTTCTCTTGCCTTGTGTTTTAAAGCAGCAACAAGACTACTGTGCTGTTGAATCTTTAACTCCATAATGCGATAGCTGCAGCACACTATTTATAAATGCGTTCATTTCCTTCTGAGGAAAAGATGTGGGTTTGAGACCAGGGGTTCAAGACCAGCCTGGTCAACATAGCAAGATCCCATCTCTACAAAAAAAAATTTTTTTTTGAGACCGAGTTTCGCTCTTGTTACCCAGGCTGGAGTGCAATGGCACCATCTCGGCTCACTGCAACCTCCGCCTCCTGGGTTCAGGCAATTCTCCTGCCTCAGCCTCCTGAGCAGCTGGGATTACAGGCACACGCCACCATGCCCAGCTAATTTTTTGTATTTTTAGTAGAGACGGGGTTTCACCATGTTGACCAGGATGGTCTTGATCTCTTGACCTTGTGATCCACCCTCCTCGGCCTCCCAAAGTGCTGGGATTACAGGCTTGAGCCACCGCACCCGGCCCCCAATTTTTTTTTTTAATTAGCCAGGCAGGCTGGTGGTGGCTCATGCCTGAAATCCCAGCACTTTGGGAGGCTGAGGTGGGTGGATCGAGACCAGCCTGGCCAACATGGTAAAACCCTGTCTTTACTAAAAGTACAAAAAAATTAGGTGTGGTGGTGGCCACCTATAATCCCAGCTACTCAGGAGGCTGAGGGAGGAGAATTGCTTGAAGCTGGGAGGCAGGGATTGCAGTGAGCCAAGATTGTGCCACTTTACTCCAGCCTGGGTGACAGAGCAACACTTTGTCAAAAAAAGAAAAAAATAGCCAGGCATGGTGGTAGGCACCTGTAATCCCAGCTACTAGGGAAGCTGAGATGGGAGGATCTAAAAAATATGGGTTTTTGGTTTAGCTTGACTGGAGACCCTGGTTCTTTGATGGAGTAGGAGGTGATACGTAGTGTGTGACATGTTGAAAACCACTGAAGAATTCCAAATTACTCAGTCACCACTTGAGAAGACTGCAGAGTGGCAGGGCTGGGATGAGATCTGTGCACACTGAACACCTGGTTCATAGTAGGTAGGCAGTTCAAGATGCTTAAACCATTGGACTGAGCTCTTGACTGCTGACTTCCAGTCTGGAGTAATGTCTGGCAAATCCCAGAGAATAAAATGGCAGCCTTCTCCAGGGCACGAGGCTGCACAAGGCTTGGGTGAGTGTGGACGGGTGCAAAGATAGCTGTGCACCCAGCACCTGGGTTTGTGTTCCGGAGACCCCATGGCCCTCTCATCTTAGCCATCAGATCCATCAGATCCATTCCTTTCCTTTCTGGCTCCTTTTTCCCCAGTTGCTTCTTTGCACATCAGGCTGAGCCCCAGCCTGCCCCTGTTCAGGTCCATCCCATGGTTTCTTTACATGACATCCTGGGGATCTTTCTGGAGTTTGGGGTCATTTGAATGTGCAGGTGACTCAGAAGGCTTTTCTACCAGGAGAGGAGTTTGCAGGTGTCAGCACGGCATTGGGGAGCACAAGCAGCAGAGGGGAAAAGGAGTGTAATGCTGATAGGTTTTTTCATCAAAATATTTCCCCCCCCAATCTTTTTTTTTCCTAGACAGACTCACTGTGTCAGCCAGGCTGGAGTGCAGTGGCACCATCTCGACTCACTGCAACCTCCACCTCCCAGGTTCAAGTGATTCTTCTGCCTCAGCCTCCTGAGTAGCAAGTACAGGCACGTAATCCCAGTAGCCACCATGCCTGGCTAATTTTTGTATTTTTAGTAGAGATGGGGTTTCACCATGTTGGCCAGGCTGGTCTCGATCTCCTGACCTTGTGACCCACCCACCTCAGCCTCCCAAAGTGCTGGGATTACAGGCATGAGCCACCATGCCCAGCCATTTTCTTTTTCTTTTTTTAAAGGACAGAATCTTGTTCTGTTGCCCAGGCTGGGGTGCAGTGGTGCAATCATAGCTCACTGCATCTTCGAACTCCTGGGCTCAAGTGATCCTCCCATCTCAATTTCCCAGGTAGCTGGGACTACAGGTGGGGGCCACCATGCCTGGGTAAGTTTTGAATTTTTTTTTTTTTTATAGAGACAGGATCTGGCTATGTTGCCCAGGCTGGTCTTGAACTCCTGACCTGAAGTGATCCTCCTGCCTTGGTCTCCCAAAGTGCTGGGATTACAGATGTGAGCCACCATATGCCTGGTCTTTCTTGTTTTCCTTCTTCTTATTATTAAAGTAAACTATTTGAAAGACAGCAACCTGGGAATTTTTGAGAGCCTTGTTGCTTGCCGATGGTCCACTTGGAGAGACCGTTGTCATGGCCAAAAGCGTGCTCCTAAGGTGCACTGGAGCTTGTATTGGTCACCAGTTGTACACATCTCTTTCCGACTCCACCTTCCGTAATGTCATGCTGGGAGTGGGAATATTGGCACCACAGATATTTGCAAACACCAGGAACCAGCCACCCACCCAGAGCCAGTTGTTAAACTGCTACCAGCACACCACTGCTTCTAACTAACCTCCTTAACCACCTCTTTCTGCAAAGCAGTGCTCTTTCCTCTGTAACCCCCCCTGACCAGTGCCTTCGTCCCTGCGACGTTCACAGCTGTTCCAATCAGGGAAACTGTATGCTTATCAAGAGTCAATTACACTTGTCCCCAAACCTGTTCATGCAAATATATTTCTTATGGCAATCACAGAATTAGGTAAATATTGCGGTACTGATGGAGTGTATAAAAGTAATAGAGTTGTCATTTCTAGGAAAATTAAGTTGAATGCTTGGGAAAGACTTAATAAAGGCAAATTGCTTAACAACCGCTGTCAAATTAAGTGCAGCCAGAGCAACTGTAAAATTTGGGGAATGATTATATCAATCTGGGAGGATTCTGGGCTTCAGCTGCTCTTTTTTTAAATTATACTTTAAGTTCTGGGGTACGTGTGCAGATCAGTTGCTCTTAAGTGTCTTTAAGATCTTGCTCCATTTCAAGTAAATAAAACAAGAGATTTGAAAATAAGGCAGAAATTCAAGTAGCGAGCATGTACCCGAAGAATGGATGCATATTTATATGTATTAAGCTAATCTATGACACAGCAGGTGCTTTTATCATCTTTTTATGACTCCACACTCTCACCCACTTTTTGCTAATGATGGGCCATCAGTCTCCATCTTACTGGCTAAGAGGCTTTTACTGTAACTTGTGCTGGCCAATCATTTCAGGGACATACAGTTTTGTTTTAGCTGAAGACCTAGCCACATAGTCTTAGCTCTGTCATCTCAAGGGTTTCTACTCGTAAACTACATGGTTCAACCTGAGACCAGAGAAACAACCAATAGGATGTATGTGTGTGTGATTGTCTATCTGCCTGCCTATCATCTGTCTATCTCCCTGTCCACCTATGGTCTCTATCATCTGTCTGTCATGTCTATCTACTATCTATCTAATCTATTCATCATCTCTATCATCTAATCTATTATGTTCATCTATCATCTCTACCATCTGTTTATTATCTATCTATCATCTCTGTCACCTACCTAGCAATCATCTCTATTATCTATTGCCACTTAATCTATCATCTCTATCATCTGTGTCCGTCATCTATCTATCACCTCTGTCATCTAGCTAATCTGTCATCTCTCTCATCTTTATTATCTATCATCTCCTCTATTATCTATCATCTCGATCAATTATCCATTCATCTATGTATCTGTCAATTATCTATCCATTCATTTGTGTGTGTGTGTATGTATGTATGTATGTGTGTATCTACCTACCTACCTACCTACCTACCTACTGAGAGATTTATTTTAAGGAATTGGCCCATGGATTTTGGAGGCTGGCAAGTCTAAAATTTATAGGATAAGCTGGCAGACTTGAGACTGTCAGGAAAGGGTTGATATTGCAGCTCAAGTTCAAAGACAGTCTGGAAGCAGAATTCCCTGTTCTTCTGGGGTCGGGAAATATATTTTTTTCTCTTAAGGCGTTCAGTGGATTGGATGAGACCCACCAAATCCTGGAGGGCAATTCGCCTTACTCAAGGCCTATTAGAGTTTAATGTTAATCTCATCTAAAAATACCTTCACAGCAACATCTAAACTAGCGTTTGATCAAATATTTGGTACCACAGCCTAATTAAGTTGACACATAGAATTAACCGTCATACTGACATTTTAGCTTCCCCATCCACTTCTTCTTTACTTGTGTGCCAGTTTGCTTTTCTCATATGCCCAGCTCCAGCTTCTACCACGCCTTTCATGCCTTTGCTCACACTGCTTCTCCCTTCCCTTCCTTCCCCTCCCTCCCTCTTTCCCTCTTTCTCTTTCTTTCTTTGTGGAGTTTTGCTCTTGTTGACCAGGCTGGAGGTTTAGCTCACTGCAACCTCCGCCCCTTGGGTTCAACCAATTCTCCTGCCTCAGCCTCCTGAGTAGCTGGGATTATAGGTGCCCACCACCATGCCCAGCTAATTTGTATGTTTTTAGTAGAGACAGGTTTTTGCCGCATTGGCCAGGCTGGTCTTGAACTCCTGATCTCAGGTGATCCACCTGGCTCAGCCTTCCAAAGTGCTAGGATTACAGGTGCAAGCCACCACACCTGACCCTCTTTCTTTTATTTTGGAGGCAGAGGCTTGCTCCATTGCCTGGGCTGGAGTGCAGTGGCATAATAATAGCTCACTGCAGCCTCAAACTCCCCACGCAGTCATCTTGCCTCAGCCTCCCCCGAGTAACTGGGACTATAGGCATGCACTACAATGCCTGGCTTTTTTTTTCGGTAGAGAAGGAGTCTCACTATATTGCCCAGGCTGGTCTCGAACTCCTGGCCTCAAGCAGTCCTCTCACCTCTACCTCCCAAAGTGCTGTGGTTACAGGCATGAGACACCACACCCAGCCACTGCTTCTTTCTGCACTGCCTTCCCGAGTCCTCTGTGCAGGCTAACGTCCTATTCTTCCAAACCTAACTCTGTCATCTCTTTCTTCATGAAGATGGCCTTTATTCCAGACTAGAAGTCATCTCAGGCTCACTGGCATTCCCAGATTATGTGATCTGTTTTACTAATGATGTGGATTATTTCTTAGGAAAAATGAGTTATTTTGCTTATATAATTGGGGATCCATAGGAACCTTGGAAATCCTGGCATCTACCTACCCCTTTGATTTTGTAAATAAGAAAGCTGGGCTGGAGCTCTTAGGTGACTAGCTTAAGGTGACACAAAGAGCAATAATGGAGAGTGATGTTAAGCTTGTAAATACCACCTCCTTTGCAGAGGTCAGTCTGCACTGGAGCCCATTCACTGGGCTTTCACACAGTAGGTGTGCATACATGTTTTTGAAGATTAGCTTTTTTTTATTAAAATCTAGAGGCACCATTTAGTTAATAGCTCAGATTGTAAAGAAATGTATATTAATTGAAGATAATTTGGAAAATACAAAACAGCATAAAGAAGAAACTATAAGTGGGATGCAGTGGCTCATGCCTGTGATCTTAGCACTTTGGGAGGCTGAGATGGGCAGATCACTTGAGGTCAGCCATTCTAGACCAGCTTGGATAACATGGTGAAACCTTGTCTCTATGAAAAATACAAAAATTAGCTAGGTGTGGTGGTGGAAACCTGTAATCCCAGTTACCCAGCAGGCTAAGGCAGGAGAATTGCTTGAACCTGGAAGGCGGAGGTTGCAGCGAGCTAAGATCATGCCACTGCACTCCAGCCTGGGCGACAGAATGAGACTCTGTCTCAAGGAGGAGGAGAAGGAGGAAGGAAGAAAGAAAGAAGGGGGAGGGTGAGGGGGAGAAGCAGGGGGAAAGAAGAAGAAGAAGAAGAAACAACTATAAGTCACATTTGTCTTGCTATTCCAAGATAAGATTTTTTTTTTTAAACACAGGGTTTTACTCTGTCTCCCAGGCTATAGTGGTGCAATCACAGCTCACTGTAGCCTCCACCTCCCAGGCTTATATAGTCTTCCCACCTCAGTCTCCTGAGTAGCTGGGACTACAGGCATGCAACACCATGCCAAGCTTATCCAAGCTTATTAAAAACATTTTTTTTTTCCTAGAGATGGGGGCTGTTACATTGCGCATGCTGGTTTCAAACTCCCGAGCACAAGCAATCCTCCTGCCTTAGCCTCCCAAAGTGCTGAGATTATAGGCATGAACCATTGAAACTGGCCCAAGATTAAAATTTTTAATATTTATGATTATTTCCTTCAGATTGTATTTAAAGAAAAAGACATCAAACAAATTGGTATCATGCATTGATTAGATACTCGAAGGAGAAGTGCTTTTTTTTTTTGAGATGGAGGAGTCTTGCTATCACCCAGGCTGGAGTGCTGGGGCACGATTTCAGCTCACTACAACCTCTGCCTCCGGGGTGCAATCGTTTCTTGTGCCTCAGCCTCCTGAGTAGCTGGGATTACAGTTGCCTGCCACCATGCCCAGCTAATTTTTCTTTTTTTGTAGAGATGGGGTTTTGCCACGTTGGCCAGGCTGGTCTTGAACTCCTGACCTCAAGTGATCTACCTGCCTTGGCCTCCTAAAGCCCTGGGATTATGGGTGTAAGCCACCACACCTGGCTGGAGGAGCTTTTTGATTGAGCAGAGGAAAGGAAGCATTCCAAATAGTGTCTCTGATTCCCATCCAACGATTTATCTACTCAGGAAGTAAGAACCTTTCAGGGTAGGCTTTACATTTGGCACTAGACGTACAGAGATGAAGTACAGATTGCAGGTACCAGTGCTTGAACCTTTCAGAATCTAGTGGAGGAAACAGATGTGTAAACAGAATCATAATGCAGGCTGACAATAGGAAGATAAACAATTTAGCGCAGCCTATAATTACACGCAACGTTACATGGCATGGGTTTTATGACCTGCAGTGGCGTGCTGTAGTCGTTTATAATTTCTGGTATCAAACAGAAAGCCACATAACAATGACCAGGGAAACTTCCTTTAAAGGTGATTGTTCATAAAGGGGAAATAACTGGAAATTTCGCAAACCTGTAATTACAAAAGCGGGAAAGGTTACTATGGTATATTTTATAACTGTAATCAAAAAAGCTACAGCGGGACTTTTAAAAGGTGCCTTTAATTAACTCCATTAAAGGTTGCTGTCTGGGATGAAAGATAGAACAACCTGAAATTACAGCTAATGAGAAGTGTAAGGGGGTCTGAGATTGGGTGTTCGGCAAATCGGCATCAAACTCGAATCCAGGTGTCTCTTGTCTCTGTTGCGTTCTGTGGTAGGATTCAGCGATCAGCGGTGACAGTCGGTTTCGGTATGATTGTCCTAACCATATGCAATGGCTTCTTAGGATTAAGAATGATACTGTGCACTATTGAACTACTTTAAATATGCACTGGACTTTGGCCGTCATTCTATTCATTTCGTTTTCATTTCAGCCTGTCAGGTTAGTTTTTACTGAATTTGATGACTTCCACTCTATGGGATACTGGGGGTGCTGTCAGAGAGACGGGCTGTCAACATGACTGCAGTGAAGGCGGGGCATGGATCCTGGGAGAAACCAGTGGATGTGGGACTGCGGTCTCCCAGGACAGCGCCAGGGTTTCAGATGCCGCCTGCTTCTGGAGATGATGAGAGTAATTGGTCTCACTGTGAGTGGCATGGGAATGTGTTTAAGTGTCAGCAGAGGTGGCCTGGAGTAACTTCTAGTCCATCGGTGAGAACAGCAGTGGCTTGTCCCTGGGGGAAATGCAATTCTTCCCAGTGAGATGGAGTCCAGCAAAGTGTGCTGCCCGTGCCTTGACAGTGGGCATGTCACATCCCCATCCTGGTCCTCATTTTCCTCTTCTGCAAGATGGCCACATTCAATAAGATGATGTTTCTGCCTCTTTCTAGCTCTAAAACACCGAGAAGTCACCTTGGGTTTGGACATGGCTTGGAAGGGGTGCTGTCTGAGTGGAGGCTGGAGCATTGTGTAAACCCCTCTGGTCTCTCTCTCTTACTAAGGGTGACTGTCACTCACTTTTTTTTTTTGAGACAGAGTCTTGGTCTGTCACTCAAGCTAGAGTGCAGTAGCATGATCTCAGCTCACTACAACCTCTTCCTCCCAGGTTCAAGAGATTCTCATGCCTCAGCCTCCAAGGTAGCTGGCATTACAGATGTGTGCCACCACATCTGGTTAATTTTTGGATTTTTTGGTAGAGACCAGGTTTCGCCACATTGGCCAGGCTGGTCTCGAACTCCTGACCTCAAGCGATCCACTTGTCTTGGCCTCCCAAAGTGCTGGGATTACAGGTGTGAACCACTGCACCCGGCCACCATTCACTTTTTCACCATGGTGGCCATCCACATCTACTCTCCTACCCCTTCTTCCAGGCTCCAGTGCTGCTTTTCCATGATACTCCATGCCTCTCAAAATTGATAGCTTCAGACCTTTCTGCAGAGACAAGGTGGTATTCACCAAATCCTGATTTCTTCTGCTCTTCCCCAACAGGCAGGAGCACATTTCCTGACTTCCTTGCTGGTAGGTTGAGATCATGTGACTGAGTTTTAGTTCAGGAGGATTGGTAGTAGGTAGGTGCAGATCCTTGCTGGGAAGTTGAGATCATGTGACTGAGTTGTAGTTCAGGAGGATTGGTAGTAGGTAGGTGAAGATCACGTGACTGAGTTCCTGCTCAGGAGGGTTTGGGAAGAAGTCAGTTATGTCCTTCTAGTCTTGACTTGTAAAAGCTGTGCAACCCTCCAACTCTCTGCCTCTGCAATGGGGAACTAAGCCACATACAGATTGGCAGAATCTGGCACTTTCCCACCCAAAAGCAGAATGATTAGGGCAAAATTCAAGAGTTGTTCCCCCAAAAAATCAGGGCAAATCTTAGTTTTTTTCTCTAAGTTCCAGGTCCTGCCCTTGAGTCTTCAAAGGGAAAAGGGGTTCTATGGAGTGGATTGAGCAGGAAAGGAGTTACTTATAACTTACCCACAAAAACACTTTGGCAGCTCCTCAATTAATTAGACATAGAATTACCATCTGACTCGGCAATTTCATCCCTAGGTATATACCCCAAATAAATGAAAACCGGATGGTCATATGAAAACGTGCATGAAAATATTCACAGTGGCACTACTCACGTTAGCCAAAAAGATGAAACAGCCCGGATGTCAATGAATGAATGAATGAATTAATTAATACAATAGACACTGCACATCCATAACAGGGAATGAAGTACCCTTGCATGCTACCTCACTGATGGACCTTGAAAACATGCTAAGTGAAAAAAGCCAGACACAAAAGGCCACATATTGTGTGGTTCACTTAATATCAAATATTAATCTAGAGAGACAGAAAGCAGATTAGTGGTTGCCAGGAAGTTGGGGAGGGAACATAGGAAGTGATTATGTAATAGGCATAAGGTTTCCACTTGGGGTAATGAAAATGTTCTTGGTGATGCTTATATAACACTGCAGACATACTTTGCACCGCTGACTTCTTCACTTTAAAATGATTGCAAGGGCACATTTTATGTTGTGCATGTTTTTATCACAATAAAAAGAATCTATAATGTTTTGAACCAAAGAGGAGGGAAATAAACCCAACAAAACTGTGGCTGGAAGGCAAGTCAAGGTCAAAAGCACTCATGGGCTTAAAGGTCAAGAAGATGAGATGAGAAGTCACGGAACAATGAGAGACTATGAAAGGTGGAGGTGGGGAGCAGGTTAGACATGGGGGGCACTTGGGGACTGATGTGGAATGACTCTTGTTAGTGGGGACGTGGAGGGGTTGGAGAGAGACTCAGAAAACATTGAGGTGCTCTGGGTAACAGGGTGTAAGTGCATTTGAGGTTGCATTTGAGGTTGAGGCTTCTGAATCCACCAGGAGCAGAAAATTAGCAAAGGGTGTCTCTAAAATCTTTTTTCTTTTGAATAACTCTTAAAAACATTCCAGAAAGGGTCCTATGGCTGCACCTGTGCCCTGTTTCATTCTCTTTTGCCTAACCTGGTCCATCCCATCCTCCTTCCATTCTGCCTTCTGCATCTCCCACTTCACTGTCTGTATTGGTGCCTTCCCTTCGGTAAATGAACATGTGCTGGCCGAGACCATCTTAAGTAAACTCAGCCTACCTGGAGATGCCACAGAGGAGGTGACATCTAAGCTGGGTCTTGAGGATGGTATGATTTTACTTAGTGGGGAGGAAAAAGGACGTTTCAAGCAGAGGGAAGTGCAGGCTTGGGAAGGGCAATGGTGAGTGAGTTGAGGGTGTGCCTGGAGCAAAGAGTGTAGGCAGCCGCAGTCCCGGCTGTGAAGTAGCCATGGCCATGTGGTAAAAAGGCTCGCTGTGTTATGTTCATGTGACAGTGGTATCTGTTCCTATCTTTCAGCTCAGTGTTTACCCGCACAGTTTAGAATATTCCAACAGTACAGAGCTTGAACCTCAGCACCCAATCCAACAAGCAACCAGGGAAATCAATGCACAGTGTCTCCAAAGTGCACATCTGGTTGAAATGCTGACTCGCATCATGGCCCAGGAGTGTATATTTTGGCAGAGATATGGTCTTGCTATGTTGCCCAGGGTCAAGCAGTCCTCCTGCCTTGGCCTCCTAAAATGTTGGGATTACAGGCATGAGCGTCTCAGCCAGACTCTTTCTACCTTTCCTATTGGACAATGGCACTGAACTGGTTGACCCCAAGGAGGTCAGACTTGATACCCAAGAGGCTTATTCACAAGCTTCTCACTGGAATCACACACATTCCCAGGACCAGCCCATGGGGTTCTCTGCTACCCCGGTGACTGAAGTCGAGACCAAAAAGAGTTTTCACTGTCAACAGGAATGCTGCTATCCCAGGGAATTCAGTTTATCCCATAGCAAATGGAAAACCACTGAGGACTTTAAAGTACAGCAGTGACAAGAGCAGAATTACAGAACAGAAAGAATCCTGATGGTCACTTAGAGCAAGGCTCAAAGGTCAGCAAGAGTCTTTTTTTTTTTTGGTCAAGGGTCCCATTGTAAATGTTTTACCTTTGCAGGCATACAGTATGATATGGTCTGCTCTGTGTCCCTGCCCAAACCTCATGCTGAATTGTAGTTTCCAAAGTTGGAAGAGGGACCCGGTGGGAGATGATTGGATCATGGGGGCAGATTTCCCCTTTTCTCTTCTAGTGATAGTGAGTGAGTTCTCATGAGATCTGGTTGTTTGAAAGTGTGTAGCACTCCTCCCTTTGTGCATGCACGCTCCCCCTCCCCCTCCCCCTCCCCTCCTGTCACCTTGTGAATACATACCTGCTTCCCTTCACCTTCTACCATGACTGTAAGTTTCCTGAGGCCTCCAAGCCATGCTTCCTGTACAGCCTGCAGAACTGTGAGTCAATGAAACCTCTTTTCCTCATAGGTTATCCAGTCTCTGGTAGTTCCTTATAGCAGAACAGACTAATATACAGTCTCTGTCACACCTCCTCCTCTACACCGGTGTGGCATGCAAGCATCCATAGACTATATGTAAATGAGTGGGTGTGGCTGTGTTTCAGTAAAGCTTTATTTATAACATAGGCTGTAGGCTGGATTTGGCCTGAGGGCTATAGTCTGTGAGCCCTGGTATAGGATGGATGGGAGAAGGTGAAGGTCAGAAACACAGGAAGCAATAAAGCTATAGCAGACATCTGTTTCATCTTATGTTTGGTTTCCATTGTTGTCCAGACTCTACTCACTTTTTCTGGGTAATGGTATCTTACTTTTCCACTAAAGATCAGTCTCTCTACCACTCGTAGCCCATGTGCTTCAGGTACCGTTGGCTGCACATTCCTTTCCGCATAGGCATATGACCAAGGCTTGCATGATTAGAGGATTGCATTTTCCTGGCCATAGGATTGACACATGGGAAGTCCTGGGATCCAGTCAGAGTGAATGAGATGGGAGTGTAGACACACTCTCATCCATGGGCCTGACCCTAGGAGGACATGACTGTGGAGACTCTGACATCTCACCACTAAGTGAAGCTTAAGACTGAAACCACCACAGGGAAGAAACAGGCCCATCTGAGAGCTAAAGAGGTGTATGTTAAAACTGGAGGAGCACTGACTTCCTGACTGATTTTTCCAAAGGTGTCTTCAGTCATCTTTTGGGTCTAGATGGTCCTTTGCTCAAGCAAAGCCATCAAGGTGTGGCTTTAGGCCAGGTGCGGTGGCTCATGCCTATAATCCCAGCATTTTGGGAGGCTGAGGAGGGTGGATCACTTGAGGTTGGGAGTTTGAGACCAGCCTGGCCAACATCGTGAAAGCTGACTCTACAAAAAATTAGCTGGGTGTGGTGTTGTACACCTGTAACCCCAGCTATTCAGGAGGCTGAGACATGAGAATCGCTTGAACCTGGGAGGTGGAGGTTGCAGTGAGCCGAGATCGTGCCACTGCACTCCAGCTTGGGTGACAGAGACTCAGTCTCAAAACAAAAAAACAAGAAGTGGTTTTGGGTTAGGTATAAGCTCACTTCCTCAAAATCTGCTGTACCATAAGCATATCTAATTATGGAAATAAAATCCATCATACTTGCCCTCCCAAATATTATACAGGGTCATATATAGAAGGGAGCAGGGATCTTGGGGTGATCTTAGAGTTTTGCTTGCACCAGAGGATTGTAACACTTATCTTGCAGGATTGTGGTGGGAAATAAATCTTTCTGGGGGATTGAGAGGCTTGAGAAAATGTGGCTTCTTTGGACCTCAGCTGCTCTACGTGATTGGAAAAAAGTGGGCAGGCATCATAGGTGGAGGGTATTGCTCTAGGTTTTGTCCTTCAGAAAACTTGCATCTGTAAGCAGGGTTTGAGCCGTATTTATACTCGATAATCACATTTCCTCGTGAAAAGACATAGGAGATTTTAGGTACGGGTATGGGACAGAGAGGGATGGATAGGGGAGGCTTGACTTGTGCCTATCAATGGGACCTAGAAGCTGAGGACAGCTTTCACGAGGGGTTGTGTGAGACTCTAGGTGAGTCATGCCACTTTAGAGACTGAATGACAAAGTGCGGTTTGCAGTTATCAAGGCAGTTGTTGTTCTTGGACCTTGGTCTTGGGAAAACTGGAGCTGGTGCCATGAGACCTTCTCAAGGAGGACTTTCTTAGTTGAGGCAGCAGAAAGGAGCACCTGATGCAGACCCCCAGGTAGAAGAACCAGAACGTTCTCTCCACTCACCTTGGGTCTCTCAAGAATATTCAGTAGGTTGTCAAAGGGCCCCTAAGACCCTGCATGGGCAGATAGAACTCCATACTATTATTATTAATGGAAATGGGACCTCAGCTTATAGATACTGGGGATCTAAACGTATCCACGAATATGGAAGAACTCACGCTAAGACCTGACACATTCTATCTTGTAAATATTGAATGAACATAAGAAAGAGAACCTATAACTAGCGGTTTCCTGTCCCAAAGGTTCATCTCTGTAAGCCTGTAGTAAAACAAGTGGCAATGTGCATCTACCAAATGCCTTCATTGTAGGTGTCAAAGAGAGTTGTCTGCCTCTGAGCATTCACAGAGAAGGCGGAAAAGGGAGAAGAACATCCCTTTCAGATGGGAGCTGGGAGACGTCGGCCCAGGGTTCCTTTCTTCCTCCCTCCTGCAGGTAGCAACGGGTCTTCAGCTGCATCATAAAAGCTGAAATGTGTTGGCTCAGAGGGCTTCATAATTTGATCACATAATTACGTGGAGAGAGGGGTCGTTGCTTTATGGAGATCCGCTTCATGGGTGTCCTTTCAATTAGCAGGTAGTTCTGGGTCGTCATGGAAAACAGGCACGATGCCATGCGTTTGCAACATCTTTAAAGATGAGGCTTTACAGGCTGGTTTTCGGGTTGATTTTTATTTATTTGTTTGTCTCTGGTAATATTGTTACAGAATTCTGCGAGGCTCTCACCTTTCTCTTGCTTTACCTCTTTGGAGAGTAAATAAACTTCAAAGGATGCGGGTTCTCATTTCTGGTTCAATTCTAAGCCTTTGGCTCTGACCCTTTTTCTCCATCCTAACCAAAGCTTTCACTGTCGGGGAGACGCTGGGCTCAGAGGCTCCAGGTGAGGGTGCTTGGCAGTGACTGGCAGGTTCCTTCTCTCGGCTGGACCTGTGAACTGTCCTCCTGGCTTCCTACATGCAGCTCTTGGAAGCTGCTGGCTCAGCTGAAGAATAAAATACTCAGTAAGGAGAGAGATCTGTTCTTGGTGGTTTTTTTTTTTTTTGTTGTTGTTGTTTTTTGAGATGGAGTCTCGCTCTGTCACCCAGGCTGAAGTGCAGTGGTGTGATCTTGGCTCACTGCATCCTCTGCCTCCCAGGTTCAAGCGATTCACCTGCCTCAGTCTCCTGAGTAGCTGGGAATACAGGCGCCTGCCACCACACCCGGCTAATTTTTTGTATTTTTAGTAGAGAAGGGGTTTCACCATATTGGCCAGGCTCGTCTCGAACTAACCTCAAGTGATATTCCTGCCTCAGCCTCCCAAAGTGAAAGGTCTGTTCTTTAATCTGGGGGCTCCAGGGCTGCAGGGCTGCGGACCTGATAACTTCCAAATGTGCTCAGAAGGTCCTTCGTCAGAGCACAGGGGGCTGACGGTGTCTGCTGTGATGCTGGGCCAGCATCTTCAGGCGAACATCTGAAAGGGATGTTCTTCTCCCGTTTCTGCATTCCCTTTGAACGATCAGGGTCAGACAGTTCTCTTTGACATAGAGAACGCAGGCATTTGCTAGATTCGCATTGCCACTTGTTTTGCTACAGGCTTACAGAGATGAACTTTTAAGGGAGAAAATAAAGATGAACCTTTGAGAGAGAAAGGAGAGCAGGCTGCCTTTCTAACCAGTTGGCCCGCCTAGCCAGCCTCTCTCTTACTTTTTTTATAATACGAAAAGACATTTTTTTATTATTACTTTATAACTTCAGTGAGCACACGAGATTGCATTTTTCTCAAATGGAAAATGAGGCACATTTCCCTTTTTTAAAAAATTTCCAACTTTTATTTTAAGTTAGGGGTCGACGTGCAGGATGTGCAGGTTTGTTACGTAGGTAAATGTGTGCTATGGTGCTTTGCTGCACAGATCTCTCATCAGCTAGGTATTAAGCCCAGCCTCTATTAGCTATTCTTCCTGACCCTATGCCTCCTCCCACATATTTCTCTCTGATTCCCCCGAAAACCTTCACATCATTTGTCTTTTAAAGGGTTCAGTTTCTTATGACACCTGTGATACTTACAATACTTACAAGTGATAAATGTTGCTAGGTTGTTCTATCATGAGTCCAGGTTCTAGACGTTCACCTTTTTCTTATGAAGAAGGGGCATGTACTGAAGGGAGCAGGGATCTTGGGGGCAATGTTAGAATCTGCTTGTACCAGGGGATTATAACAGGATTATTTCCTGTGTACTCTAAAATTTAAAGGACATAGGGGATCACTTATTCCCACTGCCCCAATCCACTCAGAAAGACTGTGAGGTCCAGGGAACAAGAGACCCACTTGAGGTCACTTTAAGAGTTGGATTTGGCTGGGTGTGGTGGCTCACGCCCATAATCCCAGCACTTTGGGAGGCTGAGGCGGGTGGATCACAAGGTCAAGAGATTGAGACCATCCTGGTCAACATGGTGAAACCCCGTCTCTACTGAAAATATAAAAATTAGCCCGGCATGGTGGCGGTGCCTGTAGTTCCAGCTATTCAGGAAGCTGAGGCAGGAGAATCGCTTGAACCCAGGAGGCAGAGGTTGCACTGAGCCGAGATCGCGCCATTGCACTCCAGCCTGGTGACAGAGCAAGACTCAGTCTCAATAAAAGAGAGAAAGAATTGGCTGCAGAGCAAGAAATAACATCTAGGTTCCTGGATTTCCAGCCCAGGATTTAAAAACAAAACAAAATTTTAAAAAACTCATCAAGCTGGAAGTAGCAGACATTTTTCTGTTTTCTTGTAAATAATTGGGGGGGAGGGGAATACAACAAAACAGTATTTCTTTACTAAATATTGACGTTGTAGCTGCTACTTAAGGAAGATTGCATGTGATGACTTCAGTTAGCTTCTCTGTGTGCCTTTAGAAGCTGGTTTTTCTTTTTCTTTTTTTTTTTTTTAAAAAAAAGAACAGGATTGTAGCGTGTTATTAACACTGACAGCTCCAGTATTCACATTGAGCTTCTGAAGGCGTCAGGGGGAGATCTCCTGATCTATCCACGTAATCGCCCCAACGTGCATGACACTGATTTCAGAGGGGACCTGCAGACACTTCTGTTTGGGCTTTCCATCAGAAACATTCTGCGCGTCCGAAGTGGTTGTTCCATCCATCGGTGCCTCCTGTGCGTCCGTGCCCCTTGTACCATGACAGAACAGAAAGCAGTGGGTGAAAGGCTGTGCTCTCTTGTGGGTAGAGGGAGGATTTCAGCTGGAGGAGGCCCACAAAGCCTGCCTCTGAAAAGGAATTCCAGGGATCAGGCCATCTTAGATTCACAGAGCCAACACGGTGAAGCCCCATCTCTACTAAAAATACAAAAATTAGCTGAGCGTGGTGGCACATGCCTGTAGTCTCAGTTACTCAGGAGGCTGAGGCAGAAGAATTGCTTGAACCTGGGAGGTGGAGGTTGCCGTGAGCTGAGATTGTGCCACTGCACTCCAGCCTGGGCAACAAAGCAAGACTCTATCTCAAAGAAAAAAAAAAAGAAAAAAGAAATAAAGAAAAGCAACGTTGAATATATCCAGTGCTTTCCATGTGATAGGCCTTATGCTTTGGGCCTGACGGGCAGGATCTTACTTCCCACTGCAATCCTGCAAGTTACGTGTTACCATCCCTCGGTGCAAGCAAAATTCTAAGATTGCCCCAAGATCCCTGCTCCCTTCCCAATAATATTTGGGAGTGTATGATAGATTTTATTTCCATGATTGGTTATGTTTATGACACAGTAGACATTAAGGAAGTGAGCTTATCAGGGTGGGTCTAAGCTAATCACGTGAGCACACATTTCATTTGTTTGTTTTTGAGATGGGGGGGCCTTGCTCTTTTGCCCAGGCCGGTGTGCAGTGGTGTGATCTTGGCTCACTGCAGCCTCAAATACCTGGGCTGAAGAGATCCTCCCACCTCAGCCTCCTGAGTAGCTGAGACGACAGGCGCACACCACTATACCGGGCTAAGTTAAAAAAAATTTTTTTTTAATTATACTTTAAGTTCTAAGGTACGTGCATAGAATGTGCAGGACTGTTACATAGTTATGCACGTGCCATGGTGGTTTGCTGCATCCATCACCCCGTCGTCCACATTAGATAGTTCTCCTAATGCTATCCCTCCCTAAGCCCCCCACACCCTGTTCTCCCTTTCCTAGCCCCCTACCCGCCAACAGGCCCCAGTGTGTAATGTTCCCCTCCCTATGGCCATGTGATCTCATTGTTCAACTCCCACTTATAAGTGAGAACATGCAGTGTTTGGTTTTCTGTTCTTGTGTTAGTTTGCTGAGAATGATGGTTTCCAGCTTCATCCATGTTCCTGCAAAGGACATGAACTCATCCTTTTTTATGGCTGCATAGTATTCCATGGTGTATATGTGCCACATGTTCTTTATCCAGTCTATCATTGATGGGCATTTGGGGTGGTTTCAAGTCTTTGCTGTTGTGAACAGTACCACACTAAATGTATGTGTGCATGTGTCTTTATAATACAATGATTTATAATCCTTTGGGTACATACCCAGTAATGGGATTGCTGGGTCAAATGGTATTTCTAGTTCTAGATAGAGATGGGGTTTCAACATGTTTCCCAGGCTGGTCTTGAGTTCCTGGGCTCAAACGATCCTCCCACCTTGGCCTCCCAAAAGTGCATGAGCCACACTATGCCAACCTCAAGCATTTTTTTTTAAACATAAACTCATTTGGGTCTATATGACAGACTAGATAATTCATAAATGCAAAGTGTGAGAGGAAGTGGACATGAGGAAAATTCTTCTGCTGGCTTTGAAGACGGGGTAGGGCACATGGCATGAATCTGAGAGCATTCTCTTGCAGTGGGAGTGACTCCTGGCCAGGAGCTGGGAGGAGGACAGGGACCACAGTGCTACAGAGGCCAGAAACTGAATTTCTCAACAACCTGAAGGAGCTTGGATGAGGACCTAGAGCTCCAGATGACAGTGCAGCTGTCAATCTCTTGATGTTGGCTTTGTGAGATCCCAGGCAGAGAGGCCAGCCACTCTGTCTGGACTTTTGATCTACAAGGCTTCAAGCAATCAGTGAATGTTGTCTTAAGCTGTGAAGTGTATGGTGATTTGTGACATACGACAACAGAAAGCTAATATACTCTAACCAGCCATGGCAGCTCACACCTGTAATCCCGTCTCTACTAAAAATACACAAATTAGCTGGGCATAGTGGTGAGTACCTGTAATCTCAGCCACTGGCGAGGCTGAGGCAGGTGAATTGCTTGAACTTGGGAGGCGGAGATTTCAGTGAGCCAAGATTGCACCAGTGCTCTCCAGCTTGGGAAACAGAGACTCTGTCACAAACAAATTCTCATTTAATAAAGAATTGAGGCTTTAAAAGATTCAGTTGAGTTGCCCAAGGTTACAAAGCTGGGAGTATGAAAGCACTGGCATTTGAAACCAGGACATCTGACTTGTAAGTAAATGTTCTGAAACACTAGCCATGATTTCCAGCCCAGCACGTGGGGAGCTTGTTCTTTTTTTTTTTTTGAGGTGGAGTTGCCCAAGCTGGAGTGCAGTGGCACGGTTTTGGCTCATTGCAACCTCTGCCTCCCAGGTTCAAGTGGTTCTCCTGCCCCAGTCTCATAAGTAGATGGGATTAAAGGTGCACACCATCACGCCTGGCTAATTTTTTGTATTTTTAGCAGAGATGGGGTTTCACCATGTTGGCCAAGCTGGTCTTGAACTCCTGACCTCAAATGATCCACTTGCCTCAGCCTTCCAAAGTGATGGGATTACAGGCATGAGCCACTGTGCCTACCTGGGAGCTTGTTCAAATGAGACTTGAACAGACCTTTTGGGCCGGGCGCGGTGGCTCATGCCTGTAATCCCAGCACTTTGGGAGGCCGAGGCGGGTGGATCACGAGGTCAAGAGATTGAGACCATCCTGGTCAACATGGTGAAACCCCGTCTCTACTAAAAATACAAAAAATTAGCTGGGCACGGTGGCGCGTGCCTGTAATCCCAGCTACTCAGGAGGCTGAGGCAGGAGAATTGCTTGAATCCAGAAGGCGGAGGTTGCGGTGAGCCGAGATCGCACCATTGCACTCCAGCCTGGGTAACAAGAGCGAAACTCCATCTAAAAAAAAAAACAAAGAAAAAACAAAACAAAACAAAAAAAACCAAAAAACAAAGAACAGACCTTTTGGGGTAGGGGTATGACTACCTCCTTTGTCCAAGGTTATGAAGCAGAGCCCGAGAGCTCCTGAACCTAATGGTAGAGGGTGTATTACTGCCTTTCTCCTGCAGAGCAACACCGTGCAGAAATGATGGGGCTGGCAGAAGCACTGCAATGAGGAAGGGCCTTTATGCAGAGAAAATGCATGCACAGCGATGGTGAAAGGGACAGACAGGCCTACGCAGCTGGCCAGAGAGATCTGGGTGGAAGAAAAGCCTGGGTGCATCCCGAGGTTTGCAGTTCTCAAGCCTGAACAAGTTAGAACAGTGTACTAGGCCAGTCTTGGATTGCTGTAAAGAAATACCTGAGACTGGGTACCTTGTAAAGAGGTTTACTTGGCTCAGGGTTCTGCAGGCTGTATAGGAGGCATGAGGCTGGCATATGCTCAGCATCTGGGGAGGCCTCAGGAAGCTTATAGTCATGGCGGAAGTGAAGGGGAGCAGGCATGTCACATGGTGAGAGGCAGAGCAAGAACAGAGCTAGGAGGGGCTACATACTTTTATTCTTTTTTTCAATGATACTTTAAGTTTTGGGGTACATGTGTAGAAAGTGCAGGTTTGTTACGTAGGTATACATGTGCCATAGTGGTTTACTGCACCCATAATCTACATTAGATATTTCTCCTAATGCTATTCTCACCTCTCCCTCCACCCCGTGCTATCCCTTCTGTAGCTCCCCACCCCCTGGCAGGCCCAGTGTTAGATGTTCCCCTCCTTGTGACCATGTGTTCTCATTGTTCAACACCCACTTATGAGCGAGAACATGTGGTGTTTGGTTTTCTGTTCTTGTGTTAGTTTGCTCAGAATGATGGTTTCCAGGTTCATCCATGTCCCTGCAAAGGACATGAACTCATCCTTTTTTATGGCTGCATAGTATTTCATGGTGTATACGTGCCACATTTTCATTATCCACTCTATCATTGATAGGCATTTGGGTTGGTTCCAAGTCTTTGCTATCGTGAACAGTGGGGGTACACACTTTTAAATGACCAGATCTCACAAGAACTCACTCATTATTGCTTGGACAGTATCATGGGAGATGATGCTAAACTCTTCATGAGAAATCCATCCTCGTGATCCAATCAGCTCCCACCAGGCCCCAACCTCCAACAGTGGGGATTCCATTTCAATATGAGATTTGGGTGGGGACATACATTCCAACTATATGGAAGAGAATGTGTTAGAATAACCTGGAGAGCTTGAAAAAAGTCCTAATGCCTAGATCACACCACACCCCAGAACAATTTACCCCAAATCTCTGGCAGTGATGCCAAGGCATCAATTGTTTTAAAATTCTCCAAGTAATTCCAATATGCAGCCAAGGTTAAGAATGACAGACCCATCAGGTCAGCCTGGGGAGATGAGGGGCAGACATTCATGGTGGGGCACAGAAATTCTAGCAGCTGAGATGAGAGGAGTTCTTGAGGACTTCTGCTATGCCCATTCTCACCTGGAGGCTCTAGATGTCCAGTTAGTCTTTTTCTTTTCTTCTTTTTTTTTGAGACGGAGTTTCACTCTTGTTACCCAGGCTGGAGTGCAATGGTGCGATCTCAGCTCACTGCAACCTCCGCCTCCTGGGTTCAGGCAATTCTCCTGACTCAGCCTCCTAAGTAGCTGGCATTACAGGCATGCGCCACCATGCCCAGCTAATTTTTTGTATTTTTAGTAGAGGTGGGGTTTCACCATGTTGATCAGGATGGTCTCGATCTGTTGACCTCATGATCTACCCGCCTCGGCCTCCCAAAGTGCTGGGATTACAGGCGTGAGCCACCGTGCCCGGCCGTCTTTTTCTTTTTAACTTATTTTTTATTTTTATTGAGACGTGGTCTTGCTCTGTTGCCCAGACTGGAGTGCAATGGCATGATCATAGCTCATTGCAGCCTCAGATTCCTGGGCTCAAGCAATCCTCCCACCCCAGCCTTCTGGGTAGCTGGGACTACAAGCCCTGCCACCATGCCTGGCTATTTTTAGTTTTTGTAGAGTTGGAGTCTTGCTATGTTGCCCAGCTTGTCTCGAACTATTGGCCTCAAACAGTCCTCCCACTTTGGCCTCCCAAAGTGCTAGGATTGCAGGTATGAGCCATTGCACCTGGCCTCAGCTGGTCTTAAGCTATTCTCCAAACCGTCAATCAATGTGGTCACTTTGTTGCTTGTGGTGAATCATGGGTAAAATTTTGAGTGCGGTCAGGCACTCTCCCAAAATGGGACTGTCACACTCTCATTCTAGGTAGAACAGAGTGCTTCAGGATCTTAGAGAGCAAAGATTTTCACACCTGGCCACTTCACATCACTGGAAGCCTTCTTAAAACAGACTCCTGGCCCCACTCCTACAGCTTTTGAGTGGTCAGGTGTGGATGGGGCCCATGAGTTTTTCTCTCTAATAAATTCCCAGTGGTGCCATTGATGCTCTGGGCATGCACTTTGAGAACTACCTTTTGGAGCTCTATGATCTGGGTTTGCAACCTGATGTATTTGTCTGTTTTCATGCTGCTGATAAAGACATACCTGATACTGGGAAATTTACAAAAGAAAGAGGGCTAATGGACTAATAGTTCCACATGGCTAGGGAAACCTCACAATCATGGCAGAAGGTGAAAAGCATGTTTTATATAGTGGCAGACAAGAGAAGAGAGCTTGTGCAGGGAAACTCCCCTTTTTAAAACCGTCAGATCTCATGAGACTTATTCAGTATCACGAGAACAGCACGGGAAAGACTTGCCCCCATGATTCAGTCACCTTCCACCCAGTTCCTCCTACAACATGTGGGAATTATGAGAGCTACAATTAAAGATGAGATTTGGGTGGGGACACAGCCAAAGCGTATCACCAGACAACCACCAGCTAGCATGAGACCCTGGATAGGTCCCTTAATCTCCTTGTGGTTCAGTTTTGTCTTCGGAATGTGTGTAATCCCAGTACCCATAGCATCCTATGGTCGCATGGATTGGACAAGATAGACAAATAAATTCTGGCACAAATAAGTTCTCAATAAATGTTAATGATTTCTTTAGGAGTTCTGGTGGCAAGTTCTGTAGACTCACTCTTAATGGTTTGAGAAAAAAAATTAAAATGGATTAGCTTACTTCATTGTCCAGAAACTCTATTTGCTTGAGACACAGCTAATTACTCTGTGCTGGTACCAGGTCTCTCTCTCTCTCTCTCTCTCTCTCTCTCTCTCTCTCTCTCTGATGGAGTTTTTACTCTTGTCACTCAGCCTGGAGTGCAGTGACACAATCTTGGCTCACTGTAACCTCTCCTTCCTTGGTTCAAGCGATTCTCCTACCTCAGCCTCCCGAGTGGCTGGCATTGCAGGTGCCTGCCACCAAGCCCAGCTATTTTTTCCATTTTTAGTAGAGAGGGTTTCACCATGTTGGCCAGGCTGGTCTCGAATGCCTGACCTCAGGTGATCCACCTGCATCAGCCTCTCGAAATGCTAGTATTACAGACATGAGCCACATTTTGTTTGTTTGTTTTTAAGACATAGAGTCTCAGTGTGTCATCCAGGCTGCAGTGCAGTGGCACGATCATGGCTCACGGCCATCTTGAGCTCCCTGGCTCAAGTGATCCTTCCTTCCTCAGCCTCCCGAGTAGCTGAGACCACAAGCACATGCCACCATGCCTGGCTAATTTATTATTTTTTTCGTAGAGATGAGGTTTTCCTATGTTGCCCTGGCTGGTCTCGAACTCCTGAGCTCAAGTGATCTTCCCGCCTCCGCCTCCCAAAGTGCTGGGATTACAGGTGTGAGCCACCATGCCTGGCATCTTTTCCTTTCTCTTGAGTGCCATTTCATCTGTTAACATGATAGTATCAAGCACATTAAGACCAGTGGAAGGCCCAGTGCACCAGAGCAGCCCGTAAGGGGAAGCCAGGGATGCCAGGTGAGCGTGGACACATCTATGAACTGGCCTGCCCCTTATCTGCTCCCTGGGTAGCTGGAGACTGGGTGTGGGCAACCACCAAGGCATCCTGTTGGATTCTCTAGAAGACATCATCATCATCATCTTATTTTTTAATTTTTTTTCTTTAATCATCCACCTCGAAATGTCATTTTTTCCAAGAATAGTTGAGACAGAGTCTCGCTATGTTATCCGGGCTGGTCTTGAACTCTTGCCCTGAAGGAATCCTACCATCTTAGCCTCCCAGTGTGCTAGAATTACAAGCGTGAGCCACTGTGCCCAGTTCCAGCCTCTCTCTCTTGTCTCCGCCTTTCTGCTTCCTCCAGGTGAGCCTTGTTTTCAGGTAGGCTCTCTCTGCTTATTGAGGAGGATGCCCCTGGCTGGTCCTTATAGCTGTAACCCCAGGCTTTTCCATCATTTCTATGTTGTACCACATTCACTCTGCATTTGTAAAGTCAGCTTTTCAAATCAAACGAGGGAGTGAACGTTTATTCCTACTCAGCTGCATCATGGTAGGATTTATTTATGTTTCCAGTCTCTCCAGACCTTAGTTCCAGGCTACTGACTTCATTCTGGATCTTTCTTCTCAAGTCATCCATAAATATGGATACAGATTTTACAGTTGCAAAGTTCACTGATACAAACACTACATAGTGAAAAGCCTTGTGGAGGGTGGACGTGATGGCTCACACCTGTAATCCCAGTGCTTTGGGAGGCCAAGGCAGGAGGACTGTGTGAGCCCAGGAGTTGGACACCAGTGTTGGCAACATAGTGAGACCCTGTCTCTACCGTGGGGACCAAATGCCCCTCTGGGTACCATACTTTTTGAGAACTACTGTTTGGAGCTCTATGATCTGGATTTGAAACCAAATGTATTTATTAAAAAAAAATAGCTAGGTATGGTGGCACCTGCCTGTGGTCCCAGCTACGAGGCTGAGGTGGGAGGAATGTTTGATCCCAGGAGTTAGAGGCTGCAGTGAGCTGAGGCTGCACTGCTGGACTCCAGCATGAGTGACAAAGCAAGACCCTGTTCCAGAAAGAAAGAAGAGAGAAATAGAAAGAGAGAAAGAGAAAGAAGAAAGGAAAGAAAAGAAAGAAAAGAGAAAGGAAGGGAAAGAGAAAAAGAGAGAAAAAGAAAGGAAAGAGAAAGAAGCTTTGTGGCAAGTCACAGGAACTTTTTTCTGTGCCCGAATCATTAACAACAAAAATATAAAGGCCATTGTCCAATGTCTTCCTCCAATGGAGCCACCACGCCTAGACCCATGGGGTGGGTTTCAAATGGCTTAGCACCTAATGCTATTCTCATGATAGAGTTCTTCTGAGACTTGGCTGTTTAAAAATATATGTCACCTTCCCCACTTGCTCCCTTCCTCCTGCTCTGGTCATGTAATATGTGCCTGCTTCCCCTTTACCCTTCCCCATGATTGTAGGTTTCCTGAGGTCTCCCAGCCATGCTTGTTAATTTTCTTTATTAATTACCCACTTTGGGGAGTTTCTTTCTTTTTTTTTCTGAGACAGTGTTTTGCTTTTGTCCCCCAGGCTGGAGTACAATGGCATGATCTCAGCTCACTGCAACCTCTGCCTCCCAGGTTCAAGAGATTCTCCTGCCTCAGCCTCTGGAGTAGCTGGGATTACAGGTGTGCACCACCATGCCTGGCTAACTTTTGTATTTTTAGTAGAGATGGGGTTTAACCATGATGGGCAGGCTGGTCTCAAACTCCTGACCTCAAGTGATCCACCCACCTCGGCCTCCTAAAGTGTCAGGTATTTCTTTATAGCACTGTGGGAATGGGCTAATACAAGGGATGGGTTAGGAAGAGCAGCTGCCCGCTATAAGTGGCCCCTGGTAGTGGCTACCACATTGCCCCGAAGCGTGTGAATGGAAGAGTGGTGGCAGGTGGTGTGGGTGCTCCAGGAGCGGGGTTTGAGGCTGTAATCTCCCAAAGGTTCCTTCTGCCTCGCGCACACACGATTCACAGAGATCATGATACTGCAGTAAAGAAAGAGTTTAACTGGTGTGAGGCTGGCCACGAAGAGGATGGGGTTATTACTCAAATCAGTCTTCCGGAAGCCTGTAGGTTAGGGGTTCTCGAAAATAGTTTGATGGACAGGGGGCTAGGGAATGGGGAATGCTGGTTGGCTGGGTATAAAATCATAGGGATGTGTAAGACAGTTCTCGTGTGCTGAATCAGCCTCTGATCTTATTCCTACAGAATACTGTAAGATTAGCCATACATAACCATAAAGCCCAGCCCAAGATAGGATGATCTTTGCTTATATAATTTTTGATAAGTAAGACATGAACTATTGTTGGTTTAATGAAAACAGCTAAATCAGAAGTTATTGGCAAAAATAGCCTTATATTTGAGTATAAATTTTCTTACTTAAGTAAATACCTGAGATTCACAGCTATAAAAATGGTGAAAAGGCTGGTCGTGGTGGCTCACCCCTATAATCCCAGCACTTTGGGAGGGCAAGGTGGACAGATAACCTGAGGTCAGGAGTTCAAGAGTAGCCTGGCCAACATGGCTAAACCCCGTCTCTACTAAAAATACAAAAAAATGAGTGGGTGTGGTGGTGTACACCTGTAATTCCAGGTACTTGGGAGGCTGAGGCACAAGAATTGCTTGAACCTGGGAGGCAGAGTTTGCAGTGAGCTGAGATTACACCACTGTACTCCAGCCTGGGCAACACAGTGAAGCTCTGTCTCAAAAAAAAAAAAAAAAAAAACAGAAAAACAAAACAAACCCAAAAAGGTTAACAGGAAAGCAACTAAAAGAATGACTGTCACAGTTTTTGTAAATAAATAATCCAAAGAAACTATTAAATCAATCAATTAGGTAAATGAAGTGGAATAAGTCCTTGTAAACAAACTTGTCATATGATTTATATGGGGGCCACAGGACCAACTGAGTTGTGAGTCACTGGCTCTGGGTGACGTCAGCTGGGGTCATCAGAAATTGCAGAAGTCTGAGAAGACATCTCTAAAGGTGAGTCTCAGGTTGTACCACAGCGATTTTATCCACAGGAATAATTGGAGCGCTTACAAGTCTCGTGACCTTCGGAAAAATGGCTGGCCATCGTTTAACTATATCTGCCTCTTAGCAGAATTCAGGCTCCTCTCATGATCCTAACCTTGTGGACTTTCATTGATTTTACAAAGGTGCTTTAGTTTTGGCAAGGGCTATTATCATCCTTGCTTTAAGTTTAAAGTATAGATTTCTTGCATAGTTTGCTTGGCCTGTGCCTAGGAATGACCAAGGACAGCTTGGACATTAAAAACAAGATGGAGTCAACTATATCAGATTTGTCTCACTGTCGTAATTTTGCAAAGGTAGTTTCAAGGTGAAGATCCTATTGCAGCCAATGTCTGGAAGAACGGGCTGTGACACTGTGGACCACAGCATCTGCGTGAGTTGAGACAGAGGACTCACTAAGCCAGCAAATGGAGGGCATGACAATCTTTGGGAAAAGAAAGGGTAGGAGAGGGAAAGAGACAAAGGGAATGAGATGGCCAGGGAGCAGGCTGCCTCAAAGATGACATGATCTGCCATTTCTTACATGGAATTCCCTTCTTGCTTCCATTTATTGAACGAATAGTGTTCTTGTATAAGTAGCTGCTCTGTAATGCTGCGTATATAATAAAACTTCAACTAACTAATTGCTCAGGGGAATGGGGTCTTGTTGTTAATTGAATTATCTGATTAACTGAAAGTTAATTAGCCAGAAACCCTTTGTAATTCCAAGGCATGCTGTGAATATGCCAGCATACCTAAGTTCCCTTTCCTATCAAGGTTAGGAAGGGTAAGGGGTCAAGGCAGAAGGGAAGAGGAACCAGCTTTTATGGAAAATCTAAGGTGAGTTTGGGACTTTATATAAGTCCTGTTGTCGGATTTAGTTCTTATAACTATTATGTAAGGCTAACATTACTATCCCATTTTATACATAAGAAAATTGAGAATGAATCTTAACCATTGCTTTTGGTTAAGATTGCTTTGCTGATTGAGAACATGAAATATTCTTAGAGGCATCTCTGGGATATTATTCCACAGTGAACGGGTCTATACAAACCTACCCCCAAAGGCCAAGGGAGCTGAGAGGTGGAAGAAAGCGGCTGACAAATGCAGTTCCTCTGAAAGAAACATTTCACAGGGTCTTATAAACAGAAGTCATGTCTTGGTAGCCACTGTTACCCCTAGACCTACCTAGGGCTTATTTACTGAGGGAAATGGTATCTTGCTTTGGCAGAAATGTGTTGGACAATTTCTCAGGGAAAGGCAAGAATTTGCCTAAGAGTAGAATTTCTGGCAAATATATGCTCTTACTTACATTCTTAGATAAAGTAGAAATCTTAGAACTTTCTCTGAGCAAGGATTAATCAGAAATCAACATGGCAGATTTGCATCCAAGATGAAGTTGCCTTCCCATAGATAAGGAAGCTAGAGGCAAGTCAAGTGGAGGTTTTGGACCGGAGTATCCATCCCTCTTTAATAAGCTCTGATCCTCACCCCTACCTGCTGAGCGACCTTGACGAAGCTGAGGGGTAGCATCTCAAGGTCACTGAATGCGTGTACTTGGAGCAAATAATACTGGGTTCAGATTCTCACTTTCTGGGTTGTGTGTTCTTGAGCCAAGAATTCTTTGTCTTTATATCTCAGCTTTTCATCTGCAAAATGTAGCACTACTTACCATGTGGGGGTGCTGGGTTACCAGAGATGGGTTATTCATGAAATATAGCTTGATCACTATCATTGGCAAGGCCCATGGCCTTGTTGGGGGAGCAGAGATGATCTATGATAAAGACCTGGCAGAGGCCTCCATTTTAAGATAATCCCCAATATTTCCCTTTACATTAAATTTACTTTTATTTTTTATTTTTTTTTTTGAGACAGAGTCTTGCTCTGTTGCCCAGGCTGGAGTACAGTGGCACCATCTCAGCTAAATGCAACCTCCACCTCCTGGGTTCAAGCGATTTCTCCTGCCTCAGCCCCCCTGAGTAGCTTAGATTACAGGCATATACCAAAATGCTCAGCTAATTTTTGTATTTTTAGTAGAGATGGGGTTTCACCATGTTGGCCAGGGTGGTCTCAAACCCCTGACCTCAAGTGATCCATCTACCTCAGCCTCCCAAAGCGTTGGGATTACAGGCATGAGCCACCGCACCCGGCTGCTTTATATTAAATCTTGATACTAATCTTCCTTTCTTATGCTTTCTTTCCCCTCCAAGTATGACGTATAAAACCTGTCTATGGAAGTGCCTATTTGCTAATTTCAGTTTACCCTGATGTTCTTGCATTTGCATCTCCAACAGAAGAGAACGCAACGGGACCCACAGGCATTGTTAACCACTAAATCAAGCGTTAGTTTGGCTAAGTCACCAGCCTCTGCTGCCATCGTATTTTTAGGGAATGAAAAGAACAGTTCCTTTTGCTCAGAATGCTAGATTTATATTGCTTTCACTTAGCAAGTGAATAATTGATAAGTTGGGGCAGCATATTAACATTGAACAAAAGAGCCTGGTGGCACCAGGGTCCTGGGAAGGCTGCCTAAATCAATACACACTCAGGAATTTTGAGTGCAAAAGGTTGAGCTGAGAAAGAGCACAGATTTAGACCTCCATTAATATTTGAAACACACTCTGCACACGAGAGGCTCGCTGCAGCCCAAAGGTTAACTGAAGGGGCTTTAGACAAACGGCTTCTAAACAAATTTGAAAGCAAGAGATTTTTCCCTCCCAAGATTTCAAGGGATAAATCAGTCATCTTTGTTGTTGATGCTGTCAGAATCCATCTAATAAAAGTCTAATGAGGGTATTTTTTCACCAATTAAAGATACCAGTGCAACATTTGCCTGACTCAGTATTCATGGATGTGAGAAAGAGCAAACACTTCGTCCTCTGCGATCAACTTGGAGATGGTAAAATATTCCAGCCACTGCCGCATGCTCTGTCTTCCCCATGCAGGAGCTAGCCTTACAATCTGATTAATTGAAACATTTTCTAAGGTGTCAAAAGAGGTTTCCTGCCTGATGCCTCGTGGTCACTCAAAGCACCAGCCCAACTGAGGCCGAAATAACATCATCATTCACAATTTGCTTTTGAAATGTCTCCTGCTGGGCCCCCAATTTGAGCTATCAAAGCTGGAAATTTTAAACCAAGTGAGAAAATGCTTCTGATTTTAGTGATTCCTGGAACCCAGCGTCCTGCTCTAAAGTGGTACCAGCACTGCCTCGGCCAATGAAGGTGTTCCGTGTCAGATGTTCACTGTGATGGCCACTGTAGCTCTTTGGTATTTGAGACCACGTGTGCACTGATACGCTAATCATCTAGTCTGAGAAATAATTCTCCATGGGTCAAGGGCTCACCTTTTAGAAGACATTAGGTAGAATCTTGGCAGAGCATGGTGACTCATAATCTCAGCACTTTGGGAGGTTGAGGTGGGAGGATCTCTTGAGCCCAGGGGTTTAGATCAGCCTGGGCAACATAGTGAGACCCCATCTCTACAAAGAATAGAGTAATAATAATGATAATAAAATGAAATCTCACACTTGGAAGGGTACTGAGTGATTGTTTAGTGGAGCCTCCAACTTTCTACACAGAACAGCAATTCCTCTGGCCAGACTCAGGCTTTACTGGCATACCCCTGGTGATGGTGAGCTCATTACCTTGTAAAGCAACGCATTTCTTCTGGAGAGACCTCTGACTTTTGGAAGGAGGCTTCTTATGTTGAGCTGTAACTTGCCTCCCTGTGTCTGAGGTACAAAAAATCACTTGGAAATCTCAAAGGTGCGGCTTTCTGAGCACTGTCTGTTACCTAATTGGTTTGCCAAAGCTGCTCTTCTCCCATGAAACGGTTACTTTGAAGAGTAATTCAGAACATGTGCTCATTACTGCCTCTTAGAGGCTAAAAGAAAAATTTGGCCCCTCCACGGTACAGATGGCATTTGTTTCTCCTGGAATTCTCATGCTGGATATCTTAATGAATTAATGTAATTTTTCAGTCGAGTGGTCCTAAGGAATACTTATTTTTGTAATCTCACCTTCTGCCCGTCCACATGCTTCCTCTGTTTCCCCTCCAATACCTTAATGAACAAGCACGGTAAGGTCAAAGCTACAGCTTTTAGACTTGCTGAAAAGGACTGAGATTCGTTTTTCTTTTGAGATGAAGTTACGCTCTTGCCACCCAGGCTGGAGTGCAGTGGCACAATCTCAGGCCATTGCAACCTCCGACACCCAGGTTCAGGCGACTCTCTTGCCTCAGCCTCCTGAGTAGCTGGGATTACAGGCCTGCACCACCGTACCCAGCTAATTTTTGTATTTTTAGTAGAGACGGGGTTTTACTATGTTGGCCAGGTTGGACCTGAACTCCTGACCTCAGGTGATCCACTCAACTTGGCCTCCCAGAGTGCTGGGATTACTGGTGTGAGTCACTGTACCTGTCCAGGACTGAGATTCTTAAAAGCAAGTCACATTTAAAGATTAAAAAAAAACCAACACTTGTCCCCCCTCACCCTAATTCCAAGATACCTTTAAAATGGGGCCAGGAACATCAGCTATGTAGGATGATTTGTTTCCTCATCAGGAAAATCACCCTGGCTTGCACTTCTGCAGTCCTCCTCTTAAGTAATCTGTCATTTGTACCTGGGGGAAAGAGAGAAGTTGCTGGAGGAGAATGTCCCTTATTGAGAGTCCAGTAGGACCTGAGTTTTATTCCTGGCTCTACCAATTTCTAGCTGTGACAACTTCTGCAAGTTGCTAGAGCCTTTTGGACTCAACGGTTTGTTCCATTGTACGATTAGGATACATATTTCCAGCTCCTAGGGTTCTTATCATGTGAGATAGTGTACTCCAGGAACTTAGCATGCTGGATTGGTTAGCTGTCACAAAGCAGCTAGGTCACAAAGCACCCCAAACTCAGAAGCTAAAATAATGACGCATCTATGGCCTCTCACCTGTTTTATGTGTCAGCTGAGACTTCTGCCAGCTTGGGCCAGGCTTGGCTGATCTTGGCGAGGCTTGCTCATGAGATAGTGCTGAGCTGATGGGTGGGCTGAGGATTGCCTGTCTGGGATGGCCTCATTTGCATGTCTGGCAGTGGGCTGGCAGGCAACTGGAGTTACTGGACCACATGTCTCAGCCACCAGCAGGCTAGCTTGAGCTGCTTCACATGGCAGAGGCTCAAAGAGCAGCAGAAGCATGTACAGCTTTTCAAACTGGCACTGTGTTCTTTCTACCACACTCCATTGGCCAAAGTAAGTCATTCATGGGATTGCAGTATAGATTCCACCTCTCGATGGGAAGTCACATTGCAAACAGCAGCCACTTTTTGCAATGAATCTGCTTCACACTGAACAGGGTGCAAATACTCCAAAGATGATAGCTGTTAAAGAAGGATTTCACAGGGTGAAAATTGCAAGGAATGATTTTGTCTGTAGCCTCTTAGTGGAAGCACTTAAGCATGTCCATTAGGAATCCCATATCATAAGCATTTTATTGTTAATATTAGCAATACCTCATCATTACATTCTTAGTAGAATTCATGAAGGGGATGGAGAGCTTGATCAAGCTGTTTGAGGCAGAAGATGGACAAGTTTCTAGGACAAAATGGAGAGAACTCCTGGTGAGACTTGCTTCGACTCTTGTAAGGGAGGCAACTGCCAGGACATCCCGGGGTTCAGAACTTTGCTCTTAACGGGGAGGAGCCCACTCCTTTTTTTTTCTTGGAGATAGAGTCTCACTCACTCTGTCACCCAGGTTGGAATGCAGTGGGATGATTGGCTCACTGCAAACTCTATCTCCCAGGTTCATGCAATCCTCCTGCCTCAGAATCCTGAGTAGCTCGGGTTACATGTGTGTGTCATCATGCCCAGCTCATTTTTATTTTTTTAAATTTTTGGTAGAGATGGAATTTCACCATGTTGGTCAGGCTGGTCTCGAACTCCTGACCTCAAATGATCCTCCTGCCTTGGCCTCCCAAGATGCTGGGATTACAGGCATAAGCCACCACGCCTGGCCCAAAGAGCCCACTCTTATGGCAATTGTCTTACTTTCCTCAGAAGGGGCAGGGTGCATGTATGTTCCTGGCCTGGCGTGAGGTTCCTTATATTTAATCCTTCCACTGGCCCTGCGGTTTCTCCAGTATTATTTCCGTTTTACTGTTGCTGAAGTTGAGCCTCTGGCAGCTAGAATGATTTGCAAATGGCAGAGCTAGGGTTGGACCCAGGGAAGTGCTGCTTGATAGTCAGGACTTTCTCTTTACACCTCGCTGCCCCGAGTTTACCAGCAGCAAGACCAGGGTAGAGGGGAGGAGGGGGCGTCTTTAGTGAGTGCCTGCCACAGGTTAGGCACAGATCTAAGCTCTTTCTGTCATTATCTCTTTTCATCCTGGTTGCCCTACTACCTATTTTACAGATGAGGAAATCAGATTCAGAGAGGTTGTACAGCTTGCTCATGGTTGCACAGCCAGGAAGTGGCAGAGAGGAGATAACAGCTCCTCTGATTCTTCAGTACCACTTCACTGCAAGACCGTCTTTATAGCAACAAGAAAAAGAGGAGGCTCTCCAGGAACTCCACACCCCATAGCCTATGGGCTAATTCCCCTCTCAGGAAAAAGCCCCTGTCGTGAATGGGTCAACCATCTCTGGGAGGTGGCAAGTGCCCTGGGCTGAGGGAATTGGGGGATAAACATCGTAGTGCTGTCAAACAGGGGCTACTGGGCCACCTGGGCTGATTTTAGCTGCTCATAGTCAGGGTAGGGAAGACTGGATGAAGCCAAGGGACACTGTCTTTAATCTTGGAGGACTCAGATCTTGAGGAAGTACCAAGGACAAATCAAACCAGCCTGCAAAATTGCTCGTGGCTTTGCAACACCCACTTAAAAACTGTTCAAGTTTTTAAACATTTCTAAAAGTTTGATAAAATATTTAACTTTCATCAACCTTTATGTGGCTCCCACATTTTGCATAGAAGTGAATGCTGAAATCTGCTGACACCCATTGAATTGATTCTACTCTGGACTCTGAGGCATCAATTTCTTCTTGAAAATTTTTCTTTTTCTTTGCTCCTTCTAACATTTTTTTGTGTTTCTTTTCTCCTCCTCCTCCTCCTCCCCTTCTCTTCCCTCTCCACCTCTGTCTCTTCTTTTTCTTCTTCTCCTCCTCCTCCTCTTCTCCTTCTCTTCCCTCTCCTCCTCCTCTTCCTCCTCCTCCCTCTCCTCCTCATCCGTCTCTTCTTTTTCTCCTCCTCTTCCTCCTCCTCCTCTTCTTCTCCTTCTCTTCCCTCTCCTCCTCCTCCATCTCTTCTTCTTTTTCTTTTCCTCCTTCTCCTCTTCTCCTCCTCTCCTTCTCTTCTCCTCCTTCTCTTTTTCCTCCCTCTCCTCTTCATCCGTCTCTTCTTCTTTCTTCTCCTCCTCTTCTCCTTCTCTTCCCTCTCCTCCTCCTCCATCTCTTCTTTTTCTCCTTCTCCTCCTCCTCTTCCTCCTCCTTTTCCTCCTCCTCCTCATCCCACTCCTCTTCCTCTTCTTCAACAGGGTCTTGCTTTGTTGCTCAGGCTGCATTGCAGTGGCACAGTCATATCTCAATGCAGTCTTGAACTCCCAGGCTCAATTGATGCTCCCTTCTCAGCCTCCCAAGTAGCTGGGACTACAGATGCTGGCCACCATGCCCTGCTAATTTTTAATGTTTTGTAGAGATATGATCTTGCTATGTTGCCCAAGCTGATCTCGATCTCTTGGGCTCAAGTGATCCTCCTGCCTCAGCCTCCCATAGTGTTGAGATTACAGTGTGAGCCACGGCACCCATCCTTCCTATGTTTCTTCTTGAAAATGAGTAACGAAAACATTATCAATTTGATAAGGTATCATTAAGCCATCGTCACCTGCAAGCATGATGTCATCCCAAGCATCTTCTAAATTATAGAGGTGCTTCTTTTTTTATTTCTGTTTCTTCCCTTAGCTTGGTGGAGCTAAAAGAAGAAACAAATACCTTTAGCAACACCTCCATCTACTTGTATTCTGTGCAAATCTGTTTTGCCTTTTGTTTATTTTTGAAAGTAATGTGGATATTTTCGCCACCTCTATGGTGGCTGTCATCTTTGCAACGCCTTCTTGATACCCTGGGTGTTACAGGGCTTGTCAGCTCTTCCAGGCGGAGGCCGGGTGGGGTAGCATGCACACCAAAGCCTCTGCAGAAGCTGCGGAGGAAGGACAGATGTGTGCTGGGGATGCAGTCACGTGAGTCCCTGTGTCAGCAAGAAGGTGAGATGGGGTGCCTCTAGCCCTGCCTGCTGAATCAAAGACCCTGGGCCCCTTGTTCAAGCTGCTTCTACTTCCTGCCACGTTCCCAGGTGGCTGCCTCGTCTTGGCTGATACCTTAGCTGCTTCCTTCCCTCCCTGCCCACTTCGTCACTTCTGCCTCTGTTGTGGCCACTGTGACTCTCAATACCTCCTTCCTGGGGCTGGGGCATTCTGCACCTCCATCTCTCTCTTGCTTCACTGACTGAAGTTGGTCTGGACGTGTGAATCCAGATCCCAGGAAGCCCGGGGTGGTGGTCTCAACGCCCGTTCTGGAGGCGGGCTGCCCTGGAGCTGAGCTGCCCTAGGTTGGGTCTGGGCTTCTGGCTGAGTATTGCTTCTCTGACCTAACTTTTTTTTCCTAAGAGGCAGCCTGTCTCACCTTCTTGCTGTCACAAGGACTCACGTGACTGCATCCCCAGAGAGCATCCATTCTTCCTCCGCAGCTTCTGCAGAGCCCTTTGGTGTGCTTGTTACCCCACCCAGCCTCCGCCTGGAAGAGCTGACAAGGCCTGTAACACCCAGGGTGTCACGAAGGTGTTTCTTGCTCTGTTGCCCAGGCTGGTGTGCCGTGGTGTTATCCTAGCTCACTGCAGCCTCGAATCCCTGAACTCAAGTGATCCTCCCTCCTCAGCCTCCAGAGGCACTTGGGCTATAGGCATGCACTACCATGCCTGGCTAATTATTATTATTATTGATTTTTTTAGAGAAGGGGTCTTGCTGTGTTGCCCAGGCTGGTCTCACACTCTTGGCCTCAAACGATCCTTCCACCTCGGCCTTCTAAAATGTTTCAATTATAGGCATGAACCATGGAACCCAACCTGAGCTAGTTCTGGGAGCCTAGGGAGAACCCCCAAAGGTCTGAGCCCCTGCCCCTGTGTGAAGGGAAGGATTTAGGGTTTCTAGCCTCTTAACCGATTCTTGGGAACCTTCCTTGCATTTCTCCTTTGCCATGGAACTGTCCCTCTTACCCTCTTCCATTTCTTATGTCTCTCCTGCTGGCCCGTGAACCCTCCAAACAGAGGGATCTGGGCCAGGGCTCCTCTGTGCACCCTGTGACCAGCTTGGTGTCCACACCCCAGCAAATGGAATAGAATCTTTCTTCCCGGGGCCACACCCCTCTCCTCTGCCCTCTCCCCTGGCTCCAGGCAGTATTCAGTTTCCTCCTGGGAAACCTCAGTTTTACTCCCCTCATAAGTCATCCTACAGTTGTCTAAAATGACATTGTAGGAAAACAGAAGAGAGGCGTCACGGGGTCCCAAGGGCGAGTCGTGAGCATGGTGCAGTCAGGGGTGACTTCAGAGAAGGGGAGGTTGGGGTGAGTCAAGGTGGGCACTGGGCTTTGCAGGCAGGATGAGGGAAGGAACCAGGGTGGGCAAAGGCCAGAGGGCTTGAGCCTGCCTTGAGGGAGGTGCAGCCTGGGTGTGCATGTGGTGAGCATGTGTGTGTGCATGTGTGTGTGCGTGCAGATCAGTAATGAGAAGCCAGGTTGCTAGGCAGCCAGTCCCAGATCTGTAAGTGCCAGTTTGGAGCTGCCTTGAGTGACAGCAGCAAGCCACAGGAGAAGCTAAGTGAGCAGCCACCTCTCTTCCATTCAGCCCCGGGCTGGCCGTGCCACTCTGCACCCACAGCATGGCTACCTTGCCGTGCATAGCTGGGCATCAAAAACACTCGCCACCAACTTTTCTGTCTGCTGCCTGACACCAGTGGGACCGACAGCGAGTCCTGACAACTCGACCTCTGAGTTGCTTCTTGGATCCGAGGCCTCCTCCTTGCACCTGTTATGGTCAGTGGCCTCCCTGCCTCCAGCCATGCCTGCCCTAATCACTTTCCACTCTGCTCTCTGCTGCCTGGTTGGCTGCCCTCAACACGCTCCTCCGTTTGCAACCTTTAAGGCGGAAGGAGGGTCCACCGCCTTGCACGTGGCTTTTACTACCTCACTGGCCTTCTGGCTTTTCAGCACAAGGTAAGACTTAGCCCCAGCCCCAGCCAGTCACCACCTCCCCGCCTAACATCTTCCCTAATGCCTCTGTCCACATCCTGGCAACTTTTTCCCTCTTCTTTCTTTTCTATTCAAAATGTTCTTTATCACCTTGTAAAATCCTATTATCAGCTCAGAAGTCACTTCCTCTCTGCAGTCTTTCCAAGCCTGGCAGGTGGAATTAGTTTCTCCAGCTCAAAGCATCCTCACCCCTCTGCTCATTCTGCTGGCTTCTGCCTTAGCTCCTAGACTGTTTTCAGCCAAACCTGCCCCTCCTACCTGATACATCCCTGGTACCTGGCACAGGGACAACTTGTAATGGCTGCCTTGGTGGTGGTGGCAGGAAGGAGGGAACCAGCAGCCCACGAAGGGTCCCATCCAATGCGCCCATCCTCTCCTGGGTTTCCCAGACACACTCACAGGGGCAGCTCTTGCTCTTGGCCCGGCTTCCAGTTCGTGGTCTTATTCACATTCTATTGCTGAATTGGACTCACTCCAATTATTTCCACAGTCCCGAAGGGCTGCTGGGGACTTGTAAATTCGGCTTTCTGACTTCTTGTTAAGCACAAGCAGTTTCTCCAGGGGTGTCTTCTTCCCTATCTAAAGTTTCTTTCTGAAGCTTATTGAATTTCAAAACCGCATTATATTTCCAGCTGGTGTTTTTCGAAAACGGCACATCCTCTGCTGGTGCCCGGATGTAGGAAGCCACATGCCTGGATGGTCTGGGGAGAAAGGAGCGCTGGGAACGGTGACCTGCTGCAGTGTGGGAGGGTAAGTGAGGCTCGCAACCAGAGAGAGGCTGGCACTCATTGCTGTGAGAACTGGGCAGGCAGTGAATTGCTCTGTGCCTATTCCCTTATGTCTAAAATGGGGTAAATATAGTACCTCACTTCTGTGGTCACTACAGGGATGAACAAGCTAATATGTGTAGTGTGCTCAGTGTCTAACACAGAGGAAGCACTTCAAGTTAGCTGTGTTAGTCCTTTCCTTTCTTTCCCTTCCTTCCTTCTTTCCCCTCCCTCCCTCCTTCCTTCCTCCTTCCTTCCCTTCCTTCCTTCCTCTTCCCTCCCTCCCTCCCTCTCTCCTTCCTTCCTTCCTCTTTTCCTTTCCTTTTTCCTTTCTTTTCTTTCCTCCTGGCTGAGGCAGGAGAATCACTTGAACCTAAGAGGTGGAGGTTACGTGAGTGGAGATCATGCCACTGCACTCCAGCCTGGGCGATAGAGTAAGACTCTTGTCTCAAAAACAAGAGCAGCAAAATAGAGATAGGGTATCATTATGTTGCCCAGGCTGATCTCGAGCAGTCCTCTTGCTTCAGCCTCCTAAAGTGCTGGGATTACAGGCATGTGCCACCATGCCTGGCTCATTATTGTCTTTCCTTGTGTAACTGACTTGTAGCATTTCAGAGCTAGACAGGGCTAGAGAGAAGAGTTCAAATCCTTAAGTTCGTAATTGAGGAGACTGACATTCTCAGAGGGAAAGGTTCTTACAAAATCAGAAAGCTGGTGTGGGAGGACTAGACAAGCCTGGGACATGGTACATTCCAGGCCAGGATTCCTTCTTTCTAGATGGTGCTGGTGTTTTGGACATTGGGTGCTCAGAGTTGAACACAGATGGTGGCTGCATGGCCATTGGGAGGTGGGTGGGTGTCAGCTGCAAGGCGTCCTGACCTTGCCAGCACTGGAATTGCACAGCTGCTGCTCTCTGTCCACCTAAGACACCCTCTGTGTGGACCAGTTAAAGGTGAATCTGGACCCCAGAGATTCTCTCAGCTCTGCTGGGCATCTTTGTTCTTTTTGGGTGAACATCACCAAACTATTAAGTGAATTCAGGAAAATTTAAGCCAGAAGGCTCCACTGGGAAGGCCAGAAAATGGGAGCTCAGAGAAGTTAAGTGTCTTACTCAAAGTCACGCAGCTACTGAACCCAGGAATTCTGCCCCTCAGACCCACTGTCCCTTTTCGCCTCTCAGCTTCCCCGGTCATCTGAGTTTGGCACTTGTCACCACATGGGCTGAACTAACCCTTGCACACTTGCAGCCCTGCATCCTTCATGGCAAAGGGCAATACCATCTTCCCTGCGTGTGGTGTCGGTTTGAATTCTTTCCAAGGGACGGGACAGATGGAGCTGGGAACAATGTCATGGTTCAGGCAAGTGGGCTGTGGTTTCGCACGCTGCAACCTCAGTGACAAGTCAGTTTTAGACAGAGGTGGCATCTCGAAGATACCTGGTGTGGGCCAATTCCGTGGTGTGAAAGCAGGAGGAAAAATGGGGAGGCACCCCACCGTCATCTGGAGAGACACATCAACAGAGCGACTTCCACACCTGACCGGACTGTGAGGTCCATGCAGCGATATTCTCTGTCCTCTGCTAGGATGGGCTTCAGAGGCTTCTGGGTTATGGCCATGGTAAGTCCCATGTACATGGTGGTCTATGCCTTCGATTGCAAGCTACTTGCAATGCTTATCAGTCTGGGTAGCCCCTCATGGCTTCAGGTTTGCATGCATGGCCTTGTCATAGATATTCCTGGGTGAGGGTAGAGAGCGTTCACTTACTGTGCCATCAAACAGTGTCTCACTCTGTCGCTCAGGCTGGAGTATAAAGGCATGATCTCAGCTCACGCAACCTCCGCCTCCCAGGTTCAAGCGATTCTCGTGCCTCAACCTCCTAAGTAACCTGGGATTACAGGTGCTTGCCATCATGCCCGGCTAATGTTTTTGTTTTTTTAGTAGAGGAAGAGTTTTGCCATGTTTGCCAGGCTGGCCTCGAACTCCTGACCTCAAGTGATCTGCCCTTCTTGGCCTCCCAAAGTGCTGGGGTTACAGGTGTGAGCCACTGTGCCCAGCCTGTTCCCATTTTATTTCTAAATTCTTACTATTATTGTTTTTAGAGATAAGGTCTCACTCTATCACCTGGAGCCTCTAACTCCTGGGCTCAAGTGATCCTCCTGCCTCAGTCTTCTGAGTACAGGTAGGTACCATCATGTCTGGCTAATTTTTAACTTTTTTGCAGAGATGGGGGTCTTACTAAGTTGCCCAGGCCAGTCTCAAACTCCTGGCCTCGAGCAGTCCTCCTGCCATGGCCTCCCAAAGCTTTTGGATTACTGGTATGAGCCATACCATGCCTGGCTTCTTCCCATTTTATGAGGAAATTAAGAATAGGGAAACGATGGTGCCGGCTCACTGACCCACAGAGGACAAGAATCCAGATGTCTGGTTCTCAGTTCAGAAGCTTTTCAATTGCAAAACTTTCTCTTCCAATGGGAAGTCCTCTGATCTTGCCTTCCTTAAATACATCTCAACAGTCAGACTGTTCTTTGGGGTGCAGTCTTAAGTCTATACAATGACCTAAAAGGTTCGCCCTGCTCCTGGTCAACCCACAGCTCACTCACCCACCAGCCACACTGAACTAGTAGCACAACAGGTCCCCAACCTTTCTGGCTCCCGAGACTGGTTTCATGGGAGACAGTTTTTCTACAGATGGGGTTTGGGGATGATTCAAGCTCATTACATTTATTGTGCACTTTATTTCTATTATTATGACATTGTAATATATGAAGTAATTCTACAAGTCGCCATCACGTAGAATCAGTGGGAGCCCTGAGCTTGTTTTCCTGCAACTAGACGGTCCCATCTCGGGGTGATGGGAGACAGTGACAGCTCACCAAGCATCAGGTTCTCACAAGGATCCCGCACATGCGCCGTTCACAGTATGGTTTGTGCTCCTATGAGAATCTGATGTTGTCACTGAACTGCCAGGAGCTGGAGCTCAGGTAGTAACCGAAGTGATGAGGAGCGGCTGTAAATACAGATGAAGCTTCACTCACTTGCCTCCCACTCACCTCCTACTGTGTGGCCCAGTTCTTAACAGGCCAGGAGCAGGTCCATGGCTTGGGGGTTGGAGACCCCTGTAGTAACACATTCTCATCTGTCCCTGACTCTTTGGCTTTCAGCCCTTTACACATCCTGCTTCCTCTGTGAGGATCCCTTATGTCTTTTGTCTGGCTAACTTCTATTCTTCCACCAGGCATCAGCTGGATTCAGCCTCTCCTCCTGGAAGCTGACGTCTCTGAATTCCTGAGGCTGTTCAGGTAGTTGCCCCTCCTGCAGAGGTTCTGTTGGAGTGAGAACCAACATCCCTGGGTCTCACCTACAACAATGTGATGTTCACAGGGACAGCAGGGAAGAACCCAGCGGGCTATGCCAGTCCCTTGAGCTGAATCAGGCATGTTATGGGATAGAAGGCAGGAAGGAGGGGCCATGTCCTTCCTTCCTGGGACCTTGGGATTTTTGCTGGATGGCAGGTGAGGTGGAGGGAGGTTGTTTCTTGAAGAACTGGAGCATCTACAGCACAGTGCTCCAGCTTCCTCATTCCAGTAAGCTCACGGTCACAGCTGGACATGTTCAGACACCCTTAAGTAATGTCTTTAAAGGCTCTGTGCACTTTAAAGTGGTGTTTTATTTAATTTCAACAAAGTTGTAGTTGCAATTAGATCTGTCCAGATAATTAACTCCAATTTACTAGTTTGCAACTAGTAATTAATTACTAAAGTCTCCCGAGTGAGCCTTGGCAAGGAAAGTCGCTCCTCTGAGAACAGAGGCTTTATTCTAAAGGCTCAGAAACATGGCCACCTTTGGGAACTTTTTTTCCCCTGGAATTCATTATGGCTTGGCTCTTACACAAGGTTGTTGGTGACTTTGGGAAAGTATCTTAACCTGTCTTTTGGGAGAAGGGAGAGGTTTTTCACTGAGCTCATAAGAACCAGTCATTAGGAGAAACATGATTCCCGAGTTGGAATGCAACTCCTTCTCTTTCTGCAAAGCTGCTTCGTTGCTCTGGGGCAAGGGTGAAGAGTGTTTACCTGCTGTCCCACTGAGCAGCCCCTGGGTCTGGAGCTGGTGCCTAGGTCACCATTTTCTTATGGACCCTTTGAGAGGAATCCAGGAAGAGTCAGGACCAGGCTTCAAGGTCATGTGTTTCTCCTGTTACCCAACTGTACATTGTTTCGTGGATTTTTAGATTTCTCAACGCAGCCACGAAGTGTCAATATTCCCCTAAAGCCACCCTCAAAGATGCTGGCATGTTTTCAGTTTCAGAAGTCTACATCTAGTTGCAATTTTGCTTCACACTTGAGGACTCATTAGTTTTCTTTGATGTAGATTGGTAAATCCCAGCCTTGGAAGCATATTCAGATAAGCTACTACCGCCATGAATGTTTTGAGAGATGCTGATTGCCACTGTAATGGAGTGGGGAAAACGTTGGTGTTTTCAATAACCAGGTCAACTGGATATCTTTATGAAAAAAAAATGAATCTTGACCTGTGCCTCACCCAATATCCCAAATCAATTCCAGTTAGACCCTACATTTAAATAAGAAAGGAGAAGCACATGGCTTCCAGAAGGTAATATAGACCAATTATTATAAAGGTAATTATGACCTTATAGTCAGAAAAATTGTTGGACCCCCAACAATTTCAGCACTTACTCTGAAAAATAGGATGGATAAATTGGAGTTCACTAAAATTAAGAAGTTCTGCTCATTGAGAGACATGAATTAAGGAAATGAAAAGGCAAAGCACAGGACAGAGGAAGATGCATGCATGCTTAAATCCCAGAGGACTCTTATAACAAATTCTTAAAGAACTACAGACCTAAACAAAAATGCTGATGCTCCAATTTAAAAATTGGGCAAGGCCAGGCGCTGTGGCTCACACCTGTAATCCTGGCACTTTGGGAGGCCGAGGAGGGCAGATCACCTGAGGCCAGGAGTTTGAGACCAGCCATGGGCAACATGGTAAAACCCTGTCTCTACTAAAGATATAAAAATTAGCTTGGTGTGGTGGTGCATGCCTGTAATCCCAGCTTCCTGGGAGGCTGAGGCAGGTGAATAGCTGGAACTCGTGAGGCGGAGGCTGTAGTGAGCAGAGATCATGCCACTGCACCCCAGCCTGGCACCGAGCAACAGAGTGAGACTCTGTCTCAAAAAAAGAAAAAAAATTGGGCAAAAGGGTGTATCTAAATGTCATAAGCATATTAGAAAGTGTTCAACACCATGAATCATCAAGATCAAACCCAAAATGTGGTACCGCTATATGCCAACATTTGTTGTTAAGGATGTAGAATCCCTAGACTGTCAGACACTGCTGGTGGGAAAGTAACGTGTTAGACTCCCTTGAAAGATGATTTCCATTCTACTAAAGATGAACCAATGTAGAAGCCAGGAGCCAGGAATTCTAGTCCTGTGTGTGTGTCTGTGTGTGTGAGTGTGTGTGTGAGAGAGAGAGTGTGTGTATTTATATATATATAAAATGAGTAGAATTTCCTTGGAGATATATACATCTCCAAGAGAAATGCATCCATATGAGCACAAACAACACGTACAGAAATGTTCATAGCAGCATTATTGATGTAGCCCCAAACTGTAAACAATTCCACAATTCATCATCAGCAGGAGAACGGACAAGTTGTGCTACAGAGACTGCAATGCTATCTTAGCAATGATTGCTATTCACGATGACTTGGGATGAGTATCACAGACACATGCTAAGCAGAAGAGATCAGACAAAAAGAGTAAGATAATACAGAATGATTGCGTTTATACAAAGTTGGACAGCAGGTGGTTTTAGGGTGATAGAAGTCAGAGTCATGGTTACCTTAGGGATAGGGATTAAGGATGGAGAAAATGCAGGAGGGAAGCCTTTGGAAAAATGGTGATGTTCTGTATCTTGTTTTGGGCAGTGCCTTGATGGGTATTTTTACTTTCTAAAACTCCTGATTGAGCAGCACATTGAAGATGTGTGAATTTATTGCATTATACTATTTTTCAACAGAGAAATTTACTAGAAAGTCCAAAATGGGCCAGGCGTGGTGGCTCACACCTGTAATCCCAGCATTTTGGGATGGCAAGGCAGGCAGATTGCTTGAGCCCAGGAGTTTGAGATTAGCCTAGGCAACACGATGAGACCCTGTCTCTACCAAAAAAAAAAAAAAAATACAAGAAAACAGCTGGTTTTGGTGGTACGGGTCTGTCATCCCAGCTATAGGAGGCTGAGTGGGAGGATTGCTTGAGCCCAGGGGCTGAGGTTGCAGTGAGCTGAGATTACACCACCACATGCCAGCTTGGGTAAACAGTGAGGCCCTGTGTCAAATATATATGAACTCAATCATTAGGAGTTCAGTTAGTCTAAGCCTCACCTTAGACTGACTGAGTGACAATGAGGCTTGAGTGAAGGTACCTTGCTGCCTTCCCTGGTGAGTCTTATCTGTGGCCAGAAGCAAGAATCACTGGCCTAGACTAAAAGTCAGTGTTTCTCATGGAGTCACTGCTCATTCCTTTGCCCCATGTGCATCTGGTTTGGGAGCCTTGTTCAGTGATTGGACCCAAAAGAGCATCATGGATTTGGATGTGCTGATCTAACATTTGGGAAATCCAGGCTTTGATCTGGTGGTCTGTTAACATGACCAGTGCTATGACTCGTGCCTGTCTGCCTGCTAACCCTTTAGACAATGAATGAATGGGTCTTTTTTTTTTCCTTCAACTTTTGTTTCAACTTATGGGACACATGCAGATGTGCAGGTTTGTTACATAGGTAAACGTATGCCATGGTGGTTTGCTGCGGAGATCAACCCATCACCTTAGTATTTAGCCCAGTACCCATTAGCTAGTCTTCCTGAAGCTCTCCCTCCCCACCCCCAACAGGCTCCCGTGTGTGTTGTTTCCTCGCAATGTACCCATGTGTTTTCCTTGTTCACCTCCCAGTTGTAACTGAGAATGTGCAGTGTTCAGTTTTCTGTTCCTGCATAAGTTTGCTGAGGATAATGGCTTCCAGCTCTATCCATGTCCCTGCAAACGGCATAATCTTGTTCCTTTTTATGGCTGCATAGTATTCTGTGGTGTAATATACCACATTTTCTTTATCCAGTCTGTCATTGACGGGCATTTGAGTTGATTCTATGTCTTTGCTATTGTGAACAGTGCTGCAGTGAATATGCACGTGCATGTGTCTTTGTAACAATGATTTATATTCCCTTGGGTATATTCCCAGTAATGGGATTGCTGAGCTAAATGGTATTTCTACCTCTAGATCTTCGAGGAATCACATGTTGTCTTCCACAATGGTTAAGTAAATTTACGTTCCCATCAACAGCGTAAGAGTGTTCCTTTTTCTTTGCAACCTCACCAGCATCTGTTATCTCTGGACTTTTAAATAATCGCCATGTTGATTGGCTTGAGATTATGTCTCCTCGTGGTTTTGATTTGCATTTCTCTAACGATCAGTGATGTTGAGCTTTTTTTTCGTATGTTTATTGGCCGCGTGAATGTCGTCTTCTGCAAAATGTCTAGACTGAACAGATCTTACTCATTCTCAGTATCTTGCCTAAGGTCATCCAGGAGGGCTGGGATTTGGATCTAGGCTCCTGACTTTCCTGAACCAAAGAATGATAGATCCAAAGCTTTATACAAGGGGAGAAATTAAAAATACTTGACTAGATCATTGATAGCAGGGAAATAATAGATGAGAAAAAGAGTAAACCTACTTTTCTGACTCATACTCGATGCAAGATCTTCATTTGTGGAGGTGGAAAAAAGGGATTTTGAATGAATATTATAATCATTATTGCATTTTTTGTTTCTCACCTCAAGTAGGGTCTCAGATCAAGCCTGTCTCCTAACAAGTATACACTGGGGGCTGTGTTTTATCTTGCTCTGACGCTCTCTACCACTGTTCTTGATCTACTGCCCTGTAGGAGAACTCCAGACTGGGGAATCTTCCTCAGAATGATGTTAGGAGTTGAGATTAGTTAGGCAAGTGGCAGAATGAATACATAAGCAGTGATTTTGCATAATGAGGCGTGTGAAATCCCACTGGAGGTTGTTAAAACAGCAGACAGACTGCGGTAAACAAGGAAGAAGGTAGGCTTTGAAAACAGATGGCTTTGAAAACCTGGCAAAGCCCCGTTTCAGACTTTTAAAAATTGGTTTCGGGAGCGCAAGCTATTTTTTTTTTTAATCTACGTGCATATTTTAAAGTTCTGTTTTAATGATAAACTTCCGTGGGCAATTGAACATCAGTTTACATCCTGCTGTAAACACGCTTATAGCCAGATGTGATGGACAGCTTGCATAGAGAACCGAGCTGTTCTGGCATATTTGGATTCAGAGACATTGTTTGTATTTCGGTTTGGGGAAGCACCTCTGACTTCCATGCTGGGTAGGTATATGGCGGTGGCCTGTCCCTTGTCACTTACAAGAGACCACCTACAAGAGATCACCTCCAGGCCAGTAGCGGAGCTGCTGAAGACCCTCTTCCTTATCTCTCCTTATTTCCAGGAGATGGCCTGCCCCTTACCTTCCTTTCCTCACTTCATCTCCATCACACAGGACCTTATTCCCCTTATCTCTCAAAACATGTCTAGCCATTTCAGAACAAGGCATTGTTTCTGAAGTCCACTCTCTTAATGCAGGCTGAACTTTTTATTGGAATGCTTTTCTGTTGATAGATCCCAAATCAGTCACCTATCAGCGTCCCCATTTCTAGGCAATTTGACAGAGGATGGATGGGCCTCTCCCAGTCTGTGCTGTTAGAATTATCTTACCTCTGAATTCAAGGCAGCCTCACTGACTTTTGTGTATTGATTTCTGTATGATGTAGACATTATTTTTTTGGCCACGTTCAGGTAAACTCCACTTAACCAATCCACCAGGTTAAAAATGCTTTCTTAGGGTGGGCGTGGTGGCTTGTGCCTGTAATCCCAGCTCTTTGGGAGGCTGAGGTGGGAGAAATGCTTGAGCCCAGGAGGTTCCAGGTTGTAGTAAGCCATGATGACACCACTGTACTCCAGCTTGGGAGACAGTGAGACCCTGTCCCAGATAGATAGATAGATAATTTAAAATTAAAGAAAAATAAAAATGCTTTCTTCTTAATAATCACAGGCCTCCACAGTCCACGTCCTCTTTCCCTGATCACACTACAGGCGCCTTTGGAGAGCTTTGAGACTCTCTTGGCTGTCTTCAGTGCTCCCATACTAAATAGTACATCCAGTGGCTAATGAGAATCAAGATTTATTCCTCTCTCCGTGGGTGGCAGGGGATTTGAATGAATGGATTAATCTCATGTGGGGTCAGGGCAACTAGGAGACTTGGCCACTGTCAGATAAGTAAGACCAGAATGAGGAGAATGGAGTCTTGATCTCCCATAGCACGCAGCTGTCACTCAACACCTGCTCTCTGGATACTGTTGTAGGCTTCTGCCTTGAGGTGTTTGGGTCCCTGGGTTTGTGGCCTGGCTTCCCATTCCACGTGCCTTTAGCTGTCAAACTCTGAAGGCAGGGCTAGATCCACACTGAGCTGTGACGAGCATTTGGGAAGTGTTCTCAGCCGTACCTACTCCCTGGATTCAGGAGATAATGCACCCTGGGTGCTCACTGGCACCCTGAGATAAGGACATCTTTCCGAGTCCAAAATTCATGCTCCAGTGTGCCAGCCAAGTTAATACGAGATGTTCTTGCTATAGTCATTTTTTAATGGGACCCTAGAATCTCAACCCAAACTCCTGCAAAGAAACCCTGGAGACCTTTTTGTCTGGGGATTGCCTCCAACAGAACCATAGACCTCAGTCATAAAAGCCTAGGCCAGCTTTCCCATCCAATAGAGAGATGATAAGTTTCAGTGTTTGGCACCGTAATTTATCCTTGGAAGGAGACTCAGATCAGCTTGCTTTCAATAAATAGATTTGAGAACAAAACGCTTCTGTGTAATGATGTTTACTAATAGTATTAACTCATTGCCCATGGGCAAGACACAAAAATCCTTCTATTGCAACAAAGAAAACCTGGTGAGCTGAACTTCTGGGCAAACCTAATGCATGGGGTGGATAAAACCCTGGGAAAATGGGAGCCCCCCAGAGGGTGATTTGGGGAAAGATCTCTGTGATACTCTCCATTTTGGATGTCCCAGAATTCTTTTTTTTTTTTTTTTTTTTTTTTTTTCAGATGGAGTCTCACTCTGTCACCCAAGCTGGAGTACAGTGGCACAATCTTGGCTCAGTTCAACCTCCACATTCCGGGTTCAAGCAATTCTCCTGCCTCAGCCTCCTGAGTAGCTGGGATTACAGGCACGCGCCACCACACCAGGCTAATTTTTTTTTTTTTTTTTTTGGTGGTGGGGAGAGACAGGGTTTCTCCATGTTGGGGCCAGGCTGGTCTTGAACTCCAGATGTCAGGTGGTCTGCCTGCCTCAGCCTCCCAAAGTGCTGGGATTATAGGCATGAGCCACCGTGCCTGGCCCAGAATTCTATCATTACACTTTTCTCATATATCTGTTTGTATGTCTGCTGCACTTGTCCTGGCACCATTCTGACTGGTCCAGTGTTTGTTCTGGTGGGTGATATTCTGAATATTCTCCCAGGTTCTAGCCTTAGTAGTAAATTTTACTTTAGACATTGCCCTTGCATAAATCACTCAAAACATTTTATCTTCCTAAAATTGTGCATTGACCTTAAGATTCCATTCAAGTGTTTTTTGAAGACCTGCATTATGGAGTTAAGGATAAGACCCTAGTTGTAGCTCATATTCATGTTCTCTGTTCTTGGGTAGAATCTCTGCATCCCCCCATTCATGGTCTAGTTCAAGCTCCCCAGACTTTTCGAAGCTGCTACTAACTTCAGTAACCTCATGAGCACCCTCTCCCGCTCTTCCGCAGTGTTTGCAGTGATTCTCAGAATGTCCTTCTCTCCCTCTAAGCTCACTGAGGACAGGGTTCCATTTCTCCATATCCCACCAAGCTAGACCCATCCTCAGTGACCCATAATTACTGGAGGATTGACTTATTTCAGAGAGACAGAACAAAAAAAAACCTAACAGGAAGGTTTGCTGGGGGTGTTTTTTTTGTATGTGTGTTATTTGTTTTTATGATTTTTAACTTTATTTATTTTAGAGACAGGGTCTCTGGCACCCAGGCTGGTGTACAACGGTGCAATCCTAGCTCACTGTGGCCTCAAACTCTTGGGTTCAAGTGATCCTCCTACCTCAGCCTCCTGGGTAGCTGGGACTACAGGTGCACAGCACCATGCCTGGCTAACTAAAAACAACTTTCTCTTTTAATGGAGATGGGACCTTGCTGTGTTGTCCAGGCTAGCGTAGGGATGTTTATCTTCAGGGTTGCAGTAGTGGTGTAGATACCATGGTCTCTCCATGGACTGTCTTGTTTGTTTTCTTCTTTGTTGCGTGCCACGTGAGGCATCACCTAACGGAGAAATCCTCCTACTCTTATTTGTAGACTCCCAGTCCTGAGCTGCTCATCACTGCCTTCATTTTCCGCTCTCCTATTCACCTGACTTCTTCTTATTATTATTTTAGAGATGGAGTCTCACTCTGTTGCCCAGGCTGGCGTGCAATGGCGCGATCTCAGCTCAGTGCAGCTTCTGCATCCTTAGGCCCAGTTCTCACCGTACCATGGAAATTTACCCATTGGATAGTTTCTCCCTCAAGATGATATGATCCTTACGTTTTAGGCTCATAGCAGGGTTATGCGACCTAGTTCAGTGACTATTTCTTGAGCTCAACAGCTCAAAGATCCATTAAGTCAGCTTGAGGCAGAGGGGTTGAGAGGTGCCTTGTGAGCAGAGAACAGAGCTCAGGACAGCAGAACAACCATGCCCCAGAGACTGTTCTGGGCAAATCCTTTCATTATGGTCTTGAAGATCCTGGAGGCCTCCCCACACCTGGCTGCAAAGATCGTCATTTGGGGTATGTGTGAGCCCTGCATGCCAGTAGATTTTTATTTTTATTTTTTCTATCTCTGGGGTTAATGGATCCATTTCCTATAAACAGAGCCGAGTGTCCAATATACACCAGGGAGAGAAGGAGCCTGGGGGAGAGTGGGGAAGGATATACGGTTTGAGTTGGTTACACAGCCGACAGCTGCACGGACTTAATTGGGTTTTATTCTATTTGATCTTGGATAAGGAGGATTTTTGAGAGTCCATTTTCTCCTTCTTAAGTGTTCTCGCTAAAAAAAAAAATTTTAAATAAGATAAAAATCCTGGGGTCTGCTGGGTTTCCGGATGCCTGCTAGCCCAGCTGACTGCACAGGGGGGCAGTAGCACACCACCAACCTGCTTGGGAGCACCCGGGGGAACTGGTGGATAAATCCGGAGTCTTCACCGGGAATTTTAACTCTCGTTTGCTGTTTTCCATTTCATCGCTATCGGTGAGAAATAGCACTTAAGACAAAGTTGGAAATAAATTAAGCAGGGAAGCACATCACGAGGTTTGTATTTGCTTTCTCGCCATCATCTGTGTATTTCCAGACTGGACCACAGACCCCCAGTTTGCATCTGATGGTGCCATTTAGGGTGGTTCCCATCAACTCGAGGGTGTTCCCAGGAATTCCAGGTCAAGATGGAAAATCTCTATGTGTCATCTGGTGGTTGGTGAATGCCTAGGCTGGTCCAGGCACTGTGCCATGGGTGGTCATATGGGTGACTTGGTTTTAACACTCTGGAGGTTTCACGTGTTATCTCTATACACCAGAAGAAGGATAAGGTTCACACAGATCAAGCAGATTGCCCAAGGTCACACAGTTCAAGGGCATAAAGGCACTTTCATATCTCTTCTGGAAAAGCAGAAAAGGTGCTGCTTGTCTAGTTCACTAATGTATTTTGTTTGTTGTTTTCTAGATGGAGTCTGTCTCTGGAGTGCAATGGCACAATCTCAGCTCACTGCAACCTCTGCCCCCAGGTTCAAGTGATTCTTCTACCTCAGCCTCCTGAGTAGCTGGGATTACAGGTGCCTACCACCATGCCCGGCTAATTTTTGTATTTTTAGTAGAGATGGGATTTCGCCATGTTGGGCAGGCTGGTCTCGAACTCCTGACCTCAAGTGATCCTCCCACCTTGGCCTCCCCAAATGCTGGGTGAGCCACCACACCTGGCCACGAGTGTATTATTAATGCTCAGGGCAGTGCTGTGTTGAGTAAGTTGACTGAAGAACATGTTGGCTCCCAGCATGGTTTTCTTTGCACTGCACTTGGAGGGGGCTGGCAATCCTTCCAGTGTTCCAGTTGATGCTCGTTTGCTGTAACAGCCCTTGGATTCCAGTGGAAAGCTCCTTCCTCTCAGGATCCTGATCCTGCACATTCACACTCCAGAATCAGGAGGCTGGGGAGAGGGATCAGCACATCTTAGAGTGTGATTCCTTGCTGAACAAATTCACCGTGAGGCAAAAGAAAGAAATGTGGACGATGTGCCTGGAGAATGGTGGATTTCATCCTAAGTCAATGGCGTGGAACTGGGAGGTAAGGAGCTGTTGCTTGCGTTTTGGTTCTAGTTATTCCAAACCAAGCAAACACTCGGGGATGGGCAAAAGGGCATATAACCCAAGCGGGGATTCCTGTGTGAGGCAGAGACCCAGATAGGGGAGAGAGGATCACTGAAGGGCAAACGTCCTACGTGGGAACAGGGGCTTCCAATGGCCACCAGTTTATACATATGGCTCCATCTTGCCTGCCTCTGTGCTGTGCCCTGGGATAAGAAACCTCAGTGAAGGAGAAGGGGTCATAAGGTTGTTAGGTTGTCTAGAGAGTGGCAGGGATCGGAAGGGCTGGGAGGCTTCTTGGGTTCCATGCTGGAGTGAGACAGGAGCTCTCAGAGCTCAGAAGTGTCTAAGGACTGCTTAGAATGGGAAGAATGCGTGTTGAAGCCAGGAACTAAAAGACTTCTGTGCACTGGAAAAGGCTGTAAATTCCACATGGCAGTTGTTCCCATCTCCTGAGAGCCGCCCTGTAGAAAAAGGCACTGTAACAGAACATGAGTGAGTGTGCTCGTCTTGGTGGAGCTGGGCAAACTGTGTCCCCTCCATAGACAGGCCTGGGAAGGATGGATCCTGGCGGAGGAGACAGTGATGGAACACGACAGGTGGCTAGAGCCAGGATCAAGAAGGGGAATGACTCCTTGGCCCCTTCAGCAGAAAGAGAGAGGGCTCACTTTTCCAGCC
>CM052649.1:180969819-181013837 GCA_028533165.1 Leontopithecus rosalia
TGGGTAATTTGGCATTTATGAATCCAGAACATGACATTATTGTAAAGATTCTGTCTGGAAATATGATACAAAGAGACAAGGCAGGGTTCAGGCTTCCACCCAGTTTTCCTCTGGACCAGAAAGTATACAAATCAGGCACCAGATGCCCAAGCAGGCCTTCTCCAGGAATAGACGATTGTTTGTTACAGACCGACAATGCTGCCCGTCTTACCGAGGGCGTCTCCATACACATGGCTGCCCAGTCTTCAGACCTTAGACTCAACCCCGCTTATCCTATTCCCTCACTCCCCATAAACTCTGGTCATTCCAGGTTTTGATAATTCCACTGCAGTGGTTAATTTTATGCATCAACTTGACTGGGTCATGGCGTTCCCAGATACTTCATCAAACATTATGCTGGGTGTGACTGTGAGAGTATTTTTGGATGGGATTAACATTTAAATTGGGTGGCCCCCAGTCAGTCAGTTGAAGGTCTAAATATGACCAAAGGCTGACCCTCCCATGAATAAGAGGAAACTCGTACTGCCTGACTGCTTGAGCTTGGACATCAGTCTTTTCCTGTTTTAGGATGTAAATGAAAACCTCAGTTCTTCTGGGGTCTTAAGCTTGCCGGATTTTGGACTGGCACTTACCCCATCAGGTCTCTTTCTTTTCCAGCTTGCTGACCACAGATCCTGGTACTTCTCAGCCTCTGTAGCAAAGTGAGCTGACTCCTTACCGCAAATCTCTCTATATCTGTAGCTATCTCTCCATGTCTATCTCCTTCTGATTCTGTTTCTTTAGAGAACTTTGAGGAATACATCCATTCTCGAAATGCTTCTTGAATCTGTGCTTTCTTTCTCATCCCCAGAGCCGATCCACTGTCCTCGTTTCAGCCAAGTTGCCTTGATTAAAATGGGGGTGAAAAATTCAACTCTCCACGTGCTGTTGCCCTGCCACCCCATGCTCTCTGAAGTGACTGGAGGGGCTTTGCTTTCATGGAACATGGGTTGAAGCTACTGGCCTTGTAGGTCAAGACCAGTTCTGTAGCTTGGTGTTCAAGCCAAGCAGGAATTGGCCCCTGAAGGCCTCTCCCGCACATCGTCTGCTGTGCATATTCTTTTTTTTTTTTTTTTGAGACAGAGTTTCGCTCTTGTTACCCAGGCCGGAGTGCAATGGTGCGATCTCGGCTCACCGCAACCTCCGCCTCCTGGGTTCAGGCAATTCTCCTGCCTCAGCCTCCCGAGTAGCTGGGATTACAGGCATGCGCCACCATGCCCAGCTAATTTTTTGTATTTTTAGTAGAGACGGGGTTTCACCATGTTGACCAGGATGGTCTCGATCTCTTGACCTTGTGATCCACCTGCCTCGGCCTCCCAAAGTGCTGGGATTAAGGCGTGAGCTACTGCACCCAGCCCTGCTATGCATATTCTTTTTTGGGGAAACAGATATTCTTTTTGCTGGAGATGCCGTGTTCTTGTCTCTTGCACACATTATGTCTTCTTCCTGGACGGTGCTCCTAGGTCCACAGCAAGCTGCAACCAGCAAACTCTTTCCCGTCGTTCAAAATGAGCTCAAATCTAACCTTGCTTGGGAAACCCATCCTGACTACAAGTGGAGCTTATCAGCCCCCTCCTCTGTCTCCCATGCCACTTACCCCATTGTATTGTCATCATTAATGTATTTTTTTCTTTCGTCTTTCTCCCTCTACCACAAGATCCAGGAAGGCCAGAGTTCACGAGTTCCTGCAAGCACACGCTTCAATTTGTGGAACGAAGGAACAATGAATATACTGTGTGTGCTTGAGTATAACTAGGTTTTCAAAATATTGGTCAGTGAGACAAGCACAGATCCCTTAATCCTAAAGGTTTATCCAGATTATTTGACCTAATTCTTTAATACCACATCATGAGATAACTCTGTGTGAGCAGATCATTGTAAAATCAGCAAATATAGTGCTGAATTTCACCTCCACCAGACTGTGGAGAGCTTGGAGTCCTTTAATGAATGTACATAGAGAGAGATGTCAGAGATTAGCATTTCTTGTAATGAGAAGGAAAGACACATTCATCAAAATTGCTCAAGTGCTATCAGTAGAGCATCTCCAAGCAAGGACCTTCAGTCAGCGGCAGTGAGAGTTGGCAGATTTCACAGGTTGGACATGGGGAAGCTTGTTAATTTCACAGTTTATAAAAGATTAATGGTAGAGGAAATAAGATACAGCTACAGCTATCTAATTGCAGAGAACATTTTGTCTAAAGTACAACCCAGAAAAGAAAATAGAAAGGGGAATGTAATATTTTCTTTGGAAATAGGACTTGACCTCTACGTTTTACTTCAGAAGTGATGGGAGCTCCTTACCAAGAGGTCTTTCACCCTGAGTCAGGAATATGGATAGCAAACCAGCAATGCCCCATTTTACTGTGAACCCTGGGAAATCTTGCCATTGAGATCTCTCTGAATCAGGAAGATAAAAATTGATCCCAATTCCCTGAAATCCAAGGGATGCACTGAGTCACCCCAGTGTTGTTCTCAGTTTTGAGACCTATGTCTCCAAGGTGAATACCAACCCCTTTATTTTGCCATTAGAATTGGTTGATGACTCTCTGAATGAGGCGGAGAATTCCAACCCCCACCTTGTGTTACAGGGTTGAATTGTATCTCCTTTCCTGCAAAATGGGTATATTGGCGTACTAACCCTCAGTGCTACAGAATGTGACCTGATTTGGAGACAGGGTCTTTATGGAGGTAATCAAGTTAAAATGAGGCCATTAGGGTGGTTGTAATCCAGTATGACAGGTGTGCTTATAAACAAGCAGAGAAGACTGGGAGCAGTGGCTCACGCCTGTAATCCCAGCACTTTGGGAGGCTGAGGCAGCTGGATTGCCTGAGCTCAGGAGTTGAAAACCACCCTGGGCAACATGGTGAAACCCAGTTTCTACTAAAAATATTAGCTGGGCATGGTGATGTGAACCTGTAGTCCCAGCTACTCGGGAGGCTGAGGCAGGAGAATTGCTTGAATCTGGGAGGTGGAGGTTGCGGTGAGCTGAGATCATGTTACTGCACTTTAGCCTGGGTAACAGAGTGTGACTCCGTCTCCAAAGAAAGAAAGAAGGAAGGAAAGAAGGAAGAAAGAAATGTGGGCAGAGAGACTGATACAGATGCAGAGGGAGCACTGGATGAACCTGACGGAGATCAGTAATGCATCTACCAGCCAAGGAATGCCAAATCACCAGCAAACCACCAGGAGCTAGGAGAAGAGCATGGAACATATTCACCTTCACCACCCTCAGAAAAGACCAACCCTGGCCGGGCGTGGTGGCTCACACCTGTAATCCCAGCACTTTGGGAGGCTGAAGTGAGTAGATCATGAGGTCAGAAGTTCAAGACCAGCCTGGCCAATATGGTGAAACCCAATCTCTACTAAAAATACAAAAAATTAGCTCAGTGTGGTGGTGCATGCCTGTAGTCCCAGGTGTTTGGGAGGCTGAGGCAGGAGAATTGCTTGAAACCAGGAAGTGGAGATTGCAGTGAGCCAAGATCGTTCCACTGCATTCCAGCCTAGTGACAGAGGGAGACTCGGTCTCCAAAAAAAAAAAAAAAAAAAAAAAGACCAACCCTGTTCATAATGCGTTTATGAGCCTATAAATTTCTGCTGTTTAAGCCACTCTGTCTGTGGTCTTTTGCTGTGACAGTCTCAGCAGATTAATGCATCTCATGTTCTGTTTCTTAATTTAGCCTTTCTGGCTAGGATTTTGTGGCCTAGAAACAAAAGCAGAATGATTCCATCTCTCGTATTTTTTGTTTTCTGAATGTAAATGATGAAAGTCAAGGACATTGCTCCTGGTCCTCTTTTTTCACATTGAGGAACTATGTGAAAAGACGTGAATTTAAATTTCAAAAGACGTGAGGTTAAATCCCATGGTTCCCATCAAGGATGTTAACTTCAGCAAACCACTCGGCCTCCTGAGCCTCAGTTTCCCCATCTGTAACACTGGCACATCTTACATGGCTGCAGCCAAAGAGAGAATGAGAGCCAGATGAAAGAGCTTTCCCCTTATAAAACCATCAGATCTCATGAGACTTAGTCACTGCCACCAGAACAGTAGAAGGAAAACCACCCCCATGATTCAATTACCTCCCACTGGGTCCCTCCCACCACGTGGGTTATGGGTGCTACAACTCAGGATGAGATTTGGGTGGGGACACAGCCAAACCATATCAGCCATATTGATGAAAGCTGTTTATTTCTTGGGTTATGTGTTATGAAAAGAAGGAATTTATGGCAGAGATGGCCTAGGTGTTCATTAAACATGTTTCATCTTATCCCTAGATACACAACCTCAGCCTGTTTCTGGCCTTTCTTGGAGTTAACTGCTGCCAAGTGACTGAGTTCAGCTGATGGTAAGTGGGCAGAAGTGCCAGGAACCACTTTCATTTCTGTCCAATAGAACCTTTGCATGTGGAATCCTACCTGCCTTTTCCTTCTTCGTGCTGATAAACATCTTGACAATAGCAGAACCAGAACATGGGCGGTATTTGGTCTCTGAATGGCTATGGGGAAGCCAGGTTGGAGCTCACAGTTTGAGATAGTTATTGTATTAAGCTGCTAAGATTAGAAAAGTTCGCATGAATAAGCATTTACCCCAACGCATCAACAGGATTTTGGCTCAGAAGCAGGAAATTATTTCAATCCTGCTTTTGCCCATTTGCGCCTCATCAGTAAGAGAAGCTGTAGTTCACGGTGGCTTCGCGCATCTGTGCCTTGGATTAGGACCTGAGGCTGCCCCTGAAGGAGAGCTGAGTATTTGAGCTGGTGGTCTGTGTGCTGCTGGGGCTTGCGTTGATAGAGAGGGCTGCCATCTTTGGTGTCAGCTAAATGAATGGACCCAGCGCACCCCTGCAGTGGACCTCACACACTTGTGGCAGGTGTATCGCACACATCTAGGGTTTCATTTGCATTCCCTTGTCCTCCCATTCAGTTTTAGCCACAGCTGCAGTGGTAAGTTTCTGAGTTGGCTTCTACCTACCTTGACCAGAGGACCACTTACCTTATGTGCCCACAGTGATCTTCTGTGTTCTACCCTTCGTATTTCTCTGACACTCCTGGTGGAAGTCACTGATCAGCAAGTATGACTAGCCTGGAGGTGGGGATCCATCCAACGAACAGCTTTGGAAGCCAGTGGTTGCAGCTTAAGGCTGATCTTGGGTGGACTATTTCGAGAGCCCCAGACGCTCACAGCAGTGGACTCAATTACGTATCCAATGTGGGTTTCTTACCCTTCCCTCACTCTCTCTGGCTGCCCACCACTGATCCCTGAGAATTTCTTGCAAATAAGATACCCAGACCCCAGGTTCTTCTTTGGGGAAATACAAGCCCATACAGGCGCTGATAGGATGCCTCTACTCTAGCCTCATATCTAAGTCGTGTCTCAGTTTCAACTTTGTCTTGTACTTTGGCAATTATTGGGCACTTTAATAAAGTGGATTGTTTGCTCCTATTTGCAGTTCCTTATATCTCTTCCCTGGTGGTTAGACTTTGGTGGAGATAAGGGGTGAGTCTGCACTCTTCCTAATCTGTAAGAGATACCAGGCATGGGAAAGCTCAGTGACTGATACCAGAGAGATAGCACCTCCCTAAAGAATTCTTACTTTTTAACTTTTATTTTAAGTTCAGGGGTATACAGGCAGGTTTGTTATATAGGTAAACTTGTGTTGTGGGGATTTGCGGTACCGATTATTTCATCACTTAGGTATTAGTCTAGTATCGATTAGTTATTTTTCCCGATCCCCTCCCTCCTCTCACCCTCCACCCTCTGAAAGGCCCCAGTGTGTGTTGTTCCCCTCTATGTGTCCATGTGTTCTCATCATTTAGCTCCCACGTATAATTAAGAACATGTGGTATTTGGTTTTCTGTTCTTGGGTTAGTTTGCTAAGGATAATGACGTCCAGCTCCATCTGTGTGCCTGAACAAGAACAATGATCTTGTTCTTTTCTGTGGCTGCATAGTATTCCATAGTGTATACACACCACATTTTCTTTATCCAGTCTATCACCGATGGGCAGTTAGGTTGAGTCCATATCTTTGCTATTGTGAATAATACTGCAATGATCATATGCATGCATGTGTCTTTATAACAGACTGATTATAAAGAATTCTAACTCAGTGATACCTATTTCAGTTAGAAGACTTATGTGATGCATTATTCATTGACCTAAAGGTGAATTCCATTGCATTAAGACACCACATTGGACATGTGATCCCATGTTTTGACATGCTACTATACAAAAAATAATTTCATTTCCCATTAGGGCTGTGGAAGACAGAGTTGTGGTATCATACTGTGCAAGAAAGGTGCTTTAGCATCCATATGGTGAATGTGAGAGCTTGTTTCTTCATTAAAAAAAATCCTTTTGTGTAATTAGAGTAAGAGATGAACTTTTATATCATTATTGTCTATCATGTGCCTTTTGCCAATTAGCATGGTTGCACTTCATGGCTTAATTTAGTATCAGTTGCGAAACTTGAAGAAATATTGGAACATCTTTGAATGTTAATGCAATTTTGTTTCCCTGGGGGCATTAAGCTTTCTGACATACTGGACTCTCTCTATTTTGTAGAGAGTTTTTGGATGTTTCAACTCAAATAAAAGCTTAGCTCACATAGAGAGTCTTCCCTTTTGATGCTGAAAAGGAATCTCCATTGTATTAACCCCCCTCTGGTCAAGGAGAAGAAAGAATGCAAGACAGTCTTTAAGACAGCAGTCCTTAACTTTTTTGGCACCAGGAACTAGTTTCATAGAAGACAGTTTTTCCACGGACCAGGGGAGGGTAGAGCGGGGAGAGGATGGTACGGGGACGATTCAAGCTCATTACGTTTATTGTGCAGTTCATTTCTATCATGACTGCATTGTACTGTATAATGAAATAATTCCACAACTCACCGTAATGCAGAATCAGTGGGAGCCCTGAGCTTGTTTTCCTGCAACTGGATGGTCCATTCTGGGGTGATGGAAGACAGTGACAGATCATCAGGCATTAGAGTCTCATCAGAAACATGCAGCCTAGATCCCTTGCACGTGCAATTCACAGTATATTTGCGCTCCTATGAGAATCTAATGCTGCAGCTCATCTCATAGGAAGCAGAGCTCAGGTGGTAATGTGAGCTACAGGGAGTGGTTGTAAATACAGATAAAGCTTCACTCGCTTATCCACTGCTCACCTGCTGTTGTTCAGCCTGGTTCCTAACAGGCCACAAACCAATACCAGTTTATGGCTCAGGGTTTGGGAACCTGTGCTTTAAGAGATAAAATTTCCAGACCCACGCAGCCTTCCTTTGCTTCTTTTCCCTGATCAGTCTTTCTGACATTTCACCTAAAGTGAAATCATCCATTTTAGAAATTCATCAGAGCAGGAAGGACTTTTTGAGTTTTAACCCTTAGTGCTGTGTACACGGCAAATGTTCAATGAATCCCTCTTTGTGTCTTGGGCGATCTGCACCCCACAGTCGTCAGGCCTGACACCATCATGTGACTCCCTGAAAGATGCCAATGCTTCCGTGACCTGAGAGCTAGCTCAGAGCTGGGTGATGAGATCTCCCCATGTCACTGCATCCTGGGGAGCCTCTTAGCATCTTCTGATGGTCTTCCCTGGCTAAAGTCTAGAGCAGCCGTGTCCAGTAATTTCAATGCAGGAATTTTTGGCTTATCTGTGGTGGTAGATATGAAAATTATACATAGACCTTTTTTTAGTGTTAGTATTTTATGTGTGGCCCAAGAGAGTTCTTCCAATGTAGCTCAGGGAAGCCAAAAGGTTGGACACCCTGGCTAGAGCCTCCTTGTGTGCTTTGTAAAAAGCTAAAAATTTCCAAAGAAACCTGATAGCTCATGGAGACACGGTTTGTTCTGCAGAGCAGGAGACGCCAACCTTCTAGAAAGATCCTTCCACTGGGTCAGCGGGAACCTAGCTGTCTGTCCCTGATCAGCATGCCGGTTCTTGCACACTGGTACGTCCTAAAATATGTACACAGAGCTTGGGCCAAACGTGGCTGGTAAATCTGCCGTATTCTCTCAAGCCATGTCCTCTGCCTGCATCAACAGTCACTGCAGGTGGAGGAGATGGACAGGTCTGTACTCTCGTCTTTTCTTCCTGCCAGATTCTTTTCAATGTTCTTAGTCTGTACTGAGTCCACTTACCAAAAGCCAGCAGCCACTTCAAGGCTTCCTTATCTCCACCCTCAGTTTCTCACTGCGATTCCATTCCCAGCTCACCTGTCTGCTGACTCCTCAGTCCCCCACAATCCTTTTTCCCACAAGGATTTACTCACTTACTTGTTTGTTCATCAAACATTTATGCACTGCGGGGCTTTGTGCAGCCTGAGATGAATCAGGCAAATGCCATGCCCTTGAGAGGTTCACGGTACTGGGAATGAGCAAGACAGAATAGGGAAGACAGGATAGTGAAAATGCTCAATAGTGTGATAAGAGCTGTAAACGTGGGAAGGCTGGGAGGCCTGGGAGTGGAGGAGGAGCCTGGCTGGGGATTCCTGGAAGGACCCCCACAGAAGTGAGATTTTAAGGGTAGAGACTGTGCAGGAGTTAACTGGCTGAAATGAAATGATGGGATGAGGGGAACGGATGAATTCCCAAAGCATTTTATGCATGTAGGATGGGAGGCTGGGGAGATAAGGACAGTTAGGTCTGGACACTTGAACTACATGAAAAGAGACTGTACTCTAAGGAAGCCTCGGACCACCCTCCAGACCATGAGAACCACCAGAGAGCTCCTTAGCGGGGGGCAATTTTCGCTTTTCGTTTCTGGTTTCTGGATTGGAAGCTGGATTGCACGGGCTGAGACTGAACATCTAGTGAGGGAGGGAACATAAGCCAAGGTGCAAGCTTTCAGCAGATCAAGGGAAAAGGGTGCCAAGAGAAGGTACTCATTGAGAGGGCTCACTGGATGGCTGGGTCAGTGGGGACCTGGAGGTCTGCTGGAAGCTGACTGAGGAGTCACTGGATCGCTGGGTCAGTGGGGACCTGGAGGTCTGCTGGAAGCTGACTGAGGAGTCACTGGATGGCTGGGTCATTGGGGACCTGGAGGTCTGCTGGAAGCTGACTGAGGGCTCACTGGATGGCTGGGTCAGTGGGGACCTCGAGGTCTGCTGGAAGCTGACTGAGGAGTCACTGGATGGCTGGGTCATTGGGGACCTGGAGGTCTGCTGGAAGCTGACTGAGGGCTCACTGGATGGCTGGGTCAGTGGGGACCTGGAGGTCTGCTGGAAGCTGACTGAGGGCTCACTGGATGGCTGGGTCAGTGGGGACCTGGAGGTCTGCTGGAAGCTGACTGAGCGCTCACTGGATGGCTGGGTCAGTGGGGACCTGGAGGTCTGCTGGAAGTGGCTGGGGTGGAGACAATGGCAGAATCTTCAGTGTCTCTGAACTTTGTATCAGTGTGTGCATCTTAGGCAGCTCCGGGTAGCCGCAGTCACGGCCACACTGAGCCGTTTCACAGACTCCCTTTGTGCATGTGGGAACCATGCTGCTCCTCCCACCCCATCATCAACAACGCTATCCTCAGCCCATTCCTTACTGAAGGCAGCCTTCTCGTTTGTCCAGTCTCTAGGCTTCTCCCCACACCCCCCACGTGAGTGTCTTTTCTCTTATTCCTCAGCTCACCGCCCACACAAATATTGATCCTTGGTATGATTCATATTATGATTTATACTAACAGTGGAACTTGTTGACCAAAAAATAATTAGCACAAGAAGTCTGCGTATTATTAAGGGCCTCATTAATTTCACCAAGTTTATTCAAATGACAGCAGAATGTCAGGTCAATAATGATGACTAATTAATAAGCACATCTGAATACCTTAAAGCACATTGAAGAAGTGGCTTGTAAGGCTGTAGCGGAGGATGGATGGTTTCTGGTAAGCAGAGGTGATACTTCCTCTTTCTGTTTTTTTTTCTGAGACAGGGTCTGCCTCTGTTGCCCAGGCTAGAATGCAATGGTACAGTCAGCTCATCACAGCCTCAACCTCCTGAGCTCAAGTCATTCTTCCACCTCGCAGCCTCTTGAGTAGCTGGGACTACAGGCATGGTTGTGTAGTTTTCCTTTTTTTTTTTTTTTTTTTTTTTGTGTGTGTGTGTGTGTGTCTGTGTGTTAGAAATGGGGTCTTGCAATGTTGCTCAGGCTGGTCTTGAACTCCTGGCTTGAAGAGATCCTCCCACCTCAGCCACTTGAATAGCTGGGACTACAGGCCACCACTCCTGGATAATTTTATTTTAAATTTATTTTGGCAGAGATAGGGTCTTGCTGTGTTGCCCAGGCTGGTCTCAAATTCCGGGTCTCAAGCAGTCCTCCCACCTCGGCCTCCCAAAGTACTGGAATGACAGATGTGAGCCATCATACCCAGCCTGACACCCTTTTTCTTAAATAGAGGAGTCCAAGTGGTGACTACCCCAAAGTCTTACGTGTTATGTAGATGGTCTGGCTGAGTTAGGTAAAGGGCTGACTCCAGCCCATTTGGAACTTCAAGAGACATCCCAGGGTAATCAGTAGCTTAAGACTCCCACCTCATCACAAGAGGCTGCTGCCTCGCCCCTGACCCTGGCCAAACTTCATTAGGAGACAGTATGGCTTAGAGTGAAGAACAGGGCTTTGGAAATGAGATATCCCTGGTTTTGAATCTGCGTCCCTTGCCTTAATCTACGCAACTTTGCCCCCAGTCCCCCACATAATAAGCAGGAACATAAGCCTCACCCTGTAGAGATGTTGGGAGTTTGAATATGTCCTGTTGGAAAGGCTTGGTTGCCTGCAATGCAGAAGGTTTTCAGGGAGTGTCCTTCCCACCCCTTAACCCCACTTCCTCTCTTTATTTACTCCCCACCTCTGGATAAGACCAAGTATCCCTTTGCTTGCTTTGCTCAGCAGGGACACAGGCGTGTGAGCCTCTCCAAGGCACCTGAGTCTTCCCTTTTGGTTCTTTGCATGTTTAGGCTGTACTTAGGAATTAGGAAGCCCTGGGAACCTGTAATCACCTATGAGAGGCGATTTCATACCTTTGACCTCCTCCACACTCCCCAGGTGGAAACAGCACAATGCTTTAGGAAGCTCCTGTCATCGGGATGTTTAGGCAGAGTCCACTGGCTTCAAACAGAACCAACTGTTCTGAGCACACAGCCCTAGGGCACGGCAGAGGGGAGCGAGAGGGAAGCAGAGGCGCTCAGAGTCCCCTCCTCTGAGAGCCAGCAGGGAGGGGAGCAGGCTGGGATCTGAAAGCTGCTTTGGCAAGCCACCCTGAGGACATGCTAACATTGCTTTCTAGTCAAGCTTATGTGTTTTGCTTTGTTGTAGAAGAAATGGTTCTCTCAGATATTATTTTATTTTATTTTACTTTAGGTGTATACTATATCCAGCATTTCTCCCCATGTTATCCCCCCCACCCCCTGCTGTCCCTCCCCTACCCCCACCAACTGTCCCCAGTGTGTGAAGCTCCTCTCCCTGAATCCACGTGTTTTCATTGTTCAACACCCGCCTATGAGTGAGAACATGCAGTGTTTGGTTTTCTGTTATTGTGTCAGTTTGCTGAGAATGATGGCTTCCAGATTCATCCAAAAAGCCAAGTGCAATATTTTTCCAAGACTGAGAAACCCTGACAGGCTTGTTTGGGAGTAAGTTAGAGCCAGAGTCAACCCTCCCTGAGGGACTTGGAGCAGGGCTGCTGATGCCTCAGCGAAAGCTTGGAAATCGAGAATGCCCGCATTTTAAAGGTGGGTAAACTGAGACTCAGGCATGCATCTCCTTGGGCATATCCAGGACTAGTAAGGGGCAGGAGGCACTAGTAAGACCCAAAGGGTACCCTGGCAGGCCTTGGGGCTGCGGATTGATGCATTTATTATAGCCCCTCCTTGCTCTGTTTCCGCATCTGCCCTCACCCGCCAGAGGGTAAGCTGTCTAAAAGTTAGGAGCATGTCTTGCTCATTTGTGGAACCCTGATGCCTAAATGCAATCCTTGGCATATAGTAGGGGCTCACTCAATGTTTGCTGATTGAATGAGAGAGTGTTGACCACAGAAGTCCAAAGATACAGAAGTGCATTTAGAACAAGGGCCCAGAGGGGAGCCACACAGAGAGAAAAGCAAGGGCCAGTCCAGCACCCCACTGGTGGGAGTGGGCGCAGGTGCCCTCGTCTTCAGCAGGCGCCTGTCTGTGCCTAGCCCTGGCCATGCGTGGCCGTATCCATCCTCACAGCAGGCACATGGGGAAGGCAGGGTGATCACTGCTTTAAACAAGAGGAAACTGCAACACTGACAGGTTTGCTGAGTTGCTGAAGGCTGTGCGGAGTAAAAAATGAAGCCAGGAATGTCCTTCTCCCGCCCACGCTCTGTTAGCTCTCCTGTTGGAACAGAACAGAGCAGTGATCTTACAGAAAGGAGCCAGAGGACAAGGGGGTTAGTCTGGGGACCCCACAGGAGAAGATCTTTCTTTCTGGGGAAAGGTCAGACGGGTTTCCTGGTCTGAAGCCTGGATCGAAGTTAGGGTCAGAGTGGGTGCTGGCAACTCCTGATGTGGTGCCTGAAAAGGGGAGGTTTTGTTAATTTCGAATAAGAAATACTGAGCTAAGAAGCAAGGTCAGGCCAGGCGTGGGGGTGGCTCACACCTGTAATCCCAGCACTTTGGGAGGCTGAGGCGGGTGGATCATCTGAGGTCAGGAATTCGAGACCAAACTGGCCAACGTGGTGAAATCCTATCTCTTCTAAGAATACAAAAATTAGCCAGGAGTGGTGGTGGGTACTGGCAATCCCAGCTACTCCGGAGGCTGAGGCAGGAGAATTGCTTGAACCCCAGACGTGGAGGTTGCAGTGAGCTGAGATTGCACGACTGCACTCCATCCTGGGTGACAGAGTAAGGCTCCGTCTCAAAAACAACAACAACAACAACAACCAGTCAGGTGGAAATGACCCAAGGATGGGTTTCATGCCTGCGCAGCCGCAAAGCCAGTAAGTATAATCGAGGTAGTTTCTAAGCCAGCAGGGTGGAGACTCCAGGGCAGGAGTGCAGGTGGGAGGCTTCCTTTTACCAGCAGGAGACGGAAGGTGGAAGGGACAGTTGGATGAGCCCTGTGAGGCCGGCACACACAGCGACCACCCTGCCTTCCCCGTATGCCTGCTGCGAGAGTGGACACAGCCGTGCACGGCTGGGGCTCAGCACAGGCTGCCAGGCAGGGTGTGGGCAGCTCCCGGGACCTTGCCTGTCTACACCAAAGCTCTTCCCGTCCTAAAACTACTCTCTGCCCTGGGCCTGACATGAGCAGCCAGGTTCAGAGGAAACACTCCAAAGCTGACTCTGGGAGTTGTAGAAAAATATGCTTGATGCAGAAATGAGGTCAACCCAAGTTTCTCTGGAGCCAGGTCTTCCTAGCAGTTTACCACCTGGAATGCAGAAGGAGCCTGTCTGTCATGTTCTCCATCCACACAGCTAACAGAAGGAGACTTGTTAGTGCTGGGGATACTGGCGTGTCCGGGGAGACCACCCATTTCTATGCTAAGAATGCCGCTTCAGGGCACCACTGGAGCTGCTCCAAGGGCCGGAGGAACCAGGGATTCTATGTAAACTGGGGAGAGCCTCGTGGTCCCTGGCTGCGGATACCATTTTTCCACTGGAGACCTTAGCAGGAACAGGATTGAGCTGTTGTGTTTCTGAGTTTGTCGGGAAATCACCTCTTCGGCTTCTGTCTCCAGTTGCTCTCTTTTTCCATAGGGTTCAGACATTAGCCCGTGGCTCTGGGCAAGAAGAACAGGTAAGGAGCTGTTTATATCCCTGTCCGCCTTTCCCCAATACTGTCCCAGCACCTCACTCCTGCATAAACCTCTGCACACATTAATCTGCATAAAGACATAGCTGCACTGCACCACGTCCTACAGCCTCATCGCCTGCACGCAGACACGCCCCTGGCTGAGGTTCCTTTGGGCATGGCAGGTCAGTACTGACCCTTGGGAGGAACTGAGGGCAGATGGAGCTTGATATCTGGGTCCACTGATAGCCAGTGGCACAGCAAGCAGGGGCGTGGGAGGGGTCACCTTGGTTGAAAGCAATAAGGGAATTCATCAGCCATGCTCAGTGGCTCATGCCTGGAATCCCAGCACTTTGTGAGGCTGAGGCAGGAGGACTGCTTGAGGCCAGGAGTTCGAGACCAGCTTGGGCAACATAGTGAGATCCCATGGCCACTAAAAAAGTTAAAAAATTACCCAGCACAGTGGCTCACACCTATACTTGGGAGGCTGAGGCTGGAGGATCTCTCGAGACTAGGAGTTTGAGGCTGCAATGAACTATTCACACCACTGCACTCTAGCTGAGCCAGAGTGAGATCCCGTCTCAAAAAATCAATTTATTGTTCACTGTTCCTAGATAATTTTAAAACAATAAAATTGACTAGAGGTTGGCCAACTTTTTATTGTCATCTTACACCAGCAGTTCTAGTGAAATTAGCGATAGAATATTCTTCCTTCACATCTTCTGTTGGTCTGTGTTCTAGGCAATTGGTTCACAGTATCTTCTGATAATTGTGATATATATGTAAACTGCAAGTTAGGATTTATTATTACTACTTATCTTTCGTTTATTATTATCTTTTTCTTTTTTTTTTTTTTTTTTTTTTTTTTTTAGAGACAGGGTCTCGCTCTGTCGCCCAGGCTAGAGTGCAGGCTTGAATTCCTAGGTTCAGACAGTCTTCCTTCCTCAGCCTCCTGAATAGCTGGGGCCACAGGTGCATGCCACTGTGCTCAGCTTTTTATTTTATTTTATTTTTTTGTAGAGACAGTGTCTCACTGTGTTGCTCAGGCTGGGCTTGAACTCCCGACCTCAAGCCATCCTCCTGCCTCAGCCTCCTAAAGTGCTGGGATTGCACGTGTGAGCTGCCACACTCAGCCAAGACGTTCCGCTATATGGAACTCCAATTAGAGAACTCCCAGCTTTCTAGCTGGTCTCAACATGTATGGACTCAGCTACACACACCGCTTCTGAGGAAAGGTTTCTAATGGTTGAGTCATTTGAATTTGCTTCTGCTGAAGTTCATATCTCTAAACTACATACGTATTCCTGTATTTAAGCAGAGATTGTTAACATTAAGACATGAATTGTTGGCCAGGTGAGGTGGCTAGGGCTTGTAATCTCAACACTAATCATTCAACCCTAATTACTGAGGCTGAGGTGGGAGGATTACTTGAGTCTAGGAGTTTGAAGCCAGGCTGGGCAACACAGAAAGACACTATCTCTACAAAAAATAAAAAAAAAAATTAGCCAAGTGTGGCTAATTTGCCACAAGGCAATTGAGCATGTGCCTGTGGTTCCAGCTACTGAAGAGGCTGAGGTGGGAGAATCTTTTGAGCCCAGAAGGTCGAGGCTGCAGTGAGCTGTGATCACACCATGCCACTCTGACCTTGGCGACAGAATGAGACTTTTTCTCAAACGAAACAAAACATAATTGTTGAACTTGTTGAAATCTAATGATCGATTTGGCATAAAAGATGCCACAGTCATTGCAGAGATGAACGGATCTTTGAGTTACCTCAGTTCTCTCATTCCACGTACTGAGAGTCTCTGAATTGAGCACAATTGACTCATTCAGAAAAAATGTTTCCAGGTTATTTTCCTGTTTTATCAAAAAACATTTGCATGTAACTAAGACATCTTGATACATTTCTCTTTTCCTCTTTTTCACACTGTAATTTTTAAAGATTTTTCTTTACTGTATGCTCAGTTCAATATAAGAAATGTTCACGATTGGCATTTTTGTTCTTCATATTATGAGGACTTGTTTCATTTATGGATTTTTACTGAAAACTATTTTGATACACAGCAGGGGACTGGTGAGATATGGCTGCTTAGGGTGTGAGTATGTGGTATGGATTGAATTGTGTCTCCCCAGTCATGTTGAAACCCTAATTCCCAGTGTGACTCTCTGTGGAGATATTGAAGATAGTTTTGTTTGTTGTTTGAGATGATGTCTTGCTTTGTCGTCCAGGCGAGAGTGCAATGGCAGGATCTTGGCTCACCACGACATCCTTCTCAGGTTCAAGAGAGTCTCTCTCCTGTCTCAACCTCCCAAGTTGCTGGGATTACAGGCACACACCACCACACCCAGGTAATTTTTGTATTTGTAGTAGAGATGGGGTTTAACCATGTTGGCCAGGCTGGTCTTGAACTCCCAACCCAGGTGATCCACCCACCTCGGCCTCCCAAAGTGCTGGAATTACAGGGCTGAGTCACCACACCTGGCCAAGATACCCTCTTTAACGAGGTAATTAGGGTTGGATGATGCCCTAATGTAGGACCCTAGTCTAACAGGGCTGGTGTCTCTGTAAGAAGAGGAGGAAGCACTTCAGGGGGCACATGTGCAGAGGAAAGGTCATGCTATGACACGGTGAGAAGGCAGCCACCTGCAAGGAGAAACCAAATCTGCAGACACCTTGATCTTGAACTTCCAGCTTCCAGAACTCTGAGAAAATCATTGTCTGTTGCTTAAACCACCCAGTCTATAATATTGTGCTATGGCAGCCTGTACAGACCAGTACAGTATCCTAGGGGTCTTTCCAGACAGCTGCAAACCCTGGCAGAGCTGGGTTGCAACGAGAAGGTCACCTTCTTCCGGGACACTTGGGGGTATTATCCCAAATGCCCAGTGTGGTGGCTCAGGCCTGTAATTCTAGCACTTTGGGAGGCTGAGGCGGGAGGATTGGTTGAGTCTAGGAGTTGGCGTGACGTGGTGGTTTGGGCCTCAAGTGGCTCTGCTGTCTCCTGATGGGCCTTGGGGCTTCTTTACTCTGTTGTAGAAACATCAGACCTGGGTCTAGGTTAGGATTTAAGCAGGTGAATGAGGGAAGGAAGAATCACAGGAGGGAGAACAGTGTGTGAGCCCACGGCGTAGCGAGGAATGTCAGGCTTATTCACAGATGCCATCTGGTTTAGCCACAGCCCTGGCTCTCAAGGTGAGTTCAAGGCCCTCTGTAGGTTTCCAAGATTCTTCTGGGGATCCACAAGAGCCTCTGTTTTTCACCTATATATCTGTGTGAGGCTGGATTTTCTATATATAACTAAATCAAAATAAGGTTTTATAGCAGATTGAAGGAAGGAGCAGATTTGGAAATCCAGCTGTCTTCCAAGAGATTCGCAAAAATGTAAAACGATGCTGCTCCTCTCGGGGTTTGGGAATATAGTTTGCTTTTAACAAATACGTTATGTATATTATTGTGCAATGGGCTCATTGTTTACTGAGTTAATAAAAAATGTCAGTTTTAATCTATAATGCTATATCAATTGATGTTATAACCCACATTGAGGAAAGCATTTGGGGGATTCTGATTTACTTTTTTTTTTTGAGGCAGAGTCTTGCTGTGTTGCCCAGGCTGGAGTGCAGTGGTGCAGTTGCAGTGAGCTGCAACCTCTGCCTTCCAGGTTCAAGCAGTTCTCCTGCTTCAGCTTCCTGAGTAGCTGGGATTACAGGCATACGCTGCCACACTGGCTAATTTTTGTATTTTTAGTGGAGACGGGGTTTCACCATGATGGTCTGGTGGGTCTTGAACTGACCTCATTGATCTGCCTGCCTTGTTCTCCCAAGGTGCTGGGATTACAGGCGTGAGCCAACACGCCCAGAATCCCAATGGTTTTTAAAAGTGCAAAGCTCTCAAACAGTTTTGAGACCTTCTCAGGTAAAATACAGACTATGTGAAGTTGAGTAGCACAAGCCAGGGACACGTTGCAAAAGGTGATCTTGTGCTGCTTTTTGCAGGCAGAAAGGGGCTGTGAAATGGTTCCATGAAAGCAAGAGATACAAAGGGAGATGTGCTTCAGGAAAATATCTTTGGAAACAGGTGCTTGGTGCCACAAAGAAAAATCACGGAGACAAAGGATCTTTCAGCAACGCAGTTTTTACTTCCTGGACTGCAGGAAGGGTACTCCCACTAGCCATCTTGCCATAAGAGTACAATTAACAAAGGAAAACAGATACATTTATCCCTTACTCATTTGGGGTCGTCCTTACTGCTGTGTCTGATCTCTGCTGCCTGGAGCCAGACCTCACAATCTCAACTAAAACCCCGATTGGCTAACAACTTAAAACTTTTCTGAACAGCTAAAAGCCATGGAGAGCTGGGACATGCCTGTGAGCACATCCAGCACAGATAATTGGCTAACGTACAAGGACATAGAATGTACCACGTGCCTGTAAGCATGGCAGGTCTCACAGCTACATAGGATGGGGCTTAACAAAGTTATTAGCGCACTTATTCTCTAACAAGAACGCAAACTTCAAAAAGGAACTTTTTGACTTCTGGTGAAGATTGTGGGCAGAGAGAAAAGCCAGCGTCAGCAAAGTTGTCCAATCTGAAAATACAGTGAAGGATGGGGAGGGAACCAGGACCTATCAGGAGACACATTCACTTCAGCAGGCCAGGAGCCGGGGGCAGATTCAACTGTATCCTTTAGCTTGCACGTGGCTATAAGCTAAAGTTTTGAGTATTTCTAAAGGAAATCCTGGGAAACCGGTTTCTGTGAAGAGTCAGTATCTGGTGAGTGACCCCTGGTTTAAAGACAAACTTTTGGGGCCAGGTACAGTGGCTTACACCTGTCATCCCAGCACTTTGGGAGGCCGCGGCAGATCCCTTGAGGTCAGGAGTTCGAGACCAGCCTGGCCAACATGGTGAAACCCTGTCTCTACTAAAAATACAAAAATTAGCTGGGTGCGGTGGTGGACACCTGTAGTCCCAGCTATTTGGTAGGTTGAGGCAGGAGAATCGTTTGAAATTTTACCACACTCCAGCCTGGGCGACAGAATGAGACTCCATCTCAGGAAGAAAAACAACAAAAAAAACTGTTAGGTGGCTCATCACTTGCTCCAGACACTTGGGCTTTGGGACTTCCTTTACGTACCTTGAACATGCTGTCCTCTTTTCCATACACGTGTATTCAAATTTGTAATCTTCTGTTTTTTAGAGACAAGCTGTCACTGTCATCTAGGCTGGAGTGCAGTGTGCATCGTACCTTATTGCAGCCTCAGACTCCTCGGCTCAAGTGATCCTTCTGCCTCAGCCTCCTGAGTAGCTGGGACTACATACAGGTACACACCACCCTGCCAGGCTTATTTTTATTATTTTTGTAGAGAAGGGGGTCTCACTATGTTGCCCAGGCTGGTCTCTAAGTCTTGGTCTTAAGAGATACTCTTGCCTCTGCTTTCCAAAGCACTGGGCTGGCAGGTGTGAGCCACTGCACCTAGCTGTCATTTTCTTATTATTTTTCAGAGTCCTCCCTCACTCTCCTGCCCAGGCTAGAGTGCTATGGTGCAATCACGGCTCAGTGCAGCCTCTGCCTCCCAGGCTCAAGCGATTCTCCCACCTCAGCCTCCCGAGTAGCTGGGACCACAGGTGTCCCCGACCATGCCTGGCTGATTTTTGGGGTTTTGCTATATTGCCCAGGCTGGTCTTGAACTCCTGGCCTCAAGCAATCCTCCTGCCTCAGCCTCCCAAAGTACTGGGATTACAGGCGTGAGCCACTGCACCAGGCTGCCATTTTGTTTTTTAGTGACTACTTCTTTTTCTTATCTTAGATCAGTTCAGATATTACTTCCTCTGACCGCCATCCCTAAAGGAGGCTCACATTGTCTGGTGTTCCCTGTTTCATTCCACCCTCTTTATTTCCTAATTTCTTGCTATTTTTTGAGACTGAGTCTTGCTCTGTTGCCCAGGCTGGAATGCACTGGCATGGTCTCGGCTCACTGCAACAACTTCCCCCTCTCAGGTTCAAGCGAGTCTCCTGCCTCAGCCTCCAAAAGCACTGGGATTACAGGCATGAGCCACCATCCCCGGCCTCCTGCTCCTCCCTTCTGGCAGAGCTTTCCTCCAAGGCACGTTCAGTTACCCCCAACACAGCAAAGAGCCTGAAAGGAATCACTTCCTCAAAGAGAAGCAGCATCAAGCAATTCTTTCCAAGATCCTTTTTTAGAGACAGTGTCTTGCTCTGTCACCCAGGCTGGAGTGCAGTGGTACAGTCATAGCTCACTGTAGCCTCGAACTACTGGGCTTGAGTGATGATCTCACCTCAGCCTTCAGGTGCATATACCACTGCTCCAGGCTAATTTGTTGTTGTTTGTTGTTTATAGAGATGGAGGTCTCACCATGTTGCCCAGGCTGGTCTTTTGAAGTACTGAGCTCAAGTGATCCTTCTGCTCTGGCCTCCCAAAGTGCTGGGATTACAGGTGTGAGCCCCATGCCTGGTCCCCAGGTCCTTTGAAGATGGACAGTCGTTTTGGGGAGACTGAGATCAATACATTTGTAAAAGAGGCCGGGTGCAATGGTTCACACCTATAATCCCAGCACTTTGGGAGGCCAAGGTGGGTGGATTGCCTGAGCTCAGGAGTTCGAGACCAGCCTGGGCAACGTGGTCAAACCCTGTCTCTACTAAAATACAAAAAAATAGCCGAGCATGGCAGTGCGCCTATAGTCCCAGCTCTTCGGGAGCCTTAGGCAGGGAATTGCTTAAACCCTGAGGCAGAGGTTGCAGTGAGCCAAGATCCCACCACTGCACTCTAGCCTGGGCAACAGAGTGAGACGCTGTGTATTGTGAATGATCACACACCTGTGGATCTGTGGTCTAGTGGCAACTGAACTTAACAATGATCGCAGGAGGACAGTGCGACCCCTAAAAGGTCTCAAGCTCTTTCTTGTCCTGGCACCTTCATCCCACAGCTTGTCGGTCCTTCCAGATGTCAGACCTTTGCCACCAGTCACAGGTAAGTTCTGGGGTAAAGTTCTGGTTCCTGGGAAGCAGAGGAGAGAGCAGTGTTTGGGGATGTAGGTCCCCTATCCCCGGCTTTGCTCTGGCCCTGTTCTTCCTTGTCCTTCTGTCTCTGCAAAGAGCCCAGTTAATGAGCAGCTGAACTTGTCCTTAGCAGCCTGAGTGGAAGTTTCCTTCTGCCTAAGGCAATTTCACCTGCTGTGCTCTCTTCACTGAGGCCCAGGTAGAAGCAGGAGCAAGTCAGAAAAGTTTAATTGGGCCCCAAATGTGATTAACCAGGACTCTGTGGCATATGTTCTGCTCGTGTTTAGCATGCCACAAATTCTAGCGTTACCTGGTGGGTCCTAAAAGCCATTCTGCTTTTAATGTTCCTTGCCTAGTTTACTCAAGTTGGAATTTAAATCAAAGGGTAACACTTACATTGGGGATAACTCAATCGTTTATCTTAATATTACGACTCATAAATGTCACGTTTTAAAGGAGCTTTTTAAAAACAATGATTTTAACAACGTTATACACTTTTAAGGGAATCCGGTAGGCAGCTGACTGAATCTGGCACACTGTAATTTTAGAAAACAGCAAGAATGGGAGACAAGGCTCAAAGGTACTGAACATGAGCCAAAACCACTGTTGGGACATTCATGGTGTGAAAATGGAGGATCCCACACCCTCCCACTCAGCTCACAATGTGATCCCTCGACAGCAAGATCTCCTTGCTGGCCTCCTTTAGTTTTTCTTATCTATTTTTTTTTGAGACACGGAGTCTCTGTCATCGAGGCTGGAGTGCAGTGGTACAATCTCAGCTCACTACAACCTCCACCTCCCAGGTTCAAGTGAATTTCCTGTCTCAGCCTCCCAAGTAGCTGGGACTACTGGCATGAGCCACCAGGCCTGGTTGGGTTTTGCTATGTTTGCCAGGCTGGTCTCAAACTCTGGCCTCAAGTGATCCTCCCACAGTGCTGGGATTCCAGGCGACCCACATCGTGGTTGTCTGCCTTGGCTTCCACAGCAAAGCATAGCGGACTGGGTGACTTAAGCAACAGAAAAGTATTTTCTCACTTCTGGAGGCTGGAAGTTCAAGATCAAGGTGTCATCAGGGTTGGTTGGTTATGAGACGACCAATGACTTGTAGGTAACCATCCTCTCCCTTGACCGCGTATGGTCTCCCTTCTTCCCTTCTGTGTTGTGTGTCTAAAAAAAAAGAGGTTAGGACACAGACAGAGTCTTGCTCTGTTGGCCAGTCTGGAGTACAGCAATGTGATCTCAGCTCACTTCTGTCTCCTCAACTCAGGCAATTTGAGCAGGTGAGATTACAGGCCTGCACCACCATGTTGGTCTCGAACTTCTGACCTCAAATGATCTGCCTGTCTTGGACTCCCAGAGTGCAGTGAGCCACTGCCTCCGGTCCCCTAATCCATTTTTCTTATAAGGACACCAGTCATATTGGATTAGGGCCCACTCTAATGACCTCAGTTGAACCTAATTAATTACCTCTTTAAATGTCCTATCTTGAAATACAGTCCCATTATGAGGTAGAGGTGGTTAGAACTTCAACCTATGCACTTTAGTGGACCCAGTTCAGCCCATAACAGTCTAGCAGAGACTTTTTTTTTTTTGAGGGAAAGGAGTGGACAGAAGGTAGCTGAGATTTGAAAAGGGACTCGGGGACACAAATAGCCAGTTTTTGTCTCAGGAGATTTACCAAATTTTGGGACTAACGCCCCAGGCAGAAAGCCTCTGAAAGTCACAGTGGAGTTTTTGGCAGACTTGTGAGACAGCGCTTAGGTTCAGCACCAGCTGAGAGTTAGGGTCTGTCATAGTCTGCTTGGGTACCTGCTGACTGGCTGAAAAAACAGGACTGTATTTTCTCACAGTTCTGAAGGCTGGAAGTTCAAGATCAAGGTGATGGCAGCGGGGATTTCTGGTGAAGTTTCTCTCCTTGGCTTGCAGAGGGCCACCTTCTCTCTGTATCATCCTGTGGCCTTTTCTCTGTGCATGCATCCTTCTGGCAACTTCTAGGGGGTCTTCCCTTTCCAATTGTTCAGTGAACAACGGCCTCCCACCTCTTGACACATTCTGCCCTAGCTACTGTGCCCTCTTCTAATTGGTGCCAAATGAGCTCACCTTGATTCTGCTCCTCTCTGGCCAGTGCCTTGAGGATTGTTTTACCCACTGTCCAGCTCTCCGTGGTTCTAGGTGGTCTTGTATGGGTCCCTAAACAGTTCCCTGGTCCAGCTGTTCGTCTTTTGCAGTGGGGCGGGCTTCATGGACATCTGAAAGGTAAGATTTTCACATCTTATGAGGACACCAGTCCTATGGGGTGAGGGCCTCAACTCTTATGGCCTGATTTTATTTATTTTTTTTTTTTGAAAGAGTCTCATTCTGTTGCCCAGGCTGAAGTACAGTGGTGCAATCTCAGCTCACTGCAAATTCCTGGGATTATAGAAGCCTGCTCTCTCTCACACCTGGCTCATTTGTGTGTTTTTAGTGGAGACGGGGTTTTGCCCTGTTGGCCAGGCTGGTCTTGAACCCCTGACCTCAAGTGATCCGCCTGCCTCCCACAGTGGTGGGATTATAGGTTTAAGCCACCATGCCCAGTCTCATTTAAGCTTAATCCTCCTTCAAAGGCCCAGTCTCCAAATGTAGTTCACAAGGGGTTATGGCTTCAAAATATGAATTTGGAGGGGACTACAATGCTGTCTATAATAGGTCCCCGCAGAATGGACTCAGTGTTTGGCTAGAAACACACAGGACGTTGCCACAGCTGCAGCCCACCCTCGTGTGATGCAGTGAGGGTTTCCGGGAGGCAAGGATGATGCGTGGCAGGTGCAGACTCCCTGGGGAGCACCGGTTGCAGGACAGATCCTCCCAGGTGCGCTTTACCTGATAATAGATTCCGCACAGTGTTTCCAGAGCTCCTACCAATCAATCACTTCAGGATCACTGTTAGCACGTGAGCCAGGGAGATGTCCTTTAGCAGACCTTGGCTACTCACAGGAAGGGGCTGTCTCCTCATCTTTCCACCTTGTGAACTCCATCGAGTCTGACTCAGTTACCATCACTTCTCTAGCCTCTTCTGGTTCTACAACCCTCATTTACTTACTTTTCCTCCCCCGCTTCTCTCTCTCTCCTTTTTTGTAGGGAAAGGTGATTGCTTTGCTGCTCCACCCCCTTTCCCTCCCCTCTGTGCTACTTTGTAAGGACCGGTTCTTGCTCTGTTGCCCATGCACGGTGGTGCCTCGAACTTCTGGGCTCAAGTGATCCTCCCACCTCAGCCTCCCAAAGCAACGGGATTAGAGGCACGACCCACTGCACCCCGCCCTGTGTGTTGTATTTTTCTGTCTCCAGACTGTGTGACATCATTGTACCTCGATTAAAGACCCTACCTGAAAATAAGGTCACCTTCATAGGCACTGGGAGCTTGCCATCAGTAACGGAGATCCAGCCGAAGCATCTATTTGTAGAGGAAACAGGGTAACCATCATTTTGCTCACAGCTCATCAGGGATAGGACAAAAGGACATGACTTTTTTTCAAGGCAGTAAAGAACTACAGAAAAGTTACAGTCAATTTTCTTGTGATTGCCCCATAATACCATCCCAGCAGTATTTCCTTCTCTTAGGCACACTCCAGGTTTGCCAGAATTTTTTCCTGAAGCCCAGACATCATGATTTAAATTTCCTTAACATCCTGATGCAGCCTCGTCTGTGCTTCCTTCATTCCTCACTTTATGGCAACTTGGCTGCAGACCTCAGTGGTCATTTAGGAATAAATCTTCACGGATCCCTTCAACTCAAGGATTTTGTGAGAAGTCGAAAAGTTCCTTTTTTAGTTTCCTTTCTTGTTAAAGAGTAAGTGTGCTAATAACTTTGTTAACTCCTATCCTATGTAGCTGTGAGACATGCCATGCTTACAGGCACATGGTACATTCTATGTCCTTGTACTTTAACCAAGATATCTGTGCTGGACGTGCTCACAGGCATGTCCCAGCTCTCCGCTGCTTTTACCTGTTTAGAAAAGTTTTAACTTGTTAGCCAATCGGGTTTTAGTTTAGACTGTGGGGTCTGGCTCTAACCAGTGGAGATCAGACACAGCAGTAAGGACGACCCCAGATGCGTAAGGGATGAATGTGTGTATTTCCCTTTGTTCTTTGTACTCTCGTGGCACAGTGGCTAGCAGGAGTACCCTTCCCAGAGCCCACGAAGTAAAAATTGCGTTGCTGAAAGATTCTTTGTCTCAGTGCTAACTTTTCTTTGCGGCACCGAGCATCTATTTCCAATAGGGTTCATTTTCAAATTTGGTGGGAGTTGGGATCTCAATACAACATTTTTTGGGGGACACAATTCAAACACTGCTAGCCCCCCTCCACCCTCTTGGCACATTCTGCTTTAGCTCTTGTGTCCACTGCTCTGTAGTCACAGAATTGGTGCCAAACAAGCTCACCTTGGCTTTGCTCATCTCTGGCCGATGCTTTGAGGAGGGTTTCAGCACCTTCTGGTCCCCCTTGGACCCAGAGGGTCAAGCACGCTTTTGTAGACAGTCCCCTCGTCCAGCTCTGTTGGTCTCTGTAGCGAGGGCTCGACGGGAGTCCTAAAGGTAAGATTTTCAAACCGCTTGTTACCACATGCAGTGTTTCATGCATACTGTCCAAGCATCCAGCTTTATCTCAGTTGATGCATAAAATTGTTCTCTGACACTGAGGGTACCTATCATTTCTATTCTTTCTGGAGTCAAATATTGAGAAGTGCAGGCACGGTGGGGTGCGATCTACCAAGCATAGGAAGACAGTGCCCGGAAATGTCAAATACGGGAACAGAACGACATCCAAGGGGTGATCACTTTTTCTCAATCACACAGCACTGAAAGTGGACAAATGAAAGATACGATAACGTTAGAAAGATGACCCCCCGAAACCTGTTTCCTTTTAAAAACTAGTATATACCTTCTCATTCTCTTTCTCGCTCTGTCACCAGGCAGGAGTGCAGTGGCACGATCTCAGCTCCCTGCAACCTCCGCCTCCTGGGTTTAAGTGATCCTCCTGCCTCGGCCTCCTGAGTATTTGGGATTACATGTGTGTGCCAACACGCTTGGCTAACCTCCGTTTTAAAATTATTCTTCCCTAATCTCTAGCATTCAGGAAAGTATTTGAACCACTCTTAATCTTGAAAAAGTTAGAATCTACTTTTTTTTTTTTTTTTAGATGGAGTCTCTCCCTATTGCCCAGGCTGGAGTGCAGTGGTGCTATCTCGGCTCACCGCAACCTCCGCCTCCCAGGTTCAAGCAATTCTCCTGCCTCAGCCTCCCAAGTAGCTGGGATTACAGGCACCCACCACCACACCCGGCTGATTTTTATATTTTTAGTTGAGTGGGTTTCACCATGTTGGCAGGCTGGTTTCAAACTCCTGACCTCGAGTGATCCGTCTGCCTCAGCCTCCCAAGGATCTACCGCAACCAGGAACTGATCAATTATACTCGTTTTCTGGATTATTTTAGAGTTGGCAGTCTTACCCTGTCTCCGAGGCTGAAGTGTAGTGGCACAGTCATGGCTCATTTCAATGATCCTCCTGCCTCAGCCTCCCTAGTAGCTGGGACTATAGGCATGCATCACTACACCAAGCTAATTTTAATAATTTTTTTTGTAGAGATGGGGGGTCTTATTATGTTCCCCAGGCTGGTCCCGAACTCCTGGCCTCAAGCTGTCCTCCTGCCTCTGCCTCCGGAAGTGTTGGGACTAAAGCATGAGCCACAGCCCCGCGCGTGGTTTCTGTTTTTAAAGGCTGAGAATGACTTTAAGGAGGCAGGTGGGAACTGTGGGGGATGGGGTTGGAGCCAAGAACAAGGACTTTGAGGCTTTTTTAAAGCCAGTGTCTATTTTCAGAAGGGAACAAAACACTCACCAGAAAAGCATGTGTCATCCCGCTGATTCTACACAACGTCCTGGGTGAGTCAGACGTGTTCCAGCATCTCTGCTAAATGCCATCTCAGAAGAGGGGCAAGTCTGAGGGGCTCACAGATGCATCCTCTTGTCCGTACAGCCTTAGACTATCTTAGGAACTTAATTTTTTTAAATGAATAAGAGAAGTCACAAAAGTTTGTTGGACTTCCTTCCTGCATATTCTTTTTTTTTTTTTTTGAGACAGAGTCTTGTTCTGTCGCCCAGGCTGGAGAGCAATGGCGCGATCTTGGCTCACTGCAACCTCCACCTCCCAGGTTCAAGGAATTCTCCGGCCTCAGCCTCATGAGTAACTGGGCCTACAGGAGCACGCCACCACGCCTGGCTAAACTTTTTTGTTTTTTCAGTAGAGACAGGGTCTCACCATGTTGGCCAAGCTGGTCTTGAACTCCTGACCTCAAGTGATCTACCTGCCTTGGCCTTCCAAAGTGCTGGGATTACAGGTGTGAGCCACCGCACCCGGCCCCTTCCTGCATGTGTAAGTGAGTCAAAAGATGTTAAGTTTTTGTCCTGTCTAAAGACAAGTACAGGCCCAGAAATAGGACATTAATACAGAGAAGAGAAACGCAATGTGGACAAGATGCCGACGAGGACATCCAGCCTCTGGGAAAGGATAGGGCGGGATGCTTTACTTACCGGACACCGACCGCATGGTGGAGGGGACGGAGACCGGAGACTTTTGCAACTCACTTGCTTCCGACGTGAGAAGCCGGTTATCAGCAACAGAGACCCAGCTGAAGCATCTCTTCGTAGAGAAAACAGGGCAGCCATTATTTTCCTCAACTCATCAGGGGTAGCACAAAAGGACAGGGCCTTTTTTTTTTTTTTTTTTAAAGACAGTTGCCCAGGCTGGAGAGTTCAGTGGCATGATCTTGGCTCAGGACAACCTCCGCCTCCTGGGTTCAAGTGATTCTCCTGCCTCAGCCTCCTGAGTAACTGGGACTACAGGTGCCCACCACCACACTTGGCTAATTTTAGTAGAGATGGGGTTTCACCGTGTTGGCCAGGCTGGTCTTGAACTCCTGACCTCAGGTGATCCACCCACTTTGATCTCTTAAAGTGCTGGGATTACAGATGTGAGTCACCATGCCTGGCCTTTTTTTTTTTTTTCCCCCAAGACAGAGAAGCAAATAAAGAACTACAGAAAAGTTAAGGTCAATTTCCCTGGTGTTGCCCCACAATACCAGCCAAGCAGTATTTCATTCTTGGCTGGTATTGTGGGGCAAAATAGCAGTATTTCATTCTTGGCAGCCAAGCAGCATTTCATTCTTGGCTGGCAAAAGGTAGCACCTTTTCCTGAAGCCCAGAAATCATGATTTAAACTTCCTTAAAATCCTGACAAGGCCTCACCTGTGCTTCCGTTATTCCTGACTTATGGTATTAACTTGATTCAGACCTTACCGGCCATGCAGGGATAAACAGACCTTTACCTGATCCCTTTAGCTCAGGATGTTTATTTTCAAATGTGGCTTCTGTCTGGGTTAGGCTTTCATCTCTAACCCTTAGACTGCAGCTTTCAAAGACTCTCGGGTTCACTGCTGCCCAGCCTGGGGATGGGGCTTCATATGCAGCCTCCACCCCACCCAATCTGTCCTGCCTGGCCTTAGAAAGATGTGGACACTGGCCAGTCGTGGTGCTTAATGCCTGTAATCCTAGCACTTTGGGAGGATGAGGTGGGTAGATCACCTGAGGTCGAGGGTTTAAGACCAGCCTGACCAACCTGGTGAAACCCCATCTCTACTAAAGACAAAAAATATTATCCCAGGCATGGTGGTGCATGCCTATAATCCCAGCTACTTGGGAGGCTGAGGCAGGAGAACTGCTTGAGCCCAGGAGTTTGAGACCACCCTGGGCAATACAGTGAGACCCCAACTGTACCAAAAATTAAAAAAAAAATTAGCCAGGTGTGGTGGTGCCAACCTGTAGTCCCAGCTACTTGGGAGGCTGAGGCAGGAAAATCACTTGAGCCTAGGAGTTTGAGACTGCAGTGAGCTGTGATCACCTCACTGCACTCCAGCCTGAGTGACAGACTGAGACCCTCTCTATCTTGATTTAAGAAGAAATGCAGAGAAATTTCTGCAGAAGGGTGAAAGAAGTTAGGAAGAGAAGTTGGAATTTGACAGTTACGAGATTACTAAGGATTTGTGGAAGAACATTTTTTTTTGAGATGGAGTCTCACTTTGTTACTTTGTTGCCCAGGCTGGAGTGCAGTTGTGTGATCCCAGCTCACTGCGAACTCTGCCTCTCAGGTTCAAGGGATCCTGGTGTCCCCGCCTCCAAAGCATCTGGGATTACAGGCACGTGCCACCACACCTGCTAGACTGTATTTCTAGTAGAGGTGGGGTTTCACCATGTTGGCCAGGCTGGTCTCAAACTCCTGACCTCATATGATCCACCTGCCTCGGCCTCCCAAATGCTGGGACTACAGGGATAGCCACTGCGCCTGGCTTCTGAGGGAAGATGTGGAAGCTAGGTTTGCTTGAGAGGGAAGCTTTGTGCTGGCCCTCCTTTCTGTAGGCAACACTAGACATTTACCCTCTAATTGTCTGTCATAAAGTGAAAATGCACATTGTGACTGACTTAAAGCAACAGTTTTTCTGTGAGAACCAAACTCATTTATATCTTGCTTCTGAGCCCTCTTCTTTAATTTAGAATATGAAAATAAAACTTTTCTTAAAAGGAAAAAAATGTGTTTTATAACAGCTCAGGGAATTGAAGTTTATTAAAAAGGAGGATAAGATGAAATAGAGAATAAATTTAACAAAATTACTGTTAACAAAACAAAACTCTCAAACACAAGAAAAAAAAGGGTTCCACTTTGCTGGTAATCAAAAGAATGCAAAGTAAGGTAGTGACATGCGTTTTTCTTCTACTGATTTGGCAAAGATTTTTAAATATACATGGTAATAGCCATGATGGTGAGGATCCAGGTGACTGCAGTCTAATACAATGGTGGGAGTACATATCGTCCCAACTTTTCTGGATGATGCTTTGATAGTATATTTGAAAAGTCTTAAAAATATGCATACATGTTGGCTAAGCATGGGGGCTTATAACTAAAATCTTTGCAGTTTGGGAGGCTGACGTGGGAGGATCACTTGAGGCTAGGGCCTTAACTGACCAAGCCCAGCCTGGGAAACATAGCGAGACCCCATTTCTAAAAAACAGAATTAAAAAAATTAGTTGGGTGTGACAATGCATGCCTGTAGTTCCAGCTCATGGCATGTCAGCTTGGATGACAGAAAGATACCTTAATTCAAAATACTACTACCAAATATATATATGCACCAATATTGATCCAGAATTCCATTTCTATATATTTTCCTAAAGAAATAGTTAATGCAATATGAAAAAACTTAATTACAAGACTATGCATTGCAGCATTATTTATGCTACCCAAAATGAAAACCAATGAATATTTGCTAATATAGAACTAATTAAATAAATTATAATATTATATGGTTAGACTATGTAAAGTAATTAAAATGATTTAGGGAACATTTATAGATGTTGAAGATATTCGCAATACATTAATTATAAATTAAAAAGTATCAACCCAAATGCCCATCAATGATAGACTGGACAAAGAAAATGTGGTACATACACCATGGAATACTACATAGCCATAAAAAACAATGAGTTCATGTCCTTTGCAGGGACTTGGATGAATCTGGAAACCATCATTCTCAGCAAACTGACCCAAGAACAGAAAGCCAAACACTGTATGTTCTCACTCATAGGTGGGTGTAGAACAACAAGAACACGTGGACTCAGGGAGAGGAGCATCACACGCTGGGGGCAGTTGGGGGGGAGGGGAGGGACAGCAGGGAGTGGGGAGGGAGGGGGGGATAACATGGGGAGAAACGCCAGATACAGTATGCACCTAAAGTGAAATAAATAAAATTTTTTAAAAGCATCAAAACAATTTTTATAGAAGGAATCAATAAAAATGGTTTCTTTTTTTTGGCTTTTGTTTTTTATATTTTTTAAGAGAGACTCTTGCTCTATCAGCCAGGCTGCAGTGCGGTGGCATGACCATGGCTCATTGCAGCCTTGATCTCCTGGGCTCAAATGATCCTCCAACCTCAGCCTCCTGAGTAGCTGGGACCACAAAGCAGGTGTCACCATGGCCTGCTAATTTTTTTTAGTTTTTGTAGAAATGGGGTCTTGTTACATTGTCCAGGCTGGTCTTGAACTCCTGGACTCAAGCAATTCACCCACTTGGCCTCCCAAAGTGCTAGGGTTACAGGTCTGAGCCACTGTGTCTGGCCTAAAAAAGTTTTAAGCACCTAAAAGAAAACTACACAAAGTAATTAACATAGTTAATTTGGTATAGGGGGATAAAGGAGGGTTTTAAATTTGGTTTATTTTGTTGCTTGGATTTTCCTTTTTACTAAAATAAGGAAGCTCGTATTATTATATCCTTGAGATGAATAAATGCTGTAAATAAGGATTGAGTGCATTCAAGATTGGGTTGGAGGGAGAAATGTTTCAAGCAGAGAGAAATCTTCACTCACTCCATTGAGAAAGAAATTCATTTACATAAAGAAATTGAGGCCCAGCCAAGGAAGACACTTGCTAACACGTGGATTTTTAAAAAGTTACTTTTCCAGAAAACACGGCAACTTCATGACAAGATCTGAAGATGGCCGATTAAATGGTTTCAAGCTGTTGTGGAATAGAAGTGAAAATCAAGTGCCCAGCGTAACATGACGGCTCACGCCTGTAATCCCATCACTTTCTGAGGCTGAGGTGGGTGTATCACTTGAGGTCAGGCGTTCGAGACCAGCCTGGCCAACATGGTGAAACTGTCTCTACTAAAAATACAAAAATTAGCCGGGTGTGGTGGTGGGTGCCTGTAATCCTAGCTACTCGGGAGGCTGAGATGGGAGAACTGCCTGAACCCAGGAGGCAGTGATGGCAGTGAGCTGAGATTGTGCCACTGCAATCCAGCCTGGGCAACAGAGCCAGGCTCTGTCTCAAAACAAAACAAAGCGAAATAAAAATCAACTGTCTGCCTCATGAAACATCAATTTTTCCCATCCTCCCATCCTCAACCACTCTCCGTTCCTGTCTTACATTTAGGAGTACCATTTCAGAATAAGATGGCTCCATTTCTCAGCTCATTGCTTTATTTTGGCCCAAGGTCATTTCTCAAAGCTTTTGAAGAACTTTCCCTCCTACACAAAGTCAGTATCATAGGCCACAAATGCTAAGGGCTTCCTTCTGTAACTGAAGTTTTTGTCGCCATTTGGGGATCATGAGCGAGCCAAATTCCTTCACTCCAGTCAGCCGTCCTGCAGCAGAGCAAAGGGGGTCACAAGTCCAGGAAACACTGGGCAAAGAAGACCATTTAAGCTGCGCATGGTGGCTTGCACCTGAAATTCCAGCACTTTGAGAGGCGGAGGCATGAGATCAGGAGATCGAGACCATCCTGGCCAACATGGTGAAACCCCTTCTCTACTAAAATACAAGAAATTGGGCCAGGGCGTTGTGGCTCACACCTGTAATCCCAGTACTTTGGGAGGCCAAGACGGGTGGATCATTTGAGGTCAGGAGTTCGAAACCAGCCGGCCCAGCGTGGCGAAACCCTGTCTCTACTAAAAATATGAAAAATTAGCTGGGCCCGGTGGCGCATGCCTGTAATCCCAGCTACTCGGGAGGCTGAGTCAGGAGAATTGCCTGAACCCAGGAGGCGGAGGTTGCGGTGAGCCGAGACTGCGCCATTGCACTCCAGCCTGGGTAACAAGAGTGAAACTCCGTCTCAAAAAATAAATAAATAAGCTGGGTGTGGTGGTACACACCTGTAGTCCTGGCTACTCTGGAGGCTGAGGCAGCAGAATCACTTGGACTTGGGAGGTGGAGATTGCCGTGAGCAGAGATCACCCCACTGCACTCCAGCCTAATGACAGCGTCTCAAAAAAAAAAAAGGCAATTTAAAAGGGTCCTATGAAAAGCACCTAACAAATAAAAGGAATGTCAATAACAACGGGAAAATAATTTGAATATACATTTCGCAGATGAGGCAATAATTGAAAGCAGTAGGTGGGCTACACAAAAATTACCATGAGCGGGTTGTGAACTGGGCTGTTTCACCTTCTCTTAGCAAAAGCAAAAGAACAAAGCTCAAAAGTAGGGAACAAAAAATGGAGGAATTACGTAGATCTTCGGGTTGGTTAATATGCAATTAGATTTGCCACGTATATATCAGTGCTTGATTTATTTCCAGTTGGCCAGTTTATTTTCTGTGAATGATGAGTTGATTATAACTCTACTAATAGAACCTTCCCTTTATATCACTGTAATCAAATGCAGGAGAAACTGAATTATGTGATTTTTCAGTGCCCTGTTAAAAAAAAGTGGACTCTACTCCTTTCATGCCGAGATGTAGAACTTTATAAGCTTTGCTGTGGTTTGAGAAGAATACACTGGATGCTACTAAACAGGTATTTTTTGCCCTGTAATAGAACAAATCACGTGTGTGTGTGTGTGTGTGTGTGTGTGTGTGTAAATACGTGTTGTCAGAATTAGCATCTGCCAAATGAGTGGCCTCTCTTTGTTATGCTAAAGTGTGGGATAAAACAAAAAATAGAATAAAATTCTAGGATAATGAGAAGTAGATCAAAAGGCTTTTGTATCTTCTATTTTCTGTAAATGTAGTGCCATGTAATATAAATTGTACCTATAGATTAGTGTTATAAACCTGAAGAGGAGAGTTACCAATGATTTGAATGGTCCAGGGAGCCCCAGACTTGTCTTTTAGCAGAGGATAAAAGGGGTGTGCATCATCTACTGCCAGTCCTATGCCAATGCAACCAGACGACCGCTGAGTTGGCAAGGTGCTCTGAGCCCTCTTAGCAGAAACTCTGAGCGAGTGTTGACATGTTGACATGCATTTAGAACTCTACGCAGAGCTGTCGTATACACGTGGCCTTGTATATCCTACATCAGGGCACTGGCATGAGGGAGTGAGTGGAAGCTGAAATCCACGCTGTGCTCAGCCGTCCCCCGGAGAGAACGATGCCTTTTGCTAATCTGCAGAGGGACCACTCTTATTCAGAGCTGAGCCACGTGCCCACTGGGTTGCATCTTCCTAGGGGGGTCTCTTTTGTCTAATTTGTGCAAAGACAAGAAATGAGATAGTAGTGGTCTTGTCTGTATCCCATGTTGAACCCATTTTATTTTTACATTTTTTAAAACTCAGGTTAAAGTTTATGTAGAGTGAAATACACAAATATTAAGCTTACAATTTAGCGAATTTTGCCATTGTATACGCAGGTTTAACTAACACTCTAGATAGAAGATATAAGGATAGTACATCACACCAGCAAATGTCTTGATGTCATCCCTGCAGTCCATTTCCAGTCCTCAGAGGCAACCCTCGTGCTGCCTCTCATCAGTTTTGCCAATTCTCAAACCTCATGTATACATATCATCACACAGAATGCCACCTACTCTCTGCAGCTTCCATTTTTCAACATAATGTTAATATTCCTCTATGTCGTTATATGTAGCAGCCATTTGTTTTTTTATTGCTAGGTGACATATGCATAAGCACAATTTTCGTAAGGTTTCCTGCTAAGGAACATGTGTGTTGCCTATCCTGGAAGGACAGGGCATTCACAAAGCTACCTTTGTGCCTTCCTGACACAGTAACCTGTGTTGTCCTCACTTTGGATTATTAATTTAAAAAGCTGCTGTGAACATTCTCGCATAGAGCTTTTAGTAGTCTTACACTTCAATTTCTTGCGGTAAATACCTAAGACAGGGATTGCTGGGTCATGGGAGAAATTTATTTTTAACCTGACAAGAGAATACCAGTTTTCCAGACTGGTTGCACCAATTTTCTGCCCTCATCAGCGAGGTCTAGTTTCTCAACATTCTTGCCAGTATTTACTGTTGCTAGTCTGTATAATTTTAGCCATTCTAATCGGTGTATAATGATATCTTATTGTGGTTTTAAAAAATGTTGAACAGGGCTGGGTGCGGTGGCTCAAGACTGTAATCCCAGCACTTTGGGAGGCCGAGGCGGGTGGATCACGAGGTCAAGAGATCGAGACCATCCTGGTCAACATGGTGAAACCCCATCTCTACTAAAAATACAAAACATTAGCTGGGCATGGGGCACGTGCGTGTAGTCCCAGCTACTCAGGAGGCTGAGGCAGGAGAATTGCCTGAACCCAGGAGGCGGAGGTTGTGGTGAGCTGAGATTGCGCCATTGCACTCCAGCCTGGGTAACAAGAGCAAAACTCCGTCTCAAAAAAAAAAATGTTGAACAGGCCAGGTGTGGTGGTGCTCACACCTGTAAACCTAGCACATTGGGAGGCCAAGACAAGTGGCTCACTTGAAGTCAGGAGTTTGAAACCAGCCTATCCAACACGGTGAAATCCCATCTCTACTAAAAATACAAAAATCAAACCTGGTGTAATGGTGGGCACCTGTACTCACAGGTAGTCAGGAGGCTGAGGCACAAGAATCACTTCAACTCAGTAGGCAGAGATTGCAGTGAGCTGAGGTCCTACCACTGCACTTCAGCCTGGGTGACAGATTGAGACTCTGTCTCAAAAAATAAAAAGAAAAAAAGTTGAACACTTCCCTGAACTGGTTGGTCACGAATACCGTCATCTTTTGTGAAATGTCTGCTAAAGTTTTTTTGCCTATTTTATATTGGGTTGTTCTCCTTTTTGTTATTAAGTTCAAGTTCATGAAGTGGGAAAGTACAATTTGTCCGTGACTAGGTTGCAACAAGGGAGAGGTTATAAAATTCTATGCAAAGGGAGTGAATAACTGGGACTAATAATTTAGTTCATTATTTCGATATTTTAGTATAAACCGGACTTAGTACTGGAGAGTTCCCACATGGGTTTTCTGACCCGTGGAGTGGAGGTTCTTATGACAGAAAGAAACAAGTGAAGGTCCTCAGCACTCCCCTTCCTTCCTGGTAACTCAAAGGAATGTGATAATCCTGGGGGAAGAACAGCGACTAACGTCACCGTAAAAGACTTGAAAGCTTCCGGATGGTGATGCTAGCACGTCCCCACTGAATTCTTCTGTTTGGTCCATGCAGAAGGTGGACAGACCACTTTTCCGATGACTGGTGTAATCATCTGGAGAGGTCCTGATCATCTTGAGGCACCACAGAGCGTTATTTCTGTGTGTGTGTGTGTGTGTGTGTGTGTGTGTGTGTGTGTGTATGTGTGTATGTGTGTATTGAGACAGTCTCTTGTCATCCAGGCTTTAGTGCAGTGATGCGATCTCGGCTCACGGCAACCTCCACCTCCCAGGTTCAAGAACTGGTTTATCATAAATGTAACAAAGTAGAAATTCCAATTTAGGACAGTCTCTCAGACAGAGTGGCTTTCCTAGAACACAGTCATAAACAACCCCAGTACCCGTTCTACAGATGTGGATCTGCAAAACTGTTTTTCTATCTTTATCAGTAGAAACAGTAATAGGTTGGTTGCTTTTGCATGGGAAGGGCAGTAGTATAGCTTCGCGGTTTTATCTCAGACGCATACCAACTTTTCTGATCACTGGGGTAACCCTCTGGAGAGGTCCTGATCGTCCTGGGGTACCACAGAACTTCATTCATTCATTTTTATTTTTTGAGACAGTCTCACTCTCATCATTTGGACCTTAGTGCAGTGATGCGATCTCAGGTCACTGCAACCTCCCTCTCCCAGCTTTGAGTGATTCTCCTGCCTCAACCTCCTGATAGCTGGGATTATAGCCAGGCACCACCATGCATAGCTAAATCCTGTATTTTTAGTAGAGATGAGGATTTGCCATGTTGGCTAGGCTGGTCTCGAACTTCTGACCTCGGGTGATCCACCCACCTGGGCCTCCCAAAGTGCTGGGATTACAGGTGTGAGCCACCACACCTGGCCACACAACCTTATATTATTCCTCTACATTGGTGAGCTTGTGCTAACTGGACCTCAGAAGGAAGAATCAAAGGCGCCTTAGAGGAGTCAGTGCAGTCAACTTCCATTTTTTTCTGGCCAGCAGCATCAGCATCACCTGGGAACTTGTTAGAAATATAAATTTTCAGGCCCCACCTCAGACCTATTGCATCAGAAACTATTCGAGTGGCCAGGCATGGTGGCTTATACCTGTAATCCCAGCACTTTGAGAGGCTGAGGTGGGAGGATTGCTTGATGCCATGAGTTCGAGACCGGCCTGGGTAACATAGTGAGACCTACACCCGACTCCACCAACTCCCACCCCGTCTCTACAAAAAACTAACTGATCATTAAAAATGCGAATTAGGCCAGGCATGGTGGCTCATACCTGCAATCCCAGTACTTTGGGAGGCCCAGGTGGTAGGATCACAAGGTCTGGAGATTGAGACCATCCTGGCCAACATGATGAAACCCTGTCTCTACTAAAAATACAAAAATCAGCCAGGCATGGTGGTACATGCCTGTAATCCCAGCTACTTGGAGGGTGAGGCAGGAGAATCCCTTGAACCCAGGAAGCAGAGGTTGCAGTGAGCCAAGATCACGCCACTGCACTCCAGCCTTGCCACAGAGCGAGACTCCCTCTCAAAAAAAAAGAAAAAGAAAAATGCAAATTAAAACCACAGTGAGATACTACCTTCTACCAGTGAAAATGGCCATTATTAGTAGTATTTTGAGACAGTCTTGCTCTGTTGCCCAGGCAGGAGTGCAGTGATGCGATCTCGGCTCACTGCAAACTCCATGTCCTGGGTTCAAGCGATTCTCCTGCCTCACCCTCCTTAGTATGACCTGGTGACTGCTGTCAGATGGTCAGACCGTGAGTGTGTCTGACAGCAGCGCTGATCTCAGTATGGGAAACAGCACTTCTTGGAAAACAGACCACGTATGTGCCAAATTCTGCCTTCTCCCCCATCTCGCATTTCCCCTGCTCAATAACGCAGTGGCCAGGGACCTTTTGTGATTCAATGCATTTGTTGGTGGTGGCTCAAAACTGTAACTGAAGTCTCCAAAAGGACCCTCCTTGTCGCTGCTTTATTAAAATGAAACCTTCCCTTGGCATTTCTCCAGGTATGGATGAGAGGGACAAAGGAGAAGGAAGAGAGTCTTGGGGCTCGAATGCCAGCAATCCACTTAAAGCCATGTTTAGCCTTTGTAAATAAAGCTCCTGCTTGGTCTCCTTCTCAGACAGGGGGAGGAAAATGAACTGATGTAGTGGGAAGCCCCATACTGGGAGGAGAGGACTGGTGTTTATAGCATCCTTCCTGGGAGAGGGAATTCAGCCTGCTGTTAAAAATTCTTCTCTCTAGAAGGCCAACTGGCAGCAGATTTAGGAAAATGTGTTGTGTACTGAGTCACCTCCTTAGGTGCCCTCCCTGGTGAAGGGGACTGTTTGCCCAGGCATTTGGTTCAAAAGAGCCATTGGTGGGTCCTGTCCAGCTGCTTTCGCTTCCATTAAGAACATGAGAAATAAAATGTAGCGTAGGACAGCAAACAGTGGGAAAACGGGCAGAAAATAGGATCGCATATTTAACAACCCCGTATGGGGGAGACCTCCATGGTCTCAAAGCAGTGTAAGAAACCAAAGGAAGGACTGTAGGGACAGGGATTCTCAGCAAACTGTCACAAGAACAGAAAATCAAACACCGCATGCTTTCACTCATAGGCGGGTGATGAACAATGAGAACATGTGGACACAGAGAAGGGAGCATCACACACTGGGGTCTGTCAGGGGGAAACGGGAGGGACGGGGGGTGGGGAGTTGGGGAGAGATAGCATGGGGAGAAATGCCAGATATAGGTGAAGGGGAGGAAGGCAGCAAATCACACAGTCACGTATGTACCTACGCAACAATCTTGCATGTTCTTCACATGTACCTCAGAACCTAAAATGCAATAAAAAACAAGACTGCGAAGATTCTATGTCTGATCCATAAAAATACTCAAAGGCAAATAAACTGACAAAGACTTGCCACAAGTATGACATCCAAAAGCTGCTGTGATCACTCATCGTTCAACCGTTCATTTAACATTTATTGGACAGGCTGCTAGAGACAGAAATCAAAGGCTCCGGGCCCTGGGGGCCGCCCTAGAGTGGGAGATAAAATTCATCAGTCTTCCATCCATCTATGACTGTGGCAGGGCAAAGAGGCTTCTCTATCTGTATTTGTACATGCTGATAAGGAAAGCACTAGGACACCATGAGGTTAGCAGGGAAAAGACAAGAGCTGACCATATAAAAGAGGAAACTTTGCCGGGCGCGGTGGCTCATGCCTGTAATCCCGGCACTTTGGGAGGCTGAGGCAGGTGGATCATGAGGTCAAGAGATCGAGACCATCCTGGTCAACATGGTGAAACCCCGTTTCTACTAAAAATACAAAAAATTAGCTGGGCATGGTGGTGTGTGCCTGTAATCCCAGCTACTCGGGAGGCTGAGGCAGGAGAATTGCCTGAACCCAGGAGGTGGAGGTTGTGGTGAGCCAAGATTGCGCCATTGCACTCCAGCCTGGGTAACGAGTGAAACGCCATCTCAAAAAAAAAAAAAAAAAAAAAGGAAATATAGGCTGGGTGCAGTGGCCCATGCCTGTAATCCCAGCACCCTGGGAGGCTGAGGTGGGCAGATCATTTGAGGTCAGGAGTTCAAGACCAGCCTCAACATGATGAAACCTCGTTTCTACTAAAAATACAGAAATTAGGTGTGGTGGTGTGGGCCTGTAATTTCAGCTATTCGGGATGCTGAGGCACAAGAATTGATTGAACCTGGGAAGTGGAGGTTGCAGTGAGCCAAGATCAGGCCATTGCACTCTACCTGGGCAACAGAGCAAGACTCGGTCCCAGCCCTCCTCCCCCGCCAAAAAAGGAGGAAACATAGAAAACAGTATGTAAAAATTCTCCATCTTCTTAATGACTGAAGTGTACATGGGGATTAAAATGAGGTAGCTTTTTGTTAGCAAACTTTCTTATTTTTATTTTTTAAAGACAGTATGTCACTCACTCAGTCGCCCAGGCTGGAGTGCAGTGGCATGATCATGGCTCACTGCAATCTTGACCTCCCAGACTCAGACAATCCTCCCACCTCAACCTCCCTCCTGGGTAGGTGGGACTACAGGTGCAAGCCACCATGCCTGACTAATTTTATTTTTGTAATTTTTCTAGAGACAGTTTTGCCATGTTGCCTGGGCTGGCCTCAAACTCATGCTCAAACTATCCACCTGCCCTCACCTCCCAAAGTAGTGCAGTTACAGGTGTGAGCCACTGCACCTGGCTGTGAACGTATTTTTTTTTTAATGGTAATACCAAAAGCTAGCACAGTTGTACAGAAGTAAGAATGTAATGTTATGTCCTTATCAATAAATAGAAGTTTTTGGACGGTATTTTGGCAACGACTACCAATAGTCTCTAAAATGTTCATAATATGAGGCAGATCCAAGATGGCCATATAGGAACAGCTCTGGAGCACAGTTCCCAGCGAGAACAATGTGGAGGGTGAGTGAACGTCTCATTTCCAAACGAGTTATTACTGCTCACAGACCAGGAGATTCCTGGACTGAAAAGAGCCATGAGTTTCCAGCACGGCTGTTTCAGCAGGTGCAGCAGGTCTTCACACAAAAAGTCACACAAATCTGGGGGTCATTTCAACGGGTACCTGGAATGCCTGGGAGACAGAGTCGCCCATTTAACTGAAAAAAAAGGGGGGGGGCTGAAACAGGGACCCAGGTGATCTGGATCGGTGAGTCCCACCCCCACAAAGGCCAGCAACATGAAATGCTCTGGATTGAGAGTTTCACAGCAAGCACAGCTGGACCCAGGATGGTCCAGCTCTGCTGGGGGAAGGGCATTCGCCATTAGCGAGGCAGACCGCCATTAGCGAGGCAGTCCGCCATTAGCGAGGCAGTCCGCCATTAGCGAGGCAGTCCGCCATTAGCGAGGCAGTCCGCCATTAGCGAGGCAGTCCGCCATTAGCGAGGCAGTCCGCCATTAGCGAGGCAGTTCTAACTATACCTCTATAAGCAAACCACAAGGATGTTCACACAGTAGCTGGGCAGAGCCCATGGCAGCTCAGCAACATCTCTGTTGGCAGACTGTGACTAGGGTACCTCCTTGCTGGGAAGGGCAGCTCTGAAAAAAGGCAGCAGCATGTCAGGAACTTATAAAGCCCCACCTTCCCAGGACAGACCACCTGGGAAAAAAGGCAGTTATGAGTTCTGCCGCAGCAGACTTAAATGTACCTGCCCAGCAGATCTGAACAGAACAACGGAGCTCACAGCTCAGCATTTGAGCACCTATAAGGGACAAACTGTCTCCTCAAGTAGCTTCCTGACCCCAGTATATCCAAAGAGACACCTCATAGTCACCTCACAAAGGAGAGCTCAGGGTGACAACTGGCAGGTATCCTTCTGGGATAAAGATAACAGAACAAGAAACTGGCAACAACCCTTACTGTTCTGTAGGTGTTGCAGATGATCCTCAGGCAAGCAGGGTCTGGAGTGGACTTCCAGCCGTCCTGCAGCAGAGGGGTCTGTTAGAAGGAAAACTAAAAAGCAAAGAAACAACATCATCAACAAAAAGGACATCCACTGAGACCCCATCTGAAAGTCTACAAAGACCACAGGCAGATAAATCCACAAATATGGAAATAAACCAGCACAAAAAGGATGAAAACACCCAAAACCAGAATGCCTCTCCTCCTCCAGGGGATCACAACTCATCACCAGCAAGGGAACAAAGCTGGATGGAGAATGAGTCTGATGAATTGATAGAACAGACTTCAGAAGGTGGGTAATAACAAACAGCTTCTCTGAGCTAAAAGAACATGTTCTAACACAATGCAAAGAAACTAGGAACCTTGAAAAAAGGTTTGACAAAATGCTAAGGAGAATAAACAGCTTAGAGAAGAATATAAATGAATTGATGGAGCTGAAAAACACAACATGAGAATTTTGTGAAGCATACACACATCTCAATAGCTGAATCGACCAAGCAGAAGGAAGGATATTAGAGATTAAACATCAACTCAATGAAATAAAATGAGAAGGCAAGAATAGAGAAAAAAGAGTGAAAAGAAATGAACAAAGCCTCCAAGAAATATAGGATTATGTGAAAAGACCTAATCTACGTTTGATAGGTATACCTGAATGTGATGGAGAGAATGAATCCAAGCTGGAAAACACTCTTCAGGATATTATACAGGAGAACTTCCCCAACCTAGCAAGGGAGGCCAACATTCAAGTCCAGGAAATGCAGAGAACAGCACAAAGATATTCCTCAAGAACTGCAAGCCCAAGGCACATAATCGTCAAAGTCCCCAGGCTTGAAATGAAAGAAAAAATGCTAAGGGCAACCAGAGAGAAAGGTCAGGTCACCCACAAAGGGAAGCCCATCAGACTCACAGCGGATCTCTCAGCAGAAACCCTACAAGCTAGAAGAGAGTGGGGGCCAATATTCGACATCCTTAAAGAAAATAACTTTCAACCTAGAATTTGATAACGAGCCCAACTAAGCTTCATAAGCAAAGGAGAAATAAAATGCTTACGAACAAGCAATTACTCAGATTTCGTCACCACCAGGCCTGCCTTACAAGAGCTCCTGAAAGAAGCACTAAACATAGAAAGGAACAACCAGTACCAGCTACTCCAAAAACAAACCAAATGGTAAAAAGCATCAACACAATGAAGAAACTGCATCAAGTAATGGGCAAAGAAGCCAGCTAGCATCAAAATGGCAGGATCAAATTCACATATAACAATATTAGCCCTAAATGTAAATGGGGTAAATGCCCAAGTCAAAAGACACAGACGGGCAAACTGGGCAAAAAGTCACAAACCATCCATGTGCTGTATTGAAGAAATCCATCTCACATGCAAGGACACACACAGGCTCAAAATAAAGGGATGGAGGAAGATTTACCAAGCAAATGGAGAGAAAAAAAAAAAGCAGGAGTTGTAATCCTAGTCTCTGATAAAATAGACTTTAAACCAACAAAGATCAAAAGAGACAAAGAAGGGCTTTATATAATGGTAGAAGGATCAATGCAACAAGAAGAGCTAACGATCCTAAATATATATGCACCCAATACAAGAGCATTCAGATACATAAAGCAAGTACTTAACGACCTATAAAGAGACTTACTCCCACACATTAATAGTGGGAGACTAACACCCCGCTGTCAATATTAGACAGATCAACAAGACAGAAAATTAACAAGGATATCCAGGACTTGAACTCAGATCTGGACCAAGCAAACCTAATAGACATCTACAGAATTCTCAACCCCAAATCCACAGAATATACATTCTTCTCAGCACCACATCGCACCTACTCTAAAACTGACCATGTAATTGGAAGTAAATCACTCCTCAGCAAATGCAAAAGAACAGAAATCATAAACAGTCCCTCGGACCACAGGGCAATCAAATTAGAAATCAGGATTAAGAAACTAACTCAGAATCGCACAACTTCATGGAAACTGAACAACTGGCTCTTGAATGTTAACTGGATAAACAATGAAATGAAGGCAGAAATAAAGATGTTCTTCAAAACGAATGAGAACAAATGTCATTCAAAACGAATGTACCAGAATCTCTGGGACACATTTAAAGGAGTGTCTAGTGGGAAATTTATAGCAATAAAGGCTCACATGAGAAGGAAGGAAAGATTCAAAATTGACACCCTATCATCAAAATTGAAAGTTAGAGGAGCAACATTTTAAAAACTCAAAAGCTAGCAGAAGACAAGAAATAACTAAGATCAGAGCAGAACTGAAGGAGATAGAGACACAAAAAACCCTTCAAAAAAAAAATCAGTAAATCCAGGAGCTGTTTTTTTGAAAATATCAACAAAACAGATATACCACTAGCCAGATTAATTTAAAAAAGAATCAAATAGATGCAATAAAAAATGATAAAGGGGACATCACCACCGATTCCACAGAAATACAAACTACTATAAGAGATTACTACAAACAACTCTATGCACATAAACCAGTAAACCTGGAAGAAATGGATAAATTCCTGGACACTTGCATCTTCCCAAGCCTAAACCAGGAAGAAGCTGAAACCCTGAATAGACCAATAAGAAGGGCTGAAGTTGAGGCAGCAATTAATAGCCTACCAACCAAAAAAAGCCCAGGTCCAGATGGGTTCACAGCCCAATTCTACCAGACATACAAAGAAGAGCTGGTACCACTCCTTTTGAAACTATTCCAAACAATCCAAAAAGAGGGAATCCTTCCCAAATCATTTTATGAGACCAACATCATCCTGATACCAAAACCCGGCAGAGACTCAACAAGAAAAGAAAACTTCAGGCCAATATCCATGATGAACATAGATGCAAAAATTTTCGATA
>CM052649.1:181014337-181134256 GCA_028533165.1 Leontopithecus rosalia
CTAGACAAGGATGCCCTCTCTCACCACTCCTATTCAATATAGTACTGGAAGTTCTAGCCAGAGCAATCAGGCAAGAAAAAGAAATAAATGGGATTCAATAGGAAAGGAGGAAGTTAAATTGTCTCTATTTGCAGATGACATGATAGTATATCTAGAAGACCCCATTGTCTCAGCCCCAAAACTCCTGAAACTGATAAGCAACTTCAGCAAAGTCTCAGGATACAAAATCAATGTGCAAAATCACAAGCATTCCTATACACCAATAACAGATGTAAAGAGAGCCAAATCAAGAACGAACTGCCATTCACAATTGCTACAAAGAGAATAAAATACCTAGGAATACAACTGACAAGGAACGTAAAGGACCTCTTCAAGGAAAACTACAAACCACTGCTCAACGAAATAAGAGGACACAAACAGATGGTGAAACATTCCATGCTCATGGTTAGGAAGAATCAATGTTGTGAAAATGGCTATACCGCCCAAAGTTATTTATAGATTCAATGCTATCCCCATCAAGCTCCCAATGACCTTCTTCACAGAACTGGAAAAAACCACCTTAAACTCAGATGGAACCAAAAGAGAGCTCATGTAGCCAAGTCAGTTCTAAGCAGAAAGAACAAAGCTGGAGGCATCAAGCTACCTGACTTCAAAATATACTACAAGGCTACAGTAATCAAAACAGAGATATAGACCAGTGGAACAGAACAGAGGCCTCGGAGGCAACACCACACATCTACAACTATCTGATCTTTGAAAAACATGGCAAAAACAAACAATGGGGAAAGGATTACCTGTTTAATAAATGGTGTTTGGAAAACAGGCTAGCAGTGTGCAGAAAGCAGAAGCTGGACCCCTTCCTGACACTTACACTAAAATTATCTCCAGATGGATTAAAGACTTAAACCTAAGGCCTAACACCATAAAAACCCTAGAAGAAAACCTAGGCAAAACCATTCAGGACATGGGAGTAGGCAAGGACTTCATCACTAAAATACCAAAAGCATTAGCAACAAAAGCCAAAATAGACAAATGGGATCCAGTTAAACTCCACAGCTTCCGCACAGCAAAAGAAATAGTCATTAGAGTAAACCGGCAACCAACAGAATGGGAAAGAATTTTTGCAGTCTACCCATCTGACAAAGGGCTGATATCCAGAACTAAAACAGATTTTCAAGAAAAAAACAAACTCATTCAAAAGTGGGCAAAGGATATGAACAGATACTTTTCAAAAGAAGACATTTATGAGGCCAATAAACATATGAAAAAATGCTCATCACTGGTCATTAGAGAAATGCAAATCAAAACTGCATTGAGATACCATCTCACGCCAGTTAGAATGGCGATCATTAAAAAATCTGGAGACAACAGATGCTGGAGAGGATGTGGTGAGATAGGAACACTTTTACACTGTTGGTGGGAGTGTAAATTAGTTCAACCATTGTGGAAGACAGTGTGGTGATTCCTCAAGGACCTAGAAATAGAAATTCCATTTGACCCAGCAATCCCATTACTGGGTACATATTGAAAGGATTATAATCGTTCTGTTATAAAGACACATACACACATATGTTCATTGCAGCACTGTTTACAATAGCAAAGACCTGGAACCAACCCAAATGCCCATTGATGATAGACTGGACTGGGAAAATGTGGCACATATATACCATGGAATATTATGCAGCCATAAAAAAATGATGAGTTTGTGTCCTTTGTAGGAACATGGATGAATCTGGAAACCATCATTCTCAGCAAACGGACACAAGAACAGAGAATCAAACACTGTATGTTCTCACTCATAGGCAGGTGTTGAACAATAAGACATGGACACAGGGAGGGGAGCATCACACACTGGGGTCTGTTGGTGGGGAATGGTGGGGACAGAGCAGGGTAGCAGGGTTGGGAAGGGATAACAGTGGGAGAAATGTCAGATATAGGTGACAGAGGGATGGAGGCAGCAAACCACACTGCCACATGTGTACCTATGCAACAATCCTGCATGTTTTGCACATGTACCCCAGAACCTAAAATGCAATTATATAGAGAGAGATATATAGACATAGTTTATGATATTTGACAGGAATTGCACTTCTAGGAACTTATATGAAGGAAATAATCAAAGATACAGATGAAGATTTATATATAAGAATACTCCGGCCCGGCAAAGTGGCTCACACCTGTAATCCAGCACTTTGGGAGGCATAGGTATGCAGATCATGAGGTCAGGAAATGGAGCATCCTGGATAACACAGTAAAACTCCGTCTCTACTAAAAATACAAAAAATTAGCCGGGTGTGGTGGCACATGCCTGTAATCCCAGCTACTTGGGAGGCTGAAGCAGGAGACTCGCTTGAACCTGGGAAGTGGAGGTTGCAGTGAGCTGAGATCACGCACTGCACTCCAGCCTAGGTGACAGAGCCAGACTCCATCTCAAAAGAGAAAGAAAGAAAAATACTCATAGCATATCTATTTTCTTGAGGCAAAAAGCAATTTTAAAGTCCAACAAGGGAAAAGTAGGTGATTAAATTAGGCCGTATCTATATCATAGTTTATTGTAACACCTTTGTCACATGACTTTGAAGAATATTTAATGATAACTTATGCTTAGGACGTAACAGTAAAATAATGGGACACAAGCTATATGTGGGCAGGAGAATCAATTTTGTGAGAAAAAAAGGAAGCATTTACTTTACCTACTCACAACTATTTATTGGATACTTTGAGGCTTGAGAAGTTCCTCTAATATAATATATTGATTTAGAACATGATATATATAATTACTAGCATAGTTACTTAAAATAATTTTTTAAAAATGTATGATCAATTAAGCACACACATCTGAATTTTACAAATGTTAACATGGTATAAAAACAGAAAAATGTGGCCGGGCGCTGTGGCTCAGGCCTGTAATCCCAGCACTTTGGGAGGCTGAGGTGGGTGGATCATCTGAGGTCGGGAGCTGGAGACCATCCTGGCCAACATGGTGAAACCCCGTCTCTACTGAAAATACAAGAAATTTAGCTGGGCATGGTGGCACATGCCTGTAATCCCAGCTCCTCAGGAGGCTGAGGCAGGAGAATTGCCTGAACCTGGGATGTGGAGGTTGCAGTGAGCTGAGATTGTGCCATTGCACTCCAGCCTGGGCAACAAGAGCGAGACTCTATCTCAAAAAAACCCCACAAAACTACACTAAAATAAAACAGAAAAATGTGTATTTGGGGGTAGGAGAAACAGGGCATTGGGAGACAGCCCTACATGCTACATAAGTGGTTTAAGAAAAAGGAGGAGGACACTGTGAATACTGGTTATTCTCGGGTGGGGTCACGTATACTCTGACCGATGGAGACAAAATCTGTGGGTTCCCCACCCCGTCTTCTAGAGTGAGATGTTAGCAAATTGCCTTCCCTCTTTTTGCTGCACAGAATGCTGTGAGCATCTTAGCTTCATTCTAGAATTTTCCTTTAGAACAATTTCCTCTGACTTCCTGAAGGGGGCTTCCTCCTGAAAAGGGGTTGGGGGAACCACTGGGGAAAGAGAATTTAATCCAGTACTTCAGCTTTAAAGCTTGAGAAGGAAGAGTTCCAGGTGAATCCCTGGGGATAAAAGATGGACATTGGATCAGGGTCTGCCGGGCCAGTATGCGCCCAGCACTCCGGAGTGGCAGACACCCTGAGGACAGCAGTGTGACGGAGCTGGAGAGACAGGCAGCAGAGCCTGCCGCAAAGAAAATCAGCACGGAGACAAAGGATCTTTCAGCAACGCGATTTTTACTTCCTGGACTGCAGGAAGGGGACCCGCTCTAGCCATTATGTCAGGAGAGTACAACCAACGGGGCAAAGGCAGACACAGTTATCCCTTCCACATCTGGGGTTGTCTGATCTCTGCTGCCTGGAGCCAGACCTCACAATCTAAACTAAAACCCAATTGGCTAACAACTGAAAACTTCTCTAAACAGGTAAAAGCAGTGGAGAGCTGGGACATGCCTGTGAGCACGTCCAGCACAGACATCTTGGTTAAAGGACAAGGACACAGAATGTACCACGTGCCTGTAAGCACGGCGTGTCTCACAGCTGCATAGGATAGGACTTAACAAAGGTATTAGCACACTTATGATTTAACAAGAAAGGAAACTTCAAAAGGCACTTTTCTACCTCCCACAAGCGTCCGTTCCTCTTGAGCACCGAAGTTCAATCACCCCATATTGCACCGTGTGTGTCCCCGGCATCTTTGGATGCTTCAAGAAGAGAACCCTCCAGAGGACAATGTGAGACGTCTTACTAGTCAGTTGGAAAAACAGCAGCAAAGAGACCCACCTTGTGCATTGGACGGTTGTGAAGCCATCCGATGCTTAAGATGGGTCTCATGGCGTTTATTTTCTGAACACCCAGTGGTAGGACATAACATGTGTTACCTCCATTATCTTACCATGAGTGTACAGTGTTTTATTTATTTATTTTGTTTGCCACCCAGACTGTAGCTCCGTGGTACGCCTATGGCTCACTGCAGCCTCAACCTCGTGGACTCGAGCTATCCTCCTGCCTTGGCCTCTGGAGTAGCTGGGACTACACGCACGTACTACCATACCAAGCTAATCATTTTTGTATTTTTTTGTAGACAGGTTTTCTCCTTACTGCACAGACTCCTCTTGAACTCCTGGACTCAAGTGATCTGCTCGCCTCAGCCTCACAAGGTGCTGGGATTACAGGTGTGAGTCACTGCGCCTGGCCATGAGCAGATCATGTTTTATAAAGGAGGGAAAGAATGAACCTTAAATAATGTCCCCTCCTCTCCAAGGCTGAGTAACAAGTGGGTGTGGCTGTTGCATGGGAAATGAGGCACAGAGCTGGAATTTGAACCCACCTGGCCACTCAGGTAACCTGTGTTGAGTGTGCAGGACCTTCAGAGACACATGCAAGAGCTTCATTCTGAAGTGGGCCCTCGGTCTTTAATTAGCCGAGAGTCAGTGTGACATGTTAGCGCCTCCTCACATGCCTCCTGCAGCTTGACCGCAGCCCTCCTTGGCCACAGACAGCCCCTGGCTTGCTTGGTGGGCCCGTCAGAAGCTTGCCACCTACTGGGAGACACGGACTGAGGATGTTTCTGATATCTTAAGGCTCTCTCTGAGCTCCTGGCTGGCTTTGAGTGCAGAAATCTTAATCCCAAAGCAATCGACACCCTTCTGTACTCCAGGCACTGAATAAATCAGCGGCGATCTCAAACGCCGTAATTCTAACAGAGCCGTCTCTGATGGCTGTGGCAATTTGCTCTCTCGTGGGCTAGGACCAGCTGTAATTGATGAGGAAACTGACAGCTCTTTGTCTTCCTTGACTACATTTGTCATCTGGCAGCTGGCTTATTCGTTATCTATTGCCTGGGATTCTCTCTTTCTCTCCCTCTCTTTCCCTGGGCACTTGTGGAGCAGATGTATCTCCTCCTCTCCCCAAAGAGAAGATCTATAAAGCCGTAACATGTTTTTAATGCAATTCAGCTTTTTGAAAAATGCATAATTGGAGAGTTCCAAAATAATTAGTTTATTATAGTGGGCCTATAAAAATGAACTTGCATCTCATTTATGAGCCATTAGATCCTATGTTCTAGAAGCCTGATTGCTATTAATGCCACCAGCATATAATTTAGCATACTTTATTAACACGCGTCACCACTGAGCCTCTCTTCCTTCCAGCCCCCACAGCAGCGGGGAGAGAGTTGGGTTTGGGGCTGAGAATTCTTCCCATGAACAGGACTCCAGCTTTGGAGACGGTGTCTCCTCTTTAACCCACACCCCTCATGAGTCACACTGTGGACCCCTCTTCTATGAGAACATTTGACATTCATTCCATTTCTTTCTGGAGCAGTTAAGCAAAAGAAAAAAAAAAAAAACTAAGGCATTAGAAACAGGAGGAAGAAGAAAGAAGGAAAAATCCAGAATATCAAAGAAGAGAAGGAACACATGGTGCCTGGCTCTCGTTCTAGGAGGTAAGCATAGCGAATGCCTTCACAGGCACAAATGTGATTTTTTTTTCAGATAGTATAATGAAAATCAAAATATTTATTGTGTATCTTCTACATGTTGTCTGCATGTGCCTATGTAGGGAACAGACGGGACGAATGCAGAAATTTGCATCTGTTTCTCTGGGTACTTGTGGGGCAGCTGCATTTCCTCCTCTCCCCTAAGAAAAGATCTATAAAGCCATAACATGTTTTTAATGCAATTTAAAAGATTTATCTGCTCTACTTCTTCTTCACCTGCCTATTTAGGGCACAGAGGAGATGAAAAAAGATGCCAGCTCATCTGTTTCTCTTACTTGAAGAGCTGATGTTCTAATGGGGAGAAAAGGTAAGCACTGGCTGGGCATGGTGGCTCATGTCTGTAATCCCAGCACTTCGGGAGGCTGAGGCAGGAGGATCCTGTGAAACCAGGAGTTTGAGAGCAGCCAGGGCAACGTAGCAAGATCCCATCTCTACAAAAAAAAATAAAATGAATTATCTGACTTTGGTGGTGTGCACCCGTAGTCCTAGCTACTCAGGTGGCTGAGTGCGGAGGATCACTTGAGCGCAGAAGTTTCAGACTAGTGAGCTATGATTGCACAACTGCACTCCAGCCTCGGTGAAAGAATGAGACCCTGTTTCTTATGAAACAAACATAAAGGGCAAAAACTGCTGAAGCTTTGTGCAGTATAAGAGACGGATAATAATGTTGTGTAGCAAAAGCCTAAGAAGGAAATTGGATTTGGACTCTGCAGGCCTGGAGCACTGGAGGGACATGATCCAGGAGAGGGCAGCAACTTTGGGTCAGGGGTGCAGACAGAACAGCTCTTCAGCCTCCCCTTTGCCCCATAGGCGGCTGCCCTGGATAAGGAGTGAAGAGAAAGGCTGTCCCCACGTAGACGCTAGAAGGGGACTACAGCAGGACATGGGTGCCAGAGCCCAGCATGTGGTCTGCATGCCCCCAGCTGTGGCTTAGAGATGCTGCACAGGAAGCCATTTCCTTTTCTCCCGGCAGGGATGGCAGGAGGGTGGCAGGGAGCCTCAGGCCAAAGCCCTGGAGCCTGGCGCACGAAATGAGATTGTAACTCTGTCATCTTTCCTTGTAAGCTTATCACTGAAGAACAAGAGGGTTTGATCCTCTTTTTCTTTTTTTTTCCTGTTTTGAGACAGAGTCTTGCTCTGTCACCCAGGCTGGCGTGCAGTGGTGCCATCTCAGCTCACTGCAGCCTCCGCCTTCCCCAGCTCAAGCAATTCTCCTGCCTCAACCTACAGAGTAGCTGGGATTACAGGTGTGCACCATGCCCAGCTAATTTTTGTAATTTTTTTTTTTTTTTTTAGCAGAGATGGGGGTTTACCATGTTAGAGGCTGATCTTAAACTCCTGACCTCAGGTGATCCACGTGCATTGGCCTCTCAAAGTGTTGGGATTATAGGTGCGTGAGCCACGGAGTCTAGCCCTTTAAGAGGACACACTGAGCTTTGTAACTTGTTGGCCAGGGTTTACTCTCAGTGGTGAAGTCAGATGCTTCCATTTTTTTAAATCCTTTTTTTAATTTATAAACTTTGTCGAGATGAAGTCCCATGACGTTGCCCAGGCTGATCTCAAACTCCTGGCCTCAAGTGATCCTCCCACCTCGGCCTCCCAAAGTGCAGGGATTACAGGCGTGAGCCACTGTTCCTGGCTGGCTTCCATTTTTTGAGAAACAAGGGTTATAGAAGAAAACGGCTGGATTGTCACAGAGAAAGTCAAAACAGTGAGCCCCTAAACTTGGTGGCAGGGGGAAGCTGCCAAGTCCAGGGGCCTCACTGAAAACAGCAGAGAGTATGGAGGTTGTGGCTTCACACTGAGTAAACCTGTGTTTTGCTCCCCTGTGACACCCCAAGATGGGCAAAGGGGGCACAGGGGCTCTTGGGGACTGAATTCTAAACTCCTTTATGGGAGCTTTCAAGAAGGACCTATGACGGTCAAAACGGTAGGTCCTTCCCAGAGCATATGGATAGCTTGAACCTCTTCCTCCAACACGACTTTTGGACGGAAGGTGTATTAGTCTGTCCTCATGCTGCTAATAAAGACGTACCCAAGGCTACGTACTTTATAAAGGAAAGAGGTTTAAATGGACTCACGGTTCCACAGGGCTGGGGAGGCCTCATTGTCACGGTGGAAGGTGAAGGAGGAGCAGTCATGGCGTACGCGGTGGCAGCCAAAAGAGAGCGAGCTGGGAAACTCCTCTATAAAACCATCAGATCTTGTGAGACGTATTATCACGAGGACAGCAAGGGAAAGACCCGCCCCACGACGCAATTACCTCCCACCAGGTCCATCTCATTATGGGAAAGACCCGCCCCCACGACTCACTTACCTGCCACCAGGTCCTTCTCATTATGGGAAGGACCCGCCCCCACGACGCAATTACCTGCCACCAGGTCCTTCTCATTATGGGAAAGACCCGCCCCCACGACTCAATTACCTGCCACCAGGTCCTTCTCATTATGGGAGTGAAAGACCTGCCCCCACGACGCAATTACCTGCCACCAGGTCCATCTCATTATGGGAAAGACCCGCCCCCACGACGCAATTACCTGCCACCAGGTCCATCTCATTATGGGAGTGAAAGACCCGGCCCCACAACTCAATTACCTGCCACCAGGTCCATCTCATTATGGGAAAGACCCACCCCCACGACTCAATTACCTCCCACCAGGTCCTTCTCATTATGGGAAAGACCCACCCCCACAACGCAATTACCTGCCACCAGGTCCTTCTCATTATGGGAGTGGAAAGACCCGCCCCTACGATGCAATTACCTGCCACCAGGTCCTTCTCATTATGGGAGCAATAATTCATGATGAGATTTAGGTGGGGATACAGCCAAACCGTATCAGAAGGAAAGAGGCCTGTTCGAATCTCATATCCGTATCTAAGCAATCTTGCCAAGGGTACTTCAAGCTTAATTTCATTAGGAAATGAAACTACTAGAACAGCATTTGCTCTTGAGCATTGTGAAGTAGCTTCTGTGACACAGACTAGAGCCTTGGAGGGAAGAACGGAGCATAAGAATCCAGGAAAAGGTGGCATCTGACAAGACTCACAGGGAAAAACACTACAGCCCAGGACACTACAGGGGAATACCTACTCCATTGAATTTCACAGAATTAAACTTGTTTAAACTGGCCAGGCGCGGTGGTTCATGCCTGTAATCCCAGCACTTTGGGAGGCTGAGGTGGGCAGATCACCTGAGGCCAGGGGTTCAAGACCAGCCTGGCCAACATGGTGAAACCCTGTCTCTACTAAAAATACAAAAATTGGTCAGGCATGATGGCATGCTCAGGAGGCTGAAGCAAGAGGATCACTTGAATTCAGGAGGCAGAGGCTGGAGTGAGCCGAGATTGTGCCACTGCACTCACTCCAGCCTGCGTGATAGAATGAGATTCTGTCCTTAAAAAAAAAAAAAGTTTAAATTTCACAAAGTGATTTTTGTATAGCTGCCTTGTTTCTAAATAATAAAAGCTGTTTCATGAAAAAGCAGTTTGTTAAGGAGCATGGTATATTGAAAGAATGCCCAAAAAGAGAATAAAAATGATAATATGGAAGAGGAGGAGGGAAAAGAAAGGAGAAGGAGGAAGGGAAGAGAAGGGGGAAGAGGAGGAGAATGAAGGTGAGGAGGAGGAGAGGGATGGCAAGAAAGAGGGAGAAGATGAGGAAGATGGAAAGGAGAAAGATGAGGGGAGGGAAGAGGAGGAGGGGCAGGAGGAGAAGGAAGAGGAGGGGGAAGGAGAGGAGAAAAAAGGAGAAAGAGGAGAGGAGGAGGAGGAGGACTGGGAGGAGAAAGGAGGAAGGGGAAGGAGAAGAACAAGGAGAAGAGAGAAAGGTCAGGAGGAGGAGGAAGAAGAGGATGTTGGAGGGAGACAGGGACAAGGGAGGAGAAGCAGAAAGATGAGGAGAAGGAGAAGGGGGAGAAAAAGAAGAAAGAGGAAGAGGAGGAGGAGAAAGTATCAAGAAGAAGAAGAAAGAGAGGGCAACGGAATAAACCTGGTTATTGCTGTAGTTTTGGGCATACAATTTCTGGTCCCCTCCTTTCTACATCTGTGATACAAAATAATGGGATTGCATTAAATCTTTACTTTTAATAAAATCTTACCTAGAAGCCCAGCACATGCTGGTTAGATGGAGGAGGTACGGATCGTGGTGTGTGGAGCGTGTCTGTGTGTGTGCGTGCACGTGTCTGTGTGCGTGCACGTGTGTGCGTGCACGCACGTATGTGCGCACATGTCTGTGCGCACGTGTGTCTGTGTGTGCTCGTGCACGTGTGTGTGTGCACACGTGTCTGTGTGTGCGCAGGTGTCTGTGCGCGCACGTGTCTGTGTGTGCGCAGCTGTGTCTGTGTGTTTGCACACGTGTCTGTGTGTGCGCAGGTGTCTGTGCGCGCACGTGTCTGTGTGTGCGCAGCTGTGTCTGTGTGCGCACGTGTCTGTGTGTTTGCACACGTGTCTGTGTGTGTTTGCGCACGTGCCTGTGTGTGTTTGCGCACGTGCCTGTGTGTGCGCGCACGCATGCATGCGTGTGTGAGAATGCAAAGATGTTTATTCTGGGGCAAGTTGGAGCAGCGCTGTGTACCCACGGGACCTCTCTCTGTTTTGGTGCTCTTTGGCAAGTGCATGAAAGCCACATGGAAGGTGTTTGGGAGAATGGAATAGAGAGGACCTTGCTGTTTAGCCCTGGCTAAGCCGGGAAAGTGGGAGAAGGGTTAGGATGCACTAAACAGGCCCAGTATCAAAATGTGGGAGTGACAGAAACAAAATTCAAACTCCACACTGACATCAGCTGGAAGTTCCATCGGATGAAACCCAAAGTCTCTGACATATGTGGCCAGGTGCAGTGACTCACGCCTGTAATCCTGTCACTTTGGGAGGCCAAGGAGGGCAGATCACCTGAGGTCAGGAGTTTGAGACCAGCCTGGCCAACATGGTGAAATCCCATCTCTACTAAAAATACAATAAATGATGTTGGGAAAACTGGCTACCTCTATGTAGAAAGCTGAAACTGGACCCCTTCCTTACACCTCACACAAAAATTAACTCCAGATGGATTAAACATTTAAACAAAGGCCCTAACACCATAAAAACCCTAGAAGAAAACCTGGGCAAGACCATTCAGGACATAGGCATGGGCAAGGACTTCACGACTAAAACACCAGAAGCAATGGCAACAAAAGCCAAAATAGACAAATGGGATCTAATTAAACTCCACAGCTTCTGCACAGCAAAAGAAACACTCATTATAGGGAACCAGCAACCAACAGAATGGGAAAATTTTTTTGCAATCTACTCATCTGACAAAGGGCTAATATCTAGAATCTACAAAGAACTAAAACAAATATACAAGAAACAAACAAACAAACCCATCAAAAAGTGGGCCAAGGACATGAACCGACACTTTTCAAAAGAAGGCATTTATGCGGCCAACAAACATGAAAAAATGCTCATCATCACTGGTCATTAGAGAGATGCAAATCAAAACCGCATTGAGATACCATCTCACGCCAGTTAGAATGGTGACCATTAAAAAATCTGGAGACAACAGATGCTGGAGAGGATGCGGAGAAATAGGAACACTTTTACACTGCTGGTGGAAGTGTAAATTAGTTCAACCATTGTGGAGGACAGTGTGGCGATTCCTCAAGGACCTAGAAATAGAAATTCCATTTGACCCAGCAATCCCATTACTGGGTATATACCCAAAGGGTTATAAATTCTTCTGTTATAAAGGCACATGCACACATATGTTCATTGCAGCACTGTTTACAATAGCAAAGACCTGGAACCAACCCAAATGCCCATCGATGAGAGACTGGATAAAGAAAATGTGGCACATATACACCATGGAATACTATGCAGCCATAAAAACGGATGAATTCATGTCCTTTGCAGGGACACGGATGAATCTGTAAACCATCATTCTCAGCAAACTGATTCAAGAACAGAAAACCAAACACCGCATGTTCTCACTAATAAGTGGGTGTTGAACAATGAGAACACAGGGACACAGGGAGGGGAGCATCACACCCTGGGGCCTGTTGGGAGTTGGGGGTGGGGGTTGAGGAGGGATAGCAGGGGGTGGGGGGACTGGGGAGGGATAACAATGGGAGAAATACCTAATGTTGTTGACAGGGGGATGGATGCGGCAAGCCACCATGGCATGTGTATACCTGTGTAACAATCCTGCACGATCTGCACATGTACCCCAGAACTTAAAGTATAATTTAAAAAATGTAAAATAAATACAAAAACTAGCCAAGCATGGTGACAGGTGGCTGTAATCCCAGCTACATGGGAGGCTGAGGCAGGAGAATCGCTTGAACCCGGGAGGCAGAGGTTGCAGTGAGCCAAGGCTGTGCCACTGCACTCCAGCCTGGGCGACAAGAGTGAAACTCCATCTCAAAACAAACAAAAAACCGAAACAAAGTTTCTGACATAATTCTGACTGATCTGCCAATATCACTTCCCAGAGGGGAGAAAAAGCAAAAAGACAGAACTGCTTCTCTGAGCTTGACTCCAGCCAGCAGAGAGAACTCGGTTTGTAAAGTGGAAGTGACTGCAGTCCTGTGAATGAAGAAACGTAGTTTGTGGGAAGCAGGTAAGGAGGGGTCTCCATGGTCAGAGATGCTGCTGGCTGACCCTCCGTGGTGTCAAAAGGCCAGAAAAGCAAATGGCATCTTTCCAGGGGATGGAGCAGCTTAGCAAGATGACCCAGCACTGAATGCACCATTTTATGAGTCCCTGAAGAGGAAAGAAGAAGAAAATTCTTAAAGGAAAAAAAAAAAGGGCTGGACACGGTGGCTCACACCTGTAATCCCAGCACTTTGGGAGGCCAAGGCAGGTGGATCACCTGAGATCAGGAGTTCGAGACCACCCTGGCCAACATGGTGAAACCCCGTCTCTACTAAAAATACAAGAATTAGCTGGGCGTGGTGTTGTGTGCCTGTAACTCCAGCTACTCGGTAGGTGGAGACAAGAGAATTGCTTGAACCCCAGAGGTGGAGGTTGCAGTGAGCCAAGATCATGCCACCGTACTCCAGAGTACAGTGTGAGCGACAGAGTGAGACTCCATCTCAAAAAAAAAAAAAGCCAGGTGTGACTCACATCTGTAATCCTAGCACTTTGGGAGACAAAGGCAGGCGGATCACCTGAGGTCAGGAGTTTGAGATTAGCATGGCCAAAATGGTGAAACCCCATCTCTAATAAAAATACAAAAGTTAGCCATTTGTGTAGTCTCAGCTACTCAGGAGGCTGAGGCAGGAGAATGACTTGAATCTGGGAGGCAGAAGTTGCAGTGAGCTGAGATCATGACACTGCACTCCAACCTGGGCAACAGAGCAAAACTCCAACTCAAAAAAAAAAGAAAAAAAAGAATCACTTGAACCTAGGAGGCAGAGGTTTCAGCGAGCAGAGACGCCACGGCTCTTCAGCCTAGATGACAGAGTGAGACTCCGTCTCTGAAAAAAAAAAAAAAAGAAAAGAAAAGAAAAACCAACCAAAACAGAAGAACTATAAAAACTATCTGGAGCTGCCAAAAAGGCTGAGAAAAATGAAGCAAGGGTTTTCTGATTCGAGTCAGAGCAGAGGAAGGGTCAGATATGCGCAGGACCCCTGCGGGCCCTGATGGGATGATGAAGATGGATGCGTGACGCAGTAACTGTGTGACTTCTGTCTCCTCCATGTAGAAGAATGGATTTTGGACTGAAAACAGGAGCTCAGGCACTGCCAAGGAATAATTTGAGGCCCCTCACAGAGGTACAGCCAGATGCTGTGTTTGAGAAGCATGGTAGTAAGGAGATCACGGGGGTTCAAGTTCAGAAGCTTAGGATGGAGGGCTCATGTTCTGTGTGATCTCAGAGGAGTTTCTGAGAATGGGGAGGAGGGGAAAAAGAAGAAAAGGGGAAAGAGAAGGAGGAGGAGGAGGAAAAAGAGAAAGAAGGGGGAAGATGAAGGGGAGTAGGAGGGGGGAGGAGAAACAGGAGGAGGAGGAGGAGCCAAGGTAGATAATATGCTTTATGGTCAGGCGCGGTGGCTCACACCTGCAATCCTAGCACTTTGGGAGGCCAAGGTGGACGGATCCCCTGAGGTCAGGAGTTTGAGAACAGCCTGAGCAATATAGAGAAACCCTGTGTCTACTAAAAATACAAAAATTAGCCAGGTGTGGTGGCACGTTCCTGTAATCCCAGCTACTTGGGGGTCTGAGGCAGGAGAATCGCTTGAACCCAGGAGGCAGAGGTTGCAGTGAGCCGAGATCCAGCCACCGCACTCCAGCCTGGGTGACAGAGTGAGACTCGGTCTCAAAAGAAAAAAGAAAATATGCCTCAGTCTCCTCCTATATAAAATGAAGATAATAATCTTCATCAGTGGCTCTCACAGCATGGTCCCCAGACAGCAGCATCTACATCCCCTGGGAACTCAGCACAAATGCATATTTTGGGATCCACACCCGACCTACAGAATCAGGAAATCTGAAGGCAGTGCCCAGGACGCCGTGCTAACAGATCCCCCCGAGCTTCCAACGCCTGCCTGGATTTAAGAGCCCCGGTCCTGATCGCATGGTAATTAGGGTGCCAAAACAAGGACTATGCGGGAGACCCTCTCCTTGCATGTGTAAGCTGTCTTGAAATGGTCTGCTTTTAGCATGAGTTCAAATATCCTGGCTTAGATGGAACTGCATGGCCAAATCCGGATGAGGCTGCAAATGAGATCACCAAAGTCCTACAGCTGGCACAGCGCTTTCAGAAAAGGGAAAGGCGGTCGGATATTTTCTGGTCTAACCAGATGGCAAGGCGGCAGGAGGGGGCTCTCAGGAGCGTTGGAGTAACCAGAATAGATCTCTTCCTCTGCAAGCACCCTCCTCCTTTCACTTAGTCAGTGTAATAAATATAATTGGAAGCGCACACAGTTCCTACTTGCAGGCCAGCACGTATTACTCCTCCGGCACTAGGAACACTAATTTGTAACATAAATTAAATTTGGCTCTGCACTGGGGAGGGACTGCACCTCTAAAATGTGTTTCATTATTTAGGGAAATCACTCACTCTCCACATCAGGATTAGAAGGTGTCAGTATTAATACTGGGCATTTCCTTGTTGTCACTTGTTGTTAGAAGAACAATTATTTCATGTCTGAATAAAAATCTTACTGGAGGGTTAAGTCCACGTAGCACGCGGAGCTGTGCGGAAACAGGGCTTGGGCGTCTTGTGAACACAGGCAATCGGCCATGACAGTGTTGGCTAACATATTTCTCCTGTTTCATGTTTCACTGTATAGGAGACGATTATTCTTTTGCTTAGAAGAGGCTGTGGCCCCTCCGAACCCGGATCACCGTGACACAGACACAGTTCAGAGGTTAAAAGAGAATTGATCTGTGAGCCTCCGCCAATCTCTTGCTCAGCTCCCTGCTCTCTGAAGGATAAATCTCTTTTTCAGAAACATCCAGATTGCGTTTTCAATAGATTGGCTTTTGGCCTCTCCTGCCGAACAGTACTTTGACTTAACCCAGACAACCTCCCTGTAGCTATGAAGAAATCATTTCTAACATCTGAGGTTAATTTGGTAAATGAAGCGTTGGATTTTCTCTCGAGGAAGCAAGAAAAATTGTGTGGACGAGGTTAGCAAAGGCAAGGCAAGCTCAGGGAACGTTCCCTGGGGCTCCACCCCTGGATGAGGCTCTAGTGAACATTTGTTGCAAGGCTAAATAAGTAAGTCTGGGAGGGGGGAAACCAAATCTTCATTTCTGCACTGCCTTTTGCGTTCTGACTGATTGCGATTGAGAAATGTGGAATGGGTAGAAATAGTCCCATTTTGGTGGATGGGTAGACTGAGGCCCAGATGGCTGCACATGGCTTACCACTCATCACACGTCAAGTTATGCCTTACAAGGAGGGGATGTGGTTCCTTCCCCTGTGCTGTGCCCCCTTCTCACTTGGTACATCTATTTTGGTTTCTTTTTTTTTGAGACAGTGATTCACTCTGTGGCCAAGCCTGGAGTGCAGTGTTGTGATCATAGCTCATGTCAGCCTCCAACTCCTGGGCTCAAGCAATCCCCATGCCTTGGCCTCCCAAAGTCCAGGGTTATAAGCAGGAGCCACCATGCCCAGCCTTCTTTCAGTAGGTTTGAATCCAAGTGCTTGAAGAAGGGAAAGAAAAAGGAAAGAAATTTGTGATAAGATAAATCACTCTAAACTGCACAGAGGACTCTGTCACTGGGATGAGGTGCTCTGCCTACCTTCTGGTCTCAGGATCCTGTATCTTAACCATGTTCCTTGGCAATATTTTACCTGGGAACAGTTCTCTTGAAAGGTGCTCCCAGAAGCCAGGACTAACTGATTTGATGGAACGTGGCATCCTACGTTATGACTTGGGGAGAGATCAGGCCCCTGAGGACTGGGAGAGAGAAAAGCTCTTCCAACTCCTTCCTGATGAGGCTCTTCCAACATAAAAATAAAATAGCTCTGCATGTCAGGGACCTTCAGACCCCACTGTACCAGGATGTTCACTGCAGCCCTTCAGCCCTGGGACCCATCCCTATGCCTATCTTTTGACCTTCTCTGGGGAGACCTAACAGTGCGGGGTGGTCATTGATATGCACACAAGGGTTGGAAGAGTCTTATCAGGAAACTCCTGGGAATAAGGCTTTGCAGCAGGAGGCCTGTGTGACCTGAAAAGGGCCACAAGAAGGGGATAGGTGATGAACTTCAAGGACACAGAAGCTGACCAGGAATGGTGGCTCGTGCCTGTGATCCTAGCGCTTTGGGAGGCAGAGGCAGGAAGATGCTTTAAGTCCAGGAGTTTGAGACCAGTCTGGGCAACATAGTGAGACCCCATCTCTAAAAAAATAAACAAACAAAATCACCTGGGTGTGGTGGTGCCCTCCTGTGGTCCCAGCTACTTGGGAGGCTGAGGTGGGAGGATCGCTTGAGCCTGGGCAGGTTGAGGCTGTGATTGTGCTACTGTGATTGTGCCACTGCATTCCCAGCCTGGATGACAAAGCAAGTCCCAGTCCCAAAAGAGGAAAGAGGAAAGAGGAGGAGGAGGAGGAGGAGGAGGAGGAGGAGGAGGAGAAAGAAGAAGAAGATGATGATGATTTGGGCTTCTGATAACAACTCAATGCAAGTTCAAGCAATTAGAGGGTGAACATGTACCAGGCTTCTTCGTGCCAGCAGTATTTTAAGAGCCCATGTTTATTTCCTATGATCTTTAGTGAAATGATATGTGCTATGTGTAACTGTGTCCCCCAAAGATAAATTTGTTTGTTAAAGTCCTAACCCCACCGCAATATTTCAGAATGTGACCTTATTTGGAGATAGGGTCTCTCCTGAGTTACCAAGTGAAAATGACATCAGTTGGATGAGCATATCCAGTATGGCTGGCATCCCTATGCAAAAGTGAAATCTGGACACACACACAGTGAAGATGTAGAGAAGAACTGCAGGGAGAAGACAGCCGCCTACACACCGAAGACAGAGGCCTCAGAAGGACCCAGCCCTGCTGACACCTTCATCTCAGACTTCCGGTCTTCAGAACTGTGAGATCATATCTTTCTGTTGTTCAAGGCATCCAGTCTGTGGTCCCCCGTTATGGCAGTCGGAGCAAATGAGTGCAATAGGTCAAAATAAGAATGACCGCCACAACAGGAATGCACCTCAAAAATGTTCTATGAAGTACGAGAAGCCAACACAGAAGGCCACGTTCTATGTGAGACCATTTCTATGAAGAATCCAGGGTTCACAGATTCATGGGATCAGAAAGCAGACTGATGGCTTCCATGGACTGGGAGGAGGAGGGAATGAGACGTGACGACTTAATGGGTGTGGGGTCTCCTTTGAAAGTGATGCAAATGTTCTGTAACTGGCTGGCAAGGGTGGCTGTACAACTCTGTACACTTTACTTACTTTTACTATAAGTTCTGGGATACATGTGCAGAACATGCAGGTTTGCTATGTAGGTATACATGTGCCATGGTGGCTTGCTGCGCCCATCAACCTGTCATCTACCTTAGGTATTTCTCTTAATGCTCTCCCTCCCCTAGGCCCCCACCGCCCGACAGGCCCCAGACACCCCGCAGACACGCACCACCACATCCGGCTCATTTTTGTATTTTTAGTAGAGGTGGGGTTTAACCATGTTGGCCAGGCTGGTCTCAAACTCCTGACCTCAGGTGATCTACCCGCCTTGACCTCAGGCTGCCTTTTATACCTGAACTAACTAAGTGGGGTTTTGCCAAGAAGAACCTCCACTGAGACAGCTCACCCAGGCAATGCTGGACAACCTGCTTGCTTTGAAGGCAGAGTTGTGCCAAGACAGGCAGCATCGAAGCTGGCCTTGGAGGGGTCTGTGATTGGCCCATTTGCAGGAGAGTCTTGTCAGTTGATGAAAACACCCTGCACTCTACATGGGCAATCTACCCTTCAGCCTTCCCTTCCCTTTTCTTTTCTTTTTAGATAGGTATCGTCTGTCACTTAGGCTGGAGTGCAGCGGTATGATCTTGGCTCACTGAAGCCCTGACGTCTCTGGCTCAAGCAATCCTCCTGCCTCAGCCCTCGAGGAGCTGGGATCACAGGTGCGCAGGCCACAGGATCATCATGGCCAGCTAATTTTTATTTTTTGTAGAGATGGGGCCTCTCTGTTTTTCCCAGGCTGGTCTTGAACTCTTGAGCTCAAGCGATCTGCCTACCGCGGCCTCCCAACGTGCTGGGATTACAGGCATGGGCCACCTTGACTGGCTCTCCTACCTTTTCCCCTGACTTTTTCCTTTTGCTTTAGACTACATCTAAACCAGACTCCACCCGGACATGGCTTTCAAGGCTGGAAAGAATTGATCACCTAGAGCAGGAATGGTAAACACTTTCCATTTGTTCCATGAAATGTCACATTAATCGGGCAGAGAATGTCATCCTGCCAAGCCTGAATATGGTCTCAGGGTCTGCTCAACCCTACGCTCCTAGCATCAACCTCTAAGGTTTAATGTCAGCACAGACAACCAAATCTCCTCACCATCTCTGCCCCACAGTCTTACCTTAAACACCTAACAGGTTGGGCACCGTGGATCTTATCTGTAATCTCAGCACTTCCAGAGGCTGAGGTGGGAGGATCGCTTGAACCCAGGAGCTCCAGGGCAGTGAGCCGTGATAGCGCTGTGGCACTCCAGCCTGGGGGACCAAGCAAGACCCCCGTCTCTAAAAACGTAAACAAGAAAAACAAAACAACAAAACACCTAATATCTCATAATGGGGAGAGAGAAAGGCTTTACAGTACAGGAGAGTACAAAGTCAAACGGAGTGGAGCCTGCACCCGCCCCTTGGGGCACCCAGAACTTCTTGCCATTTTCATTTCAGCAGTAACAACATGGATTTTTAAGGAAACCAAATGTCTTTGTTCTCATCTTTGTATCCATGGTAGTTAGAGCGCTTTACACTCAGGACACACACTCCCTCAAGAGACTGTCTCTCTGGCTTGTAAGGGACAACAAGTGATATGGTTTGGCTGTTCCCTCACCCAAATCTCATCTTGAATTTCAGCTCCCATAATTCCCATGTGTCATGGCAGGGACCCAGTGGAGGTAACTGAATCATGGGGGCAGGTTTTTCACACTGTTCTCATGATAAGGAATACGTCTCGTGAGATCTGATGGTTTTCTAAAGGGGAGTTCTCCTGTACAGACTCTCTTCCCTTCTGCCATGTAAGACGTGCCTTTTCTCCTCCTTCACCTTCTGCTGTGATAGTGAGGTCTCCCTAGCCGTGTGGAACTGTGAGTCCATTAAACCTCTTTCCTTTATAAATTACCTGGTCTCAGGTATGTCTTTATCAGCAGCATGAGAACAGACTGATACACCAAGGTGGCAAGTGCGTGGCCCTGTCTAAGGGCTGGAGGATGACAGCAGTGCCAGGGAAGCAGAGGCGGGCCTTGCAGTGGAGCTCTGTGGGACTGTCTGTTCAGAATGTCCTCTCGGGCAATAACTACCCTCTCCCATCCCTAATGGAGCTGCCATGTTCATTGATGACATTATTCATCCCTTTCCCCTCTCTCAAGCTGGGGCTTACTCCTCCAAGGCTGAGCACTTCACCCAAACAAGGTTATACTTTCCTTCCCTGAAATACCTGAATGCATGACGCTTTACCCCTAGAGTGGAACTATGGTACCACTTGCCTGTAGTTCCTTAATAGTAATGAAAACTTTGACATTTGGAGGGCTGTTGGCACCTATATTTTAGCCGTATGTGGAAATCCAGGCAGCTGGGAACCTGGGAGAAGTAAAATTGCAGAGAAAAGCAAGAAGAGAGGGGAAGTCCAGTTTCTGGCTGTAGAGAATTTGGGGGCCCATTTTAATCCTGCCTATTTCCAGGCTGTTTCTCAAACTGCCTCTGTGACAGTGAAAGAAATCCGACATAGCTGACTCCATCTGCTTCTAATCCTCCAAGCTAACCGCCTTTTTTAGCTTTAAAGCAAAGGTGATTAACAGTCCCTTCCCAAAACTAATCCCCTCCTTGCTGGGGGACTGAAAACATCTTTGTAAGACTAATGAAAGGCTGCAAGGTTAGGATAATGGAAGGGGCCAGAATTCTGCTAAAACGCAGGCATTGTGAGCGTTAACCAGCCATTGTTCTCTAGCTTGATTTTCTAAAAGCCCGTATTGCTCAAGACTTTATAATTAGAGACACAAGACTCGTAACTTCCCCGACTGCTCCCATAGATAACGGTGCTACTGTCAAAACCCAAGATTAGTCTTTTTCTTTTCTGAGACAGAGTCTTGCTCTGTTGTCCAGGCTAGAGCACAGTGGCACCATCTTGGCTCACTGCAACCTCCATCTCCTGGGCTGAAACGATTCTCCTGCCTCAGCCTTCCAAGTAGCTGAGACCACAGGTGCGTGCCACCATGCCCAGATAATTTTGTTATTTTTAATAGAGCGAGGTTTCACCATGTTGGCCAGGCTGGTCTTGAACTCCTGGCCTTAAGTGATCCACCTGCCTTGGCCTCCAAAAATGTTAGGATTACAGGTGTGAGCCCCCGTGCTTGGCCCTTAGATTAGTCTTTGAGATGTTTTTCAGATTTTTGAATTCTGGAGTCTGACTCCACCTGGACCTGGATTCACACCCAGGAACTGACTCCCACCAGAAGCCCCCACTCAGAAATTGACAAGTGCGTGCAAACAGTTTGATCTGACTCCTGCGATTTCATCCCCTGGCCCATCAGCTGTTTCCATCCCCTAGCTCCTTGCTTACCAAATTATTCTTAAAAACTCTAGCCGCTGAGCTTTCAGGGAGGCAGCCGTGAGACATTTCTCCCATCACTCTGCTCGGCTGCCTTGCGAAAATTAAACTGCTTCTTTGCCATTTTCAGCGCATTAGGTTTTCTGGACAGTGGGTAAGACGAATCTCACAGGGCTCTTCCCGTTTGTACAACTGTTCCTTGGACACCATGGACCAATAAATCTCCTCCTTTGCCTGCACCAGTTCACAATGAGTTTCTTTCACTTGCAATCAAGTTCCCCTAAATAGGTCCTGAGTCTTCAGGGTGGACCTCTCTATCTCCTTGAGTTCTACCCAGGGGGAGCTGATAATGAGGGCACCTGAGTGACAAGGCTAAGCTTCAGGAGGGTAAGTGGGCAATGCAGTGTTTCTACTAGAAAGGCAGAGGCAACCTGGCAGCAGATTCTGGGAAGTTTTCCTAGTAGCTCTGTGCTGTGTAGAAACTCTGCTGTTAACCTTTCCGCTTCAGCCTGAAGCCACACCAAAAATTTCTGGACACCCCCACTCCAATTCTAGCCTTGAATGAGAGACTCTGCAACCTTTTCTTAGACCCACCTGTGACTCATAGGCACACCTGCTGCCTAGACACACTCTTTTCAGTGGAGTGAACTTCATCTCCCTGAGACTTCCTGAAAATCTCAGGGAGATGAGATTATTTGAGTTGGTCCCTCTGGTCATATGGAGTACATGACCCAAATAATGTCTCTTCCAACCCTCCCTCTCTGAGAATATTTTTGCAAATCCCATTGCAAGTGTCCGGAAAGACTGACTAGCTTTTCAATAAATAACCCCAAAGCACCAGAAGGCCTGGCGCTATGGCTCACTCCTGTAATTTCAGCACTTTGGGAGGCCAAGATGGGTGTATCACGTGATGTCAGGAGTTCAAGACCAGCCTGGCCAACATGGCAAAACTCTTAACTCTACAAAAAGTACGAAATTGCTGGCTGTCATGGTGCATGCCTGCAGTCCCAGCTACTTGGGAGGCTGAAGTGGGAGAATTGCTTGAACCCAGGAGGCAGAGGTTTCAGTGAGCCACAATTGCACCAATGCATTAAAACTTAGGCAACAGACACAGACCCTGTCTCAGAAAAAAAACAAAAAAAGAAAAGAAGAAAAAAAGAAGCACCAGAAAACTGTTCTCAGCAGAGGTGCTCAGATTGATTTAAGGATGGATCTTGGAAGAGAACCTGCCATGTTAAATGTAGCTGGGCCTCCCTTAGAGATGTTCAATATTTACTGTATCCTCAACACCCTTCCAGTACCACTAAATATTTTAACTTTACCACCAGATGAACAGGAAATGTCAGTGATGGACTGAAGACAACATTCCAAAAACTATTTCCTTTGTCACTAGGGTTTGCTAAGCCTAGTTAACCTCACACTCAGCCTTGAAGAGGACAGAGGTAGCACTTCTAAAGGTAAACATTTCTGTTTGTTTGAGACGGAGTCTCGCTCTACTGCCCAGGCTGGAGTGTAGTGGCACGATCTGGGCTCACTGCAACCTCCACCTTCTGGGTTCAAGTGATTCTCCTGCCTCAGCCTCCCAAGTAGCTGGGACTCACAGGCACGTGCTACCATGCCCAGCTAATTTTTGTATTTTTAGTGGAGACGGGGTTTTGCCATGCTGACCAGGTTGGTTTCGAACTCCTGACCTCATGATCTGCCCATCTCGGCCTACCAAAGCGCTGAGATTACAGGTGTGAGCCACTGCATCCAGCCCAAAGGTAAACATTTTACTGGATACAGTTAATCTATCAGAGTTATGCTTACCACTTAACTTGTGAGCGCAAATTATTTCAAGACAATGTTGCTTTTACATAAACTCTCCCATTAAAAGCACTGGATGTTCTGCAAAGTGGCAAATTCCCCCCTGGCTTAGCAAAGGATGATAATGAGTTATTGATAACATCACCATCAAGCTCTTATTTGCATAGGTAAAATGAAGTTAATATGTAGATAAAATAAAACTTTAAAATAATTAAGTTAGACACTTTATCAAGCAGGTACGTTTGGCAACTGATTGGAATAGATCATTTTAATTAGACTCATTAAGTCAAAAATCAATATTGAACATTGTACAGCACATCAGAAGTATATTCATTTCCTCCTTCTGTTAATATGTGGATTATTTCTGGCATGAATTTCAAGCCCTTTCTCCTGAAGGTCAGATTTGGTGCACCAGGAGGGAGACTGAGTGTCAGCTCGCCCTCACAGAGAGGACAGTCCTGAAACCCAGAAGTGCCCCACTTGATCTTAAAATTAATTCTCCAGAGATGCATTGCAAGATCTGAGTGCTAACCTTACTCTGTAACAAGCTAAGCTTAGGGAGGGAAATTGAGAATCTCAGTTGTGGGCCGGGTACGGCGGCTCATACCTGTAATTCCAGCACTTTGGGAGGCCGAGGCAGGTGGATCACTTGAGGGCAGGAATTCGAGACCAACTTGGCTGACATGGCAAAACTCCGTCTCTACTAAACATACAAAAATTAGCTGGGTGTGTTGGCTCATGCCTGTAGTCCCAGCCACTTGGGAGGTTGAGGCACGAGAATTGCTTGAACCCGGGAGCCAAGATCACACCACTGCACTCCAGCCTGGGTGACAGATTGAGACTCTGTCTAAAAAAAAAAAAGAATCCCAGTTGTGGGCTGAAGTCAGGCAGGAGTTGTTTCCATGGGGTCCTCAGGTTTATGGTAGCAGTGATTAGTGGCTGGGAAGTACCTGCTTCTATTCTTCCCATCAATCCTGATTTCAGATATCCTGTGGATGCTTAATTCTATTAGTTCTATTAATTATTATTTATAACAGTTCTGTGAGTATTATATATCACCTGTGACATGTAATTGGTTAGGCCAGGGTACTCAGGGACTTAGTCAACTCTATCTGGGTGTTGCTGTGAAGGCTTTTGTTTGTTTTTTAAACATGAGATTGACATTTAAATCAGTAGACACTGAACAAAACAGATTCATCTCTGTAATGTGGGTGGGCCTTGTCCAATCAGTTGAAGGATACTGAAACAAGGTCTCACTTTATCACCCAAGCTGGAGAGTAGTGGGGCAATCATAGCTCACTGTGGCCTTCCACTACTGGGCTCAAGCAATCCTCCCACCTCAGCCTCCCAAGTACTGGGACTACAGGTGCATGCCACCATGCCTGACTCATTTTTTAATTTTGGTAGAGGTGAAGTCTCACTATGTTCCCGGGCTGGTCTGGAACTCTCGGTCTTTGGTGATCCTTCTGCCTGGGCCTTAACTTCAGATAAAGACTGACTTGCCCTAAGGAAAAGGGGATTCTGCTCATACGCTGCTTTCAGACTCACTCTACAACATCAGCTCTTTCCTGGGTCTCCAGCCTACCAGGTTACTCTGCGGATTTTGAACTGGCCTCCATGATTGCATGAGCCAATTTCTTAAAATCTTTCTCTCTCTATCCTCCAACCCCAACGTGTGTGTATGAAGGAGACAGGAAGGAAAAACAATCAAATGAACCTCCTACTGGTTCTGTTTCTTGGGAGACCTTGATTCATACACGACTTAAGATTTTGGGACCTCATTTCTCCTGACTGTCTCAGAGGAGGCCCATGAGGTTTCACCTCCTGAGGCCACCAGCCGGGAGACTCTAGGACCACTTTCAGTTACAAGAAAAATGACAGCAGTGCCTGGGTCAATGCCTTCCTTAGTCAATAGGTCACGGCTTCCACAGTCATCTTGAGAGTAATCTCTTCCATAGTTGTCTTCAGACTAGTGGCTTCCGTTGTCATTTTGAGAGTAGAACAATCCCTTCTATTCCCAGGTCAGTAGGTCAGTACCTTCCACAGTCATCTTGACCATCCGTGGAGTTATAGTCAAGGTGACTACGGCAGCCGTTGACCTGCTGACTTGGGAATAGAAGGGATTACTCCCAAACCTACAGCAGACACTATAGATTCTTCTCTTGAGTGTGACTGGGTCCCCTTAGGTCATATGTCTCTCCTGACCTTGCCAAGAGGACACCATGTGACTAAGTGGCTTAGACCAGAAACTGGAAAAGTACAGCCTGTGGGATAATATCCAACTCACCTGTCTGTTTTTTAATGGCCAATGAGCAAAAAATGGTTTTTACATTTCAAATGGTAGGAAGAACATTGAAAGAAGAATATTTTGTGACATGAAATCATATCAAATTTAAATTTCAGTTCCCATAAATAAATTTTACTGGAACACAGTCACACCCATTGGCTTGTGCATCTTCTGTGGCTGCTTTCTTTTTCCTTTTTTTTTTTTTTTCTTTTAGACGGAGTCTCACTCTGTCGCCTAGGCTGGAGTGCAATGGCTTGATCTCGGCCCACTGCAACCTCTGCCTCCTGAGTTTAAGCAATTCTCCTGCCTCAGCCTCCTGAGTAGCTGGGACTATAGGTGCCCACCACCATGCCCAGCTAATTTTTGTATTTTTTTTTTTTGAAATGGAGTTTCGCTCTTGTTACCCAGGCTGGAATGCAATGGCGCGATCTTGGCTCACCGCAACCTCCACCTCCTGGATTCAGGCAATTCTCCTGCCTCAGCCTCCTGAGTAGCTGGGACTACAGGTGCGCACCACCACATCCAGCTAATTTTTTGTATTTTTTTTTAGTAGAGACAGGGTTTCACCATGTTGACCAGGATGGTCTCGATCCCTTGACCTCGTGATCCACCCGCCTCGGCCTCCCAAAGTGCTGGGATTACAGGCCTGAGCCACCGTGCCCGGCCTAAGTTTTATATTTTTAGTAGAGACGGGGTTTCACTGTATTAGTCAGGTTGGTCTTGAACTCTTGACCTCGAGTGATCCACCCGCCTTGGCCTCCCAAAGTGCAGGGATTACAGGGATGAGCCACCGTGCCCAGCCATGTGGCTGCTTTCTTGATACAGTGGCAGAGTTGAATATTTGCAACAGTGTCTTAGTCCCTTTGTGTGCTGTTAGAACAGAATAACTGATACTGAGTAATTTATAACGAATGTATATATTTTTCTTTTTTTTTCAAGAGATGCAGTCTTGCTCTGTCACCCAGGCTGATGTACAGTGGCCGACAGTGGGAAATTTATAATGAACGTATATATTTTTTCTTTTTTTTTTTTTTTTTTTTTAAGAGATGGAGTCTTGCTCTGTCACCCAGGCTGAAATCACAGCTCATTGCAGCCTCGAACTCCTGGGTGCAAGAGAACCTCCCACTTTGATCTTTCTAGTAACTGGAACTATAGGCAGGCATTACCACACCAAACTAATTTTTAAATTTTATTTAGAGATGGGGTCTCCCTGTGTTGCCCAGACTGTTCTGGAAAATCCTGGCCTCAAATGGTTCTCCTGCCTCAGCTTCCTGAGTCACTGGGATTATAGGCATGAGTTACTGCACTTAGCCTGAATAGGAATTTAAGAGGCTCAGAGTTTCAGAGGCTATAAAGTCCAAGATCAAGGGGCTGGCTTCTGGCAAGGAGGCTTTTCATGCTGCATCTTCCCATGGCAAAGGGACAAAAAGAGTGAGAGAGAGCAAGAGGTCCAATTCGGAGCCTCAGGCCCTTTCATAGTCAGCGTTAATCTGTTTGTGAGAGTGGAGCCTTCATATCTTAAACACCTCCCATTAGGCCCTACCTCCCATCACTGTTGCATTGGGGTTAACTTTCCAGCACATGGTTTTTAGGGTACACATTCAAACCATAGCAAACAGAGATCATATGGCTTACAAATCTAAAATATTTACTGTCTGCTTGCTCCTTTACAGAAAATATCTATGATTGGCTTAGATCTGTTGCTATCCATGTATACTAGAACTGGGAATGAGGGCTGTATGGATGAGGGGCAGACATTCTAGCAAGATTGGGACTTTATTAGGAAGGAAGAAAAGCAGAATTAATACAGTATAGGAAGTCCATGCTATTTACTACACACAAGACTTCGAGACTCAGTTGTCCCATCTACAGTTGTGAGGTACAGCAAAACATATATTATGGGGAATTATTGAGAATTTAGCCATGTAGACATAAACTGACAGATTCATGAAATGGCTGGCTGGTGGGATGCATGCATGGAAAGATGGATGTATTGATGGATAGATTAATAAATAGATGGATAGATGATTAGGTGAATGGATGAATAGATAGATGAATAGATGGGTGGATGGGTGGATGGATGGATGGGTGCATAGATGGATGGATGGGTACATAGATGGATGGGTGGATGGATGTATGCATGGATGGATGGATGCATGGATAGATAGATGGATAGATGGACACATGGATGGATAGATGGATGGATGGGTGGGTGGGTGGGTGGATGGATGGATACATGGATGGGTGGGGTAGATGGATGGGTGGATGGATGAATGGATGGATGTCTGCATGGATGGATGGATGGATGGATGGACACATAGATGGGTGGATGCATGGATGGGTAGGTGGATGGATGGATGGATGGGTGGATGGGTACATAGATGGATGGGTGGATGGATGTATGCATGGATGGATAGATGGATGGATGGATGTATGGATGGATGGATGGATAGATGGACGCGTGGATGGATGGGTGGGTGGATGGATGGAAGGATGGATGGATGGATGTATACATGGATGGATAGATGGATGGATGCATGCATGGATGGATGGATGGATGGATGATAGATGGACGCATGGATGGGTGGAAGGATGGATGCATGGATGGGTGGCTGGATGGATGGGTGGATGGAAGGATGGATGGATGGGTGGATGGATGGATGGGTGGGTGGATGGATGGATGGGTGGGTGGATGGATGTGTGGGTGGATGGATGGATGCGTGGATGGATGGATGGGTGAATAGATGGATGGATGGGTGAATGGATGAATGGATGGGTGCCTTGTTTCCCTGAGTGAATTCCTAGAGCAAGAGGATTTACATCCTTGACTGCATCATTGAGAACTGAACTCTTAATTCCACATACTGTAGCATTAAATGAATCACTAGAACAAAAGAATTTACACTTTTGTGCATTAATGAGAGCTGAATTCTCTGCTTTCACTGTTATCTCTCCAATATAAGACAACCCTTGCACCCACACCCATATATTTCACACCTGGTTTCTGTTCCATTGCCTACACACTTTCCATGCGGTGTCAGCCTCCAGGTGAGCTGGCTGTGTGCAGTGGGGATATTCCTAAGTGCCGCAATGGTAAGAACAGGTGACTGTAAACCATGTATACATATCCCATTAAACTTAAGCCAAATGTATCTGTCTCCATTGCCCCTTGGCTGAACACAGCTATTCAATAAACTGTATGTGGACAAATCACTATTCTTAAAGGAAAGATCATATAATTTCTCTGTTGCACACATGTACCCCGAATGAAGTCCACATGGATTAAAGACCTATACGCAGAAAAGAAAATCATAAAACACTTAGAGCAACACCTAGGAGAATTCCTTTCTATCACTGGGATAAGAGAGGATGTCTTAAATCAGATGGAAAAGAAACACATCATCAAGGAGGCAATAAAACATTTGGCTTCATCAAAACTTTAAATTTCTGTGACAACAAATGACACCACAAAAATAACTATAATTTTTGGAAGAGTCTCTTAACACTGTTCCAAATGTTCTACACATAGTATCTCATAATCCTAATAACAACACAATAAAATATCTTCATTTTAAATTATCTTCACTTTAAAGGCCAGGAAAATTAGGCCTAGAGAAATCAGATGATTTGCCAAAAGCCACGTGACTAATTTATAAGCAGCCAAGCCCAGTTAAGAATCCAGATATTTCGTCTCTCCATCTTCCCCTCCTAACCAAATGTCTTATCCCATCTCACCTTCTTGCCATGTTTTCTGTACTATGGTAATAAGATATGCCAAGCCAAGGGATTTTTGCAATTTATATAGCTGATATCACCATCAAAGGATTAGTATTCAGAATATATAAAGAACAGCAAAAAATCAATTGCAAGAAGACAAACAGCTCAATAGAAACTAGGCAAGGAATAAGGACAGATAATTCTCAAGCAAGTGCACCAGAAACGCCAAGACACACCTGAAAAGATGCCCAATGCCAGTAATAACCAACGAAATGTAGATTAAAACAACAAGGAATTCTGTCTCACATGCAGCCCATGAAAGTCTAATAAAGGGTTTGGTCACTATGCAAATCAGACACCGCCTGCTCAAGCCAATCGATAAAACTCGTGCACTTCACGGCAGGCCAGGAGACCCACTGGGCACCCCTTTCTCTCTGCAGGAGAGGTAACTATTCTCTTTTCTCTTTCTTTCGTCTATTAAGCCTTCACTCTTAAACTCACTTCTTGTGTGCCCACATCCTGGATTCCCTTGGCGTGAGACAACGAACTTCGAGTATTTATCCATGACAACGACACAGCTTCACATCCACCCAGTTTCCCAAAAGTGTGTAATTAAATGTGGGGAATACACTGTCACGCAGAAAACACTGCCACGAGGAAGATGGCAGGGAACTCAGGAGGCAGTGAACATCCTGAGAAATCAACACTACTTTAAATAACTCTAAATCCCATGCAATGTGAGAGCCATCAAGAAAAAAATGCACTGAATTACCTAAGAGTTAGTCTTAGAATGCTTTAACTAAAAATAGGGCATTTCGTCGGGTGCAGTGGCTCACGCCTGTAATCCCTGCGGGGAGGCTGAGACGGGCAGATCACCTGAGTTTGGGAGTTCGAGACCAGCCTGACTAACATGGAGAAACCCCATCTCTACTAAAAATACAAAATTAGCCGGTGTGGTGGTGCGTGCCTGTAGTCCCAGCTACTCAGGAGGCTGAGTCAGGAGAACCGCTTGAACCCATGAGGGGGTGGTTGCAGTGAGCTGAGATCACGCCATTGCACTCCAGCCTGGGCAACAAGAGAGGAACTCATCTTAAAATAAATAAATAAATAATAAGGCTTTTTTTGTTGTTATGAGAGAAAGAGGAAGGAAAGAAGAAAAGGTGGATTAAAGAATTACTTAAGGGTTTCTGTATTGTCTGAATACAAGTTTTCCAATCCCAATTGGGTGACAACCTTGGGTCCTATCCGTCTTTTCCAGGCTTGGGAAATATGACCAAAACAAAATCGGTGCTAATTAGTACATAGAATTCTGTTTTATATTCTCAAAGGGTGTTTTCTTCTTTGAAAATTAAGAATTAATTTTATCAAAGTAATGCATGCATCTAATTTTTACAAATTGAATAGTATTTAAAGGGCTTATTAGGACTAGCAGCAGTTTGCCCGGGAGATGTATCGCCCAAGTCTTACTCTCTAGAGGCAATCACTGTATACTCTTTTAGCTATTTTTTCTAGCATTTGTCTTCATATTTCTAAATAATATGTGTAGCAGGACATTAAACAGATTTTTGCTTTGGTTTCAAGATTTTTAGCTATGGCCTCAAAGCTAAAAATAATAGGTGCTAAGAACTCCCACAGTCTCAAGAGAATTGACGAGATGAGAAGACTCATCTTCCAAGATCTTTCTGACATGCGACAGAAATAATAACAGATAACACTTATTTGTGTTTATGAAGTCCCAGATCCTATTCTAAACTCCTTGGGTGAATTTATTCATTTATCTATTATAGTGACCCTTTGAAGTGTTTCTGTCTTACAGATGAAGGAAATGAGGCTTGGTGAGCTTGGTTATTAATTAATAATTCTGCCCAAAAGTAGAAACAGGTTTCTATTTTGGGTAGCCTGGCTCTAGGTACTGACATGATATTGACTCTCAGCTTTGTTGCCATCCGCTACTTCTTCTCCAGCCTTAATAAGCAGAACACCCAAAACTCTGGGAAGATCTTGGGAACTACATGCCTCGGGGAAGAAACTGATGTCTCCCCCATTTACTTTATTTTTCCCTTTTTTCAACAGAGTCTTGAACCCGGGAGGCAGAGGTAGCTGTGAGCTGAGATAGCGCCATTACACTCCAGCCAGGGCAACAAGAATGAAACTCCATCTCTCACACACACACACAAAAAAAAGAAAAAGAGAAAGAAAGAAAGAATTGCCAGCATGTCTCCTGCTTCCTCTGGATTCCTTGCTCGATGCATAGAAGAGTATTTAGACAGCCATAATAATATTTATTTTTGTGACTGAGTTTTCTAAACACATGGCTGGAATGGGTAAGGAAAGGGAGGAAAGGTGTGTGTGTAGGGGAAGCATAAATGGATAGGAGGGATGGGAGGGAAGGAGAATATTCATGGCTTTTAAGTTTGAAGTTTTGTTTCATTTATTTTATTTCATTTTACTTTTAGAAACAGGGTCTCACTGTGTTGCCCAGGCTGGAATGCAGTGGTGCAATCATAGGTCACTGCAGCCTCGATCTCCTGGGCTCAAGCGGTCCTCCCAACTCAGCCTCCTGAGTAGCTGGGATTATAGGTGTATACCACCATGTCCAGCTAATTTTTTCAATTTTTTGTAGTGATGGGATCTTGCTATGTTGCCCAGGCTGGCCTCAAACTCCTGGCCTCAAGTGATCCTCCTGTCTTGGCCTCCCAAAGTGCTGAGATTACAGGCCACTGCACCTGGCTTATGATTGAAGTTTTAAAATGAAGGAAAGTGTACTGGACATTTCACACCTTTAAAAAAATGACTAGAGAGCTATGGGATCTGGCCAAGAGGTTATTAAGTAAAGTGAAAATGAAATCCAGTGTAACACAGTCGAAGGTAGAGGTCAGAGGAGAAAATAAAAATCTCATGTTAATACCCTCATTCTTAGACTGAAAATATACTTCTCTCAGTAGCAGACTGCTGCACTAATTGAAGTCTACTACCTCTTGTTGATAGATCAGTTTAAATATTTTCGATTCTTTTTTTGCATGATAAGTGATGAATTAGCTTGTTCACGCTTCCCTCACACACATGCCTTTCCTCCGTTATCCTGCCCATCCAGCTATGCGTTTAGAAAAATCAATCACAAAACTTTATGTTATTATGGCTGTGTAGTTGTTGTTCACTAGTGGGCCAGACTTTTTCATGATTACATGTCCTCTCCTGGAAATGCAGGGGAGAAAATAATTACTCTATTTTACGCTTGCATTGTTCCAACGTACTCATTGAATTTTACCGTCAGATCTGCCAGTTTCCTAAATATGGTTATTTTCTCCCCAAAGGCTCACACATGTGAAGGCTTTATATTATTTCCCCTACCCCCCGCCCCACCCCAAGGCCAAGAGTTATCCCTCCTAAAGTTTCATTTGTGGCCTCCCCAGTAGCAGGGACTACAGGTGTGCACCACCATGCCCGGCTAATTTTTGTATTTTTTGTACAGACGAGGTTTCACCATGTTGTCCAGGCTGGTTTCAACCTTCTGACCTCAAGTGATCTGCCTGCCTCGGCCTCCCAAAGTGCTGGGATAACAGGCATGAGCCGTTGCGCTAGGTCAAGTCTTTAATATAATGGTTTTCTACAGATTTCTGGACAAAATTTAATTTTAAAAATTCGAACTTATATTAGTTCAACCAAAAAAGAATGCATTTTAGAGACATGTAGAGTTCTAGACCCGAAGTATCAGATGGAACCTGGCTGGACAGGTGTAGGGGATATAGAAGAAGTCAATATTTGGTAGGGAGAGAAGCTGGGATGACTGGAGTAACTAAGATGTTTCCACTAGAAAATGCTCTCAGAGACTACTGTCTATCCCACGCCACCCAAGGGAGAAGCTTGGACTTAGCCTTGACTTTGTTTTCCCCATGCCTTTCCACAACAATTAAATCCTACGCTTCCACATTAAATCTTACACGTCCCTAGATTTTCACAGCTCCACCCGCCTCTCTTCAGCGCCGCTGCTGTGGTCTTTTGTCAAGTCCACGATTTCCTCACTGCTGCTGATGCCTCCAACCTAGAGAGATCCTCTCTGGTTCCAAAGTACAAAGAGACCGTGTGCATGGAGGTCCCCAAGCGCCTGTTCAGAAGGATGGATCTAAGGGCCAGAGAGAAGACAGGAAGGTACAGAGAAGCCGTTCCCAGAGCGGTGATCAGAGAATGGCCAGGCATCCTAGGCACTCTCAACAGCGTAGAGGAGGAGGGAGACGGGCTTTGAGTGTGAATCAGAAGTAATAAACTGGCTCTGAGATGGCTGGACCGTCCAGAAGTCCTAAAATTACCCTTGAGAAGAATACCTTTTAGTTTAGGTAGCCAGGAGCCTGGGAAGCGGGTATTGAGAAAGCGTCTGGAAGAGTGCAGGAAGTTTATCTGCAAAATGATGGCAGGGAACTGGAGTGAGTGGCCAGAGGAGAAGGATGGAAAACCAACTCAAAGATAAATCAGAGTCAACTACTGCTATGGAAGACTGGAGCTTGCTCCCTGGGCCTAGAACCGATAAGAACTTGCACTGTGTAAATAAACCTTGTATGGGTCGGGCACAGTGGCTCACGCCTGTAATCTCAGCACTTTGGGAGGCAGAGGCTGGTGGATCACGAGGTCAGGAGTTTAAGACCAGCCTGGCCAAGATGGTGAAATCCCATCTTTCTAAAAATACAAAACTTAGCCAGGCAAGGTGGCGCACGCCTGTAATCCCAGCTACTCAGGAGGCTGAGGCAGGAGAATCACTTGAACCTGGGAGGTAGAGGTTGCAGTGAATGTGCCACTGCACTCTAGCCTGGGTGACAGAGCAAGACTCCATTCCCAAAAAAGGAAAAAAAAATAGCTCACCAGAGTAGTCACTGGTGTCAGAGATGGAGCTGAAAAAACGTGCTCCTAAGATTGGTCCAGTGTTTTCAAGGCGTCCCGAGAGGCTCAGGTTCCATGAGGCTAGTCAGTTTCAGTTCATTGTCACTCAGTTCCAGCTCAATGGTACCACCAGGGGTGGTGTGGGACTGAGCATTTGCTGCCATCTACTGACTCCTTCTCTCTTCTAGTCTACCTGTGCCCCAGAAGAGTGACCTGCTTGGACCTGCTTGGATGGGCTTCTTCCTTCCCCAGCTTCTGAGTGGACGCAGCCCATGGGAGAAGGCAGAGAGGAGTCAGGGCTTTATCCTCCAGGCTCCATTCCTGCAAGATTGCCATGGCCTGGCTGTATCCCACCATGAAATGCTACAGCTCAGTCAGTCCTTCCTCTCTGGGCTCCGCCAACCCCTCTTCCCCCTTTTGTCCCTGAGGTCACAGCTGTGTCTATGGCTCCTCTCATTAAACTTTCCTGCCAGTTTGAACATGCCATCTAGATCTAGGGCCTCTATGGGATGGACTAATTTCTCAATCAGGATGAATTCCAGAGGAGAGCTGAGGTGGGATCCGAGATGCAGCAGTGCATTTGGGGGAACCAGCCAGCCTGAAGGACCATCCTCGGCAAGGGAGGTGAGGAGGTTGTATTCTGATGTCAGAGAAGCACCGGAGGCTCAGTTCTCTCCAGAAATTAATTAATTAATTAATTTTCGCCCAGGCTGGAGTGCGGTGGAGCAATCTTGGCTCACTGCAGCCTCCACCTTCCGGGTTAAAGCGATTCTCCTGCCTCAGCCTCCCAAGTAGCTGGGATCCCTGGCATGCACCACCACACCTGGCTAATTTTTGTATTTTTATTAGAGATGGGATTTCACCATGTTGGCCAGGCTGGTCTCAAACTCCTGACCTCAAGTGGTCCACCCACCTTTGCCTCCCAAAGTGCTGAGATTACAGGCATGAGCCACTGCGCCTGGCCCCTCCAGAAATTTAGACCTGGGCTGAGGAGCAGCACTTCCTATCTAGACTCCTCTCCTCCCTTTCTAGAGAGGCAGGCACTCCTAACACTGCCAGTCTGAACTCTAAGGCTCTGGACAACTTACTGGAGAGGGCTGCTGGAACAGATACACAGCCAGGAGGTCGCGTGGTTACAACCAGGCTCCCAGAATGTTGTCATAGAGCACAGACAAACCCCAGGCTGAACACAGGCGTGTGTGCGTTGAACATGCACCTATATGCGACAGGTTCTTTACCTGTATCCCCATTTATTCCTCATAACTACCCTTGAGGCTGCTTTTTTCATCCCCATTTTATGGATAAGAGGCATGAGGCTTATGACAGGTCATAAAATATCCCCAGACCACACGGACAGCAACTTGTCATTTGTGCAGAAAGATTCTCACTCTGTTGCTGTTTCCACTGGACTAATCTTGTCCTTGAATGCTCACCAGGGCGTCCTCTGGCAGCGCCTTAGGGTAAGGACATCTGCTAGGTGGCTATCGGCTTATGCTGCAATTTGGTAGCATGTTATAGGTGACATATACACCAACTCACTCCTTCCTGAGCTCACTGCGGGCTGTGTAGATAAACCTGTTGAATGTTTCTCCCCCATCCGTCCTCACGACCCCCGCCTTTCCGCCAAGTCTCCACTAACACTGATCTGAAGGGTAATTTTCTTGTCAACGGTATAATTAATGGGCCGCACACTACCGTGGCCCTCTGTTATTCTGCTTCCCGAAGATATATTTCAAAATGAATAGCTGTTTAACCAATCACTCGGCAGACGTCTTACCCTTAGGTGTTTCTGTCTGTCAGCGTTTTCACACATCGAGACTGAAGTAGGCAGAATCAATTTGGATATCGGCTCTGGGAAAGAGAAAGCAGCCACGAATTAGAAATTCTTGGAATATCAGAATTTGTCGCCTATTAGTGCTGAATGGCGTGTGAGTCGCCCTTGCAAGCTCCTTGGCCCTACGCTCTGGCACTCAGGCATTGTCTGCCAATTTTAATAAAGCGAGAAGAGGTCTTTTGTGGTGGCTTTAAGATAAGGTCTTGTACGGCATGCATGTCTGATCTCTTGCAGTAATCAGAGCATTTATTTTGCTGTTCCCTGCACAAAGGCTCAAAGCGGTAGTTTTACAAGAGAATTTCAAAACTACTGACGACCTGGGAATGTGAGAATGAAAAAGGCGTGCATTTTTTCAGAAACAAAATCCTGACACATCAGAGGGGTGCTTTGGAGGTGCCTTTTATGGGAAGGGAGTTTTGCCACAAGGTTGCTAATGTAGAGGATGACACAAAGGATTTGGGAGATGTGTTCAGTTATTGGAACCAACATCTCCAATTGAGCCGGCCTCTTGCCCTACCCAGTACTGATGGCAGAGGTAATTGTAGAAACCTTATTGGTACCTAGCTCTTGTGCCTGTGCCCTACCATGGAAGTCACCTGCAGAAATCCTGTATTAGTCTGTTTCACGCTGCTGATAAAGACATACCGGAAATTGGGTACTTTTTTTTTTTGAGATGGAGTTTCACTTTTGTTGCCCAGGCTGGAGTGCAATGGCACAGTCTCCGCTCACTGTAACCTCCGTTTCCCAGGTTCAAGCGATTCTCCTGCCTCAGCCTCCCAGGTACCTGGGATTACAGGGATGTGCCACCACACCTGGCTAATTCTGTATTTTTAGTAGAGATGGGGTTTCTCCATGTTGATCAGGCTGGTCTTGAACTCTCGACCTCGGGTGATCTGCCTGTCTTGGCCTCCCAAAATGCTGGGATCACAGGCGTGAGCCACCGTGCTAGGCCAAGACTGGGTAATTTATAAAGAAAAAGAGGTTTGATGGACTGACAGTTCCACGTGGCTGGGGAGGCCTCATAATCATGGCAGAAAGTGAAAGACGTGATTTATGTCACAGCAGGCGCGAGAGAGAATGAGCACTAAATGAAAGGGGTTTCCCTTCTACAACAATCAATCTCGTGAGACTTAGTCACTGCTAAGTGAGAACAGTCTGGGGGAAACCACCCCATGATTCCGTTATCTCCGAACTGCAAAGGCCTGGTGCCTTGCATTTAACTGATGGGGCAAGGCAGAGATAATCATTATTGTGGGCAATAAAGCTCCATGGCAGCCAGTGGACCCCGACCCACAGGGATCTATCACAATAACCATGGCATTCCTAGAGACAAGACAGAACGTTGTCTAGGGTGTTACGTGACGTGGATAACCGGGAGAAAAGTTCGTAAGAAGAAAACTGGTAGCTGGTGCACCAGAAAGCTGATGCCAGCCTCTGCTATGGAAGTCGCGATGATTGAGTTTTCAGAACAAAGCCAGATGCTCTATTAAGGAGGAAGACAAGTTAGTTCAAGCGTGGATTCTGCAGCCCCACCACAAGCATGTAGAGTATGTGAGCGCCCAAAGGAAGCTTTGGTCAGAAGAACCGTGCACTGGAAATAGCCAGACCTTTTAAGAGCTGTGTGGGAGGTAGTGTGAGGTGACATTGATAGTAGGGGACCTGAAACATTCACAAGATCCCTTGTTTGGTAGGTGGCTTACGGAAACCAAGTGACAGATAGAGGTTTGACCCAAGTCTGTGTCACAGAGAGCTCAAGCGATTTCCAGAACCACCCTGTAGGTATCCTCCTAGGCTCCAAGTTCACCATCTTACGGATACATGGAATATTCACGTTGGTTTTCTTCCCTGTGTGGTAACATCTTCTATTTTAAAAAGACCAAGTAAAAGCCTGTTTTGTGTGGGAGGGGAGATGCATGAGGGGAAAGGAAAAGGTGCTCACACAATACTTTTTTTTTTTTTGAGACAGAGTCTTGCTCTGTCGCCTGGCTGGAGTGTAGTGGCCCAATCTCAGCTCTCTGCAACCTCTGCGTCCCGGATTCAAGCAATTCTCCTGCCTCAGCCTCCCAAGTAGCTGGGACTGCAGGCACACGCCACCATGTTTGGCTAATTTTTGTATTTTTAGTAGAGATGGGGTTTTATCATGTTGGTCAGACTGGTCTTGAACTCCTGACCTCAGGTGATCTGCCCACCTCAGCCTCCCAGAGTGCTGGGATTATAGGCGTGAGCCACACGCCCAGCCCCACACAATACTTTTAATGGTAAACAACCTTTATCTCATGTAAATGGCAATATAGATATAATAAGCAAATGATATAATAAGCAAATTGCAATGGGAAGGGGAGAAGGGAAAAATACATATAAATAGAGAAATAAAGATAGATATATAGATATAGATAGATACATAGATACATAGATAGATAGATACATACATACATACATAGACAGATAGATAGATAGATATAGATATTTACACTCACCAGACTATGGAGGACTCATCATCAACCAGGAAGCAACCGCCTGGGCTCCAGAGTTGGCCACCCATCCGTGCACAGACAAGGAGAGGTCTCATGAGGCTTCGTTTTTTGTAACGAGTTGTTTGTCATGCGTCCCAGTTGCGAGGGTCCTTCACAACTGGTCTCAAGGAACACAAAGAGGTCAACTTGTTTTTGTGATTGTCTGTTGTTTTTCAATCACTAACATATAGGAATGGACTGAAAAAGAGATTCCTCTGAAGCAGCGCTGGATGAACGCCTCAAGGAGCTCATGCAACCTGCTCTGGGACGTGGCGACCATTGTTTGTGTCCACGTTCAATTGAGTTCAAATTTAATATTTAACTTTGCCTCCCCAAAACCCAAAGCCGTAGTGTATTCCAAGAGGAACTGAAGCAATAAATAGCATTTGCAAGGAGTTAAATGATGCAAGTGTGGTGATTCCCGCCAAATTCCCTCAGCTCATCAACAAGGGTCATCTGGATTCTGATGGATGACAGTGGGCTGTTTTACCACCTTCATCAGGTAATAGCCCCAGTTGCAACTGCCATCCCGGATGTGGTATGTTTGCTAGAACAGACCAGTACAGCATCTGACACTTGATATGTGACACTCAATATGGCAAATACACTCTTTTCAATCCCTATCATTGAGGAAGACGAACTTGTACATAGCAAGGACAGTAATACACATGCCACTTGCCCTGTGTTAACTTACCTGCTCTTTGTGATAACGTTTTCCACGGGGACCTTGGTCCCTCCTGACATTCCACAGAACATCACAGTGGTCCGCTAGATCATGACATCACGATCGTTGAATTTGTTGAGCAGGAAGTGTCAAGTACTCTGGATGCACTAAGATAATACATGTTGCCAAAAGATGAAAGAGAAAAATCTGTGAAATTCAGAATTCTGCCATATTAATAAAGTCTTTATGGATACAGTCAGTGGTCTGGAGCATAAAGGGTGAAGTTAGTGAGCCATGTTGCCCCCATCATTAAGAAAGAGGCACTGTGAGGCCGGGCGCAGTGGCTCATGGCTGTAATCCCAGCATTTTGGGAGTCCGAGGCTGGCAGATCATCTGAGGTCGGTAGTTCAAGACGAGCCTGACCAACATGGAGAAACCTCGTCTCTACTAAAAACACAAAATTAGCTGGGCGTGGTGGTGCATACCTGTAATCCCAGCTACTCAGGCTGAGGCAGGAGAATCGCTTGAACCTGAGAGGTGGAGGTTGCAGTGAGCTGAGATCACACCATTGCACTCCAGCCTGGGCAACAAGAGCAAAACTCTGTCTCAAAAAAAAAATAAAATAAAATAATAAAGTATTCCATGTGCCCCAATTTGCATTCCCTTATTTTATCTTTTGTCTGATTTGCCAATGTATAAATTGACCGTACCTTGACTCACGTGCAGTACATGGGTCACTACTTTTAATGGCAAAAACTGCAATTGCTTTTGCAGCAACCTAATATTTTCGGGAGGTATGACAAAGACTGCTTGACCATAGGACCCACTGTTTCTATCACAAATGACATCGCCCTGAGGCAGTCACTCTACTACAACACATAAATGAACTGTCAAAGTCTTGGTGAATGTGCCAGCTCAAGGAAGAGAATCCTGTTGGACTGGAGGCTTGTCCTCCAGGGTGCAGTGTATGCAGTGAAGCCAGTACATGCTGCTATGTCCCCAGGAAACTCCAATGCCTGGATCCAGGAACCAAGAAGAGAAAGTGAGCTTGGATCCTCCTACTATCACTCTTTTTAAATTTTTTTTGAGATGGAGTTTTGCTCTTGTTGCCCAGGTGTGCAATGGTGCGATCTTGGCTCACCACAACCTCTTCCTCCCTGGTTCAAGTGGAGCTCCTGCCTCAGCCTCCTGAGTAGCTGAGATTACAGGCCTGCACCACTACATCTGGCTAATTTTGCATTTTTAGTAGAGATGGAGTTTCACCATGTTGGTCAGGCTGGTCTCAAACTCCTGACCTCAAGTGATCTGCCTGCCTCAGCCTCCCAAAGTGCTGAGATTACAGGCGTGAGCCAACATACCCGGCCTCTCTCACTGTCACTCTTAATGATACATTTAAAATATTTATGGGCTGGGCGCGGTGGCTCACGCCTGTAATCCCAGCATTTTGGGAGGCTGAGGCTGGTGGATCACGAGGTCAAGAGATCGAGACCATCCTGGTCAACATGGTGAAACCCCGTCTCTACTAAAAATACAAAAAATTAGCTGGGCATGGTGGCGCGTGCCTGTAATCCCAGCTACTCAGGAGGCTGAAGCAGAAGAATCGCCTGAACCCATGAGGTGGAGGTTGCAGTGAGCCGAGATTGCGCCATTGAACTATAGCCTGGGTAACAAGAGTGAAACTCCGTCTCAAAAATAAATAAATAAAAATATTTATGACTTGGCAGGGTGCAGTGTCTTACTCCTGTAATTCCAAGCACTTTGGGAGGCTGAGGCAGTCTGGTCACTTGAGCTTAGGAGTTCGAGACCAGCCTGGCCAATGTGGTGAAACCCCGTCTCTACTAAAATACAAAAAATTAGCTGGGCATGGTGGCAAGTGCCTGCAATTCCAGCTACGCAGGAGGCTGAGGCAGGAGAGTCACTTGAACCCTGGAGGCAGAAGTTGCAGTGGGCCGAGATTGTGCCAATGCACTCTGGCCTGGGCAACAGAGTAAGATTCCATCTCAAAAAGAAAAAAACTGTGACTCTTCTTCCTGAAACCCAGTCCCTGCTGGAATAGAAGTTCTGGTTTCTAAGGAAGAAATTCTCCCACTAGGGGTCACAGTAAGAATTCCAGTGATCTTGAAACCACAGCTATCACCTGGGTATGCTGGGCTCTTCATCTGTATGGAACAGGAGGCCAGGAAGAAAATCTCAAGTTTCGAAGAAATATTGTATTAATACTTTCCTGATTGCCAGGAGGAAATGAAGCTACGGCTGCACACTAGGGGGACAGAACATAAGCACTGATTCCTCTTGGTGCTTCTATGCTCAAAGATAACTAGAAATGTGCAATTGAAGCAAACCCAGTTCAGGAAAAGCAAAGCAAAGAAGGGTTCAGACCCCTTGCACAAAATGATCCTGTAGGTCCTCCTGTTTAGTAAGTATTCAGGACTTCCTGAGGTGCTGGCCGAAGTGAAGAGGGTCTAAAAGAATGGTCAACAGGCCGGGTGCAGTGGCTTGTGCCTGTAATCCCAGCACTTTGGGAGGCCGAGGCGGGCAGATCACCTGAGGTCAGGAGTTCGAGACCAGCCAGGCCAACATGGTGAAACCCCATCTCTACTAAAAATGCAAAAATTAGCTGGGTGTGGTGATGTGCGCCTGTCGTCCCAGCTACTTAGGAGGCTGAAGCAGAATAATCGCTTGAACCTGGGAGGCGGAGGTTGCAGTGAGCCGAGATCACACCACTGCACTCCAGCCTGGGTGATAGAGTGAGACTCGATCTCAAAAAAAAAAAAAAAAAAAAAAAAAAAGAATGGTCGATTGACGAGATAGATCTATTCCACTTTCAAGACCAGTTGCAATAGCAAGAACTGTTGCTTAGTCCATTAACCCACTGTATTAAATGGGTTGTACAGATTGCTGCCAGCTGCCTGACTCGTTGAAAAGGTCTGAGACGAACTGAACGTAGTGGTGAGCTTGAGCAGTTCACAGTCATGCAACTATCGTGGGTATCCCAAGTGCCCCACCTTACATCCCCTTAGTTCATCTTTTGTCTGGTTCGTCAGTGTATAAATTGACAGCACCTTGAGTCAGGGGCACTGCAGGGGTCTTGCTTTTGCATTAAGAGCTTCTTTGATGTTGCAACATGAGACCCCTACAGGAATCCTGTGGACACTTATTCGTGCATATTCTGGAGGTATGAAAACATTAACACCCTATGGGGCAATCTTTGACCAACTAAGAAGTGGACCAATGAATTAATGCCTTTCTCATCTGACTCTCAGGTGAATAGTTCTAAAGCTCATAGCTCACCCCCAATTTCCCTTAGCAGTGACTAGCTTGATAAATGAGCCTTGTATTGATTGGTTTTTTTTGAGATAGGGTCTCGCTCTATCTCTAGGCTGGAGTGCAGTGGTGCGATCTGGGCTCACTGCAACCTTCACCTCCCGGATTCAAGCGATTCTCCTACTTCAGCCTCCCAAGTAGCTGGGACTACAGGCACCCACCAACACCACACCCAGCTAATTTTTGTATTTTTAGTAGAGACAGGGTTTCACCATGTTGTCCAGGATGGTCTCAATCTCTAGACCTTGTGATCCACTCACCTCTGTCTCCCAAAGTGTTGGGATTACAGGCGTGAGCCACCATGCCCGGCTTGATTTTTATTCTGCATTAGATAGCTTTTGCTGTATAACAAACCATTCCAAATCTCAGTTGCTTAAGATAACCATTTATTTGACTCACAGGTGTGTGGATCAGATGGGCGTTCTGCGGATCGATTCCAGACTTAGCTGATCTCAGCTGGGCTGGCTCATGCATTCTTTGGGCAGCTGCTGAGTCAGCTGCATACAGGATGGGCTAGGGCAGTCTCTTCTGAGTCATTGTTAGCCTGGGATTCTTCACATTGGAGGTTTCAGAGTCCCAAGACAACCGAAGGAAGTGTGCAAAGCCTGTTGATGTCTAGGCTGAAACTGAAGCAATGTCACTTCTGACACATTCTATTTATCATAGAAAATCACGAGGTTGGCTCAGATTAAAATATACTCTATCTCTGGATGAAAGGAGCCATAAGGCTACACTGTAGAACTTATACACAGTGAGGGGAATAATGGTAACCGTTTTTGCAAATATTCGCTACACTTTCTATGACTGTGAGTTTGATGTGTCAGCTTGGGTAGCTATTTAATCAAAGAGGAATCCAGACGTTGCTGTGAAGGTATTTTGTAGATGTGGTTAACATTATAACCACTTCGCTTTAATGAAGGGGGATTACCCTTAGTAATGTGGCTGTGTCAGAGGCGTGTGAACCAGACCAACTCCATCTTGAACAGGAGCTGGGTGAGATGAGGCTGAGACCTCCTGGGTTGCATCCCCAGATGGTTAAGACCTTCTAAGTCACAGGATGAGACGGGAGGTCAGCACAAGATACAGGTCATGAAGACCTCGCTGATAAAACCGTTTGTAGTAAGGAAGCTGGACCAAACCCACCAAAATCAAGATGGCGGTGAGAGTGGCCTCTGGTCATCCTCACCGCTACACTTCCACAGCGCCGTGACAGTTTACAAATGCCATGGCAACGTCAGGAAGTTAGCCTAGATGGCCTAAAAAAGGGAGGCATGAATAACCCACCCCTTGTTTAGCACATCATCAAGAAATAACCATACAAATGGGTAACCAGCGGCCCTTGGGGTTGCTCTGTTTATGTAGTAGCTATTCTTTCTTTCTTTGGATGGAGTCTTGCTTTGTTGCCCAGACAGGAATGCAGTGGTACAGTCTTGGCTCACTGCAACCTCTGCCTCCCAGATTCAAGCGATTTTCCTGCCTCAGCCAGCAGAGTAGCTGGGATTACAGGCACCTGCCACCACGCCCACCTACTTTTTTGTATTTTTAGTAGAGACCATGTTTCACCACCTTGGGCAGGCTGGTATTGAACTCCTGACCTCATGATCCACCCACCTCAGTCTCCCAAAGCACTGGAATTACAAGTGTGAGCCACCATGCCCGGCCATTCCTTATTCTTTTACTTTCCTAGTAAATTTGCCTTCACTTTACTCTGTGGACTCACCCTGAATTCTTTCTGGTGCCAGATCCAAGAACCCTTTCTTGGGGTCTGGATCGGGACCCCTTTCCTGTAACAGCCGGGCGTCATCCCATCATTTAAAAGGCCTTAAGAGTAAGAACTGAGATTTCTCAAAGAAGAAGAAATTCTGTCTCAAGGCTGCACCATCAATTCGCCCTTGAGTGTCCCATCTGCTGGCCTGTCCTGTGGGTTTCAGACTTGCCAGCTCCTATCATTGCGTAAGCCGATCCTTTAAAATAAGTCTCTTAGTATTTTATAGATAGGTGTGGACAGACCTAATGTTTTATAGGTAGGTTGACAGACTGGTTGATTTTGTGTTTCTGGAATGCACTGGCTGATAGACCTTTCTTCCCTGTGTCCCTTTTCCAAGATCTCTTTCCCTGTTCCCTGGGATGACTTCCCAAAATAAGCTGCCCACAATAAGCCCCTGTCTGAAGTTCTGCTTTTTTGCAAGAACTCAGCCTAATCTGGTAGGTACTTAGAAAAAAAAAGTCATTTTTGCATCGTTTCGGGAAAAGTCACTTTTGCATCGTTTCGGGAAAAGTCATTTTTGCATTGTTTTGGGAAAAGTTGGTGATAGCCCATTTGTTGTCCGACCATAAAGACTCGTTATTCAGAGAGAAATTCAAAAATACTGAAACTGAACCTGAGTAATATATACATGTACTTGAAGCTTTATTGGAAAATTAAAAATGCAAATGGAAGATGTCAGAGCCATGAGCCTGGAATGGTGTCACCAACATCTGCAACAACGGAAGACTGTATTTATCTTTGAGGTCATTTGGATTCTCAGTTATATGGAAGGCAGGTAGGGAGGACTTACCGCAGTGCATTCGGCTGAATGTCCCCTATATCCTCCCACTCCCCAAATCCAACATGTTGACAATTTATCATGGCCTCAGGTAACCAGCGACCGGTGTTTCTTACCTGGATTATCGTAGGTTCCTAACCCAGCTCTGCGATTCCACGCTCAGCCCCTTTCACTCGGTTCTTACCCCAGAGGTCAGAGGGAACCCTGGTAAAATGCTAAGTCGGATCACACAATTCCTCAACGCACAATCCCACCAAACTTCCATTGTTCTCAGGGTAAACACTGACACACAGTAGTTTTCAAGGCTTAACATGGTCTGGCCTCTGTTTGACTCTCTGGTCTCATGTCCTGTTCTTTCTCTCCCTCACTTCAGCAACCCTGACCTCGTAGCTACTCCCCAAGCACTCTAGATGTGCTCATGTCTGAAGACTACGCTGCCTACTCTCCCGAAGCGCTCTTCCTCCGGGTGCCTACGTGGCCTTCACATTCACACCTCCAAGGGACCCCATCTGCATTGTAGCACAGACACACATGGTGGAGATCTGTTAGTCAATCCCATAACTTTCTTTTTCTTTTCTTTTAATGAGACAGGAACTCACCGTGCTGCACAGGCTGGAATGCAGTGATAGGATCATAGCTGACTGCAGCCTCGAACTCCTGGGATCAAATGATCCTCCCACCTCAGCCTCCCAAGTAGCTGGGGCTACAGGTGTACACTGCCACACCTGGATAATTTTAAAAAAATTTATCTGTAGCGATGGGGTTTCACTGTATTGCCCAGGCTGATCTCAAACTCTTGGCCTTGAACTCCTGGCCTCAAGTAATCCTCCTGCCTTGGCCTCCTAAAGTACTGAGATTACAGGCATGAAACACCAGGCCCAGCCTCCCTAACCTTCAAGTTGGGGAAACAGAGAAACAAATAGGTTGAATGACTTCCCCAGGGTCTCGTATCTGGTAGGAAAACTGGTAAAAGAAACTCTGTTTCATAGACCCTGTGTGGCAAGCGATGTTTCACAGAACAATTTCGTTTAGAGAAAGAGGGTTTGCCAACTGATCATCCAGAGAACATTTTCATCCCTGTATTGAGGCATTGCCTGGTTCTATTAAGAGAACTGTGATGAAGAGAATGACGAATGCATATTGAATCCCACACTGTGTGGGACACAGAGCTGGAAACCTTGCACCCCCCACCCTCCAACCCCCACGAACACAAGCTCAGCAGCACGAATCCCCGTGTGAAATGACTAGGGAGGGAAGCCGATCCCAGCCTTGTACTTTGTCTCTGTCTCCATATTCAACATTCCCTGGCAGGTGCGGAGAATGACTCATTCCCCCACTCCTCTGAAAATGTCCCTTTCATGTTTCATAAACAACAGCTTTGCTGTGCCATTGTCTCTGTTAGTTATTTTCATAATTCATAATTATCTTCGTTCTTAAAATGTAGACGTACATTTAAAAGCATGATCCAATCCAGCTTGATTGCCGCCACATTGTGTTCAAAGTAATTACCATTCATTTGGCTTTTGAGGCTGTTGAATGGATTTTCCACATGAGATTCCTTAATTTGTACATATTTTATTGCTATAAAATAGGTATTGGCAAGCTGCCTAAACTGCAGCGAAGGCCTTTAATTCCTATCACTCTGTGATAAAACAAACTGAGTGCAAACTGAGAAGCTTAAGATACAACACTTGAAACGGATTGGACTCCTTTTGCTAAACCAAGATTTCCCAGGTGTAAGACACAGGTAAGATTAAGGTAGCTTAGTTCAGGCTGAGAGCTCAGAATTGTTTTAGCATTTGTATGAAAATGATAATGTCCCTCTGTGACGGTAAACCTTTCTCTTTCCTTGAGCTATGATTCCTCGGAGAAAGAATGTTTGGAGAGAAAATGTATTAACATTTTTCACGCATCGTGAGAGAAATCCAGTGAGGCCCAAACAGAGCCAGGGAATTCTTGGTCACGGCAGAGACCTGGGCCAAGGGTTAGGAGATCTGGCAAGGGGTTGGCGGGGACAGTGTCATGGAGGGAACTCTGGCAAGCTGTGTGGTCTTTGGAAAGCCTTCTACATCTCTGAATCCAATTTGCTCCCTTGTAAAATTAAAAGGTTGGGAGAAGTGAGTTGTATATTTATTTGTAATTTGTTTTTCTGAGGTTATCGGTACCTTGGGTTTACGCGAGAGCTTTTGACTGAGGCTTTCTCTAGGGTTTTTGTTTTTGTTGTTTTTGGTATACATGGAAGGGGTGCCAGTCCAACTTTGTTACATGCATATATTGCATAGTAATGAAGTCTTGGCTTTTAGTATGTCCATCACCCAAGTAATTTACATTGCACCCCGTAAGCAATTTCTCATCCTCCAGCAACACCCACCCTCCCACCTTTCAGAGTCTCCCATAGCTATCATTTCACACTCCTTTTACATGTATATACATTTATTTAGCTCCCACTTATAAGTGAGAACCAGTGGCATTTGTCTTTCTGTTCTTAGTTGTTTTGCACAAAATAATGGCCTTTAGTTCTATCTATGTTGCTGCAAAAGACATGATTTTAGTTTTTATAAATAGTATTCCATTATGCATATATAGAAAACACATGTTCTTTATCCAATCATCCATTGATGGACACAAAATCACAACTATGCGTAGGAAACAGGACGTGAGATGGCAGGAGGCTGTCCTGAAACAGGAAGTGATCTGTCAAGGGGCTGTTCTGAAACAGGAAGTGAGCTGGCAGGAGGCTAAGTTGTAGAAAGGACTCAAGTGTTAGGTATATGACCTGCAAGGTTTTTCCTAATATAGAAATTCTTTGATTCCATGTGGTCAATGGACATTTTTTTCTTGCTTCATCAGGGGGATTTTCACCACCCTCTAGCCCAAATCCTTCCCACCATTTCTGGGTTTTCATGGGCATGTGCACATGCTTAGGCACTTACTGTCTGTGTTAGTCCAAACACACTGTGCATTGCTGTAAAGGAATACCTGAGACTGGGTAATTGATCAAGAAACGTGTATTTGGGTCACAGTTCTGCAGGCTGTATAAGCATGGTGCCAGCTTCTGCTTGGCTTCCGGTGAGGCTTCAGGATGCTTTCACTCACCAGGAAAGGTGAAAGCGGAGCAGATGTGTCACATGGCTGGAGAGTAAGCAGGAGAGAGATGAGGGTGATTCCGAACTCCTTTTTAACATTCAGAGCTCATGGTAACTTATTACCACAGGAAGGGCACCAAACCATTCAGGATCTGCCTCCTGGACCCAAACACCTCCCACCAGGCCCCACCTCCAACACTGGGGATCACATTTCAACATGAGATTTCGAGGGATGAATATCCAAACTGTGGCATTATCTTTGAAATCTGTTTCAGCTTTTTTCTGCTTTCCAGGAGCTACCCTTTTTAGCCTGATTTAGGGTAACTGGCATGATTTCCATGGAGCCATTTCCAGTGAATTCTACCCAGCAATAAAAGCACTTAGTTCCGTAGTAGTCTATCCTGTTTTCTGGTGTTTAATACATCTTTCTTTTCTTTGTGCAACTAATTGTATATTCTTTAAGAGTTGGTGTGTTGTACTCCCATGCTCATCACAGCACTATTCACAATAGCTAAGACATGGAACCAACGTAAGTGTCCATCAGTGGTTGATTGAATAAAGAAAATGTGGTGCATATACACTGTGGAATACTATGCAGCCATAAAAAGAATGAAATCATGTCCTTTGAAGCAAAACGAATGGAGCTAGAGACAATTATCTTAAGTTAACTAACTCAGAAATAAAAACCATATGCTGAATGTTCTCATAAGTATCTCTGGCCTTATCCCAACTATAAATAACTCACTGATCATTATTTATCTAGTAATTATAAATAACATGATAACAGGAATCTCTGATGTGCTTACCATTTCACACTTGTTCTGCAAAATCTCAAACATACACAGAAAGAGAAATCGTAGGCATGAACCTTAGTTACCCAACACTCAGCTTTCAGAGCCCTTCACTTGTGGTCTTACTCATCTGTACTGCCCCAACCCAGGGATCTATAGTTTTCCAGAATGCGTGTCTAAATGATAACAGTTTTTAAATATGCAGAATCATAATGCCAATCTTGCATCTTAAAAAGCTAGCAATAGTTCTTTAATATTTTGAAATAGCCATCTGTGTAGTTCCTACACTTCCCCAATTGTATCATAAATATTTTTTTAAAGAATTTGCTTATTAAATAGGATACACTTAAAGCCCACATACTGCATTTGATTCATGTGTCCCTTAAGTGTTTTTAAATCTAGAGGTTCCATCTTCATCTCTTTTAAAAACATTTTTATATGCAATTTAGTTTTTAATAAACCTGGTCGTTTTTCCTCTACAGCTTTCTACATTCTGAACTTTGCTGATTACAGCTCCATGGTGGTGTTAAATCTGATCCTCTGGACCCTGAATGCTTGTAAACTGGTGGCTACGTCTGAGGCTTGACGTGACTCAGCTGGAGTTTGGGGCAAGAATAAGTTAGAGGTGGCGGTGTTGCGATTTCGTCTCTGTCTCATAGCACAAGACTGACATAGAGAGGGTGATTCGTGAATATTTGTTAGATACATGAATGGATTACGCACCTGTAATCCAAGCCTCCCGAGTAGCTTGGATTACAGGTGCGTACCACCAACCCTGGCTAATTTTTGTATTTTTAGTAGAGATGGGGTTTCACCATGTTGGCCAGGCTGGTCTCAAACTCCTGACCTCAGGTGATCTGTCCTCCTCAGCCTCCCAAAGTACTGGGATTTCAGGTGTGTGCCACCACACCTGGCTAATTTTTGTACTTTTAGTAGAGACGGGGTTTCACCATGTCGGCCAGGCTGGTCTTGAACTGACTTCAGGTGATCTGCTCCCCTCGACCTCCCAACGTGCTAGGATTAAAGGCGTGGGCCACTGTGGCCAGCCGAGGCAAATTTGAAAGTGGAACTACCACTGCACACCTATCAGAATGGCCAAATTCCAAAACACGGACAACACAGAATACCGACGAGGCTGTGGAGGAAGAGGAATGTGCTCATCTATTGCTGGTCAAAATGCAAAATGATACCGGCACTTTGTAAGACAGTTTGGCAGTTTCTTATAAAACTAAGCATTCTCCTACCTTAGAATTCAGCAGTCGGGTTCCTTGGTATTTACCCAATGGAACTGAATACTTATGTTTCTACAGAAACCTGTATGCAGATATTTATGGCAGCTTTAGTCATAATTGTAAAAACTTGGAAGCAAGTGAGACATTCTTCAGTAGATGAATGGCTAAACGGGCATATCCTGCCAATGGAAGATTATTCAATGCTAAAAAGAAATGAGCTGTCAAGCCATGAAAAGACGCGGAGGAAACAAATGCATATTAGTAAGTGCAAGAAGCCAGTCTGGGGAGGCTGCATACCATATGACTCTAACTATCAGACATTCTAGAAAAGGCAGAACTATGGAGACAGAAAAAAGATGAGGGTCTGCCGGGAATTGAGGGGAGGGAGAGATGAACAGGCAGAACGCAGATACTATTTACTGCAGTGAAAATACCTGTGGCTGGGTGCAGTGGCTCACACCTGTAATCCCAGTACTTTGGGAAGCAGAGGCTGGTGGATCGCTTGAGGTCAGAGTTCGAGACCAGCCTGCCCAACATGGTGAAACCCCATCTCAATGAAAAACACAAAAGTTAGTCAGGCAGGGTGGTACACGCCTGTCATCCCAGCTACTCAGGAGGCTGAGGCAGGAGAATCACTTGAACTTGGGAGACAGAGGTTGGAGTGAGCTGAGATCGCACCACTGCACTCCAGCCTGGGAGGCAGAAAAAGACTGTCAAAAAAGGAAAAGAGAGAGAGAGAAACAAAGAAAAAGAAGGAAGGAAGGAAAGGAGGGAGGGAGGGAGGAAGGGAGGAAGAAAATGCTTGTATGAGACCATAATGGTTGCTACATGTCATTATGCATTCATCAAAACCCACAGAATGTACCCCACCCGAAATGAACCCTAGTATACACTGTGGGCTTTCGGTGATAATGATGCATCAGTGCAGGTTCTTCATAAATGTATCACTCTGGAGAGGGATGTTAATGAGGGGGAGGCTGTGTATGTGTGGGGGCTGGGGATATGTGGGAACCCTCTGTACACTGTGCTCAATTTGTTCAATTTTGTTGTGAACCCAAAAGTCTCCTAATAAATAAAGTCTTACTTTGAAAAGAGTAGATTCAACTGGAATCTGTCATGGTTTAGATGAGGGGAAGTGGGGAACGAATCCTGAGTTGAAGTGGCCCCAAGTTGCCGGTATAGGCATTTATTTTCTGCCACTTGTCACAGTATCTTCTGTCTCCACTCTGCAAGCACAGATACTTTTGCAAAAGACAGAAAATTACTGACAATTATCTTCATATGTGAGCTCCTCCAAAGTACAGGCTAGATGACAAATCACAGAGGAAATTGAGACAAACAAACAACCCTTCATTTGTTAGTTCCATGCTATCACTGTAAACATGAGAAAACCAGGACCCCGATAGCATTTCTCCTGGTTAGTACAATGAGTGCCTGGGCTGGGATCAGAAGTTGGATGAGGCGGGGGTGTTGAATCATATTTCCACACAGCTAATACCACCTCCTGGGGCTGGCTGTGCTTGTTTGCGGACTGTCTTAGTGTTAAGTCTAGCTTGTGGGACTTAAGACGTGTTATGCAACTTTCTTAAAAGGGAAAAAGAGCACCTGTCAAGTCCATTGTCCCATGGTGAGCTGCCTCCCTGACAGGTCTCTGCACCTGTAAAATGACCTTGGCAATATCGACCCTCCCTACGGCAGAGGACTTTGGAGAGAATAAAGTATGACCAAGTGTTGGAAGTCCCGTGAAACTTATCTGGAAGTGAGACTGTGACTGGTTGTCCCTGAGAGTCCCAGGGCTCTGCTTCTGGTCCAGATTTTGTTACTAAAGAGGAGAGTGTCTGGACAGGTGACTCAAGAAGGAGGCAATTCATGTTCCTGGTGTCTTTCTCATCTGTCCAGTGAGGTACCTGGAAGAGACAACCCCCACTGTCCCTTCCCTTTCTAACACTGAATAATGCTACAAACCAAAAATTACAAAGGCTTTTTGTTTGCTATTCCCTTTTTATCCCCACTAAGGTAGAAAAGTGCTATAACATAGTTTCCTGGTTGTACCTATTAGATCACAGCTCCAGTCAGATCATGCCTCCCTTAGGAACAGTTCTTACATGGAGGTCAGCAGTAACCTCTTTGAAACCAAATTACCAAGTACCCAAGTGGATCGGAATCCTGGCACTAGGAAAGTGGGAGGAGCAGCTGTGAATGGGTAGCAATCTGCAAGATAAAAAAAAAATCGGGCAAGCATGGCGGCTAACGCTTGTAATCCCAACACTTCTTGATTACACTTTGGGTGGGTGGATCACAAGGTTGAGAGATCGAGACCATCCTGGACAAGATGGTAAAACCCCATCTCTACTAAAACACAAAAACTTAGCTGGGCGTGGTGGCATGCGCCTGTAGTCCCAGCTAGTTGGGAGGCTGAGGCAGAAGAATTGCTTGAACCCTGGAGGTGGAGGTTGCAGTGAGCCGAGATTGTGCCACTAGACTCCAGCCTGGAGACAGAGTCAGACTCCATCTCCAAACAAAAAACAAGCTTTTTTTCTGGGAAATAATTTTAGACACACAGGAAGTGCAAAGATAGTACAGTGAACTCCCAAGTAGCCTCCCTCGATCGTTCCATTTTAATAATTATTAAACAGTTGTTTAGTTTTAAGTCATTGAAATATTTGTTGAATACTTAAATAATGATAGTACAATATCAAAATCAAACATGTGACATTGGTACAATGTATGAGTACAGTTCCATGTCATTTTCCACACATAACCAGAGGTGTGTAATCACTGCTGCAATCATGGGTAGTGATTACACGGGATGTTAATTTTATGTGTCAACGTGGCTGCCCACAGTATCTGGATATGTGGTCAAATATTCTGGATGTTCTTATGAGGGTGAGTTTGAATGAGATTGACATTTAAATTGGTGGACTTTGAGGAAAGCAAATTGCTTGTGTGGGCGAACCTCATCCAATCAGTATAAGATGTGAATAGAACAAAAGGCTGATCTCCCCCAAGCAAGAGGACATTCTGACAGCCGATGGTGGCCTTGACTTCCTCTGACCATCAGCTCTCCCCCAGGTCTCACCTGACAGTCTGACCTGCAGATTCTAGACCTGTCAGCCTCCATAACGTTATGAGCCTTCTCCTTAACATAAATCAGTCTTTCTATCTATCTACTTATCTCTGTTTATCTGTCATCATCTATCTATCTCTATGTATCTTTGAATCTACATATCACCTATCTATGTATCTGTCTATGTATCTATTGTCTATCTATCTCTATGTATGGATGTATCTATGTATCTTCTATGTATTTATCATCTATCTATCTGGATCTACGTATCTATATATCTATCTTTATCTATCTACACATCTACGTACCTGTGGACCTATGTATCTATCTATCTATGTACCTATCTACGTATCTATATATCTATCTTTATCTATCTACACATCTATGTACCTGTGGACCTATGTATCTATCTATCTATGTACCTATCTACGTATCTATATATCTATCTTTATCTATCTACACATCTACGTACCTGTGTACCTATGTATCTATCTATCTATGTACCTATCTACGTATCTATATATCTATCTTTATCTATCTACACATCTATGTACCTGTGTACCTAGGTATCTATGTACCTATCTACGTTTCTATATATCTATGTACCTCTACATATCTATGTATCTATATAGTACCTATTTATGTATCTGTTTATATATAGATGCATGTATGTATGTGTCTATCATGTATTTATCTGTTATCTATGTATCTATATATGTATGTGTTTATCTGTGTATATACGTATGTATGTGTCTATCATCTATTTCCATCTATCATCATCTGTCTCTATGTATCTTTGTGTCAATCATCTGTGTACCTATGTATCTACATATCACCTATCTATATACCTATCTATGTATCTATCATCTGTCTCTATGTATCTTTGTGTCAATCATCTGTGTACCTATGTATCTACATATCACCTATCTATATACCTATCTATGTATCTATCATCTGTCTCTATGTATCTTCGTATCAATCATCTATGTATGTATCTACCAATCATCTATTTGTATGTAACTATGTATCTACGTATCACCTATCTCTGTACCTATCTATGTATCTGTCCTCCATGTCTACGTATGGATGTATCTGTACATCATCTATATGTCTATCACCTATCTATCCGGACCTATGTACCTATGTACCATTTGTCATCTATGTGTCTGTATATGTATCTATTTACATATCTATCTGTGTATATACAGATGTATGTATGTATCATGTGTCTATGTATCTATTTGTCATCTACGTATATATATATGAATGTGTCTATCTGTGTATATATGTATGTATATATCTATCAACCTGTCGATCTAGCTATGTATTTATCTATGTGTTTCTCTCTCTCTCTCTCTCTCATTAGTTCTTTTTGTCTGGAGAACTGTGACTACTACAGCACAGAATTAAGGAACCTGTCCTTTGACTAGCAGTAGAGATGATTGTCAGACACTCTGAAGTTTGAGCAGCTCTGCCCCGTCCCAATACCCACTACTTTCAGCTGGGTGCCCAGTGAATGAATAGAAGTTCTGGTGATCACTGCTACCTAACACGGCAGTCCCTCTGCACAGTGAAGAGAGGAGCCTGTCTTAATGGCTCCAAGTATTAGGAAACTTCCCATCCCCTGCCAGCTTCATTGATTGGAGTCTAAGGGGCGCTTCTCACATTTTCACAGGTGCAGGGGGCAGGGATCTGCGAGTTTGCATTTCGACTGAGCTCCTAGGTGAGACCAGTGCTCCTGGCCTGCAGAACAGACTTCTAGGCATCAGATGCCCCTGAACTGAACCCTTGGCCCTGACCCCCACTGGCTCTGGGATTCTGGGAATGTTGCTCAACTTAGCTGAGTCTAGATGGCAATATTTACAATTTGGGGGTGATGAGGCCTGGTTTACAAACGTGCCATGACCGTAGGTGACACTGTGCTGTGGAGTGCCTAGCACAGGCCTGGCACGCAGTTATCACTCACTAAGTATTTCTCTTCTTCTCCTTCTTCCAGTGCCCACATGGGGATGACCTTCCCACAGGAGAATAACAGAGCGTTAGTTTGAACACACACGAAAGGAACAGGACATTCAGGACTGCCTTCCCGGTTTTGAGTTCTATTCTCCCAGTTCTCCCCTTCCTGAATCATTAAGCGGTTAGACCTTGTCCAGTCTGCACCGATTCTGGTTGGCCCATAGTCATTTTTACTTTGGAAACTGAGTTTTATCATTTTCCACTGGTCCACACTGACCTTTGATGTATAACTGCTTGAAAAACGAGTGTTCTTAGGGAATCATTCCCTAAAAAAAGGGCAGCTTTACCTTATTCCCTATCGTCTTGGAGACGGGGGTCCCAGAACCCGTCTCGGAATAATCCTTCTGACCATGCACTTTTCCCTTGGGGAGAAAGGTCTCAAAATGCAATTTACTGCAAAACACACAGTGGTTACAGAGCTACCACAGTCAATGATATTCCTTTTATTACCACTCAGATGAGAACAGAAAATGACATTGGGAAGCAGTGAACTCACCAGAAGGGCAGAGAAAGTCATTAAATTCAACACGCATCATATTTCATAATCAGAACCCCGCAGTCAGCACTGACACCACCAAATGAGTTTGTTGCAGCCATGATAATGTAAAACCCACTGCAACTCCTTCCCTTGGCTCTCTCTTTCTGGACCCTAGCTAGGGCCAGGCCATTAATCATCGCAGGCAGGGGACGGTGCAGACCACTGCACTCTGGATTGCATAAATTGAAAATACATCAGTATTAGTGGAGAACACTGTCTTTAGTTTATCTTTGTTTGAAGCACTGGCTTCTGAAGGGCTGGATGCTGCTACAGCTAAACCGTCTAACTGGAGCCTCGCATGGCTTACATGGGAAGGATTAAGAGGAAGCCCTTTCTTCAGGGAGTGAAGCTTGCACTGAGAGCTTGTGGGGATGCGGATGGAGGCTTCTACTTGATATCCCAAGTGGTATATGGGAGTGAACGGGCACTCCTGTGGTCTCAGAGTGGGCCACCAGAGAGATTCCTGGACAGACGTAAGGTTTATCTTAGCATTTTATTTTGATTTTACATTCTATGCCATAGAGTATATGTTGTTTATATAATACTTTTCTGTTTTGGGGATGGAGTCTGGCTCTGTCACCCAGGCTGGAGTGCAGTGGCACAATCTCGGCTTGCTGTAGCAGCCTCTGCCTCCTGGGTTAAAGCGATTCTCCTGCCTCAGCCTCCTGAGTAGCTGGGATTGGGGGGGCATGCCACCATGCCTGGCTAATTTTTGCATTTTTAGTAGAGATGGGGTTTCACCAGGGGGTGGTCAGGCTGGTCTCGAACTCCTGGCCTCAGATGATCCATCATCCTCGGCCTCCTAAATTGTTGGGATTATAAGTGTGAGCCACCACAACCAGCCAATACTTTTACAATAGTGTTTTGAAACCAGGCATGGTGGCTTACATATGTAATCCCAGCATTTTGGGAGGCTGAGGAGGGAGGATTGTTTGAGTCATGGAGTTCGAGACCCGCCTGAGCAACATAGTGAGACCCCGTCTCTACAGAAAATTTAAAAAAAAATTAGATGGATGTGGTGGCACACACCTATAGTCCCAGCTACTCAGGAGGCTGAGGCAGGAGGATCGCTTGACTCAAGAGTTCCAGGCAGCAGTGAGCCGAGATTGTGTCACTGCGCTCCAGCCCAGGTAGCAAAGCAAGACCCTGTCTCAAAAAATAATAATAATCGTAAACACAAAAAATAAAAACCCAGGGACATGTGACAAGAGTAACCTGAACTTTCTTGAGTCCAGGATATGTACTTAAGAAGTACTTATCTACAGGATAACATCTTATATTTGATTAAATCATACAAGAACCTGCAGGATCTAACCCTTTTTTGACTCTTAATCTTAGCACACAAACCTAGCAATTCCTATTTCCATCACACTGAATCTTATTATTAATTTTTTTGAGATAGATTCTGGCATTGCCCACCCTCCTCCCCAGGCTGGAGTGCAGTGGCACAATCTCAGGTCACTGCAACCTCGGCCACCCGGGTTCAAGTGATTCTCCTGCCTCAGCCTCCTGAGTAGCTGGGATTACAGGCACTCGCCACCACGCCCGGCTAATGCTTGCATTTTTAGTAGAGATGGAGTTTCACTATGTTGGCCAGGCTGGTCTCGAACTCCTGACCTGGTGATAAACTCACCTCGGCTTCCCAAAGTGCTGGGATGACAGGTGTGAGTCACCGTGCCCAGCCCACACTGAATCTGTAGATCAAGCGTATCCAACTTGCAGCCCACAGCCTGCATGCTGCCCAGGACAGCTTTGAATATGGCCCAACACAAATTCATAAACTTTCTTAAAACATTATGAAATTTTTTTTTTTGCAATTTTTTTAAAGCCCATCAGCTAGTGTTAGTGTTAGTGTATTTTATGTGTGGCCCAAGACAATCCTTCTTCCAGCGTGGCCCCGGGAAGCCAAAAGATTGAACACTCTTTCATGGTCTTCTCTGTCTCCACTGAGCCAAATCTCTCTTGGCTGTTTAAATACACATTGGCAGTTTCTCTCCGCTCTTATGGAATACGTCACAATGAATTCAAAGTCCTCGGTTTATCCCTTTCTCTGGGATGATAAGGTCACCACCGTTTTTAAATGCAAGAGTTAGGATTTAAAATCAAGTAATCCTCACCCCCCCGAAAGACATCTTACTTATAATTCACAAGGTGCTTTAAAAGATGTTGCAGTTAATATACAGTTAGTCCATGAAGAGAAATACAACGGCCAAAATCAGATCGTTAGCACAACAGTAAAAGGCTGAACCGATGTAGCAGAAAATCAAATTAGCCAAATAAAAGTCAGAATCAAGAAAAAGACACCATATAAAAATTAATAGAAATATAATACAAAGCGGTGAACGTCGGAGAGCGCGTGTGGAACTCCAAGCCGCCACTGAAGGCGTGATAAAAAGGGAATACGACAGAGTAATGGTGCAGAATTATAACCAAGGGTATAAACAGAGAGTGATCCACAGCTTAAAAAAAAAAGAAAATTAAAAAATGTTGACTCAACTCCAGGTAAAACTAATAAGCAGAGAGAATTACCATGATACAACTTTGTAACCTTCTTCCTTTAATTCAAAGACATAATTTAAGCTAATTGGAGCTGTACTTCCGTGAGGAATAAAGATAAAACTGTGGGCCAGGTGCGGTGGCTCACGCCTGTAATCCCAGCACTGTGGGAGGCCGAGGTGGGCTGATCACGAGGTCAAGAGATCGAGACCATCCTGGCCAACATGGTGAAACCCTATCTCTACTAAAAATACAAAAAAAATTAGCTGGGTGTGGTGGCGCGCGCCTGTAGTCCCAGCTACCTGGGAGGCTGAGGAAGAAGAATCACTTGAACCCAGGAGGCAGAGGTTGCAGTGAGACGAGACTGTGCCATTGCACTCCAGCCTGGGTGACAGAGGGAGACTCCGTCTCTAAAAGGAGAAAACAATGACGCACTGATGCGTGCCACATCACGGATGAACACTGAGAATGTAACATTAACTGAAAGAGGCCAGACACGAAAGACCATGTATTCTACAATTTCATTTGTAGGAAATATTCAGACTAGGCACATTCATAGAGACAAAGTAGATTAGTGGTGGCTGGAAGACAGTGGAATGGAAAGTGACTGCTAAGGAGTCTGGTGTTTTGTTTTGTTTTGTTTTTATAGAGTGATGAGATTTGCTCTACACTGAGGTAGTAGTTTGCCTCTAGTCAAGAGAACACATCAAGGTGCTGTGAGAGTGACATGCTCAGAGAGGCAGGGAAGCTCCTATCCTCTCCCTGGACCTTGTCCTATGGATGTCTTCCATTTGGCTCTTTCTAAATTCTATTCTTTTTTTTTGAGATGGAGTCTTGCTCTGTTGCCCAGGCTGGAGTGCTGTGGTGTGATCTCAGCTCACTGCAACGTCCGAGTCCCGTGTTCAAGCGATTCTCCTGCCTCAGCCTCCCAAATAGCTGGGATTACAGGGGTGTGCCATCAAACCTAGCTAATTTTCATATTTTTAGTGGAGGTGGGGTTTTACCATGTTGGCCAGGCTGGGCTTGCATTGAACTCTTGACCTCAGCCGATCCACATGCCTCGGCCTCCCAAAGTGCTGGGATTACAGGCATGAGCCAACACATGTGACCTGAATTTTATTCTTTACGATAAACTGAAATTTCCTCATATTTCCTTGGAAAGCGCACATCAAAAGTCCAGAGGACAGTTTGAAGGCTCAGAGCCTTGTCCACTGCTACTGTTAAACTCGGCTGAGGAATAAACCCTGGGTGGGTCTCATGATTCTAGGCTGATTCTGAGGGTCCTGATCCTTGGTTTAAAAGCTTGACAGGCCAGGCATGGTGGCTCCCACCTTCAATCCCAGCACTCTGGGAGGCTGAGGCGGGTGGGTCATCTGAGGCCAGGAGTCTAAAACCAGCCTGGCCAACATGATGAAATCCCATCTCTACTAAAACTACAAAAAATTAGCCAGGCATGGTCATGGGCGCCTGTAATCCCAGCTGCTTGGGAGGCCGAGGCAGGAGAATTGATTGAACCCAGAAGGCAGAAGTTGCAGTGAGCCAGGAGTGTACCACCGCACTCCGGGCGGGGCAACCAGACCAAAACTGCAGCTCAAAAAAAAAAAGGAAAAGGAAAGGAAGAAGCTTGACAGCCCTTCAAACATTGCCAGATGCCATGATGGCCCTGGATCCTCCATTGAAGAAACCACATGGGCATAGCCCACGCCGTCACAAACAACCTGCGATGCACAAGAAGTAAACCTCTGTTGTTGTAAGCCCATGAGAACCTGGTCAAAGTCGACTAGCAGCCCAGGGAAAGACACTCATCCATTTCAAGGCATAGAGAGGTTCTTGGACCATAGTAAGGGGTCAACAGTGTTCATCACCGCAAATATACTCTGTCTTCCAACATATTCGGCCGGTGCAAAAGTCATTTCGGCATATTCGGTTGGTGCCTTAACAGCAATGACAAAAACCGTGACTACTTTTGCACCAACCTAGTATCTTCTCAATTTGCACTCACTCATTTTAAATGAAAAGGCTTTTCCTCGGATCGTTGAAAGCGTTCCGTCCCAGACCAGCATCAAGCTAAGGACTGAAAGGCATGTGGCTCTGCCCTGTGACTCTGATCACAGGGGTTGCTTTTTCTGGGGCTCTATTTCCTTGTAGGCAGTTACCAAGGTTCCTTCCAGTTCAGAGAACCTTCTGAGTCTATAGACAACTAGCTACGAGAATCTTCCCTGTCAGTCAACACGTGTTAGCACCATTAGTCACGAAGCTGGGTGATTTGGGGACCTCAGCTTCTCCATACTTTTTTGCCTTCACAAGATTTATGTCAGGGTTTAGCCACCATCCATTTTCAAGGCAATGGCGTTTTCTAAATAGGCTCCTAAGCACAGCACAGTGTTTTTGTTTTTGTTTTTCTAAAATTAAGCTGGCTCTAAAAAAAAAGCTTCTAAAATAAAACTGTTAGTGGGGAAAAAAGTGGTTTTCTAGAGAAGGGAGAATGATGCTTTATAGGGGTTATAAAAACCTTCGGCAGCTGGGCGTAGTGGCTCACCCCTGTAATCCCAGCACTTTGGGAGGCCAATCCAGGTGGATCACCTGAGGATGGAGTGCAGTGGTGCAATCATAACTCACTGCAGCCTCCAACTTCTGGGCTCAAGTGATCGTCAGCTTCCCAAGTAGCTGGGAATACAGGTGTGCACCATGACACCCAGCTAATTTTATTTTCACTTTTAGTTTGGTAGAGATGGGGTCTCACTATGTTGCCTCGACTGGTCTAGAATTTCTGGCCTCAAGCAATCCTCCTGTCTTAGCCTTCTAAGTGCTAGGATTACAGGTGCCAATTATTTAATGTTTTGCAGTTAGCTTTCTGTTTCAATTGCTTATTGCTCCGAGAGAAAAATCTTAGAGGCTTAAAGCAATAACAAACACTTACTATCTTTTAGTTATGTGGGCTATCTAGGCGGTTCTGTGAGTCTGGCTTGTAGCCTTTGGTGTGAGACACCATGACACCACACTGTATCCTGACCTATGTTTTATGGGATCTTTCTGGCTGCGGAAGGGAATGGACTGAAGAGGGGCAAAAGGAGAACAGGAAGAGCAAACAGTTGACTGCTGCAATCGCCCACCCCCAACAAGATGAAGTGATTTACCCAAAACATGCTGAAGGAGCATGGAGCAGCTGGCCTCTAGCAATGGCCTCCATGAACCATACCTCCTAAAGCCACACCCTCGTGGAGTCCCTCCCATAGGGAATTGGTGCTGGCCTCTGACTTGCTGTAACCAGTAGTGGGCAGAGGAAGTCACATTCTGCGATACCTGAGCCCGGGCAGCTACCATTTCTGCAATTTTGAGGTTCTCTGGACCGCCATGTTGAAGCCCAGCTATCCTGGGAGAGGGGCCATGAGGAGAGGCCCTATGAATAGCAGAAGTTATCCCAATAAAGCTTCCAGGTGACTTCAGGCCAGTGACCGACCAGGTGGCTGCAATCATGCAAAGGCTACAAGCCAGACCCACAGAACTGCCCAGGGAACCCCCATAATTAAAAAGATAACAAGTGCTGGCTATTGGTTTAAGCCTCTAAGGTTTTCCTTTTGCAGCAATAAGTGGTTGAAATGGAAAGCTCACTGCATAACATCAAATAATTGACTATTGATATTGCTAATACCTTGGCCTAGCTGTGTCACACACAATCACTCAGAAGGCACCTTATTTTATGATAAGGGACTTGAGATTTGCAGTCCTTTTACTGGGTAATTTTCCCAGATCTGTGATTCCAGAATGACTATAAACATTATTTGCCCCTTATGCGTTGTTTAAAAAACTGGTTCTACCCGGATGATTTATGGGCAAACTTCCTTTTTCATCCTGTATACCATATTTCCTGCCTTATGCTTGGTGTTCATTAAGCAGATGCTCTGTTCTATATAAAGGGTAAAATGAACTAGGCTTAAAAGCCATTTTAAAGGGGCTTATTATGTTGTGATGTGTTGTTTTGAATCCACAGACACTTGGGCACTGACTTTATTATATGGAAAAAGAAACCAGGGACTGCTAGGGAAAAAAATGGTACATTGAACACATGTGTGTAATTTTGCTCTATTTTAAAACTCCTTAATCCACAATTTACAGGCTGAACTGTATTTATCCCATGATCCATACGCTGAAGACTCAACCCCTAGTACCTCAGAATGTAACTGTATTTACAGACATTTTTAAAGAGTTAAAGTGAGCAGGGCACGGTGGCTCATGCCTGTAATCCCAGTACTTTGGGAGGCTGAGGCGGGCACATCACTCGAGGCCAGATGTTCCAGGCCAGCCTGGCCAACGTGGTAAAACCTTGTCTCTATTAAAAATACAAAAATTAGCCGGGTGTGGTGGTGCGTGCCTGTAATCCCAGCTCCTAAGGAGGCTGAGGCATGAGAATCGCTTGAACCGGGGAGGTGGAGGTTGCAGTGAGCCAAGATCGCACCCCTGCACTATAGCCTGGGTGACAGACAGGGACCCTATATCAAAAGAATAAAAATTAAAAATGAAATAATAATAAAGTGTTAAAATGACTAAGACGAGGCTATTGGGATGGGTCTTCACACAGTCTGACTAGTGTCCTTCTAAGAAGAGGAAATTTGGGCTCACAAAGGGATACTAGGGATGTGTGAGAACAGCAGACTGACCCTGTGAAGACATGGAGTGCACATGGCCATCTGCAAAGCCAAGAGGAGGGTCTCTAGAATCAAATCAACCCTGCCAGTGCCTTAACATTGAACCTTCAGCCCCCAGAACTGTGAGATAATTAACTGATATTCTTTAAGCTATCCAGTTCATGGTATTTTGTTAGGGCAGCAGCCATAGCATATTAATACACAGACAAGGAATTTTTTTAAAGGCTCTGTTCTGGTAATCTCTTGCAATGCAACAAACTACCCCAAAACATACTAACTTAATTTTATTTTGCTAATGATTTGTGGTCAGGAAATCAGGAAGAACTCAGCTTGATATTTTTTCCATATTGTATCAGCTAGAGTTGCCTAAGTATACATAGAGATTTTATTTCCATGGGAGCTCCCTCACATGGCTGAGGTCTTCTGGGAGTTCAGCCTTGGCCTATTGGTAAGAGCTCATTTTCTACCTCCATGTGGGCCTCCTCATGGCTGCTTGGGCTTCCTCACAGTATGGATTTCAAGAATGAGGGAGAGGAGGCAGAACTATAAGCCCCCTTAAGTCTCATAAGGCCTGGTTGTGGAAAACGGTCAATTGTTCTTTCTGATGTATTCTATTGGATGAGCAATCACTAAGGCCAGTTCAGATTAGAAGAAGGGGATTAGACTCCACCTCAAAATGGAAGGAATAGCAAAGATGTTGTGGGCAGCTTTGCTATTACTATAACGTTAATTTTAGATTCAGGGTTACATGTGCAGGTGTGTTATGTGGGTATATTTCCTGATGCTGATGGTTGGGCTTCTATTGATTCTGTCACCCAAAATTGTGAACACTGTACCCAATACAAACCTTTTCAATCCTTGGCCCCCTCCTTCCCTGCTTTTGGAGTCCCCAGTATCTATTGTTCCCATCTTTATGTCCCTGCGTACCCAATGTTTAGTTCCTATGTATAAGTGAGAGCGTGTAGTATTTGTTTTTCTGTTTCTACATTAATTGCTTCAGATAATGGCTTCCAGCTGCATCCACATTGCTGCAAAGGCCATGATTTTGTTCTTTTCATGGCTGCATAGTATTCCATGGTGTGTATGATGTACTACACTTTGTCTATCCAATCCACAGTTGATGGATGCCTCTGTTGATCCCACGTCTTTGCTACTGTGAATAGTGCTAAAAATGAACGTATGAGTACAGGTGTCTTTCTGGTAGAATAATTTATCTTTCACTAGATACATACCCAGTATTAGGACTGCTGGGTGACATAAAAATAATTCTATTTTTACTTCTCTGAGAAACCTCCAAACTACTTTCCACAGAAGCTAAACTGATTTGCATTCTGCAGACAGCTTTGATACTATGGGCAATTTCACAAAGATGGGGCAAACAGAGGAGGAGACAACAAAAATTAAGTTTTGGAAGAGAGCTGAGAAACAAACTCATTTAGAAGACCAGAGAAAGCCGAATCTTAAAAGAGCAGAGGCAAGTTAATATACATCACAGTATCTTCGAAATGCTCAGGAATGAAGGCTCCAAGTACTAAAATAGAAAATCGTTTATAAGCTGTTTCAGGAACACTTGATTCCCACACCCCATTCCCAGTCCAGCGACTGAAAGTCTGTCTCAACACTCTACCCTCTAAATAGCAAAGGGGATATTGAGCCTTTGAAGTTCCAAAGGTGGTCTCCGTAATGGAATGCATCAGCTGCAGGTAGGAATGACTTACTATAATAGCTATGTTAGTTTTAGCGGGGGCCACATATGTCAATTGAATGCTGAACCACCACCACCCATCGTCTTTTCCCCATACACCCTATTTGTTTTTGCAGAGATGTGGCAACTAGGTCTTTGTAACCTCTAGGAATCAGTTCTACCAAGTCTTACATGGAAGGTTGATCAGTCATGGTCAGCTAAGATCTAAGTCATGAGAATACTGACTCATGATGTGCCCTTCCCTGGCAGGGATGCAAAGGGTGAGTGGGTTCCTCTTAGGCTCAGAGCGTCCCACACCAGCTTTTTTGTTTTGTTTTGTTTTTCTTTTTTGGGGGGCAGAGTTTTGCTCTTGTTGCCCAAGCTGGAGTGCAGTGGCATGATCCCGGGTCACTGCAACCTCCACCTCCCCAGTTCAAGCAATTCTCCTGCTGCAGCCTCCTAAGTAGCTGGGATTACAGGTGGGGACCACCACACCCAGCTAATTTTTTTGTATTTTTAGTAGACTTGTTGTTTTGCCATGTTGGACAGGCTTGTCTCGAACCCCTGACCTCAAGTGATCCGCCTGCCTAGGCATCCCAAAATGCTGGGATTACAGGCGTGAGCCACCGCACCCAGCCAACATACCATCTGTTTTGATACTTTCACTTCAAATATGCAAAGCATCAAAGATAATCAAACACTTAAGGGAAATATCTAATATAAAAGAGATAATAAACCCACACATAGGAAAATAGAAATTGGAGGAAACTGGAGCTTTGTAGAAAGAAGAAAACTTAAACATGAACAAATCAATAACAACAACAACAAAATCAACTGTCACTTCAAGTGGCCCAAACCAGAACAATTTAAGCAACAAAATAAAGAACACTTACACCATGATTTACAAATCAAGGCATCTGATGGGTGTACAAACCTGTCCACCCATTTACTGTGCTGGGTAATGTAGGCAATTGTAATACAATGGTATGTGTCTCTAAAAATACCAAAACGTAGAAAAGGTCCAGTAAAAATGTGATATGAAAGATACAACATGGTCCGCCTGCATGGGGCTTTCAGCATCAATTAATGTCAAGGCCTAAGGCATGCTGTAATCCCAGCACTTTGGGAGGCCTAGGCAGGCAGATCACCTGAGGTCGGGAGTTTGAGACCAGCCTGACCAACAGGAAGAAACCCCGTCTCTACTAAAAATACAAAATTAGCCAGGTGTGGTGGTGGGCGCCTGTAATCCCAGCTACTCAGGAGGCCCAGGCAGGAGGAATCACTTGAACCTGGGAGGCGGAGGTTGCAGTGAGCTGAGATCATGCCATTGCACAATAGCCTGGGCAACAAGAGTGGAACTCTGTCTCAAAAAAAAGGTTATTTGCTGTCTCGGCCACAGCTTGGTTGAGTGACTCCTTGCGCAATGAGTTTACAGTGGCTGTGGTCTCACTAGGCAGTAGGAACTTTCCAGCTCCATTATAATCTTATAGGACCATGGCCTTTTTTTTTTTTTTGAGATGGAGTCTCACTCTGTCACCCAGGCTGAGTGCAGGGCATCATGACAACTCACCGCAGCCTTAAACTCCTGGGCTCAAGCTGTCTTCCCATCTCAGCCTCCTGCATAGCTGAGACCACAGTCACTCACTACCACACTTGGCTAATTTTTAAATTATTTGTAAATAGGAGGTCTCATTACATTTCCCAGTCAGGTCTTGAAATCCTGGCCTCCAGCAATCCTATTCCTTCTTCAGCCGCACGAAGTGCTGGCATTACAGGCATGAGTCCCCAGGCACGGCCCTTTCTGTTCCTTTAGTTTCTCACTGTTCTTCATTAACACGGTTCTTCGATGTCTGTTGGCTTATGATCCAGTGTGAAAAGATTTGTCCTTTAGTCGATGTGTTACCCAGGTAGTTTTTACTTCTGCCCCGGATTCCTCGCCACTCTTTCCCAAGCTGGTTGCTGCCGTAAGGCTGTGTTAATAGGGTTTCCCTGACACCTCACTTCTGGCTGGCTTCAGCCAGTGGGGAGCCCCAGTAGAAGGTACAGTGGATAAAAACCAGGCTAACTTGGTCAGGCTGTGTCCCTTGACTGTAGGTCACTCCATCTCCACAGGAATCTTTCTTTCCCTCTCTCCTCTGATTTCCGATAATCACTTCCTCCCTCCGTCCTTTTAGGGCTACGGATGGTAACAGCTTAGCTGCCACCAGCTCCAGGTCACTGCCCTATCCTCTGTAACCATATATTTGCAAATGGCAGCTTCATCAATAATTACCCTTCCAGGGCAATTTACTATTCAATTTTTTATTCAAGAGCCTCATCCGTTTTCTGTTGAGGCCTTGACTGATTGGAAGCATTTAGTCCATTTATGTTTAATGAAATTAATGGTATAATTTGGCTTAAATCATTATCTTATTAAATGCTTTCTAATTTCCCCATCTGCCCTGTTTCTTTCATTCTCCTTTCTTTTCTTCTTTAAAATGTATTAAATATATTTTATCATTTCACTGCTAGTTCTGTGCCCAATACACTTGAAACTGATATAATCTCTTCCTATTCTTTTAGAGGTTACCCTAGAAATACGGATTTTCATTCCCTTTATGGACTATGGGAAAGTGCAATAATTATATTTACCCTGCTTCTGACTTACGGTATTGTGGTGGCTTATCACCTTGAAGTCAGGGACCACCAAAATCCATTTTCTTTCTTTCTTTCTTTTTTTTTTTCCTAAAACGGAGTCTTACTCTGCCGCCCAGGCAGTGGCGTGATCTCAGCTCACTGCAACCTCCACCTCCCGGGTTCAAGCAATTCTCCTGCCTCAGCCTCCTGTGTAGCTGGGATTATAGGTGCCTGCCACAGTGCCTGGTTAGTTTTTGTATTCTTTGTAGAGACAGGGTTTCAGCATGTGGGGCAGGGTAGACTTGAACTCCTGACCACCTGCCTCAGCCTCCCAAAGTGCTGGGATTACAGTCATGAGCCACCACGCCCTGCCTGAGCCACTGTGCACGGCCCAAATTCCATGTTCAACTCTATTTTGTCTCTGGCACTAAGATGAATCCTCTTGAGGATTTAAATCCAAAGTTAGTAGATCCTTTTCCTGGGGCAGTAGAGTGGGAGAAGCACTATACGCCAGTCTCTATTCTCTACCCCAGAGCCTTGCAAAAGTGCAATTTAGCCTCTCAGCTTTCATTTAGAAATTGACAAAAAACCTCCAAAGATAAAGTGCCACCAGAAACACAGGGTCAGCTTCCCCTGTTCCAGTGTTCTGAACCATTTGTGACCCTTCAAAATTTATATGTTAAAATACTAACCATTAATGTGATGACATTTGGACCTTCTTGAAAAGTAATCAGGATTAGATTAGGTCACGAGGGTGGGGCTCTTCTTATAGGGTTGATGTTCTCATAGGAAAAACATTATTATAGGGGGCTGGGCGAGGTGGCTCATACCTATAATCCCAGCACTCTGCGAGGCTGAGGAGGGAAGATCACCTGAGGTCAGGAGTTCAAGACTAGACTGGCCAACATGGTGAAATTCCATCTCTACTAAAAATACAAAAATTAGCCCAGCATGGTGGTTTGTGCCTGTAATCCCAGCTACTTGGGAGGCCGAGACTGGAGAATCACTTGAACCGGGGAGGCAGAGGTTGCAGTGAGCCAAGATCATGCCACTACACTCCAGCCTGGGTGACAGAGTGAGACTCCATCTCATAAAACAAAAAGAGTAGGAGACGTGAGATCTCTCTCTCCCCATTCCACCATGTGAGTGACACCATCTGCAAACCACAGACACGTGTCACTGCATGTGGTCATTTTAAAATTATTTGCAGAGATGGGGTCTTATATGTTTCCCAGGCTGGTCTCGAACTCCTGGCCTCAAGCAATTGTCCTGCCTCAGTCTTCCAAAGTACTGGAATTACAGCATGAGTCACCGTACCCAGCCCTTTGTGAAACTGAATCTGCTGGTGCCTTGACCTTGAACTCCCCAGTCTCCAGAACTGTGAGAAACAAATGCTGTTGAAGCCACTTGATCTATGGTAATGTGTTTTGGCATTTTAAACTGATGAAGACAGAAATTGCCCAGAAGTGGGGTGCTGCTGTAGTGACTATTTAATGTGCAAGAAGCTTTGGAACTGGGGAATGGGCAGAGGATGGAAGAGTTTTGAGGTGCATGTGAGCAAATGCTGATGTTGACTTAGAGAGATCTTTAAAGACAATTCTGCTGAGAGCTCAGAAAGAGAAAAGATCTGTGGAGAACGTTTCCATCTTCTTAAAATATATATGCTTAGGCTGGGCTCAGTGGCTCACACCTGTAATCCCAGCACTTTGGGAGTCTGAGGTGGGTGGATCACAAGGTCAGGAGTTTGACACCAGCCTGACCAGTATGATGAAACCTCGTCTCCACACAAAACACAAAAATTGGCCAGGTGTGGTGACATGCACCTGCAATCCCAGCTACTTGGAGGCTGAGACAGGACAATTGCTTGAACCCGGGAGGCGGAGGTTGCAGTGAGCTGAGATCAGATCATTGCACACCAGCCTGGGCAACAAGAGTGAGACTCTGTCTCAAAAATTTAAAAAAAAAAAACATGCTCATGTTATATGTAAATATTGGGTGCCACGAAAGAAGTGCACTCAAATATAAATTTCCTCAGCAAGGCGATTTACTTCCATAGAAGGGCGTGCTGCACAGATGGAGCAATGGTGAGTGCACAGCTGGACAAGGGAGGAGAAGGCGTTCTTATTCCTGACACACGTAGTCCCTACTACTGTGTCACTGTGTTATTCCCTATTGGTTACGGTTAGACTGCACAGTCCAGGCGAATTCCAACTGGCTATTTTAAAGAGAGCAGGGGTACGAGCCGGAGTGGTGGGGCGGGTACTTTGGTGGGAAGGATGGTTACAGGACAGGCCAGAGCAGGTGACTAGGGGTGACTCAGGTCAAAGCAGGTGACCAGAGCAGGGGACTGGGATGAGTCAGGATGGAGCCAGGGGCTGGGGGAACAGATGTGAACTACCGATTAGAACTGGGGGAAAAGGTTGTTTACTGAAGCTATAAGGAAGTTAAACCTTAACATGGAGAATTAAAGAATAAGAGAGCTGAACATACTGACACACTGATTCTTCGAAGAGAAACTTAGGGTTCACTGTATCTAACACTCATGAACAAAATGTTGGAAGCCATGAATAATGGGCACTCTGATGCGGTCTCAGGCAGCATGTTACTTGAAACTGGAAGAAAGTGTCAAGAGAACGTGGTTGAATTGTGTTCACGTTTTAGTGTATTATGGAAGGTAGTACTATGCTGAAATTGGATATTTAGCTGAGAAGATTACTAAGCAAAATATTGACTGAGTGGCTTGGTTCCTTCTGACTGCTTTGAGTAAAACGGAAGACCAGAAATGAATTGAAGACAGATCTGTTAAGCAAAAAGGAACAAGGACTTAAAAATTTGGAAAATTCTTTGTCCGCCCATAGGATACATAAATGAGAATACGTGTTTAGAACTAAGGGTGTGGTAGAGTCACTATTTGCTAAGGAGATGCGTGTCTATGAAACACAAACCTCATTAGACATCTCCACACATGCCAGGAATCGAAACAAGATTACGCCAGCAGAAACTCTACCAGTTGGAACTAAGGGAATCAGAAAATTGGACACGTTGAAAGATTATTTTGGTTCTGAAAGGCCAGACAACAGAAAGGGAGGTTGGGGGTCGGGGTTGGTGGGGGGAGGGAGCTTTGAGACTAGAGGTAAATTTAAACATTTTCTGGTGGACAATTGGTTGAGTTTGTCCTAAGACCTTGGATCAAAAGAAAAAAAATGTTCAGGTTAAGATAAAAGATTGTGGAGACTAAGGTTCTTTGGAAGACATAGCAGCTGCCCTTAGCGACAAAAGATGACAAATGTTTCCTGCTTGGATCTTTTAAAAGGTGCAAGACTCACTCTTAGAGAATTTCTTCAGATTTGGAAGGGACTGGAAGAAAAAGGTCTAGTCATGTTAGTCGAGATTCTTTACAGATGCAAACTTTCCCCCGACAAAGAACAGCTTCGCAGGGCCATTTCAAAATATGGCAAAGAAACATGTTTTAGGGTAAAATATTTTGACTTTCTTCTTTGTTACGTGATGTTATGCCAGAGGAAGATTGGAAAGTAAGTCACGATATATAAGGTTAGATAAAACCGACCTGATGAGCATTTATGCTTTGTAGGGCATGACTCCCTAGACCTCCTTAGGTAGAAATTTGGGCAAGATAAAACGTAAAGCTTAGTCCTCACTATCTTTTATAATTTTTTTGTAGCATAAAATTGGTCTCCCATTCTTGAAAGCAGTACTTTTTAATCCTACCTTGGCTCTACGACCTTGGCTTCGTGACTTCTGAGCCAGATGTGGAAGGCAGCACAAGGGAGTGGAGGATACAGAAAATTCCTCCTCAGAGAATCAGTATGTCAGTATGTCCAGCTTCCCCGCACTTTGTTCTCCATGTTAAAGTTTAACTTCTTCATTCTTCATGTCTCCTCACTCCTAGTTTCGGTAAACAACCCTCTCCAGCCTCTGTCACCTGCTCCATCCTTCGTCATCCTTAGGCACCTGCTCTGTAACTGTCCTTCCTGCCGAAACTAATCACCCTGCCACTCCGATCATACCCCTGCTCTCTTTAAAACAGTTAATCAGAATTAGCTTAGACTGTGCAGCCCAACCCTCGCCAATAAAAGAAAGACACAGCAGTAGAGGCTAGCTGCGTCAGGGAGAAGAGCCCCTTTCCCTTCCTCGTCCAGTACGCTCTCACCCTTGCTCCATCCACGAGACGCACTCTTCTATAGAAGTAAATTTGCCTGGCTAAAAAATTCACGTTCAAGTGCTATTTCTTTTGCAACACCGAAAATTGGTTTCTAATAGGAAGAAGAGAGAAGTGGAAAGAGGCCTTCTGGCCAGTGTTGGGGGATGAGTGATAGGACTGGGCTATAATCAATCTCATCAAAAACCTGTAACTATTCTTTGATCCTTAAAGCCTGTTAGCCATCTAAATCCTGGTATTCGTTAGTGGGATTCAGATAATCTCCAGCTCAAGCTTAACTCAGAAGGAAAAACTTTTGGAGATTTTTCTTTTCTTTTCCTTTTCTTGAGATAGGGTCTCACTGTATCACCCAGGCTGGAGTGCACTGGCATGATCTTGGCTCACTGCAACCTTCACCTCCCTAAAGACAAGGTTTCACCATATTGGCCAGGCTGGTCTCGAACTCCTGACCTCAAGTGAACCACCCGCCTCAGCCTCCCAAAGTGCAGGCTACTGCACCTGGCCAATTTCTACAGTTTTCTTAGCATCAAAAGCAGTATCAATTTCCCCTTATATCACATCAACCTTACAGCCATATTGCTGGAGCGGCTGCTTTTGTGATCCTATTCAGGGAACTTAGCTCTGTCCTAACAACATATAAAACTGTAGGTGAACTTGGCCGTGTGACTTGAAGAAGTAAGTTAAATTACATTTTTAAATATCCGGCACATGGTCTTATCTTGGGAAAGCTGCAGGTAAAGGACAAGTAGTTGGGGTGGTAAAAGGACAGAAAGAAGCTATTGTGTAGATATTTGGCCACTCAATGCCATCTAGGCTTCAGATAATGTCATCTTCCTAGCAGTGAATGGAAGGGGAAAAAATGTTGAAAATCTTTGCCCCATTCACTGCTAACTCTATCTTTTTTTATTTGTTTGAGATGGAGTCTTGCTCTATCACCTGGGCTGGAGTGCAAGGGCACAATCTCGGCTCACAGCAACCTCTGCCTCCTGGGTCTGAAGTAATTCTCCTGCCTCAGCCTCCCGAGTAGCTGGGAATACAGGTGCCTGCCACCACGGCCAGCTAATTTTTTTGTATTTTAGTAGGGATGGGGGTTTCACCATGTTAGACAGGATAGTCTCAATCTCTTGACCCTGTGATCCTCCCGCCTCTCCCAAAGTGCTAGGATTACAGGCGTGAGGTACCACACCCGGACAGCATTGCAAAGTTTAAATGAGATCCAAAATAAGAGGACAGTTTCTTGCCTGAAATGCAAACAGCTCTGCTTCTGTTCCCTTATGAGCTACCAGCTCCTTTTGCAGCCTGTGGCAATTGGATAAGAGAATCCAGAGGAGGCTTATAGGAATTTTGAGATAAGCTATATCTCGTTCGTTAGTGAACATTTAAAAAATAGTTCTTAGCTTGTTCACGGTTCTTGGCTGGACACTGAATACTTGCCCATGAGGCTTCAAGTAATCATAGGACCTAAGCTGCCCATTCTGAACTGGATATTAGCTAATCCACTAAGCCATAAATCAGACATGCTCAGCAGAACTATGACAAGGCTTCCAAGGTGCATCTCGATCCCATTTCTTCTTTCAAAGCATCAAGAAGATTACATCTGACAGCAATTTTTACAGTTAGATTGGAGCCATCATGGTGCATTAGATTAATTGGTGCAATAACACAAGCTTCCGTGTTTGTGTTTCTTTTCTCTGTAAGGCCAGAAGCAAAGGCTCTCAACAGAGTTGTGTCACAGGATGAGAGTCACTGTCTGGGAGACAGACACCCAACCCACATTAGACTGGACTAGGAGTGAGAAATGTATATTGTGATAACGTACTGAGATTCGAGATCTGTCTGTCACAGCAGCTAGTATCAATTATGCTGACTAATAATGGGCACTCATTATCTAGTGGTATGTATGGAACCAAGCTCAAGCAGGTTCTAAAGGTACAAGTAAATTACATGAGAAGTGGTCCACACTCCCAGGACACCTACTCCTGCCCCACTGTCAGGCTCCTTCCTCACACTTAGGGCTTCCTGAGGCATTACTTACGTGAGCACTAGATAGCTTTCTTTTTTGGGGGGACAGGGGGTGGAGTTTCACTCTTGTTGCCCAGACTGGAGTGCAATGGCTCCATCCAAGCTCACCACAACCTCTGCCTCCCGGGTTCAAATGATTCTCCTGCCTCAGCCTCCCGAGTAGCTGAGATTACAGGCATGTCCACCATTCTCAGCTAATGTTGTATTTTTAGTAGAGATGGAGCTTCTCCATGTTGGTCAGGCTAGTCTCAAACTCCTGACCTCAGGTGATCCATGCTTCCTCAGCCTCCCAAAGTGCTGGGATTACAGACCTGAGTCACTGTGCCTGGCCCACTAGAGAGCTTTCTAATAAGTTCCTTTTCTGTTTAAATTAGCCTGAGTCCATCTGTTACTTGCAACCAAGATATACTCATCCTCCTCAAATATCAGAGGGAGGGCCGGGCACGGTGGCTCAAGCCTGTAATCCCAGCAATTTGGGAGGCCGAGGCGGGTGGATCACAAGGTCAAGAGATCGAGACCATCCTGGTCAGCATGGTGAAACCCCATCTCTACTAAAAATACAAAAACATTAGCTGGGCATGGTAGCTCGTGCCTGTAATCCCAGCTACTCAGGAGGCTGAGGCGGGAGAATTGCCTGAACCCAGGAGGCGGAGGTTGCGGTGAGCCAAGATTGCACCATTGCACTCCAGCCTGAGTAACAAGAGCGAAACTCCGTCTCAAAAAAAAAAAAAAAAAATATATATATATATATATATATATATATATCAGAGGGAGACAGGAGGTTCCATGAAACACAGACACCCACCAACCAAGAAGACTAAAGTCTACCCAGGAAGTCAGTTGGTGTTCTGGCAATTCTGTAAGAGGAATCATAAAGAATTCAATATATGCGGCCACACACGGTGGCTCACACCTATAATCCCGGCACTTTGGGAGGCTGAGGCGGGTGGATCACTTGAGTTCAGGAGTTCAAGATCAGCCTGGCCAATATGACAAAACTCCATCTCTACTAAAAATACAAAAATCAGCAGGGTGTGTTGAGAATAATTCTTTAAAAGGAGGAGAGCCGTTGGATATCCTCTAGGTTTTAGAGAAGCTTTACTGTTCTTTTATACCAGTTGAGTTAATTAGAGCTAGTTCAGTGAGGTCATGGTTGACAAATTAATTATCACAAAGCTGGTGAGTAAACTGACCTTCATGGTAAATACAGTCTTCGACTCTGAGAGAACAAACACTTACTGCAACAAATGGAGTTTCCTATAACCAATATTCACAGCCTACTAAAGGTTGTAAGTCAAAAGTCTTCAGAAACATTTCTTCGACATGTGTTTTACTATAGCAAACTCTGATATTTTTTGGCTGACAGGTTTAAATAATTCTTTATGGTGCCAAGAGAGGGAATAAGTAGAGAAGTAAGTAAGAGTTTCTGGTGAATGTTATATAAACACGCATAGAACTGGCCAGGCACGGTGGCTCACACCTGTAATCCTAGCACTTTTGGAGGCCCGGGCAGGCAAAATTGCTTGAGGCCAAGAGTTTGAGACCAGCCTGGCCAACAGGCAAAACACCATCTCTGCTAAAAATATTAGCCAGGTGTGGTGGGTGCACACCTGTAGTACCAGCTATTAGGAAAGCTGAGGCATGAGAATCACTCCAACCCAGGAGGCAGAGGTTGCAGTGAGCTGAGATTTTGTGACTGCACTCCAGCCTGGGCAACAGAGTGAAACTCTATGTCAAAAAAATAAGAAATAAATGTGCGCAAAACCTCAAGTCTACCCAACCATTAACTCAATGCTATATTAACAGCACTGACTTTTCAAAAGTGCTCCTATCCAAAGCTTCTGAAGTTTTACTTAAAATGTTTGCCAAACAGGTGGATCATGAGATCAGGAGATTGAGACAATCCTGGCTAACATGGTAAAACCTCGTCTCTACTAAAATACAAATATTAGCTGGGTGTGGTGGCACGCACCTGTAGTCCCAGCTACTCAGAGGCTGAGGCAGGAGAATCGCTTGAACCTGGGAGGTGGAGGTTGCAGTGAGCTGAGATCGCACCACTGCACTCCAGCCTGGGCGACAGAGCGAGACTCTCTCTCTCAAAGAAAAGGAAAAAAAGTTTGCCAAACAAGTCTGGTGGCTTCTGACTTTAAGTTCAATTTTAATTAAGGCTGAATCCAAAGTAATTAGAAATGGCACGTATTTATTCTCTCCTGATCTTCACTTTTTCTCACACCATGGGATGGTGTTTGCTCATCAGAGCCCTGCCAGCTAGTGCTGAAGGGGCAGAATCTCTGCTTTGGTGTGTCTAGAAGGTGGCACTGCCACCCCAGTAGGTCTGGAAGGCTAGCATCTACTCAGCGGACCTGGACCATGGCGCATCTAACCAAAGAGAATTATTCTTAAGCCTTAAGACCTCATGAAATCTGCCTTATAGTTTAGATTTACGTGGTATCTGTTAACTCTTCTATTTCTCCCTTTTGGAAGGGGAATGTCCAGCTAATTCCTGTCATATAACTTTGGTTTTACATGTTCACAGCTGGGGAGGAATTTCCCTCCAGATAAATCATCCTAATTTGAGTCTCGTCATATTTGTTTTGTTTTGTTTTGTTTTTGAGACAAAGTCTCACTCTGTTGCACAGGCTAGAGTGCAGTGGCAGGATCTTGGCTCACTGCAACCTCTGCTTCCCAGGATCAAGCAATTCTCCTGGCCCAGTCTCCCAAGTAGCTGGGACTACAGATGCCTGCCACCACGCCTGGCTAATTTTTATATTCTTAGTAGAAACAGGGTTTCACCATGTTGGCCAGGCTGGTCTCAAACTCCTAGCCCCAAGTGATCCATCTGCCTCAGCCTCCCAGTGTTTTGGGATTACAGCAATGAGCCACCATGCCTGGCTGGGTCTCACCATATTTGATTTAGATATTTAGATGAGACTTTAGACTTAGACTTTAAAGTTGATACTGGAATAAATTATGATTTTGGGGGCTCTAGGGATGGAGTAACTGCATTTTGCATGTAAGAAGCATGTGAATTTTGGGGACTCGGGCAGAATCCAATAGACTGAATATTTCTGTCTTCTTGAAATTCATACATTGAAACCTACTCTTCAATGTGATGGTATGTGGAGGCAAGGCCTTTGAAAGGTGGCAAGGTCCTAAGGGTGGAACCCTCATGGGTGGGGTTAGTGCCCTAAAAGAGACTCCCGAGGGTCCCTCTGCTCTTTTTTCTGCTATGTGAGGACACAGCAAGAAGACAGCAGCCTATGAACCAGGAAGCGAGGTCCTCACCAGATGCTAAATCTGCTGGTACCCTGCTCTTGAACTCCCCAGCCCCAAGAACTGTGAGAAATTAATCTTTGACATTTATAAGCCACCCAGTGTATGGTATCCTGCTCTAGCAGCCTTACCAAGATGGAGTTTAAATTGCTTTGGAAATAAACCTCCTTTAGAAAAGGTCTCAAATGCAATGAACATTTACATCAAGTTCAGAAATTAGAGATCATGGTGTTTATACCCGTTTGCAAGGGCTGCTGAAAGAAATTATCACACACAAACTGGGTGGCTCAAGCCATGGAAACGTATCGGTTCACACTTTGGGAAATGAAAAGTCTGGGACGCAGGTATCAGCAGGGTTGGTCCCTTCGGAAGTGAGGAGAAGAATATATTTCACCCCCCTCTCCTAGCTTCTGAGGGTTTGCAGGTAATCTGTCATTCCTTGTCTTGTAGATGCATCACTTCCACCTCTGCCTTCATGTTCACCTGGTGACCTCCCTGGATGCATATCTGTGACCAAATGTCCTTTTTTTTTTTCTTAGACAGAGTCTCACTCTTTTGTTGCCCAGGCTGGAGTGCAATGGTGTAATCTCAGCTCACTGCAACCTCTGCCTCCCAGGTTCAAGTGATTCTCCTGCCTCAGCCGCCCAAGTAGCTGGGATAACAGGCATGCGCCACCATGCCTGGCTAATATTTTATATTTTTAGTAGAGATGGGGTTTCTCCATATTGGCCAGGCTGGTCTCAAACTCCCAACCTCAGGTGATCTGCCTGCCTTGGCCTCCCAAAGTGCTGGGATTATGGGTGTGAGCCACCATGCCTGGCCCAAATGTCCTCTTTTTATAAGGACACCGGTCATATGGGATTACAACCACCCTAATGACCTCATTTTAACTTGATTACCTCTTTTAAGACCCTATCACCGAATGAGGTCACAGTCTGAGATAGTGAGAGTTAGGACCTCAACATCCCTTTTCGAAGGGGGACTTAAGTTAACCCTTAATAGTGTGCCTAAATTAGAAACATTAGTGAAGAGTGAATATTTGGTTCTGATAATTTAGCTTTGCGCTAATTTCTAGTGCAGAAAGAGGGTTGGTCTTCTGGTCCTTCTGCTCTCTAACACGTAACTGCCCTTCTGGGTTTCGTTTCCTCTAAGGTAACTGTTATACACATTTTGGATGAGATGGTCACTGAGTACATTTCCTGCTCTGACATCTGATGTCTCTATGAACAGATGTCAGAGTGACTCACACTTCACACTTCACTAAGCATTCACAGAGCGTTCCATTTCTAGAAGGACCATGTTAGATGCCTATTATCCTCTGTGGAAGTAAGTCACTGGTTCAGGCTTTTACTGCTGGTAACAGCTGTCTCTTGAGACTACAGGTTGAGCTTATTCTTCTATAACACAGCTCCAAATTTTGTAACGTGGAAGCCATAAAATGTTTCAGGAAGTTAACATCTGCATCTCGTTACAATAATTAATGCTAAGATATAAAACTTCTACAGAATGCCTAACCCGATGCATGATTTGACACATCGGAACACTTAAAAAAATAAATCTTGGCTGGGTGTAGTGGCTCACACCTGCAATCCCAGCACTTCGGGAGAGCAAGGGAGGAGTATAGCTTCAGTGGATGAGTTTGAGACAAGCCTGGGCAATACAGCAAGACCCTAACTCTAAAACGACAACAACAACAACAACAACAACAAAATCCAAGTGTGCACGCCTGTAGTCCCAGCTACTCAGGAGGGAGGTGGGAGGATGGCTTGAGCCCTGGAGTTCGAGGCTGCAGTGAGCTAGCATTGCACCACTGCACTCCAACCTGGGTAAGAGAGCAAGATCCTGTCTCTAAACAAACAGACAAACAAATAAAATGCAATGAAATAATTCCTTTTGGTGATCTTAATTCTGGGATTGCAAAAACTGAAAACACTCCACGGTACCATCTTCTAGACAGCATACAAAAGTGGATCACTTAGGGTTGTCAGTAACTGTTTCCACTATAAATAGCATTCCTTGGAGAAATACAATTTATTAGAGCTAGTGGATTTAAGTGTTCATTAATTTATTGAGATTGAGGAAAGAACTGGTTTAATTCTACTCAAAAATTAAAAAGCATAAAACACTCATGCAGTTTTGAGTGGCTGAGAATCCCGTTGAGCAAAAGAAGGAAGCCAACCCAATTTATGATTTGATAAAATCTGCTCTTGGTGATTCAGAATAAAAGCAGACAAGCTACTTCCAGCTAATCGGATTCATCATCCAAGGACACTGCATTTTGTTTCTAAAAATTAACAATGGTTCCTATCATGAAAATATTAGACCTGAAGGTCCATGCTAAGCACAATGTGAAGTGCAGACAGGGATGACATAGGAGACTGAGTTCAAGGATTTACCAGTCTTTAGAGGACATCAGCTCCACAGAGAGGAGATGGTGCAAGGAAGCCATCCGCTCAGTGTGTGAGGATTTTAAGAGCACGAATTTTCCGGGTGCTTCTCGAGTGGAAAAGAAGGTTTTAATTTATGAAGTGACAATTGAGTGGCCTTTAAAGGAGGAACGGGGTTTTCGGCATGCAGATGCCCAGGCTCCACCCAAACCTACTGACTTGAAGATTCTGGGAGTGAGGCCCAGCAGTCTGTTTTAACAAGTTCTCTAGGTATTCCAACGCACACTTGCTCAAGTTGGAGAACTACAGTGCTACTGTGATATCTGTAAGTCCAGCAGATATGGAGTACGCGTAGCTTTTTTTTTCTCTGACATAAAATTTTACTCTTGTTACCCGGGCTGGAGTGCAAAGGCACAATCTCGGCTCACTGCAACCTCCACTTCCGAGGTTCAAGCGATTCTCCTGCCTCAGCCTCCTGACTAGCTGGGACTACAGGTGCCCACCACCACATCTAGCTAATTTTTTTTCTTTCTTTCTTTATTTTTTTAGACAGAGTCTCACTCTGTCACCCAGGCTGGAGTGCAGTGGCGTGATCTCGGCTCACTGCAACTTCTGCCTCCCAGGTTCAAGCGATTCTCCTGCCTCAACCTCCTGAGTAGCTGGGATTACAGATGCATGCCACCAGGCCCAGCTAATTTTTTGTATTTTTTTTCAGTAGAGATGGGGTTTCACCATGTTAACCAGGCTGGTCTGGAACTCCTGACCTCAGGTGATCCACCCGAAGTGCTAGGATAACAGACGTGAGCCACTGCGCCTGGCCAAGTATGTGTAGCTCTTGACATGTGTTGAGCTGTTAAATAAAATAAAATTCCTTCGCAGCTTAAGAAACTCAGTAACAGTCATGGGCGGGAATTCAGTCTATCCTTGCAGTTCAGTCCAGCTTGGTTTTATATTAAAATATGTTACCCTGTGTCTTTGGAAATACTGAAAGCTACTATGTACAATTAGAAAATATCATTTTAGAAATGCACAGATCACAGTAAACTTTTCTTTTTCTCGTACTGAGACACAAGGGACAGCGAAGGGAGGCACCTTGAGAGACTGCGTGCATGTTAATTGTGGCCTGTAGCTTCCTGGTGACGAAGTTTTATTTTGCAGTCCTTTACTACTTTTATTAGAAACAAGACCTTTTTGTTACTGTTTGTTGCCCCGGGAGTTTTAAAAGAACTGATTTTCTGTCAGAAAAGATTGGAATCAATTGCAGTCTTCCCTTCTAGATAGTGCTAAAACATTTATTTAAGAGTTTAGCTGCTCGCCTGGCCTTATCTGTATTCTGAACAGCTTGTCCAGTGAAATAAAATTCATTCATGCCTCTGTTCCCTGTGTTATTGACAAAGCACACACTTTATGTGACTCAAAGCCCGAATCCTGTCTTCTGGGAAAACTTCTCTCTAAAGTTGTCTGAAAGAATTATTTTATTATACTTTTTTTGTGTGCTAGCTCAAGAAGACCTGAATGAGAAATTCCAGGGGTGAGGGGAATGCAGGGGCCAGGCCCACCCTGGTGGTTTGAGAAAGGCCAGCGGGCTGGGCAGAGTGGGTGGCCCGGGCCTATAATTTTGGTGCTTTGGGAGGCTGAGGCAGGGAGATCACCTGAACCCAGGAGCTTGAGACCAGCCTGGGCAACACAGCAAGACGCCATCTCTTAAAAAAAAAAAAAAAAGCTGGGCATGGTGGTGCACACCTGTAGTCCCAGCTACTCAGGAGGCTGAGGCAGGATGACTGTTTAAGTCCAAGAGTCTGAGGCTGCACTGAGCTATGATCACGCCACTGCACTCTGCCATGGGCTACACAGTAAGAGCCACCTCTACAGAACCAAACAAAACAAGCTGGGCATGGTGGCACATGCCTGAGATCCCAGCTACTCGGGAGGCTGAGGCAGGAGGATCGCTCTGACTGCACCACAGACCTCCAGCTTCCCTCGGACCTGGGTTTTTCATCAGAATATAGGGGTCGAGTAAACTACTTTCTAGAATAATGAACTCTGTGTTTCACCCCTTCAAGGAAGCTTAGAGGTTAATTGCATTTACAGACACAACAGTATTTTTAATATATTCATAGGAAAGAATAGAGCGTGCTTTCTTGATGGCATCTGTTCTACATTAGGTGGTAATAGCGTTCACTACATTTGTGATCTCTTTACTGGGTATCAAGAAGTTTATATCATTTCTAATCCTGAAAAATCACCTCCCCAAGCAAATATTACCATTTTACAGCTTAGGAAAAACAAGGGGGGCTTATGAGAATGAGAGATTAACTCAACATGACATCCCTAGTAAGAGCGGATACAGGGTTTGACCCTAACTCTGCCTGGATCCGTGGTATGGTTTGGCTGTGACCCCACCCAAATCTGGAATTGTAGCTTCCACAACTCCCATGTATCATGGGAGGGGCCTGGTGGGAGGTAGCTGAATCACGAGCCTGGGTCTTTCCCAAGCTGTTCTCATGACACTGAATAAGTCCGATGAGATCTGATGTGTTTTTGTTTTTGAGATGGAGTCTCACTCTGCCACCCGGGCTGGAGTGCAATGGCATGATCTTGGCTTACTGCAACCTTCGCCTTCCAGGTTCAAGCAATCCTCCCGCCTCAGCCTCCCGAGTAGCTGGGACTACAGGTGAGAGCCACCACACCCAGCTAATTTTTGTATTTTCAGTAAAGGCTGGGTTTCACCGTGTTGGCCAGGCTGGTCTCGAACTCCTGACCTCAAGTCATCCACCCGCCTTGGCCTCCGGAAGTGCTGGAATTTCAGGTGTGAGCCACTGCACCTGGCTGATCTGATGGTTTTACACAGGGCAGTTCCCCTGCACAAGCTCTCTTGCCTGCCACCATGTAAGCTGTGTCTTGCTTCCCCTTCGCCTTCCACCATGCTTGTGAGGCCTCCCCAGCCACATGGAACTGTGAGTCCATTAAACCTCTTTTTTTTTTATAAACTATCCAGTCTTGGGTGTGTCCTTATTAGCAGCATGAGAACAGACTAACACATTCCATGAAGGCTCCTTCTAACATACCATCCTGGGTGATATAGTTTGAATATTTGTCCCTTCGAAATCTCATAGTGAAATTGATCCCCAGCGTTGGAGGTGGGACCGGGTTGGGGGCGTTTGGATCTTGGGGTTGGATTGCTTATGAATGGCTTGGTGCCATCCTTACAGTAATGAGTGAGTTCCTGCTCCATTAGTTCCTAGGAGAGCTGGTGATTAAAAACAGCCTGGCAACTTCCTCCTGTCTCTCTTTCTTCCTCTCTTGCCATGTGATTGTTCTCTGCACAGGCCAGTTTCCCTTCACTTTCTGCCACTCGTGGGAAGCAGCCCACATTCCTCACCAGCAGGAGATGCTGGCGCCATGGTACCTATACAGCCTGCAGAACCATCAGACAAATAAACCTGTTTTCTGATAAATTACCCAACCTCAGGGATTCCTTTACAGCAATGCAAAATGGACAAACACACTGGGAAAACACCATCTTTATGTCCGTAAGGAAAGCTAGTCCCTGCTCTCTTGTAGATGCCTAGAATACAGAGTTTCTTAGTCCCCTTGAGAAAATGGGTCACAGGGTATGCTACAGAGGAGGGTGGCTGAGATGCAGCTGGAGGTCCCTGACTCATCAGTGAGAACATCCTTGACATTAGGCAGAGAAGACTCTCCGAGTCTTTAGAATTCTTTGTTAGAAAACAAACCAAGGCTGGGCGTGGTGGCTCATGCCTGTAATCCCAGCACTATGGGAGGCAAAGGTGGTTGGATTTCTTGAGACCAGGAGTCTGAGATCAGTCTGGCCAACATGGTCAAACCCTGTCTCTACTAAAAATACAAAAATTAGCCGGGTGTGGTGCCAGGTGCCTGTAATCCCAGCTACTCGGGAGGCTGAGGGAGAAGAATGGCTTGAACCTGACAGGTGAAGGTTGCAGTGAGCAGAGATTGTACCACTGCACTCCAGCCTGGATGACAGTGAGACTCTGTCTAAAAAAAAAAAAAAAGAAAAGAAAAGAAGAAATGAACCAAAAGAAAGTAAAATTTTAAAAAACCGAACGTAGTTATTTTTTGAAACTAAACCTTTAGACAAAGATATTTTCTCATAGTTTGGATAAAAATTTCTTGTACCTGTGCAAGTTTTTTTCTAACAAGCAAATGATGCCAGTTACTAGACATCAGAGCTGATAAAAGATTAGAACATCAGGGATGACCAGGATGGTGGGTAACTTGTGTTTGCCATGTGTATGGAGGACACTGTGTGTTGAGGAAAGAGTCTTTGAATAAAAAACATTCTAACCGCAGCAAATTACAAATGAAGCAAGATGCTAAACGTAGCTACAGCAAATTATCAGGTAGTCTGCTTGTCCAGTGATTGTGCTGTTTAGAAATTAAGTTAAGCCCTGTAATCCCAGCACTTTGGGAGGCCGAGGCGGGCCAATCATGAGGTCAGGAGTTCGAGACCACCCTGGCCAACATGGTGAAACCTCGTCTTTACTAAAAATACAAAAATTAGCTGGGCATGGTGGTGTGCACCCGTGATCCCAGCTACTTGGGAGGCTGAGGCAGGAGAATCACTGGAACTTGGGAGGCAGAGGTAGCAATAAGCCAAGATCATGCCACTGCACTCCGGCCGGGGTGACAGAAAGAGACTCTGTCTCAAAGGAAACTAAACTAAAATAAGGAAGGGCTTATTCCAGGGACCCAGCAATTGCATGGGTTTAAGAAACCAAATGTGGAGTCAAATGCAACAGGTATATGGCGAATGACCTCAACCTATAGACCCTTGTAAAACCGCAATGCCCCTCTTCCTTGTTCCGCATGCCATGTGCCGGGATAAAACAAAAAACAAAACCACCAAGCGAAATCCACAAACACCAGAACTAGTAACAGGCTTCGGGCCAGGGAAACATCACACTGCTTATCCCTCTGGCAATTCTTATTTTATTCCTGGCGTTCCCAACAGAGAGCCCCTTACTTCCACCTGCTCAGAAATAAGTAGCTGGAGCCTTTCCGACGTCAAACTAGCCTAAAGATGAGAAAAAGAGCTTTCGAATCCAAGCTAAAGTAAATCCAGTGATGTTAAAATAAATGTTCTAATCAGAGACTGTGTGCAGGGCTATGCTTTGAATAATGTGGAAGAGGAATGACTGTTGTAACTTGGATTTAGTCTATGTTAAGGGTAATTCCAAAGGAAAAATGTAGCTAACACAAACATTATAAATATATAGTTTTGAAAAACTGGGAAGGTGTTCACAGACATTAGAGTTAGATATAGTTTATTTTATTTATTTATGTATTTAGAGATGGAGTCTCGCTCTGTTGCCCATGTTGGAATGTACTGGAACAATCTTGGCTCACTACAACCTCCACCTTCTGGGTTCAAGCAACTCTTCCGCATCAGCCTCCTGAGTAGCTGGGACTACAGGTGCCTGCCACCATGTCTGGCTAATTTCTGTATTTTTAGTAGAGATGGGGTTTCACCATGTTGACCAGGCTGGTCTCCAACTCCTGAACTCAAGTGATCCACCCGCCTCGGCCTCCCAAAGGGCTGAGATTATGGGCATGAGCCACCATGTCCGCCTAGATAGGGTTTAAATCTTGGTTTTGCCGCTTACGAAATGGGCAATTTTGGAAAAATCCTTCTCTACTGTAAGCTGCAGTTTCACTTCCTGGAGAAAATATACACGTCATGTATTTCAGAGAACGAAGATGAAATAAGATAGCAGGCGTGTCACTTGAAGTAGGTATTGGTTTTTCTGATGTCAGCCTTTATAAATAAAGCTTTTTTTTGCACCTGATTCTTTTTCTAGGCCAAAGGGTTGGGGATGCTTGAGGAATAAATATCCCCGTGTTCTTGAGTGGGAAAACTGGATCTGTACAAAAAATTTAAAAAGAGAGGCAAGCATGCTAGTGCATGCCTATAGTCTAAGCTACTCAGGAGGCTGATGTGGGAAGACTGCTTGAGGCTGGCAAGCAATAAGGTTTTAGCTTATTCTTGTGTAGCGTCAGACAATAAGTGACAAAAGGGACAAAGAGAGAGTGTGTCCTCATTGACCCATGAGCCATTTTTTGGCTCATGTGTCAAAGTCAGCTGACTCCTGCTGTGTGTGTAAGCATATGTCTTCTGTAGGGAATCCACTTTAAAGGTTTCAGTAAAATATCATGTTTGTAAATGGCTAGACTGAAGAGAAGAAAAGCTCATTGAAAATCATGGCTGAGCGTATGTTTGACAGTCTAATTTCATGGACTTCCCTCCTTGGCAGCAATGTACTGAAATTGTGAAAAGCCCCCTTTAAGGAAAAGCCTGTGTCTCAGTGCTTCAAAAATGCTATCTCTGTTACCCGCAAAAACACCATAAAGTTACCCTCACTTCCATTTCTTAGGGCATTTAAATGTCTTCTTACAGTTATGCAGCTAATAAGTGGCTAAGTTCTGATGAAATGCAAGTTGTCTTGTCCACAGTGGACTGAGTTCAGTGGCTTTGTGTTGTTGCTGAGATAGAGTCCCATTCTATCACCCAGTCTGGAGTATAGTGGCATGATCTCGGCTCACCGCAAAGCTGCCTTCTTTGAAAGGAGCACGTTGGGGAGGCATGGGACTTAGGGGAGAGGTGAGTTCCTAAAAGAAGGGGGACTCAGGACTGGGTTGGAGGCCAGTGATGAGCTGAGCCTACCAGGCACATTATTTAGTAATATGAATACAGCTAGACCTTGGAGGAAGTGGTTGATTTCAGGGCTGAGGTAAGAAACTTACAAGAGAGGACGGGCATAGTGGTTCATGCCTATAATCCTAGCACTTTGGAGGGCCCAGGTGGGCAGACCACGAGGTCAGGAGATCGAGACCATCCTGGCCAACATGGTGAAACACCATCTCTACTCAAAGAATACAAGAATTAGCCAGGCATGGTGGCGGGTGCTTGTAATTCCAGCTACCGGGGAGGCTAAGGCAGGAGAATCACTTGAACCTGGGAGGCAGAGGTTGCAGTGAGCTAAGATCACAACACTGCACTCCAGCTTAAACAACAGAGTGAGACTCCGTCTGAAAAAGAAAAAAAAGAAAAGAAACTTACAAGAGAAACTCACAATATCATGTTGTACAAGAGAATACAAAATTTCTCCAAAAAAAAGGAGGATGAGTAAAAAGACCTAGGGCCAGCTTAGAAGAATTCCCGGCAGCCAAATCTGGAAGAATGTGAGCATCAAACTGAGTAAAATCGGAACTCATGCATCCACAGTGACAATATACAAGCAAACAGGCTGGGCACAGTGGCTCACCCCTGTAATCCCAGCAGTTTAGGAGGCTGAGGTGGGAGGACTGCTTGAGGCCAGGAGTTTGAGACCAGCCTGGACAACATGGGGAAACTCCATCTCTATAAATTTTTTTTTAATAGCCAATCAGGCCAGGCATAGTGACTCACACCTGTAATCCCAGCATTTCGGGAGGCCAACGTGGGTGGATCATGAGGTCAGGAGATCCAGACCATCCTGGCCAACATGGTGAAACCCCGTCTCTATTAATAATACAAAGATTAGCTGGGTGTGGTGGCATGTGCCTGTAATCCCAGCTACTTGGGAGGCTGATGCAGTAGAATTCCTTGAATCAGGGTGTGGGAGGTTGCAGTGAGCTGAGATCACGCCACTGCACTGCAGCCTGGCAACAGAGCAAGACTCCGTCTCACCAAAAAATAAAAATAAAAAAAGGCAATCATGGTGGTGTGTGCCTGTAGTCTCAGCTACTCAGGAAGCTGATGTGGGAGAATTGCTGGCGCCTGGCAGGCTGAGACTGCAGCGAGCGATGATTGTGTCACTGCACTCCAGCATGGGTGACAGAGTGAGACCTTGTCTCAAAAACAAAATCAAAGCAAAAAAAAAATTATATATATATACATATATATATGTGTGTGAGCAAACAAACAAACAAGAAGATAAAACTCTTTCTTATAGTAGAAAGCCACTAATAAACGGAGAAAGAATTAAGGTAGAAAATCATCAGAGTAATAACTGGCTTAGTTACAAATTAACAACAGATGTTAAAACTAGGCTGAACATTTAATGAGGAATGAGATATTTACATAGTATCAAAGTATTCCTTCACAAACTCTCTATTGATTAATAACTTTATCATCATTGGGGAAAAAAGCCAGGTGCTCCAAGTTCACATCACAAATAAGGGGAGAACCTGGCCCCAGTGGGATTAGGGAACCGGAATCTACCAGGGGAACTAGACTCTTACTTTGGGGACACTTACAAAGGCCCAAGGTCACACGGCTAACAGAGAGTCATGTAAGATTTTAATTCAGATCTGTCCAGCTTCAAAGCAGAAGTCATTTCTGCTTTGTGATTTTCCCTGCATCGTTGATCTAATGGGTCTTGCTGGTCCCTAACTGTCTCATGTTGGTGCAGGGACTCATGTTTGTGGAGGGACTCATGTTGGTGGAGGGACAGACCAGGGAGCAAAGACAGATATAGTTAGAAGTCACTGAGGCCGGGTGTGGTGGCTCACACCTGTAATCCCAGCCCTTTCTGAGGCCGAAGTGGGCAGATCACCTGAGGTCAGGAGTTTGAAACCAGCCTGACCAATATGGTGAAACCCTGTCTCTATTAAAAATACTGAAATTAGCCGGGCATGGTGACGTGAGCCTGTAGCCCCAGCTACTCGAGAGGCTAAGACAGGAGAATTGCTTGAACCCAGAGGCAGAGGTTGCAGTGAGCTGGGATCATGCCACTGCACTTCAGCCTGGGTGACAGAGCGAGACTCCATCTCAAAAAAAAAAAAATGGTCACTGAAATGCCCGGGAAGGAAGAGAGCTGCCACATGGTTTGAGAGGTGGCACAACGGTGTCCTAGCTCCTTGGGTATGGAGATGTCCTCTTCCATCATGTTTCTGTCCTGATGATTTTTTGAATTTGAAAAAAAATGTTAAAGGCTCATCCTAACAATTCCTTGCTTGTCATCCAATGTACGGTGTTATAATACGGATTTACTGCCAGATGCACTAAGTAACACACTAGACGTAGCAGAAAGAATGGGTAGCTAATTACATGGTCAATTGCTCATCCATATTTACACAGCGATATTACAGGATTATTTTCACCTTGCAAAACAAATCCATTTGGATAAATCAATATTATTTCCCCATACAGCTCTTAATCTCCACTCAGGGAAAAAGGTATTCAGAGGCAGGCAGATCTCGGACTCTTCTCAAAATAATTGGTGATAATCATACCCAAGAATAGCCCTTAAAGAACAAGTCTGATTAATAATTATTTGACAGTGATTGGAAAATACTACTAAAGATTTTTAGAGGGCTCTCGAAGAGGGTATATTAATATTCCTAAAAAATGTGATTTTTATTTATTTATTTATTTATTTTTGCTACATAGAGAGGTCTTTTTGACTAAAATTTTGTTCATCTTTTAGTTGCAAATTAAGTCATTCTTTGCACTTGGTACTTGGGTTAAACTGAGCAGAAATGAATAGAGAAATTAAATGTCCTCTACATGGGCAAAGCCAGGGACTTCACAAATTATTCAAATGCTTGGTACCTATGTACATTTTTTTCCCTAAACGACCGAGGTATGTCATTTATATTAGGTGGCCATGGGAAGACATATTCCACTCAACTGAATTACATAACTAAAGTGTAAATTTTAAAAACAATTTGAATATAAATCTTCTTAAAAGATGTTACGCATTTCATTAGCTCCTTCAATGAAGTTTGCAGATCACAATTCAATTTTCTTTCTTTCCCTTCCTTCCCTCCTTCCTTCCTCCCTCCCTCCCTCCTTCCCCTCTTTATCTCTTTCTTTTTTTTTTTTTGAGACGGAGTTTCGCTCTTGTTACCCAGGCTGGAGTGCAATGGCGCGATCTCGGCTCACCGCAACCTCTGCCTCCTGGGTTCAGGCAATTCTCCTGCCTCAGCCTCCTGAGTAGCTGGGATTACAGGCACGCACCACCGTGCCCAGCTAATTTTTTGTATTTTGAGTAGAGACGGGGTTTCACCATGTTGACCAGGATGGTCTCAATCTCTTGACCTCGTGATCCACCCGCCTCGGCCTCCCAAAGTGCTGGGATTACAGGCTTGAGCCACCGCGCCCGGCCCTCTTTATCTCTTTCTTTCTGTCATCTCTGTCCTTCCTCCCTCCCTCCCTCCTTCCCTTCTTTCTCTCCCCTCCTCTTCCTCCTCTCCCCTCCCCTCCCCTCCCCTTCCCTTCCAACTCTGGGCTTAATAACTGGTATTTTAAGAGACCATCTTGGTGGAGGATACTCAGAGTGGACGTGTCTCTCTCTTTGCACCCTGATTGGCCTCCTAAGTGTTTTTATGTACCTGTGATGATCCAGGATAATGGAGTGGATGTGGTGTCCCCCTCCCTTGGAGGAGAACTTTCGGCACTCAGGTGTTGGGGGAATGCCCAGGCTCAGTTCACAGTTGAAGTCTGAGTCGAGCCAAGGCTTCAGTATGATAGAGAAACTCCAGAAAGAGGCCATGGACTGGCAGGAACTAAGATCACACCACAATGCTCCTGCCTGGGCAACAAGAGTGAAACTCCATCTCAAATAAATTAATAAATAATCTGTGTATTACTTTTGACTTCCCCCAAAACTTAACTACTAATATGTTAATGTTAACTAGAAGCCTTGTTGATAGCATAGTCAATTAACACATATTTTGTATCTTACATGTATTACATACTATATTCTTACAAGAAAGTAAGCTAGAGAAAAGCATACATTTGCTATTTATTAAGGGGAAGTGAATCATCACAAAGGGTCTTCATCCTCGTGGTCTTCATGTTCAGGAGGCTGAGGAGGAGGAGGAAGGGCAGGAGGTGGCAGAGGCAGAAGAGGCAGTTACACTCAGTGTAGCCTTTTTGGTTTTTTTTAGAGGGAGTTTCCCTCTTGTTGCCCAGGCTGGAGTGCCTGGTGTGATCTTGGCTCACCACAACCTCCATCTCCCAGGTTCAAGCAATTCTCCTGCCTCAGCCTCCTGAATAGCTAGGATTATAGGCATGCACAACCACGCCTGGGTAATTTTTTTGTATTTTTAGTAGACATAGGGTTTCTCCACGCTGGTCTCGAACTCCTGGCATCAGGTGATCTGCCCACCTCGGCCTCCCAAAGTGCTGGGATTACAGACCTGAAACACTGTACCCAGCCCAGTGTAGCTTTCACTGAAAAACATCCATGTATAAGAGGATCCATGCAATTCAAACCAGTTTGCTTCCAGGGCCAAATGTTAATTTTCATGTGTTGTGAAATGTTTTTCCTTTGATTATGCATTCAACAATTTAAATATTCTAAAAACCACTGCCAACAATCTGGCTAGGTGCAGTGGCTCACACCTATAATCCCAGCATTTTGGGAGGCTGAGGTGGGAGAATCACTTGAGGCCAGGGTTTCAAGACCAGCCTGGGCAATTTAATGAAATCCCTGTCTCCATAAAAAATAAAGAAAATTCACTGGATGTGGTGGTGCCTGCCTGTAGTCCCAGGTGCTTGGGAGGCTGAGGCAGGAGGATCACTTGAGCCCAGGAGGTTGAGGCTGCAATGAGCTATGATCATACCACTGCACTCCAGCCTGGGCAACAGAGCCAGACCCTGTCTCTACAAAAAGAAGAAATCTTAGCTCATGAGCCATACAAAATGGGATGAACAGTATTGGTCTGCCCCCCTGCCTTGGAAGACGGAGAGTAAGCCAGACACCCAACGCTGGGACTCTTAACAATCACGTGCAAGGGAGAAGACACAATGAAAAGGTGTCCCAGGGTCTGCTGAGGAAGGAGCGACTGTCCCAAGTCTTGGGGAGTCCAGGGGAGCCCAGCCAATCCCGTTTATTTAAGGGAGCTCGAATTACTAACCACACAGAAAAGCTACATAAGCCGTCTTCATTTTTCCTTAGTAGAACGATCTATCAAGACCTGCACATCACTCACAGATGTGAGGCAGGAATAATGCTTCTTTGTACCTCTGGATGTCTCTCTGCTCAACCAAATGGCCCTGCACAGACAACGCGCCCAGAACACACGTAGCCTCCCAAACAAACAGTGCCGCAGAAGCAAGCGAGAGCCGCCCCAGGGTCGGTACCTGAACGGTACTCGGTGGAGACAACCAACCGTTTCCCCAAGCTGAGGTGATGCTGAAAATCTTCTCCAGCTCTCATTCCCAGTACCTGCTTCTTCAACTCACCGTCCCTTTGTTTATATCCTGATCATGCCTAGAATAACTTCCTCTCTCCTCCCAATTTCTTCCAGCCTTTCTCTTCATTCATGTCCTATCCAGGTCTCGTATTTCCCATGAGATGACTCAGATACCTCGGTGTTTAGGACGGATGCCATTTGCTACAGCCACAAGCTATCGCAAATACACTGTGCGTTATCCACCTGCAGCATCTACCTTGGTGTGTCGAACGCTTCAATAAAGCTCTTCCTAATCACCTTATCTAGGCTCCTGCAGCTTCTTCCTGAACATTGTCTTCCAAGAAACCCCAGTAATTTACTTTGATGTCTCCCTTCCCCTGCCATGCCCATAGGCAAGTTGTTTCAAAATATATCTTTAATTCATTCATTTCTCTCCATCTCTGTGATAACCTAAGCCACTCTAATCACTTACGGCACAGTCTCCGCCCTGATCTCCCTGCCTCTACCATCTGTTCTGTCCCAGCAGGCCGAGTCATCTCCTTAATGTACAAGGCAGAGCAGAGCGATCTGAGCCTAGCGGATCTCTTCAGCGTCACTTACCTTCTCTTCTCTGGCTCCTGGTGCTCTGGCCATACCAGCCCCCACTAGATCCTCCAGCAGAACAACATTCTCTCTTTTTAAAATTTTAATTAATTAATTTTTTTAAGATGGGGTTTCACCATGTTGGCCAGTCTGGTCTCGAACTCCTGACCTCAAGTGATCCGCCCACCTTGGCCTCCCAAAGTGCTGGGATTACAGGCATAAGCCACCGTGCCCGGCCTCAGAACAACTTTCTCTACCCTCTGGACTCTTGGATGCGCATTTTTTGTTTCTCTGCCTGGATCCCTAAATCCCTCCGGATCTCCACCCTCTACCTCAGCAGTTCCCAATCTTGTTGGCAACGGGGACCAGTTTTCTGGAAGGTAATTTTTCCAAAGACGGATGGTGGAGGGCAAGGGAGTAAGGGATAGTTTGGGGATGATTTAAGCACATTCCATTTATTGTACACTTCATTTCTGTTTGTATTAGCCAGGGCTCTCTAGAGGGACAGGACTCACAGGGTAAATGTACATATAAAGGGGAGTTTGTCAAGGAGCACTGACTCACATGATCACAAGGTGAGGTCCCGCCACAGGCCGTCTGCAGGCTGAGGAGCACGGAAGACACTCCAAAGCCTAAAGCTGAAGAACGTGGGATGCAGCGGTCAAGGGCAGGAGAAAGGTGTAGGCCAGAAGACTCGACAAGCGTAGTCTTCCACATAACTCTGCCCGTTTTTATTCTGGCTGCGCCGGCAGCTGACTGGATGGTGCCCTCCGAGGGTGAGGGCGGGTCTGCCTCTCCCATTCCACTGACTCAAATGTTCATCTCCCTTGGCAACAAAAGAGATCAAGAACATATGTAATTACACAACGTAATAATGATAGTGTGATGGTTAATATTGAGGGTCAACTTGTTTGGACTGAAGGACACTAAGTATTGCTTCTGAACGTGTCTGTGAGACAGAGTCTCACTCTTTTGCCCAGGTTGGAGCACTGTGGCATAATCTTAGCTCATTGCAGCCTCTAATTCCTGGGTTCAAGTGATTCCCGCACGTCTGCTTCCCAAGCAGCTGGGACTACAGGTGTGAACCATCATGTCTGGCCAATTAAAACAATTTTTTTTATAGACAGGATCTATAATTAAACAGAGCAACGCGAATCCCTCTTTTCATACCCTTTGATTGCCTCCTTGTGCCAGTGATCACGTAGTTTTACTTCAAAAGCCCTGAAATATCTCTGGGAGCCTCCCAACTTTCATGCCAATAAATCTACTTTATTTTCTATTTTTTCCACCTTTTGACATTAAGTCCAGGGATGGCTGAGAGAGATCCCTCCTGGTCTCTGTCCCTAGGTTTCATTTAACATTTATATCTGCTTGTGAGAAAAGTGGAAACTTCAGGGAAATATATAGAGCTGCCAGTTACTTCCAAGTCAGGTGTGGAAGAAGAGAGAAATGGAGTTACAGGCCAGTGTGGAAAGTACTCCTATATTAGGCTAAAGTCTTTATTTGAGACAGGAAGAAACTGAAGTCGAGAGCTGATATGATCTGAGGCCTTAGCAGAGGATGTCTGTTTTGATCACCTGTCTTAAGTCAACTTACACGTCCGTCTGTAAGGTGCAGGGACCCCTGCCACCCCTGCTCCCCAATCCCCCTCACAGCCATAGTCTTGCAAGCTTGCAGTTTGCTGCTGTCCAAGTCCAAGCACTCTTTGTCTAGCACTTCTTGTTTCTAGTTCTCTGCTTGTCTCTTTGAGTTGGTAAGCTTCAGCATCTCTGGGTTTTGTGACTGCTGTTCCCTCTAGGTTGGATACGCCCACGCATTTGGTTTTCTCCTTCCAAGGAACTTTGAGAAGCCTCTCTGTAACATGGACACCTGGTCTGGAAACTGTCACCATGTCCCGCCTTGAAGTCTGCTGGTCACAAAGCTGCTGTCTCGTAGCTCGAAAGCCTCCCTTCTACACTTAGCTTTGGACAGGACTCAGCAAACCACATTTCTGCTCCATGAATGGGCTCCTTATGAAGCTCTGCCCATAAAGGGCACTAGCAGAAGAATATCCGGCTGGAGGAGTCAGGAGGTGCTGGCTGCTTCGCCTGGTTTTGTTAAGTTAGAGAGATAGAAACGTAAAAGGGATAGAGACATGGGGATGGAAAGAGAAAGCTGGGAGGACAAGCAATGGAGGTCATTAGACCATCGCTGCTGTGTGGATGAGTCTTAACACTTGTTAGGGGAGGGGAGGCCTCTGCTGACTTCCAGCAAGTTAATACCCCTGCCTGGTGGCTGAGCTGACCTGTGGCAGGGCTCTGTGGACCACTGAGCTTCCACCCCACCTTGTGAAGAGCTGTGTGTGGAAAGCTGGGACACTGCTGTGAATGACACAGAGACCAGAGCAGGTGCTAGCTTCTGAGTCCACGACCGGCGAGAACATAAGCTGTACTCTCACACATGCTCATGCTGAGCTTGGCACAGGAAAACCCTTCACCCCAATCTCATGTCCAACGACGCAACTGGGTTCTACTGGTGTATCAGTCAGGGTCCAGGCAAAAGAAAGAAACACACTGATCATTTGAACAGAGAAAATGGAATATGAGGAGTTAACCAGGCAACTAAAATGTCAAGAAGACTATTACAGGGAACAGCAATGCGAATACATCATCATTGCCACCCTCTGTGGCTGGGAAGGAAGGAAGAGGTTGGAAAGGTTGGAATGTGGAAGCTGGGGGCTGGACCTCACGGTCTGAGAAAGGTGTTACAGACTGGGTCAGCTGCTATCCATTTTGGTGGTAGCAGTGGGAGGAAAATTAAGTGATGAGACTAGTTCCACAAAAGTTGAAAAAACTACTAAGTAGATTCAATCATTGCTACAGAAACGAAATGCTGCTGCCAAAATGAAGACGCACTTCCGGAATAATTTACACACACAGGAACAGGAAGAAGAAAAGCCACTGGGATAGAAGCACAAAGTAACATAACTCTGGCGCTGTGTCTAGGCTGAGAAAGGTTGTGAGTCGTCCCCAGCAATTAACTGCTGTCCTTCCTGGTAGAGAGGAGGGGGGAATATACCTTTACAAATTCAGATCCTACTCTTAGGTAAATAGGGAGAAGGTAAAGAGCTTTTCTTCCCCAGTGGTCTTCCCTTATCCATGGGGGATAGGTTCTAAGACCCCCCCAAACACACACCGGCTGCCTGAAACCATGAATAGTACCAAACTCTCTATATGCCATGTTTATTCCTATGCGACCACACTCATGTTCAGGTTTATTGTATAAATTATTTATAGCACAATGGACTTTGGTGCCGTTGTTAATTACCATAAGGGTTCCCTGAAGTACTGTGATATTGCAGCAACTGATCTGATAAGTGACACAGCTACTAAGTGACTTACAGGTGAGTAGGACTTACAGGTGAGTAGGACAGTGTAGCTATGCTCGGCAATCACACTCACATCCCAGGTGGGGCACCGTGGGTCAGCGTGAGATTTCATCACGCCACTTGGAACGGTGTGCAACTTAATACACATGAATTGCTTATTTCTGAAATGTTCCTTTTAACACTTTCGGGCTGAAGTTGAACATGGGTAAATGAAAACACACAAGGCGGCCAGGCGTGGGGGCTCATGCCAGTAATCCAAGTACTTTGGGAGACTGAGGTGGGTGGATCACCTGAGGTCGGGAGTTTGAGACCAGCCTGACCAACATGGAGAAACCTTGTCTCTACTAAAAATACAAAAATTAGCCGGGTGTGGTGGCGCATGCCTGTAATCCCAGTACTTTGGGAGACTGAGGTGGGTGGATCACCTGAGGTCGGGAGTTTGAGACCAGCCTGACCAACATGAAGAAACCCCGTCTCTACTAAAACACACACACACACACACACACACAATTTAGCCAGGCTTGGTGGCGCATGCCTGTAATCCCAGCTACTTGGGAGGCTGAGGCGGGAGAATCACTTGAACTTGGGAGGCAGAGGTTGTGGTGAGCTAAGATTGAGCCATTGCACCCCAGCCTGGGTAAGAAGAGCAAAACTCTGTCTCAAAAAGAAAACAAAGAAAACACAAAAGGCAGGACTACAGATAAGGGGGAACTCCTGTATCTGCTTCTTCTCAGTTGCCTTCTGCTCAAAAGAATCCTTATACCAAAGTGGCATGTTTTGAGGGGGCACATTCTGCTACCCTTCAAAATGTCAAAAATAGCATCCCTGTGGTTATGAAAACATACCCTTGAGAACTTGTTTGAGACTATGCAATGCAATATTAATATAAGGAAGGAAAATTCTGGCTACAAATATGACACCCATGGAGAAGGTCATGTGGCTTTGGGGGCATTAAGAACTCTCAGCTTGGGCATGGTGGTGCACCTCTAGTTTGAAAAAATACAAAAATTAGCTGGGTGTGGTCGTGTGCACCTGTAATCCCAGCTACTCGGGAGGTTGAGGCAGGAGAATTGCTTGAACCCGGAAGGTGGAGGTTGCAGTGAGCCAAAATTGCACCACTGAACTCCAGCCTGGCAACAGAACGAGACTGGGTCTCAAAAAAAAAAGGTGCTCAGCTCAGCCCCGTGGGGCAGAGGTGATGGGTAAGAACCCTCGTAGTTAGCTGGGTTTGGAGTGTGCCCTCCATTGAGACCATACATCTCCCTTCTTCTTCAAACAAAAAAGAGAAGAGATACTGCAGTGGCTGAAATGTCTCTGACACCTAAGGGCAGGTGGTAACTCATGTCGTTACACACACAGCAGTTGGGTTTGATTGCTCTGCAGGTGGCGGTAGAATGACCATAACCAAGGAGGCTATAACAAGATTTTATTCCTTGCAACAAATAAGGAGGATACCAGGAAGGGTTCCCAAAACAGTGCCTCCTCTAACGAAGCTGACAACACAGCTTTTGCTGGGCTGGTGGGCAGAGTCAGGGCAGTGCAGGTGCAGTGGCTGGTCACACTTCTATATATGTTGCACAGACAGAAAGCGGTGCTTAAGCTCCTTCCTGGGTGGAATTTCTAGTATAATGATGAAGGGAATTGGCCAATGCTCAACTCAGGCATCTCTGGATCCAGCTAATTTTTGTTTTGCCAGCGTTAGGGTTCTTTTTTTTTTTTTTTTTTATGAAGTCTCCCCCTGTCACCAGGCTGGAGTGCAGTGGCGTGATCTCAGCTCACTGCAACCTCTGCCTCCCCGGTTCAAGTGATTCTCCTGCCTCAGCCTCCCGAGTAGCTGGGATTACAGGTGTGGGCCACCACGCCCAGCTAATTTTTGTATTTTTAGTAGAGACGGGGGTTCACCACGTTGGCCAAGCTGGTCTCGAACTCCTGACCTCCGGTGATCCACCCTCCTCAGCCTCCCAAAGTGCTGGAATTACAGGGGTGAGCCACCATGCCCGGCCCAGGGTTGGGCTTCTTTCTGGAACTTTTCTGAAATAACAGAACTCCAGATGCAACAGTCATCAGTGGGTACTCTCTGACAGTGCAGACCTGAGACCCAAGGGCTCTGAGTTACAATGTCAGTGTTCCAACTCAGGGGCATTTCTGAACAGACAGTTCCCCAAAGGAAGCAGCTTGTGGTCTATGTGAAAGATCTGGCTGCACACATTCAAAACAACAGCCAGTGATTCCTGGCCCTATATGATTAAGTGCTGTGCCCTCAGCATTGATGGCTGAGGGCACAGCTGAGATACACAAGTTAGTAAGAAAGACAAGTTGCTGAACCTCGTAGTCAGCAGGAAATGGGAGTTAGAAGGGCCTTGGCAGGGGAGGAGAGGGCAAACTCAAAACTCAAGGGTGATGAGGAGGTGGGGAGGTAATACAGACAAGCCAAGGAAAATCCTTCCTAGGAACTGAAAATCAATTGGTAAGTATTTATTGAGTTCATACTGTTTTCTCAGCACTGTGCTAAAGGCTGTGGATGGTCAAGAGCTTTCAAAGAATTTACATTCTGGTTGGGGAATGAGTCAAGGCTAGGGTGAAAAAGAGACAGGAGGAAATTCTGAATGGCAATGAGGTCCCGGTATGCCCCAACCAGCATAACTTCCGGACCTGCTCTAGCCATAATAGTGAACACATGATTGTTTGCCTTCTGTCTTGGGGGGAAGTGATTCTCCACTGCAGAGAATATAGGATTAGAAGATGCCATTTCTGTTTCTTTGAGCTTTCTTAATGGAGACACGGCATAGGCTGATGGAAACAGAACTTGATGACAAAGTCAAAAGACATGGATTTTGGGCCGGCCGCGGTGGCTCACGCCTTAATCCTAGCCCTTTGGGATGCAGAGCTCAGCAGTTTAAGACCAGCCTGGGGCAACGTGGCAAGACCCCATCTCTACCAAAATACAAAAAAAGAAAAAAAGAAGAAAATAGCCAGGGGTGGTGGTGTGCACCTGTGGTCCCAGCTACTCAGGAGGCTGAGGTGGGAGGATCACTTGAGCCTGGAAGGTGAGCTGAGATGACACCACTGCCCTCCGGCCTGAGTGACAGCAAGGATCTGTCTCAAACAAGCAAGCAAACAAGCAAACACCTCAGCAACAACAAAAAACAAACACCTGGATTTTTATTGCAATTCTTACCTGTCTAGTCTGCTCTGTAACCTGGGGTTCTCATCTCCCTGTGACCTCTGATGCCATATTTAAAAAGTCTTATCTGGAGGTCTGAGTCATGCATGAGCTATTGATAAATCTGGTATAGACCGCTCTCAGTTTTCAGTTACAGGCATCCTGTGAACGTTTGTTGTTGGTGGTGTTGCTGTTTTTTTTTTTTTTTCATTTATTGGCTTTTATTGTCTTATAAAAAAAATAAAATTACCTGGTCCTCTAGTGTCTAAGATTTTGAAAAAGAAAGAAAGATAAGAAAGAAAGAAAAAAAGAAAGAGAAGGGAAGGAGGGAGAGAAGAGAGGAAGGAGAAAGGAAGAAAGGAAGAAAGAAAGAAAGAAAGAAAGAAAGAAAGAAAGAAAGGAAGGAAGGAAGGAAGGAAGGAAGAAAGGAAGGAAGGAAGAAAAGAAAGAAAGAAAGAAAGAAAGAAAGAAAGAAAGAGAAAGAAAGAAGGAAAGAGAGAAAGAAGGAAGGAAGGAAGGAAAGAGAAAAGAGGAACAAAATGATAGAAAAAGACCAGAAGGTTAGCATGGGTGTGAAGCAGGGAAAGGAAGAAAATAAAGAAATGGCAAGTACGTCAGAGAAATTGATTTGTAAGCTTAGCAGCCAGAGCTAGGAAGGAAAAGAGAAGGAAGAGAAGAATCAGAAATGTTTGTATATTAACAGAAAACTATGTTTGAGTGAAATCAGCTGAGTGTGACGGGTCTAATAAAGCCGGTAGTGAATGGTGAAGATGGTTGGTTGATGAAAAGAGAATGAATAAGGGAGGGACGTTTCTTTTTTTTGAAACTGAGTTTTGCTCTTGTTGCCCAGGCTGGGGTGCAATGGCATGATCTCAGCTCACGCAACCTCTGCCTCCCGGGTTCAAGTGATTCTCCTGCCTCAGCCTTTTGAGTAGCTGGGATTACAGGCATGCACCACCATGCCCTGCTAATTTTGTGTTTTAGTAGAGACAGGGTTTCTCCATTTTGGTCAGGCTGGTCTTGAGCTCCAGGCCTCAGATGATCCACCCACCTCGGCCTCCCCAAGTGCTGAGATGACAGATGAGAGCCACTGCATCCGGCAGGGCAGGGACATTTCATCTGAGAGTAACTGAAGGAGGCGGACGAAGGAAAACACTGGATTATGCGGATCGTTGCCTCTGCTCAATGTCCTTGCTCATGTATTGGTCAGAACATGACCCAAGCTGCTATCAAAGAATCCCAGAATCACCATGACATAAAGAAGAGAGAAACTGATGGTTCTGTCAAGTAACAGGCAAGAGTTAGGCGGTGGAGGCGTGCGGGGAGCTCTGCTCCAGGAAGTTGTACGATTTTTGGTTCCTTCTCTCCTGGGCTCTGCAGTCCCCTAACACGTCATACTTATCAGAAAGACCGAGTCTAGATGACCACGGTCCCATCTCTGGAAGGTGAGAGTCTGTGGAGGACAGCACTTTCTTTTTAAGGTGGTGATGCAGCACCTCTGTTCACATTTCATCTGTGAGAATCTAGTAACACAGCCACTGGGAAGGCTGCAAAAGGAGGCCTGACATTGGGCAAGCACGGTTCCTGCTATAATGGAATGTTTTCAGATTTCCCTGATTTCCCAGGCATGGGCGGCTCATGCCTGTAATCCCAGTACATTGGGAGGCTGAGGTGGGCGGATCACCTGAGCCCAGGAGTATGATACCAGCCTAGGCAATGTAATGAGATGTCATGCATACTAAAAAAAAAAAAAAAAAAAAAAAAAAAAAAAAAAACTAGCTGGGTATGGTGGCTAGTACCTGTGGTCCCAGCTACGAGGGAGGCTGAGACGGAAGGATTGCTGGAGCCTGGGAGATCAAAGCCACAGTGAGCCATAATCACACCACTGTACTCCAGCCTGGGCAACAGTGTGGCCCTGTGAAAAGAAGAGGGGGGGAAGAGAAGGAAAGAAGGAAAGGAAGGAAAAGAAGGAAGGAAGGGAGGGAAGAGAAAGAAAAGAGAGAGAGAAAGAAAAAGAAAGAAAGAAAGAAAGAAAGAAAGAAAGAAAGAAAGAAAGAAAGAAAGAAAGAAAGAAAGAAAGAAGGAAGGAAGAAAAATAAAGAAAGAGAAAGTTTATATTACTCAGCTAGGTGTGGTGGCTCACGCCTATAATCCCAGCACTTTGGGAGGCCGAGGCAGGTAGATCAAGAGGTCAGGAGTTCAAGACCAGCCTGGCCAACATGGTGAAACCCTATCTCTACTAAATATGCAAAAATTAGCTGGGCATGATGGTAGATGCCTGTAATCCCAGCTACTTGGGAGGCTGAGGCAGGAGAATGGCTTGAACTGGGGGAGGGGGGCAGAGGTTGCAGTGAACTGACGCTCCATCTCAAAAAAAAAAAGAAAGAAAGAAAGTTTATATTACTCAAAGAAGAATGGATTAAAAATGATTTGCAATCATGGCTCACTGTGTCTTCAACCTCCCAGGCTGCAGCAATCCTCCTGCCTCAGCCTCCCTAGTAGCTGGGACCACAGGCACTTGCCACCATACCAAGTTAATTTTTTTTTCAGTATGCATGACATCTCACTATGTTGCCCAGGATGGTCTCATACTCCTGGGGTGAAACAATCCTCCCACCTCAGCCTCCCAAAGTGCTGGGATTACAGGCATGAGCCACCCATGCCTAGAGAGTCATAGAAACTTAAAAATATTAAACTATAGCAGGAATCATGGCTGTCCAAGGTCAGACCACATTTCCCAGCCTTTCCTGGGGCTGTGTTACTAACAGGGAAGGGGGCCATTAGTCTCTGATTCAGACCAGTTATGCTACTCTTAGTCAAGTTGTGTTATAGCTAATAAGGCCGAGTGACTTTGAAGGAATTCATTTATAGATGGGGAGCTAGGAGTCTAGCTATAGTGAGAACACACCCACATGGTCACATGCATGAGGGCAACTGACCAATTTAGAAAGCTATCATGTATTTATTGACCCATATGCAAGGCACTGGCTGAGAGCTTAGGGAAGCATTTTGTGTATATCTATTAAAATCACACTTTTTTTTTTTTCTGAGACAGAGTCTTGCTCAGTTTGCCCAGGCTGGAGTGGAGTGCAGTGGCGTGATCTCAGGTCACTGCAATTTCCACCTCCTGGGTTCAAGAGATTCTCCTGCCTCCGCCTCCCAGTAGCTGGGATTACAGGCGTCCACCACCATACCTGGCTAATTTTTTTGAATTTTTAGTAGAGATGGGGTTTCACCGTGTTGGCCACGCTGGTCTCAAATCCCAGACCTCAAATGATTCACCCACCTCAGCCTCCCAAAGTGCTGGGATTACAGATGTGAGCCACCGCGCTTGGCCACATACTATTATTTTTGTAAGCAAGGTTCAGCAAAAGGATCTTCTTCGGATCCCACAGCGAGTACATTGCATCACTCAGCAGGCCTGCGTTGGGACCCAGTAAAGCAGCCCTATTCGTGATCTGGCTGCACTGCCAGCCCTATGGGATAGAAACTGTTATTGTCTCCATTTTACATGAGCAGAATAAGGATAGGAGTGGCTAATTAACTTGCTCAAGGTCAAGCTCCCAATACCTGGCAGTGGTGGGATTTGCACCTGACACTCAGGTGTAGCACTCACCCCCCACCCATTGGCTGTGCTACAACCTGGGACAGCTCCACTGTGGTCACTGAAGGCCTACAAGGGGTGGAAGGTTTAAAACTAGGTCTTGCGGCTGGGCGTGGTGGCTCACACCTGTAATCCCAGCACTTTGGGAGGCCGGGCATGAGGATCAGGAGGTCAGGAGTTCAAGACCAGCCTGGCCAATATAGTGAAACCCCATCTTTGCTAAAAATACAAAAATTAGCTGGGCATGGTGGTGCATGCATGTAGTCCCAGCTACTTGGGAGACTGAGGCAGAAGAATTGCTTGAACCCGGGAGACGGAGGCTGCAGTGAGCCAAGATCACCCCATTGCACTGCAGCCAGACAGAGTGAGACTCCGCCTCAAAAACAACAACAACAACAACAACAAAAAACCTGCTGGCAGGTGTTAGGTGTTGGGCAGCTCCACCCTCTGCCTAAAGGGTTCACAGGTGGACACACGCAGGGCATATTTCAGACGGCAACTAATTCCAATTTGTTCTTAATAAAAACAGTTCAAAAACCATTTGGCAACAGACGGCAGGATCCGGTGCTATTTATTAGAAGGTTTAATGGGAGAAAGCTCAGCTGCAGCAGATGGATGTCGACGGGGCCTCTCCAGAGTGTCTCACTCTGTTTTCCTTTGTCTTTGAATAAATTCGGAGGGTGCCATGTGCGCGCCTGGATGGATGGTTTTGAACCACAGCTCATTAAAAGCAGGCGCTTCCCTGAGGCTGAGCGATAAAGGGGAAGTGGAATTACTCAGACAATTCCCTCTTAGTCTGGGCTGATTCTTCCTGGAACAAAAAGGCCTTTTGGCCAACAAGCCAATGTAGTAACTAACCCCTTAGGTATCGGGCCAGTGTTGGAAATGAGACCCACAGCCCCTTCTTCCCACTGTCCCCATGTTGGGTATAGAGAGCTCTGCCTCTTGGTTTTCATGTGGCTGTGCCATGCAAGTTGTCTAGGTGGTTCCTCTCCTGGCCCTGAACCTTAGCATCAGTGCAGAAAGGTCAAGCCCAAGACCACAGGAGCCTTCATAGAATCAGTCAATGACTTTCCAATTCAGACCACACCTGATTCCATGAAGCAATTCCATGACTCCCCAGTTCAGACCACACTTGTCTGTAGCTGATTTCTTTTTAATGGCCCTGGACCTCCAGGAAGATACAGACCTATAGTGACAAGCCTTTTAGGACCTTGGAAGACCTCTGGGAAATGCATGTCTTTTTTTTTTTTTTTTTTTTTTTTAAATTTTAATTCTTGTGGCTGAAGCTAGCAGCTTCTTAGCACCTTACTTTTGCATATGAAAGGCCTGGTAATTACTACTTTCATCCTTAAAGCATGCAAGTGACATGCAAAATTAGCACTTGAGAGGATGCACTTTTAGACCTTGTTGTAAAGCAAAACTTATTATTTGAAGATAAATCAATTTCTGTTGCCTGTATTTGTGGCTTCCCCCAGATGGCTAATTATCAAAGATAAATGTGTATAAACACAAGCCTCATTCCTCTCCATCCGTCTTTCCTGCCTGCCTGCTTATTCAGAGGTTAATAATCGCAATCCTGTAGTGGATTGCCATAGTAATGGCTTTGATGGGTCCAACGACTTCATGACCTTTTGTTACAAGCTTCAAGAAAGGAAGGTCATTTTAGAGATGAATGTGCAGATAACTGGCCTCTCTGAAACAGAGCCAATTGGAAAAAGAAAACAAAATAAAAAGAAGGGGGAGAGAAAAACCCACACACAACTGCACAAAACAAACAGCATAAATGTCACGGAAATCGGTTCACGGCAAAATTAAATAAGGTTCCTGCAAGCATTAATTTTCATATTTCCTGTTTATGCACTGTTAAAATTTTTCCCTGGCTTTGATGTATGGGGGAGTAAGACTGTCGACCATCATTCAGACGCTAACCAAATTCAGTTAAGGACTGGAACATCCATTCAAATAGAACTGACTTCCTCTCTGGTCAAAAGGGCAAGTGGTAAGTGATGTGTTTCTGGACAGAAGCTTAGGGCATCTGTACAAGGAGCGAGGTTTAGATTGTATTACTTTCCTTCCCTTCCTTCCTTTCTTTTCTTTCTTCCCTCCATCCCTTCCTTCCTTCCTTTTCTTCCCTCCCTACCTTCCTTCCTTCCCTTTCTTTCCCTCTTCCCTCCCTCCCTCCTTCCTTCCCTCCTCCCTCCCTCCCTTTTCTTTTTCCCTCCCTCCCTCCTTCTGTACTTCTTTCCTTGCTCATTATAAAGTGACACATGCTCAACAGAACAACAAACACCACGAAGAGTACACTGACCCTTCCCCCACCCAGTCTCCCATCCCACTTTTTGGAGATAACCAGTGCTAAGAAATGATTGATTAAAAAATAGAGCTCTGATAAGTGTAAGACATTCTTCTAAGCTGTTTAAAAATATGAATTCATGTTATCCTCATAAAAGCCCCATGGAGGTATCACTGTCCCTATTTTACAGATGAGAAAATAGAAACTCAGAGAAGTTAAGCAACCCCTTCAAAATCACATAGACAATAAGAGAAAGAGGAGGGCATTCAACCCCTGTCTGCAGACCTCCTCTGCTCTGTGCTGTGAATCTAAGGCCAGAACCACCGGTGTCCTCAAAAGCCAGGCACTTTCTTGTACTGGCAAACTGTTGAAAGAGCCTTAGCTGACGCTGAAGACACAGTTTTCTGACCACTGTGATGCTGAAAACCCTGGATTGTGTCAAAGCAACATTGTATCAGACAGACTTAAACAGACAAAGATGACTTTACTGGAGGATGTCGCAACAGGCAGGAGAGATGGTGCCCAACTCCAATAGAGATAGCCTTCATTAAGAGGCGAGGATATATACTATTTATTTATTTATTTTTGAGACAGAGTCTCAGGCTGGAGTGCAGTGGTGCGTTCTCAGCTCACTGCAACCTCCATCTCCCGGGCTCAAGCAATTCTTCTGCCTCAGCCTCCCGAGTAGCTGGGATTACAGGCATGTGCCACCATGCCTCACTAATTTTTGTATTTTTAGTAGAGATGGGGCCGGTGGGGGGGTGGTTTCCACCATGTTGGCCAGTCTGGTCTCAAACTCCTGACCCCTCAGGCAATCTGCCTGCCTAGACCTTCCAAAGTGCTGGGATTACAGGCGAGAGCCACCACCCCCAGCCACACATGTACTTTCAAAGTGGTACGATTGTTCAGAGCTGAACAGTCATGTTGTAGATTATACGATGCCAAAGGATCCTAAGATCATAATGCAGGGTGAGATTCTTGAAGAGAAACACCCAAAGCGTCCCCACCTCGAAGTTCTGCTTTGCTCGTTAATAGTTCTCTTTATTATCGGGTGGTGCTTGTACGGTGACATGGGTACAAAATAGGAATAGAATATATATTTTTTCCCAGTTGTCTATTGCTATGTAACCAACCATCCCAAAATGTAGTGGTTGAAACCGTAGCATTTACTTTTGCTTACAAATCTATCATGTGCGCAGGGCTTGAAGGGACAGCTCATTTCTCTTCCATGTGGTGTCCCCCAGGGCTGCTAAAAGTTTGGGAACTGGGATCATCCGAAGATTCCCTCTTACCAGCTAACAGCTGATGATGGCTGTTGGAACTTACCTGGCCTTGACCAGGCAAGTGGCTCACACATGTAATCCCAGCACTTTGGGAAGCTGGGGCAGGCAGATCACCTGAGGGCAGGAGTTCGAGACCAGGCTGACCAACATGGAGAAACCCCGTCTCTACTAAAAATACAAAAAAAAATAACCAGGAGCGGTGGCACATTCCTATAATCCCAGCTACTCAGGAGGCTGAGGCAGGAGAATCGCTTGAACCCAGGAGGCGGAGGGTGTGGTGGCCAAGATCACGCCACTGCACTCCAGCCTGGATGAAAACAGCAAGACTCTGTCTCACAAACTAAAAGAAAAAGACCTTACCCGTGGGTCTAACCTGGGCTGTGGGCTGAGTACCTCGATCATGGCCAGGGTTTCTCCGAACATATTGGCTGGGCGTCAAACACCTGGCTGAGTGCGGTGGCTCATGCCTGCAGGTGGACCACAAGGTCAGGGGTTTGAGACAAGCCTGGCCAAGACGGTGAAACCCGGTCTCTATTAAAAATACAAAAATTAGCTGGATGTGGTGGTGGGCACCTGTAATCCCAGCTACTCGGGACGCTGAGGCAGAGAATTGCTTGAACCTGGGAGGTGGAGGTGCAGTGAGCCAGATTGCGCCACTGCACTCTAGCCTGGGCGACAGAGTGAGACTCCGTCTCAAGAAAAGGCCAGGTAGAAACTGTGTTGTTTTTTGGAATCCAGCCTGGGAGGAAGTCACCTCTGCTTCATTTTATTTTTTAGGTATACACAGCCTGTATTCAAGGGGAGGGAAATTAGACGGATATTCCATTTGGGAGCATCCCTTTTGATAAGATGACCCCCCCCCCTTTTTTTTTGAGACAGAGTTTCACTCTTGTTGCCCAGACTGGAGTTCAATGCTGTGATCTCTGCTCACTGCAATTTCCGCCTTCGGGGTTCAAGTGATTCTTCTGCCTCAGCCTCCCAAATAGCTGGGATTACAAGCACCCACCACCACACCTGGCTAATTTTTGTATTTTTAATAGAGATGGGGTTTCATCATATTGGCCTGACCAATATGGAGAAACCCTGTCTCTAACTCGAACTCCTGACCTCAGGTGATCCACCTGCCTTGGCCTCCCAAAGTGCTGGAATTACACAGGCGTGAGCCACCATGCCCAGCCAGTAACTTTTATTATTGTGAATGCCTTAAAACTCATTTGTCAGCCTCCGCTCACCAGATCAGGGCCCCTTGGATATATATACGAGCAGAATCATATCTGAATTCATCTCTCTGCCTCGGTTTACTCATCTGAAAAATGAAGAAATGATAGTATCTATTGATAAGATTGTCATGGGGACTAAATGACTTCATGCCTGCAAAGTACTTATTTTCTTGTTGTTGAGATAAGGTCTCATTTTGTCACCGAGGCTGGAGTGCAGTGGTGCAATCATAGCTCACTTCAGCCTTGAATTCCTGGGCTCAAGCCATCCTCCCACCTCAGCCTCCTGAGTACCTGGGACTAGAGGCGTGCACCACCACATCTGGCTAATTTTTTAAAAATTATTTTGTAGAGACAGGGTTTTGCTTTGCTGCCCAGTCTGGTCTCGAACTCCTGGCTTCTAGCGATCCTCCCACCTCAGCCTCCAGTGCTGGGATTATCAGTCATAAGCCACCTTGTCCAGTCTGCAGGATACTAAATACAGTACCTGCTGTAGAGAAAGTACTTGAAAACGTTAGATATTATGATGACTATAATGATGGGTGGTATTGCTCTCTCTCTCTCCAGATTCCAGCCCAGTCTTTTCAACTCTCCTAAATCTAAGCCAACGGTCAAGGCGAATTTCCTGTTTGTTCCCAGCTGCTCTCTCGCTATAGTTCCTTTCCTTCCTCCCTGGGTTTGCATTGCTGGTGGGTGCCTGAAGATCTCAAGGCTGTGCTGACTCAGATTTCAAGTGGGGCCTGGGCACGGTGGCTCCTGCCTGTAATCCCAGCACTTTGGGAGGCTGAAGTGGGTGGGTCACTTGGGGTCAGGAGTTCGAGACCAGCCTGGCCAACATGGTGAAATTCTGTCTCTACTAAAAATACAAAAATTAGATGGGCATGGTGGCGGGCACCTGTAATCTCAGCTATTTGGGACGCTGGGGCAGGCGAATCGCTTGAACCTGGGAGGCAGGTTACAGTTAGCTTGAGATTGTGCCACTACACTCCAGTCTGGGTGACAGAACGAGATTCCATCTCAAAAAAAAAAAAAAGATTTCAAATGGACAGAGGCCCAGTGTCCCCATGACACCATCCACCAGCATCTACCTACTCTCGAGGAGCTGGGGATGCTTTGGGATCTCTCGCAAGGGCAGCCCTGAGCTCATGTGAGGATGATATACTAGGTGGGATGGTGGAAGTGACATTCCAAATGAGGAAAATTAACTGTCCCAACCAGAGCTGGAATTTAAAGGTGGCGATGACAGAAAGTCTCATGAATATATGGTCCTGACCACAGGCCTGCCAGAAATCAGCCTCGGCTGGAAAATTGAGCTGTGATTATTACAAAGAGTCAAAATGATGGCTTCAGTCACGAGGCTTCGGGAGTTACATAAAGAGCAGCCCAAACAATTTCGACATTAAGTATTTAGAGAGAGAAGGATGGTTTGTAAAGGAGCGTCTTGTTATTCCCTGAAAAGCTACTATGAAGATGTCAGGCGTATGGAAATAACAGATGGGCAAGGCGAGCGGAGATCATTACTCTGAACTCTAAGTGCCGTTATTGACAAGCGCAACCCACATGGCTGAGCAGAGAGATGTGCCTGAGAGTGGGAGGGAGACGCATGGAGAAAGGGAAGCATAAGCCAGACATTTCCAAACATCGGGGGATGAAGAGGTACTGCATTAGGATGCTGGCATTCTTCAAAGTTAAAAAAATAAAAGGCTTGAGCTGGCATGTGAGCGAGGAAGATCCCCTCAGCAGTTAATTAATAGGCTAATTTGTTTTTCATTTCTAGATGACATAGTTGTTCTCAGTGTTGGGGGGAATCACTCTGAGAATCTGATGAAAATGGTGCTTTCTTTCTTTCTTTTTTTTTTTTTTTTGAGACAGAGTCTTGCTCTGTTGCCCAGGCTGGAGGGCAGTGGTGCAGTCTCAGCTCATTGCAAACTCTGCCTTCTAGGTCCAAGAGACTCTACTGCCTCAGCTTCCTGAGTAGCTGGGATTACAGGCATGCACCACCACATCTGGCTAATTTTGTATTTTTAGTAGAGACAGGGTTTCTCCATGTTGGTAAGGCTGGTCTCGAACTCCTGACCTCAGGTGATCCACCTGCCTTGGCCTCCCAAAGTGCTGGGATTACCAGCGTGAGCCACTGCACCTGGCCTTTTCCTCGTTCTCTCTTTGTGGAGACCACTGCCACCTCCCCAGAGTCACCCCATGTTGACTACTGGAGGCACTGGAAGCAGGCTGCTTTGGGAAGGGAGTGTGGCCTGGAATAAGGCACTTCTCTTCAGCTGAGGACAAGTTCTGGAGTTGGAGCAGCTGAGGGAATGGGAGCCTCTGTCTGGCAGCAGAAGATCTGGGAAGCACATAATGGTGTCCACTACATCACGGAGCCCCACTTTGAAGAAGCCACTGGTTCCTCTTGTGCTCTGTGGAACATGCTTTGGGCAAGCTGCCTCTAAGACTGCAGTTCAGAGGCAATCTCTAATTGGCAATCTCTCTTTCAATTAGCAATCTCTAATTGGAAGCTATGGGTCTTACTGTATTTATCTATTCAGAACGTCTAATGCAGCAAACTGTGACACTACATGAGTCTACCTCGTTTAGGCACTTTGGGAACATTTCGGCACAATGAGGTGTAATCTCTGTACGGTAAGTTTAGAAAATCTGCATATGGTATCTAGAAATAAGTGATGTTGAGTGGCTGACAGTGTCATGCAGACTTCAGGTAGTTGGTGGCAGAACTCAGACTAGGAGAGGGGCCCGGCTCTTAGATCACTTTTGTTCCACTGCACCTACACGCCCTTGGTTCTGGAGCCAGAGATGTGAAGAAATTATATTCAGGAATCCCTTCACCAAAGGAGCAGCCAGTCTGATGATTTGGAAATCCTATTTTGAGACCAGTTAAAAGAGAAATTTCAGTTCATTTCTCATTTGTCATTCACCAGGTCTGGGATGTCCCTGGGCAATGCTAAGCTCACACTCCGCAGTGTCTACAAGATGACACACAATATGTTGAAAGGGAGGCATTAAAGACCTTTGACGGCATTAGAAGAGGGTAATAACAGCCTCCCAAGAGTGGTAAGAACAGAACAAATGTGAACTGAAGATCAAACATCAGCCAGCTACATAAGACAAGACTGAAATGGGACGCCAGGCAGCCTCCGGGGGCGGGAAGAGGCAACGTGAAGGATCAGTGCTCTGCAACAGGAACACGACTGATCTCCAAAATAAACAGATGGACACATCACAGCCTAATTTAGATACTACCTTGAGGTGACTGCCACTGGGGTTTTGATTTTGCTTCTGTAAGTATTTCACAGCTTTGCCAGAATATAAATAGAGTACACTGAGACCAAGCTTGAAGAGCCCTAAAAGAAGTTATAGCCCGATGTCTTCATTTTCCTTGTCAGCAAACCGAAGCCCAGAGGAGTTCATCCATCTGCCTAAGGTGACACAGCAAGCTAGTAACAACCCAAGAAGAGAAATCAGGTCTTTAAAGAAATTGTTTTGAACAGATCTATTCATTTATTTTATAGACATTTGGACATTTTCTGTGCATGGTCCCTGGGTTTAAACCCAATAGACTGCAGAGTTGATTAGGGCATGATTTCAGGAAGTTCTCAATCAACTGAGCAACGAGATTCATCAACAAATGATAAAAGGACAGACCAGGCGCGTGGCTCAAGCCTGTAATACCAGGACTTTGGGAGGCAGAGGCGGGTGGATCAGCTGGGGTCAGGAGTTCGAGACCAGCCTGGCCAACATGATAAAACCCCATCTCTACTAAAAATACAAAATCAGCCGGATGTGGTGGCGCATGCCTGTAATCTCAGCTGCTTGGGAAGCTGAGGCAGGAGAATCGCTTGAACTGGGAGGCGGAGGTTGCAATGGGCCGAGACTGTGCCACTGCACTCCAGCCTGGGCAACAAAGTGAGATTCCATCTAAAATAAATAAATAAATAAAAATAGGACAGAGGACAGAAGAAAGTGTAACAGAAGAGCATTTTCACAAATGCTAAATAATATGATATGTACAAAGCGCTGAAAACCTCCAACTAATCCTGAGGTGCTTAGAAAATCGGTAGAAGTGTTGTCCTTGTACACTAGTCCTGGTTTGCACCAGACCGTCCTGGAAGGAGAGTCAGTGTCTTTTAATTTTCAGCTTCCGATCTGTCAATGTCCAGGACCAGTTCTGAATAGGCAAGAGGGTATATCAACTGTTTTAGGTCCAAAGCCGTTAGGACCTGGATTGCCTCTGTCCGCACTGGGTCCAGTGCTCTCCAGGCCTGGCCACCCAGTACAGCCAAATAGCTCAGTATAAAGAAATAGATTTGGCTGGGTGTGGTGGCTCATGCTTGTCATCCAGCTCTTTGGGAGGCCGAGGCGGGAGGATCACTTGAGCTCAGGAGTTCGAGACCAGTCTGGGCAACCCAGTGAAATCCCATCTCTGGAAAACATACAAAAATTAGCTGGGCATGGTGGTGCATGCCGGTAGTCACAGCTACTTGAGAGGCTGAGGTGAGAGGATTGCTTGAGCCCAGGAGGTCAAGGCTGCAGTGAGCTGTGATTGTACCACTGTACTGCAGCCTGGGTGACAAAGCAAGACCCTGTCCCAAATAAATAAATAAAATAAAAAATGGATTAGGAAAAAAGAGGGGAGTCTCGGAGTACCCTTTCCAGGAAGTACCCCCATATCCCTGTCTTTATACCTCAGCTCTCTCTCCCCCTGAGTTTCAGAATATGATATGAACTTCTCTTAGAGCGTCTGTCTCATGATCCTGCTATCTTGGCCCTGATGTGTGTGTGTGTGTCTTATTTGTTATCATGCATGTGTTCCGGTCAAGTCAGCCATAACTTCTGGGATTCTGTGGCTATGGAACTCTGGTGTCCACAGCTGTTTGGGCTGGGGACAGGTTCTCTGATTCTTCAGAAAAAGGAGTTAAATTTATCTGGTGCAAATTAGATTAGCTTCCCGCCCCTCTTCCCATCAACTGTGGTCAGGGCAGTAGTCAACCGCTATAGTTGAAAACTCATAGGCTTTCTGCACCATCAACGGCTATGAGAGGCATTAGCCCTGGAGTGCCAACAGCTGGGCAGGTTGTGTGTCTACTGATCATCAACCCCCAAACATGCCTTCTTCTCCGTTGTTCAGATTTGCGGAGATTCAGCCCCAGTTTTTCCATTTCTTTTCCTTCCTGCCTGCCCTTCTTTTTTCCTCTCCCCCCTCCCCCTCCCCAGGCTGGAGTCAGTGGCACAATCTCAGCTCACTGCAACCTCGATCTCCTGGGTTCAAGGGATTCTCATGCCTCAGCCTCCTGAGTAGCTAGGATTACAGGTGCCTGCCACCATGCCTGGCTAATTTTTGTATTTTTAGTAGAGATGGGATTTGCCATGTTAGCTTGGCTGGTCTTGAACTCCTGACCTCAAGTGATCCACACACCTTGGCCTCCCAAAGTGCTGAGATTACAGGCATGAGACACCATGCCTGGCAGTTTTTCCATTTTCAACCAAGCTTTCCACCACAGTGGTGTTAGGCTTCCTTGATTATCCAGTATAATCCTGCTCAGGCTGCCCTATCAAAATGTTACAGGCTAGGTGGCTTTAATGACAGAAATTTATCTTATCACAGTTATGGAGGTGGAAAGTCCCAGATCAAGGTGCCAGCAGGTTTGGTTTCTAGTGAAGTCTCTCTTTCTGGCTTGTAAATAGCTGCCTTCTGACTGTGACCTTCCCTCTGTGTGCATGTTCTACTGGTGTCTCCTCTGCTTATAAGGGCACTATGCCTTTTGGTTAGGGCCCCACCCTTATGACCTCATTTAACTTTAATTACCTCCTGTAAGGTCCTATTTCCAAATACAGCCACTGTTTGGATTAGGGCTTCCAAACGTGAATTCTAGAAGGATATGGTTCAGTCTATAGCACAGAGCAATCCTCTTCTAATAGGGAACCCTCCCAAAAGCAGGGGTCCCTTGTGGCTGGGATCTTATATCATTGTCCTGGGCAAGTTGCTGCTAATGGGGTCACAACAGCCATGTGACAGCTTTGGTCAATACTAAAATAGGTAAAGGAAAAATTTAATTAGGATAGGCAAAAAAATTAATGTTAGAATAGTAGCTATCTTTTGTAGGGAGAACCAGAAGAGTGAAGAGGCTTCTGAGAAGCTAATTTTTTAATCTGAATGCTGGTTGCATGGCTGCTTCAGTTTGTGAAAATTCATGAACCTATATATTTATGACATGTGTCTTCTGTGTGTGTTTGTTCTAGTCACCCAGTGATGGGTTACAAATCACTTCAAAACTTGGTAGCTTAAAGCAACATTAACTTTTCTCATGAATCTGCAATTTGGGCAGAGCTTGGAAGGGGTAACTTGTATTCACTATATCCATCATCTGCGGGCACAGCTGGAAGGCTGGAGGACTAGGATTATGTGAGGCTTTCTCACTTCCATATCTTTCAATTGATACTGGCTAAAATTCAATTGAATTGGTACTAGCTTTGAGTGAAACCTTAGTTGGGGCTTTTGCCTGGAACACCTACATGGAGCCTCCTCATGTGGCCTGTGCTTCCCCACAACATGGCGACTGGGTTTTAAGAATGAGCATAGAGAGTCAGGTGGAAGCCATAACTGTCTTTTATGACCTTATCTCCAAAGTGTGTAGTGTCACTAGCCTTGAATTCTGTTCATCAAGACAGCCACAAATGCCCATCTAATTTCAAAGGGAGAAAAAAAAATTTTACTCTATCTCTGGCTGGGGAATGGCAAAATTCTGAAGGATTACTAGGGACCAGATATATTGCAGTGGCAAGTTTTGGGAAAAAAAATACATCCTGCTATAATGTAGTACTTTAATAAAAAGTTTAAAATTTTAGGTAAAATAAAATTGCGGAAAAATATAGCCGATTGCTTGGAAGAAGCAAGTGGAGATAAATGACAAACCAGAACAAAATCAAAGAGTCTCATGTCATATCATATCTCTTAATCCACCCTTGATCTTCTAAGAGCCTCTAGCACTGTAAAAATCTTTGACATGTTACTATCTTACATGGAGTAAAATAGTAAACAAAAAGGCCTCAGCAACCCACATTGCGGCAGTGGGCAGGTTATTACATGGGGCTGGCTGAGACTTGTGTATTTTTTTTCTAGTCATTTGTAATCATAGTGGAAGAAAAGAACATTATCTACAAAATAAGAGGCTGCAGTGTCCAGGAAATGGAGCATGAAAAGGATTTGTGCGGTGATGTACAGATTAGAAAGAACAACCCATGTGAATTAGTAAATGGCAGGCAAATACAGTACATTCAAGCGTAACTTCAGGGAAATTTCAAAGGATTTGTTATATGAGGAACTAGAAATTCTCCAAAGCAATACTAAATACTGATTTTTTTTCCTTAATGGAGTAGTGATTTCCTCGGAAGGATGTGAAAAGCATTCCAATCTCAAGATGGTATCAGAGCTCATTCCCATCGAAATACTTGGATGCTCTTTCTCCAGCTATCATGCTATCTTTTTTCCACTCAAGATCATGCCTAAACATATGTGTGTCCACTCTTACCCCATGACATCATCCGAAAGCCAATCCATTCATCTGTGGATTCAGGCTTAAAAACTGATGACATATCTGGACATGGTGGCTCACACCTGTAATCCCAGCACTTTGGGAGGCCAAGACGGGTGGATCACCTGAGGTCAGGAGTTCAAGACCAACCTGACCTGTTCGGAAAAGCAGCAAAGGAGAAAGGACTTATAGAGTGCCTACATAAATTGGTTATGAGTAACATGTAAACAAGGAAAAACAAACTGTGGAAGGCCATAGGAGGCCTCTGAGGAGGAGGGCCTCACCATGCCTCATGTTCCAGTGCAGGGTGACCTTGGCTCTGGTACCATAAACATTGTGCTCAAAGACATAAAACCCCTTCACAGCACTATGACGTAGCCAGACTCATAGGTTCCTTGTAAGGCCCGTGTTCCACCCGCTGTACATAGATAATAAGCTAAAGATAACCACATGTTCTTGTTCTGTGAAACTCCCAAACTGCCACTGTTATGTATGTTTAGAATGACACACCAGTTCCAGATCACTAATTCACTTCCAGCCCACTGATTCACTTCACCATCACTGCACCCCTACCCTGTAGATCAAAGTGATTATAACCAGTACATAGAATGGATGATCAGTGCTCAGGGACTTCACTGCCTCCTCCAGAGTGATGGCCCCCTGGTCCCACTATCTCTCTTAATCTGTATTGTTCTCATTCCCTTGTCATCACCAAACTTGGGGTTCCCATGGGTGATGTAGGGCTGGCTCCCTACATTCTGGTACCCAATGCGGGGCTCAGGGATCCCTACATTCTGGCATCCAACATGTGGGGCTCATGGATTCCCTACACTGGCCAACATGGTAAAACCTCATCGCTACTCAAAATGCAAAAATTAGCTGGGCATGGTGGCAGGCATCTGTAATCCCAGCTACTCGGGAGGCTGAGGCAGGAATCACTGGAACCTGGGAGGCAGAGGTTACAGTGAGCCAAGATCGCACCACTGCACTCTAGCTTGGGCAGCAGAGAGAGACTCTGTTTCAAAAAAAACAGAACAAAACAAAACAAAAAAAAACTGATGGAACTTTATCTCTGTTTTCAGACATTTTCTTGCCTCCTTTTTGCTCAATTTCTGGCTAATTCTGGGCTCCAGGCATGCATCATTGCACCTTCTGACTCTCTCCATTTTGCCATGTATGATATGCCCTACTGCACCCCTTGAACTTGGGGGCAGACTTAGTTCTTCCATTTTGTGTCTCTGAGAAATGAGTTTCTTTTGCCCCAAATTTTGTTTCCCTGACCACTTTAAATAATTCTGTCTACACAGGGGCTGGTTCTTGGATCCCAACCTTAACATTCATCTGAGTTCTACGACCCTAATACAAGACAGCAGGACCATCTAGGGTCACAACTTGCTCAGACTGGTTACAGATAGGGTGTGCATTCTGGCTCAAACAGTGAGGAAGCCACTCAGGACAACCTCACTGCTGACATCTTCAGAAGCATCTCATTATGACAAAGTTTTAAAATCAAAATAGAATTTTAATGGTTTTCAGTAAAGAGTAGATTGTGGGGTCCAACAGATACTGCAAGCCCCTCAAGCTTAGCAGTGGCCTAACTCAGATCTCTCTTCCTTCTAGATCAACACCGCTGTTAAGTCAGGTCTCAGCTCCTATAGCACATTTACCACAACCTCCCTAGTGCACAGTTTCTGAGTTCTCAGTTAATATTTGTTAAATGGATGAAACACTGTCTGTGTATCTCTTTTGTCATTAAGTCACTGAGACCCCCCAAGTTGTATACCCTCAGAAAAAAAAGTTAAGTGTTTCCAACGCGGATTTATATTTGCACTGCGTTTTCCATTCCAGTGGCAACTCAAAGTACCATTTGGTGCCGTAAGCATGAATGAAAATTGTGCAGGGCTTCTCACGGGCAGAATAATAAGTCACATCAGCTCTCCATCCAGACTGTATCCATCTGGGTCCTTCATCCTCATCCCCCAATAGCATCTACTCTTCTTACTATGAAAAAGATGACAGCTATATTTGTGGTTGAGTTGAGTAAATTAGAGATAATTTCCCCTTTCTCTACACCAGCTGTTTCCTTAAGATCAAGAGGGTGGTAAATTCTCACTGTGTTCTCTCCTCAGCATAAGAGCACCCAACCTCAGGATGAGTCTCTTCTGCTTAAGGAGAGCAATCATTTGCCACTTGACTTTTCACTTCCTCCTCTCGGAGGGGGTCAGTTTTTTTAACCAACTGTGTGTGAATTGCTTCCCTGTCAGCATTTCGCCATTACTGGGTTGCCCTCTCTTTATGAGCCTTTCTACTTCAAAAACCTAGAGATATATTTGAGAATGGGGTTAAGGAAGGCCATTTGAGGGATAGCTAATAAGGCATCATTAATGAATGCCAGTTAAACATCTAACACACATTTTTATCCTTGAGTTCTTGGGGAAACTTTGAAAAGTTATATTTAAATAATCAGCCCAAAGGCCTTGGAAAGGAGCACAATTTAATTAATTCCTTGGACGTTTATTTTGAGCCTACGAAGGGTTAGACCCCGTCTGTCTTGATTCTGTCTTGTTCAGCAGTGGAAGATTCATAACGGCACCTGCCTGGGTGGAGAGAGGTTTAAGATGACAAAGAGAAAGTGCCTGGTGCAGGATAAAGACTCAGGAAAGGCCCAAGTTGTCCCTTCTTGGAGCTTCAGTTAGATATCAATCTAGCAAAGAGGCAAAACAAAGCAAAACAGCAACAAAGGTGTTGTCATAAGACAAACAAATTTTGCCGTAAGACAAAATATGGAAAATGCCATAACAGAAGGCCAAACCATGTCTCATGGGAGTGAAGGGCAAGGGAGGTTATACTAATCTGTTCTCACACTGCTAACGAAGACATACCCGATACTGAGTAATTTATAAAGAAAAGAGGTTTAATGGACTCTCAGTTCCACATGGCTGGGGAGGCCTCACAATCATGGCAGAAGATGAACAAAGAGCAAAGATACGTCTTACACAGCGGCAGGCAAGAGCGCATGTGCAGGGGAACCCCCCTTTATAAAACCATCAGCTCTCATGAGACTCACTATCAGGAGAACAGCACAGGAAAGATCCACCCCCATGATTCAATTACCTCCCACTGGGTCCCTCCCATAACGTGAGAATTCTGGGAGCTACAGTTGAAGATGAGATTTGGGTGGGGACAGAGCCAAACCATTTCAGAGGTTATCTGTGCATCAGGGAGTCTCCTCATGGCCAAGGTTACATTTGCTCTAGGTGTTGAGGAATGAGTAGAGTTTCCACACGTGCAGATGTGAGTAGGATATTGTAGACTATAAACCTAAAGTAGGGGTTTCAATTAGAGCCAAATGATTTCGCACTGCCTGGGTACGCCAGGGAAAGTGGAAGTCAGTGCATTCCGAGGACTGAGTGGTTCCTGGGTGGCCTTTTATCTCAAGAGGTGGTGGAATGAGACATGGCAAGCCCTGACTATCCAGCTGGAGCTGTAGGATCCCATCCATGATGAGATCACAGCTGCATGCTAAGAAAGATTGGTTTGCACGATCTCTAAGACGTATTGAGGGGAGAGACTCGGGGTTGGGAAGGTAGAAGGAGGACTCTGACAAAATTCAGGTCAGGGGTCAGTAGGTCTTTGACTAGGGCTGTAGCCAAGGAACTTGGGGAACTGAAACAGGGGCTGTAGACCTGAATGTTACCCACTTGGCTTGGAGGGATGCCTAGAACACTTGACTTGAAATGGGTGTGCAGAGATCGATCAGGGCTCTAACTTAGATTACAGCTTAGTTATTTACAGAAGCTGTGTATGTGTACGGCAGAGAGTGCTTATGGAGAGATGAGAGGTAGAATAAATCACCTCCAAGTTACCCTTTTAGCACTTTCACTAGAAAAGAGGGTGGAGATGAGCTTGAAATCAAAATCATCATCACCTTCAATGCCTGAATTAGGTTTCAGCCTTCTCCTTCATCCCTCGTGAAATGAGAAGCATTAAATGGACTTTATGCAATGTTACTTTGAATATTATGAGTCTATGGATATCATAATTACTCCCCTTGAGAGTCAGATCTCTGTGGTTTGATTAAGAATACGTCTTGTCAATTTCTGTGGTTTGCATGGTTGCTAGCAGAGGTTCCAGGAAGCTAGAGGATGCATAGCTGTAGCATTGAGGTGGATTTGTTTTGTTTTGTGAGATGGAGTTTCACTCTTGTTACCCAGGCTGGAGTGCAATGGTGCAACTTTGGCTCACTGCAACCTCCGCATCCAGGATTCAAGTGATTCTCCTGCCTCAGACTCCTGAGTGGCTGGGATTACAGGCATGTGCCACCACACCCAGCTAATTTTTGTATTATTTAGTAGAGACGGGGTTTCACCATGTTGGTCAGGCTGGTCTCAAACTCCTGACCTCAGCTGATCCACCTGCCTCAGCCTCCCAAAGTACTGGGATAACAGGCATGAGCCACTGCGCCCAACCTGAGGTGGATTTTTTTTTTTTTTTTGGGATGGAGTCTCGCTCTGTAGCCCAGGCTGGAATGCAGTGGCGCGATCTCAGCTCACTGCAACTGAAGTGGATTTTTTAAGCATAACTTGCTGGGCTGTGCTTCCATAACCTCTATTTACCCAGAATTTCTTCTATTTTCCTAAAATTCCTGGTGTCTCAGTGGAAGACATAAGCTGTTTTATATTACAAATTAAATTAGAGTCTGCTGTGGTTTGAATATTTTTCCTCTCCAAAACTCATGTTAAATGGAGACATTTAATCCCAGTGTGGCCGTATGGAGAAGGGGGAGTCTTTAAGAGATGATTAAATCACATGGTCTCTGCCCTCATGAACAGATTAATCAATTCATGGATTAATGGTTTAATGGGTCAATAGATTAATGGGTTACCATGGGAGAGGAGCCGATGACTTTATAGGAAGAGAAGGAAGAGAGACCTGAGCTAGGATGCCAGCACAGTAAGCCCCTCCCCATGTGCCCTGTGATTCCTTGGGTCTCTGCAGAGAGTCCCACTGTCAACAAGGTAGTCACCAGATGTAGACTCTCAATCTTGGTATTCTCAGCCTCCATCACTGTAAGAACTAAATTTATTTTCATATAAATTGCTCAGTTTCAGATATTCTCTTAAAGTCAACAGAAAATGGACTAAGAGTTGTTGTCAGGTAGAATGCATTTGGCCCATTGTGATAATATTTCTTCCATATTTTTCCCTGGCAAATAATGTGTAAGACAAGAGAAGTTTGTATTGTATGCTAATAATTTCAAAGTATCCCGTTGCCAATTCTGGAAGGTAAGGGTATGGGGAGGCACTCTGTAAGATTTTTTAATTCTTAGGATCCTGTCTAAGGCAGCTTTTAAGCTTTAGTCTTAGGTGTCTCTGGAGAGGGCAGGTAAAAGGCATATAAATCTATTAATATACTTCAGTGTTTTTCTTATGAAAATACTTAGACATATGGAGAAGTTGAGATAATTGTACAGTAAATATCCATATACCCACCATCTGGATTCTTCTGTTAACATTTGACTATATTTGCATTTTCATATCTCTGTCCATGTATTTGTTCATCAATCTTGCTTATCTTTTCATAGAATACAAATTGCAGATATTAGAATGCTTCTGCCTAAATACTTTAAGCTTGCTGATTTTAATAACCTAATAATAAGAATGGATAACTTTTTTGAGCCCTTACTATATTTCAGGCACTGAGCTAGACACTTTATACATTATTACCTCATTTCCTCCTCATGATGATCGACAAAGCTAATGTAATCTCCATTTGCCTATTATCTCCATTGGACAGATGTGGTTTGAACCCAGGTCTGCATGATTCTCAAGTCACGCTTCAATAAACACAATGCAATTCAGGTCA
>CM052649.1:181134756-181162766 GCA_028533165.1 Leontopithecus rosalia
TTTTCCCATAAACTTTTTGTAAAACATCAATGATTTTACCATTCTTCCACCCAAGCTTCACCATAAATTTTACATTTATTCTTGCTTCAATTTTAACAAAACTAATGTTGCTCTGATAGAGGCTCTTTTCAAACTGATTCCTTATCTTTAGCGCCTTGAACTAGATCCTGTTCAGATATGTTATCACAAGTTAGTATGAGTTTATTTTGATGCAAAAAAATGAAATCTGTGCATAGTTTTTCCATAATATGCATTTTCTGTGAACCTTTCGAAGACACCTCGTATATCATATAACCCTTAGTCGGTGGAGCCACAGAAAGGCATCCCTGAGTCACTGCTTAGTCACTGGGCTGCCCTGGAGAGTTGATGAGACCCCAGCAAACTTTATGTGAATACAAAAATGAGCCCATATGTTTTAACCACTGGAACTTGGAGGTTTGTTTGTTGCTGCAACAAAGGTTAGCTCTTTTGACTAATGCACTGAAGACAATGGATGGTGAATCCCAAGAGGTGGGAGAATAACTGGGAGTAGAGAGGGAAAGTTTTATTAATAAGCTAGAGAATTAAAAAGACAAGAAGCTTTAGACAAATAGGAAGGAGGGAAATTCAACTAGAAGGATAATGGGAAAAGAGGTACAGACGTTGTAATGTAACTCAGTGTTTGCTGTGGGCTACGAGGCTGCAACTACAGATGAGTATCATAAACCATCACATGAAGTTGCTTATCTCTTATTAAAAATCCAGAGAGAGGCTGGGCACCATGGCTCACACCTGTAATCCCAGCACTTTGGGAGGCCAAGGTGGGCAGATCACCTGAGGTTGAGAGTTCAAGACCAGCCTGACCAACATGGAGAAACCTCATCTCTACTAAAAATGCAAAAAATTAGCTAGTCATGGTGGCACATACCTGTAATCCCAGCTACTTGGGAGGCTGAGGCAGGAGAATTGCTTGAACCTGAGAGGCAGAGGTTGCGGTGAGCCGAGATTGCTGCACTACAGCCTGGGCAACAACAGCTAAACTCCTTCTGAAAAAAAAAATCCAGAGAAGGCTGGGTATGGTGGCTTATATCTGTCATCTCAGCAATTTGGGAGACTGAGGCAGGAAGATTGCTGGAGCTCAGATGTTTGAGAGCAGCCTGGGGAACACAGCAAGGCCCCATCTTTTCAAAAATTAAAATTAAAAAAAAATTAGCCAGTCATGATGGCATCACTGCACTCCAGCCTAGATGATAGAGTGAGAGTCTGTCTCGAACAAAAATAAATTTAGAGAGTAATTCCATGATCTTCCTAGATGCTGGTTTTCTTCATTTCTAAACATCTACCATTGAAACTCCTACTTTAAACCCAGTCTGTCTTGTTCTAACATAAGGTCTTCTTGTTCTTCGAATAAAAAATACAGTTGCTCACGATCACCCATAAAATATTGCTTCATTAACTTGAAGACTGTAATTAACTATATATCAGCCTCTGGCTCCAGGCAAATATCCATAATTCCTTTAGTCTTTCCTCACAGTCTGCTTCTAACCTGTTAATCATTTCCCTTGTCCTCTTACCGTCATCAGTAGCATGGAAAAAAAAATAAAATCCTTAAATAGAAGCTAATCACACATGACATTCTGTTAGACACTTTGCAAATGCTCCTGTATTAAACAAAACCAGATTCACATACAAGCACACACCAGCACAGGGACATGTGTTTGTGTGTGGGTGAACAGATTCTGTTTTTAAAGATAAATTAGCAGTCTACATAAGCAAGAAAAAGAGAAGATTATTCATTTCACAAAAGGTTTAATGTGATTACTTTGCATTTTCTTTTTTTCCTTTCTTATAGAAACAATATCCCACTCCTTTACCCAGACTAGAGTATAGTGGTGTGATCATAGCTCGCTGCGGCCTTGAACTCCTGGGCTCAAGTAATCCTTTCTGAGCTTCCCAAGTAGCTGGGACTGTAGTTGGGCACCATCTCACCCAGCTAACTTTTATTTTTTGTAGAGATGGGATTTTGCTATGTTGTCCAAGCTGGTCTTGAACTCCTGGCCTCAAGCAACCCTCTTGGCTCAGCCTCTCAAAGTGCTGGGGTTACAGACATGAGCACCTAAAACTATACCCAGCCAATATGTGATTATTTCAAAAAGAAAACTCTCCCAGGTATGTTTTAAAATGAGATTTAAGGCCAGGCGAGGTGGCTCATGCCTATAATCCCAGCACTTTGGGAGGCCATGGCCAGCGGATTGCTTGAGGTCAGGAGTTTGAGACCAGTTTGGCCAACATGGTGAAACTGTGTCTCTACTAAAAATACTAAAATCAGCTGGGCGTGGTAGTACGCACCTGTTATTCCAGCTACTCAGGAGGCTGAGGCAGGAGAATCACTTGAACCTGGGAGATGAAGACTGCAGTGAGCTGAGGTCCCATCACTGCACTCCAACCTGGGTGACAGATTCTGCCCCCTCCCAAAAAGATGAGATTTAATTTATCCTCTTTTAAAAAATGCTTAAACAAATGAAAATATAGGAGAAGAAAAGGGACGCCTAGACTTTATTTAGGGTAATGAGATTTGTCTGGAAGAGGAGAAATGAAAGCGGCTATTAGGAAAAGAGAAGCAGGAGAAGGGAGTTTACTTCTCTCAAACAGAGGAAGATGAATGAATGAGAAGTGGAGGCAGGTGAGGGGGAGAAGCGTTCTCTATATATAGGCATACAGTCATTGCCGTACATTGCCTGGTGTGGTGTATTAGGTGTATTAGTCAGGAAAAGCTGATCAATGCAGCACTAACAAGCTTCTGGCTGGCAGGAGTCTTAACCTTGCCTGGGAACTAGATCCTAGAGTCTTTAGCACCCTAGTATAATGTGTTTAAGAGTTGGCTGGGCACGGTGGCTCACGCCTATAATCCCAGCACTTTGGGAGGCCGAGGCAGGTGGATCACAAGGTCAAGAGATTGAGACCATCCTGGTCAACAAGGTGAAACCCCGTCTCTACTATAAATACAAAAATTAGCTGGGCATGGTGGTGCGTGCTTTAGTCCCAGCTACTTGGGAGGCTGAGGCAGGAGAATTGCTTGAACCCAGGAGGCGGAGGTTGCGGTGAGCCGAGATTGCGCCATTGCACTCCAGCCTGGGTAACAAGAGCGAAAGTCCATCTCAAAACAAAAAACAAAAGAAAAACAACAACAAAAAAAGAGTCACCTGGTAAATTTCTTTTTTACGACCCCATAAATTCTGATCCTTTGGTTTAGGGGTAGGCCCAGGGATTAACCATTGACTAAACTCCATGTGACTGATGTTTTTGCTGGTGCCCCAAGGAACAGAAAGGTGAGTAGAAGTTGGAAAAATAATGGGACTGGACTTTATGACTGTAATACTTTTTCTGAGCAAGAAAGAAGCATCTATATATTACTGGGGACAATGATACCTGCCAGGAGAGGGGTGGCTCCAGCAACAAATGAAGTCTTGGGAAGCAGACAGGGGTAGAATGTTCTGGAAATGGCACCCACATGAATCAGCACCCCCCCTCCACTTCATGTAGAGGGTTGAAGGTGAGATGGCCAGGGGCACTATTACTTCCTAAGGCCTACCACAGTGCCAGCACGTGGTATGTGTGCAATAAACATTGGTGAATTGAAGTGGAAAATCACCCAGGGAACTGGGAACTTGGGACAAATGGGAAAAGAGGAAGGAAACACCAGAGGAAGGAATTCACTGGGGAGGAGCGTTCCAGCCATCCGGTGAGTAGAGTAAGCTGTGGAATTAATTGCTTTGCTTTTGTTTTATGCTCATGTCTACCAGTAAGCCTGGAATGGCCAAGAGAAACACCCCTTTCCCAAAAGCCAGAAGGACCGGATTATGTGCTGACTTCAAGAGAGAAGTTTGAAAAGTGAGTTTTAACCAATTGCTTGAATTGGCCAAGTTCCCTTAGCTACCGCAGGGCCTGATCAACAATGGGTCCCCGGGAAGCTCCTCTCTGGGCAATCAATAACTTGACTCTAGATTTGCTCTTTCCAATGCTCATTTTTAATCAATTAACTTGGCTCCCCACGCCCCAAACAACTCTTTTAAGGTAGTGGATAATTCTGTCACCACCAAGTTGCCAGAATATAATTCCCTTAAATGTTGGAACCAACAATACTCTGAAATATGACTGTTTTTTTTTCTTTTTCTTGAGACAGAGTCTTGCTCTGTCACCCAGGCTTCAGTGCAGTGGTGTGATCTCAGCTCACTCCAACTTCCGCCTCACGGGTTAAAGCAATTCTCCTGCCTCAGCCTCCTGAGTAGCTGAAATTACAGGCATGCGCCACCATGCCTGGCTTATTTTTAGTAGAGACGGGATGTCACCATGCTGGCCAGGCTGGTTTCAAACTCCTGACCTCGTGATCCACCCGCCTTGACCTCCCAAGTGTTGAGATTAGAGGCGTGAGCCACCATGCGGGCCTGAAATATGACTGTTTAACCAAAATATTCCATTTGTCATGTGGTGAATTCCTGTACGTACATGCAAGAGTTAAGCACTGTGATGGTGAATATTGAGTATCAACTTGATTGAATAGAAGGCTGCAAAGTACTGTTCCTGGGTGTGTCTGTGAGAGTGTTGCCAAAAGAGATGAACGATTGAGTCAGTGGCCTGGGCAAGGCAGACTCACTCTCAATCTGGGTGGGCAGCACCTAAGCAGCCGCCAGCATGGCCAGCATAAAAAGGAGGCAGAACGTGGAAGGGCTAGACTGGCCTGGCCTCCCGGCCTACATCTTTCTCCCGTGCTGGATGCTTCCTGCCCTCAGATATCGGGTTCCAAGTTCTTCAGCCTTAGGACTCAGACTGGCTTCCTGGCTCCTCTGCTTGCAGACAGCCTATTGTGGTGTCTAACCACAATCTAACTCACACCTTGTGATGGTGTGAGTCAATACTCCTTAACAAACTCCCCTTTACATATACATCTACTCTATTAGTTCTGTCCTCCTAGGGAACCCTGACTAATACAAGCGTATGGCACTAGATTTCTGTGGCCATCTTTGCAGAGATGACTTTTGCCTTTGAAGCAGAGGTCATCCGTTCTGCTGACTACGCAGTGCACAGAAGTTAGCAAGGTTGAATGGAAAAGACAAGGCCATCCACTCTTAAACCACACATTAATCCAGCCTTAGGCTCACACGATTACTCATTCCTCTTATTTGGGCTTATTAAGTAATTACTACGTAAATTATTAGGATAATGTAATATGCATGACTTTAAGGAATGACAAATTGTAGCTAACTTTTTTAATTTGTTGCCATAGTTACATTTCTAGAAATTCTAAATTGTTCTTCTTCCCATGTATAAAGTGCTACCACCCTGCTATTTGTTTAGCTTTGATTGGTGAGATGGTAATTGCATGCCGGTAAAAGGACCACATGTCTAGTATGGAAAGCCTTGCTCTGACTTCTTCGATGTCAAGGGTCTGAGTGACCTCAATCAGAAGGTGAGAAGGGCCTTGAAAGATAAGCAGAATTAGGGAGCCCATCTTCATTAGTGACCTTAATGCTACCTTCTTCCCTTTGAGTCACCATGAACTAATACAGCCACCCAGTTGGTATTTAACCAGAAGCTGTGATTGCACCACTGCACTAAAGCGTGGGTGACAGAGCAACACCCTGTCTCAAAAAAAAAAAAAATGCCCAGTGAGTTTGAGGGTCAACCTGATTGGACTGAAGGATGCAAAGTACTGATCCTGGGTGTATCTGCGAGGGTGTTGCCAAAGGAGATGAATATTTGAGTCAGTGGACTGGGAAAGGCAGACCCGCCCTCAACCTGGGTCAGCACATCTAAGCAGCTGCCACCTCAGCTAGAATAAAGCAGGCAGCAGAAGAACTTGGAACTGTCCTAAGGTACAGGATAATTCTGTCATCACCAAGTGGCTAGTATATAGTTCCATTAAAGATTGGAACCAAAGATACTCTGAGATATAAGTGTTTAACCAAAGTATTCCACATGTCATGTGGTGAATTCCTCTATGTACATGTGAAAGTTAAGCACTGTGATGGTGAATGTTGAGTGTCAACTTGATTGGATTGAGGGATGCAAAGTATTGTTCCTGGGTGTCTGTGAGGGTGTTGCCGAGGGAGATGAACATTTGAGTCAGTGGACTGGGAGAGGCAGACCCACCCTCAACCTGGGTGGGCACCAGCTAATCAGCTGCCAGCACAGCTAGAAGAAAGCAGGCAGCAGAAGAACGTGGAAGGACTTGACTTGCTGAGGCTTCTGGCCTCCATCTTTTTCCTGTGCTGGATGCTTCCTGCCCTCGAACATCCGATTCCCAAGTTCCTCAGCTTTTGCACTCTTGGACTCACACCAGTGGTCTGCCAGGGGCTCTCGGGCCTTTTGCCACAGACTGAAGGCTGAACTGTGGGCTTCCCTACTTTTGAGGTTTTGGGACTTGCATAGACCCACCACTGGCTTCTCTGCTCCTCAAATTGAAAACAGCCTATCGTAGGACTTTACCTTGTGACTGATTGAGCCAATAATCTATCCTATTAGTTCTGTCCCTCTAGAGAACTCTAATACAGCCACCCAGTTGGTATTTAACCAGAAGCAAGAGCCTATTGTGAAAACTCAGCATCATTTGCTTCCACAAAAACTAAAGGAAAATCATCTCTTCCACATTGGATTAGGTTTCAGGTAAAGGTGTGAATATCTCTTTTTGCTTTCTACAAAATACTAAAGGACGTATTAGTCACATCTGTGCCAAAAGGAAGATCTGCCAGAAGACAAAGGACGCTATGAGGCTGGAGTCTCCTAGCTATCTGCCTGTGAATTCGAGACCCATATTTTTGTCACTGCATTGTTTTTCTATTTCATCTGTTGAAGGATGAGCAAAAATATAATGGACATTATGGAGAAAGTGCAAACAAAACAAAAGCAAGAATGAGAAAACTAATTTGGAAAAGCAGAACTCAAGGTAAAAGGCATTAGAAACAGTAAAGTTCAAGGCAAATACATTAAATAATACAAAGCAGCACTCCCCAGCCTTTTTGGTACCAGAAACTGGTTTTGCGGAAGATGATTTTTCTTTTTCTTTTTTTTTTTCGAGACAAAGTCTCACTCTGCTGCCCAAGCTGGAGTGCAGTGGTGCGATCTTGGTTCACCGCAACCTCCAACTCCCAGGTTCAAGCAATTCCCCTGCTTCAGCCTCCTGAGTAGCTGGGATTACAGGTGCCTGCCACCACACTTGACTGATTTTTGTATTTTTAGTAGAGACGGGGTTATGCCATTTTGAGGTCAAGATCTCAAATTCTTGACCTCAGCCTCCCGAGTAGCTGGGACTAGAGGCACACACCAACATGCCCAGCTAATTTTTTTGTGTGTATTTTTTTAGTAGAGACAGGGTTTCACTATGTTGGCCAAGCTCGCCTAGACTTCCTAGCCACACAATCCGCCCGCTTCAGCCTCCCAAAGTGCGGGGATTACTGGCGCGAGCCACCACAAGCGGCTGGAAGATGATTTTTCCACGGACTGGTGGGGAAATGGTTTTGGGATGATTCATGTACACTGCAGTTATTGTGCACTTTATTTCTATTATTATGTTTTACTCTCTAATGAAATAATGATATAACTCACTATCATGTAGAATCAGTGGGGGCCATAAGCTTATTTTCCTGCAGCCACACGGTTGTTCCCATTGCGGGCGTGATGGGAGACAGTGACAGATCCAGGCGTTACATTCTCATAAGGAGCGTGCACCCTAGATCCCGCGCATGCGCAGTTCACAATCGGGGCAGCGCTCCAGTGAGAATCCAACGCCGCCGCTGGTGGAGGAGGGTGAGCGATGGAGGAGCCTATAAATACAAATGAAGCTTCGCTAACTTGCCCCCTGCTCTCAGCTCCTACTTGGTGGCCCAGTTCCTAATAGACCATGGACCAGCAGGGATTGGGAACCCCTGATATAAACGCACATTTCATTTTCATAATAAGTATCATATTCAATAGCATTAAAATATATACGATCACAGCTATTAGAAATTGGCCGGGCGCGGTGGCTCACGTCTGTAATCCCAGCACTTTGGGAGGCCGAGGCAGGCAGATCACTAGGTCAAGAGATCGAGACCATCCCGGCCAACATGGTGAAACCCCGTCTCTACCAAAAATACAAAAAAATTAGCTGGGCATGGTGACATGCGCCTGTAGTCACAGCTACTTGGGAGGCTGAGGCAGGAGAATCACTTGAACTTGGGAGGTGGAGGTTGCAGTGAGCCGAGATCGAGGCCCCGCACTCCAGCCTGGTGATAGTAGGAGACTCCATCTCAAAAAGTAAACAAAAAGAAATGGAAAAAAATTACTGGAAAAGCACTATGAGAGAAGATGCAACTCCTTAAGCATTTCTGTGGTTGAATGATTAAATACAGTGTTGGAATACTAAAATCACTAAGACTGGACTCATTGATATCTGTATGTATCTATTCCTATCACCTCTCTACATATCTGCCATGCAAACCTTTCCAATCTACAGAGAATTAATTTTCTTATTAAGCTTTCATGAAAGAGTTGGCTGTACACCAGGCCTTGAAGAAAACGTAATAAATTTCAAAAAGCAGAAATTGTAGGGTTCAGATTTTCTGATCACAAAGCAAATAATAATGATGATTATAAATGCTTAAAATACCCACTTGCTTAGAAAGTAAAACAAAAACTATAATAAGTTTTTGAGTCCAAGAGGAAATCAGAGCCATAATTATAGGCTATTTAAAAAATAATGTCAATGAAACAGTGCCTGTCAACTCCTACGGAATGCTGTTAAAGCAGAAGTGAGAGATAAATGTGCGCTTGTGAACACTTAAGTTTTTAAACAAGAGAGGAAGTAAATAAACAAACTGCAAATTCAACCCCAGAAATCAGAAGCTCTAATCCCAGCACTTACCAGAAAGAAGGTAAGTAAACTGCACATTCAACTCAAGAAATCAGAAACTCGAATCCCAGCCCTTTGGGAGGCTGAGACAGGAAGACTGTTGAGCCCAGGAGTTGGAGGCTGGCCTGGGCCACGCAGTGACTCTGTCTTTACACAAAAGTTTTTTAAAAATTAGCCGGGTATAGTAGTGTGCTCCTGTAGTCCAGCTGTTTGGGAGGTTGAGGCAGGAGGATGTCTTGAGTACTAGAGGTGCAGGCTGCAGTGAGCTATGATCACGCCACTGCACTAAAGCCTGGGTGACAGAGTAAGACCCTGCCGTACCATCCCCCCCAAAAAACAATGAAAACGGAAAGACTGGGCGCGGTGGCTCACGCCTGTAATCCCAATACTTTGGGAGGCCAAGACAGGTGGATCACAAGGTCAAGAGATCGAGACGATCCTGGTCAACATGATGAAATCCCATCTCTAGTAAAAATACAGAAATTAGCTGGACATGGTGGTGTGCACCTGTAGCCACAGCTGCTTGGGAGGCTGAGGCAGGAGAATGGCTTGAACCTAGGAGGCAGAAGTTGCAGTGAGCTGAGATTGCTGCCACGGGACTCCAACCTGGTGACAGAGCCAGACTACACCTCAAAAAAAGAGAAAAAAACAAAAACAGAAAAAACTCCTTTTCTCAGAAATAGTGCCTGGAGAAGGGGAGGAGGAAAGGGACGGAGAGCAGGGATGGACTTTGCCTGCTTTTCTGTAATTAGCTTCATCTGTCCGCAAAGACGGGCTGGGAGGAGAGGTGGGGAATTGCAGGCTGTTTCTATAAAATCCCAGTTCTTTATGTTTGCCCAGCCAAACCCTGGTTTTCCCCTTACTTCTTTATTCAAGTGGGACTTTGTACCTTTCTGCCTCCCTTCCTGCAGCCATTCACATGACATGGAAACCTAAGGTGTGATTATTCAGAGGGGGTTTCAAATTGAACTGCCCTCTGTGTTCATATTGTCATTCTAGAAGAACCTGTAATTACAATTAATAGCAGACACCAATTCATGGCACAATTAATTCAAGCATAGAGGCACATCTGGGCAACGAGTTGGTTTTTTTTTTAAATGACAAATGGATTCAAGTGAACTAATGCATGTGAGGTGTACTGCTTAACTGGTACATTTCAAATGCCCAATGCACATTAACTATTAGATTGTTTTACTGCATTACCCATATTTATGCACATAGAAAAATTATAAAGCTATTAGAACTAATAATGGAGCTCAGCTAAGTGTCAGAATAAAAGGCAAATAAACAAAAATAAATAAATTTACTATATTCTATCAGTAGGCTCAAAGATGTGGAAAGAAAATGCTACCTAGGAAAGTTTTGAAAAAATGAAGTAAAACAAAATAGAGAAAAGCAAAAATGAGTAATCCACATAATAATATTTATAATATGCATGACCTATATGAAGGGAAATATAAAACCTTATGGAGAAAAATACTAATAAACAAATGGAGAGATTTTTTGGTTAGAAGACTTCCTATCTTAAAAATGTAGATTATTCACAACTGAAGGTATCTTTTAACATAATCTAATAAAAATATGAATGGAAGTTTTGGGGGAAATCTTTGGATCGAGTTCATCTGGAAAAATGAAAAGATCAGATCACTCAGTCTCATTGGTAGTTAGGGAAATGCAAATTAAAACCACAGTGTCATTCTTTACTTTATAGAGATGGGGTCTCACTCTGTGATATGGTTTGGCTGTGTTCCTACCCAAATCTCATCTTGAATTGTAACTCTCATACTACCCATTCATTCTGGGAAGAACCTGGTGTGAGGTGATTGACTCATGGGGGTGGGTCTTTCCCATGCTGTTCTTTGATAGTGATTAAGTCTCACGAGATCCGATGCTTGTGAAAATCGGAGTTTCCCTGCACAAGCTCTCTTCTCTTGGCTGCTGGCACGTGAGGTGTGCCTTTCACCTTCTGCCATAACTGTGAGGCCTCCCTAGCCATGTGGAACTGTAAATCCAATAAACCTCTTTCTTTTGTAAATCTCCCGTCTCAGGTATGTCTTTATCAGCAGCATGAAAATGGACTAATACATTCTGTTATCCAGGCTGGAGTGGTAGATTGATCATTCTTTTATGCAGCCTTGACCTCCTGGGCTCAAGTGATCCTCCCACATCAACCTCCCTGGTAACTGGGACTACCAGCACTTGCGACCATGCCTCTATTTAAAAAAAAATTATAATGTAGAGGCAGAGGGTCACTCTGTTGCCCAGCCTGGTCTCATACTCCTTGACTCCAGCCAGCCGCTCCACTTCAGCCACCCAAAGTGCTGAGATTTCGAGGGTGAGCCAAAATCACAGTGTTATGGCACACCTATGAGAGCAGCTAAAAAAAAAAAAAAAAAATCACGAGAGGAGGCAAAGAAACTCTAACTCTCATACATTGCTGGTGGTGACCAAAAAAATGGTACAGTCACTGTGAAAAGCTGTTTGGCAGTGTCTTTTGTTTTGTTGTGTTTTGTTTTGAGACAGTCTTGCTCTGTCACCAGGCTGAAGGGCAGTGGCGCGATCTCGGCTCACTGCAACCTTACCCTCTCAGGTTCAAGCAACTCTCCTGCCTCAGCCTCCCAAGTAGCTGGGACTATAGGCGCCCACTACCACGTCTGGCTAATTTTTATATTTTTAGTATAGATGGGGTTTCCCCATGTTGGCCAGGATGGTCTCGATCTCTTAAAATCGTGATCTGCCTGCCTCAGCCTCCCAAGGTACTGGGATTACAGGCATGAGCCATCACGCTCTGCCAGCAGCTTTTTAATAAAACTAGACATACATTCACCATACTACCCAGCAATTGCACCCTTGGACATTTATCCCAGATAAATAAAAACTCAATGGGCTGGGTGCAGTGGCTCACGCCTGTAATCTGAGCACTTTAGGAGACCAAAGCTGGTGTATCACGAGGTCAGGAGTTCAAGACCAGCCTGGCCAACATGGTGAAACCCCCGTCTGTACTAAAAATACAAAAATTATCTGGGTGTGGTGGGTGAATGAGTGGTTAAACAAACTGATACAATGGAATACTGCTCAGTTATAAAAAGGAATCAACTACTGACATACACAAAAATCTGGCTGCATCTCAAGGGCATTATGCTTCATAAAATACAAAGCCCCGGTGCGGTGGCTCAAGCCTGTAATCCCAGCACTTTGGGAGGCCGAGGCGGGTGGATCACGAGGTCAAGAGATCGAGACCATCCTGGTCAACACGGTGAAACCGCGTCTCTACTAAAAATATTTAAAAAAAAATTAGCTGAGCTTGGTGGTGCGTGCCTGTAATCCCAGCTACTCAGGAGGCTGAGGCAGGAGAATTGCCCGAACCCAGGAGGCGGAGGTCGCGGTGAGCCGAGATGGCGCCATTGCACTCCAGCCTGGGTAACAAGAGCAAAACTCCGTCTCAAAAAAAAAAAAAGGTTATATACACTATGATTTAATTTATAGAATATTTTTTAAATTTCAAAGCTATAGAAGAGATTAGTGGTTGCCAGGGGACTGTGGTGGAGGTGCTACAAATATAAATGGTAAGACAGGGAAGAGAGCTCCTTTGTGGGATGGGGCAGGTCTGTGACTCTTTTCTTTTTGAGACAGTCACCACCTCCTTCCTTCTTCTTTCTTCTTTCTTCTTTCTTCTTCTTCTTCTTTTTTTTTTTTTTCTGAGATGGAGTTTTGCTGTTGTTGCCCGGGCTGGAGTCCGGTGACACAATCTCAGTTCACTGCAACCTCTGCCTCCCGGGTTCAAGTTACTCTCCTGCCTCAGCCTCCCGAGTAACTGAGATTACAGGTATATGCCACCATGCCTGGCTAATTTTGTATTTTTAGTAGAGATGGGGTTTCTCCACATTGGTCAGGCTGGTCTCAAACTCCCAACCTCAGGGCGACAGAGTCACCTTCTGTCTCCCAGGCTAGCATGAAGTGGCATGATCTCAGCTCACTGCAACCTCTGCCTCCCAGGTTCAAACAATTCTCATGCCTCAGCCTCCTGAGTAGCTGGAATTACAGGCACCCATCACCACACCCAGCTGATTTTTATATTTTTAGTAGAGATGGGGTTTTGACATGTTGGCCAGGTTGGTCTCAAACTCCTGACCTCAGGTGATCTCCCGCCTCAGTCTCCCAAAGTGCTGGGATTACAGGCATGAGCCACCGTGTCTGACCAGCACTGTAGCTTGAGTGTGGTTATGTCTCATGAATCTGTGTATGAGATAAAATTGTATAAAACATCACACGCAAACATACATGAGTGAACACATGTACCAATGGTGAAACAGAATCATATTGTTTATCTACTAGCAGTATTATACCAACATAAATTTGCTGGCTTAATATTGTCCAACAGTTATATAAAATGTCACTGTTGAGAGACAATGGATAAAAGTCACTATATGGGTAACTTCCTGTATATCTATTATACAACTATTATAGGGTAAAACATTTTGGGCCAGGTGCGCTGGTTCTTGCCTATAATCCTGGTGCTTTGGGAAGCCAAGGTGGAAGGATTGTCTGATTCCAGGAGTTTGGGGTTACAGTGAGCTATGATAGCATAGCACCACTGCACTCCAGCCTGGGCGACAGAGCTAGACTCTGTCTGTGCCAAAAAAAAAAAAACCCCAAAAAATTAAGTGGGCTTGATGGTGCACACCCATAGTCTCGGCTACTTGGGGGGCTGAAGTGGGAGGACTGCTTGACCCCAGGTACTTAAAGTCTCATTCTACGGTGAGCTATGATGGGTGCACTCCAGCCTGGGTGACGGAGCAAAAGCAAGACCCCGTCTCTAAGGAAAAAAAAAGAAAGAAAATAAGAAAGTTTTAAAATAAATAAAATGGTAAGAATTAGGTTGGGCTCAATGGCTCCTGCCAATAATTTCAGCAGTTTGGGAGGCTGAGGCAGGAGGACCTCTTGAGGCCAGGAGTCTGAGACTAGCCTGGGTAACATAGTGAGAGTGTATCTCAACAAAAAAAATAAACAAAAAGTAGCTGGGGGGTCATGGCATGCCCCTGCAGTCCTAGCTACTTGGGAGGCAGAGGTGGAAGGATCACTTGAGCCAAGGAGGTCGAGGCTGCAGTGAGCCATGATTATGCCACTGCACTCCAGCCTGGGTGACAGAGCAAGACTATCTGAAAAAAAAAATACTGTGCAGTGGCTCACACTTGCAATCCCAGCACTTTTGGAGGCCAAGGCTTGCTGATCATGTGGTCAGGAGATCGAGACCATCCTGGCTAACATGATGAAACCCTGTTCCTACTAAAAATATAAAAAATTAGGCTGGTGTGGTGGTGGGCACCTATCATCCCAACTACTAAGGCAGGAGGCTAAGGCAGGAGAATGGCTTGAACCCAGGAGGGGGAGGTTGCAGTGAGCTGAGATCACACCACTGCACTCCAGCCTGGGTGACAGAGTGAGGCTCTGTCTCAAAAAAAAATGGTAAGAATTACAAAGAATTATGAGATTCAAAAGTATTATAAAGTTTAAAATAAGGAGACTAGTGTGCTCTGCTGCACCCTGGGACATGCAGAGCATGCCATAAAGCCACATAATGCAAATGTATTATGCAGTCATGAATCAACACACAGATCAGGAAAACAGAGCAGATGGAATTGAATCAGGCGCCGGCACGAATGATAAAGAAACCACCGCAAGCAACAGTGAAGGGAGGTCATGATTCAGTGACAGAGGTTAGAAGTTTGGGAAACTCTTAATATATATAAGATAATGATGAAAGAAAGAGAGATTGGGCAGACTCCTTTGAAACAAAATTTTGTCAAGTTCTTACCTTAAAATATGCCCCCCAATAAATCCCAGATGTATTAAAGTGTCAAAGAAAAAGGTAAGTTCACCATAAATTGAATAAGTTAAATGACTGATATATAGGGAAAAAACTTACTATTATAATCATATAAATCCATAGGTCAAACATTCGGACCATAGCCGCCTGTATACAAAACAGTAATTTTTTTTTTCTTTTGAGATGGGATTTCACTCCCGTCACCCAGGCTGGAGTGCAGTGGTACAATCTTGGCTCACTGCAAGCTTCGCCTCCAGGTTCAAGCAAGGCTCCTGTCTCAGCCTCCTGAGTAGCTGGGGTTACAGGCACCCACCACCATGCCCAGCTAATTTTTGTATTTTTAGCAGAGATGGGTTTTCACCACGTTGGCCAGGCTGATCTCGAACTCCTGACCTCAGGTGATCTACCTGCCCCCGCCTCCCAAAGTGCTGGGATTACAGGCATGAGCCACTGCGCCCAGCCAAAACAGTATTCTATAAATATCTCAAACTTAAATCTGTGCAAAACATAATAAAAAACAACAAAAATATTCAAGGGAAGGAGTTACTATCATCACTTTATTTAAAATGGTATTTAAATCTATAAGAAACCGAACATCTCAATGAAGAAACGTAAAAAGAGCATAAATAGACAGATAACAAGTAAGAAACAATTAAAATTGTTCAACCAAACTAACAAGGAAACAAAGACACAAAAAATTATTTTTCCTTATCAAATGTATGAAGAAACAAAACATAGACAATAGTATTGGACAGTTTATGGTGAGATTATAGTTCTCCAAATCGCTAATGAGAATATAAATTGTTATCAGTTCTGAAAAGCTTTCTGGCACTATGTATGATGATCTTTTAAACTGTTTATGCCCTTGACACAGTGATTTAATGCTGAGGAATCTGCTGCAAGAAATAATCAGAGAGGTGGACAAAGATGTACGAAGAAGACTATTTATACTGCTCTATTATTAATAAGCTAGTAGAGAGTCAGAGGGAAACTAAAGGCTAAATGCTCAAAAGCAGAAGAACGGCTGACTAAATTGAGCATGTTCAAACAACGGATTATCACCCAGCCCTTAAAAATCAGGTTTTTGGTTGTTGTTGTTGTTTTTTTTCTTGAGACAGAATTTCACTTGTTGCCCAGGCTGGGGTGCAGTGGCGTGATCTTGGCTCACTGCAACATCTGCCTCCCAGGTTCAAGCGATTCTCCTGCCTCAGCCTCCAGACATGCCATCATCAAAGTAGCTGGGATGACAGACACATGCCACCAAGTCTGGCTAATTTTTTATATTTTTAGTAGAGATGGGGTTTCATCATGTTGGCCAGGCTGGTCTAGAACTCTTGACCTCAGGTGATCCACCTGCCTTGGCCTCCCAAAGTGCTGGGATTACAGACATGAACTACCATGCCTGGTCAAAAATCAGGTTTTTAATGACTGTGGAGTGACTTGGGAAAATGTTTGTGGTGAACAATGCAGTCATCACTCGGAATCTGATTCCAGAATCCAGAATTCCAGAATCTGAAACCAAAATCCATGGATGCTCAAGTCCTTTATCTAAAATGACTTGGTATTTGCATGTAATGTACATACATCCTCCTGTATACTTTAAATCAGTGGTCCCCAACACTTGTGGCACCAGGGACCTGTTTCACAAAAGACAGTGTTTCCACAGATAAGTGGGGGGTCATGGGTTTGCGATGAAACTGTTGCACCTCAGATCATCAGGTATTAATTCTCATGAGGAGTGCACAGCCTAGATTCCACTCATGCGCAATTCACAGTAGGGTTTGCGTTCCTGTGATAATCCATTGCCACAGCTGATCTAACAGGAGGGGGAGCTCAGGGGGTAACACTCACTCACTTGCTGCTCACTTCTTGCTATGCTGCCCCATTCCTAACAGGCCATGGGGTAGTAGCAGTCTGCAGCATGAAGGTTGGTGACCCCTGCTTTTTTTTTTTTTTTGAGATGGGGTTTCTCTCTTGTCCCCCAGGCTGGAGTGCAATGGTGCAATCTTGGCTCTCTATAACCTCCGCCTCCTGGGTTCAAGTGATTCTTCTGCCTCTGCCTGCCAAGCAACTGAGATTACAGACATGCCATCATGCCCGGCTAATTTCTGTGTATTTAGTATTTAGAGATGAGTTTCATCATGTTGGCCAGTCTGGTCTTGAACTCCTGACCTCAAGTGATCTGCCCATCTCAGGCTCCTAAAGTGCTGGGATTACAGACGTGAGCCACTGTGCCCAGCTTGGTGTCCCCTGCTCTAAATCACTTATAGATTACTTATAATACTTAATATAATGTAAATGCCATGTGACTCATTATCATAATGAACGTTTAAATGTATATCTTACGGTATATTGTTACTTTTTTTTTTTTTTTTGAGATGGAGTCTTGCTCTGTTGCTAGGCTGGAGTGCAGTGGTGCAATTTCAGCTCACTGCAATCTCCGCCTTCCAGGGGAATCAAGTGATTCCCCTGCCCCAGCCTCCCAAGTAGCTGGGACTACAGGCATGCCCCACCACGCCCAGCTAATTTTTTGTATTTTAGTAAAGACGTGGTTTCACCATGTTGGCCAGGTTGGTCTCGATCTTCTGACCTCATGATCCACCAGCCTCAACCTTCCAAAGTGCTGGGATTACAGGCGTGAGCCACCACGCCCGGCCTGTTATTTTTTATTTATTTTTTGGAACACTTTCCATTCAAAGTTACAGAAAGCTGATTATTTGCATGACAGAAACAGAATATAAAATGGCAAATGAAGATACATGCAAACCCATGTACCAGCACATGCATGTATACATGCTGCTATGGCTTGAATGTCTGTGTCTCCTTAAATTCATACGTTGAAATAGCATTCTGAATGCAAGGGTATAAGGACATGGGGTCTTCGGGAAATGACTAGGTCATGAGGGCTCCGCTGACCCGAATGGGCTTAGTGCCCTTATAAAATAGCCCAGATGATTTGTTGGTTCATTCCTTCTGCTATGGAAGATTCCAGGGAGAAGGTGCCATCTACGAAGCAAAGAGAAGGTCTCACTGGACACTGACCCCACGGAGTCTTGATCTTAGACTTCTCAGCTTCCAGAGCTGTGAGCAATAGATTTCTACTGTTTGAAAATGACTCAGTCTGAAGTATTTTAGTAGCACAGACGGATGCAGACACAGAGGCGCAGACACACATGCAGCTATGTGCATAAAGCTTTGAAAAAAGACTTCAGACTATTTGGAGTGAGGCCATTGCTATGTGTCAGTGGCTATTAATTTCTTCTTTGCCCTTTTACGTATTTCACTAATATTATCCGACAAGAAAAATGACCTTCCCAATAAGAAAGAGAAGCAAGCGCTCAAGTGTGTGAAGAGTGACCAAGGAAAACGGTCAGATTGATGTGTCAGATTTAGAACAAAATTATTTAAAAATAGATTCAAACTACATTTATGGATCAATTCATGAATACCAGATCCTGGGTTCTGTTTTGTCACACACCCATTTCGCATGCTGACCTGCCAGAAAGGTTCCCCCCCATATTATGTAAAATAAAGACAGATTCAGAGAGGTTGAGTCAATGGCTCAGAGACTCCCAGCAGGCAGGTGGCCGTAGGAACCAGGAGGCCCTTTCATGCTAATTTTGGTGCCTTTCCCATAACTACTACACCACGCTCGATTCAGGTATTTGTTCAGACAGATTTGGTCAGGTTACAGCTGGTATGACTCAACCCAGTGGACAGGAGGGAATTATTAGCTCAATTAAAAAGGTAAGACGATCTGATGACAACTTTACTGCTAGACGTAAACGAAGTGTTTAGAGCCTAGTCTCACAGATACACATGAACTTACAGGCATCGATTTCACAGATGATTTGTAAAGCAGGCATCCATTTAAACCTTTACTCCCCTGCTGCTTCAACTGCAAAAATGCATCCAAAGCTCAGGTATGGCCAGAGACAGTGTTGTGTGATGGAATCCTGTACACCTGCAAAATCCAGCCCTCCTGCCACTTTGGGTATTGGGAAATACTGGAGAAGATGGAAAAAAATAAAGGAGGAAGAGGTAAAGGCATGCGTCATTTCTTCCTGTGCCGAAACCATTCCACCTTCCACTATCCATTTTCCTCTTGGCACCCTCACCCCCATCTCTCTCTCTCTCTTTTTTTTTTTTTTTTTTTTGAGACAGAGTCTCACTCTGTCTCCCAGGCTGGAGCACAGTGGTGCCATTTTGGCTCACGGCAACCTCCGCCTCCGAGGTTCAAGCAATCCTCCCACCTCAGCCTCCTAAGCAGCTGGGACTACAGGCACACAGCACCATGCCCAACTAATTTTTTTTTTTTTTGTATTTTCAGTAAAGTCGGGGTTTCACCATGTTGGCCAGGCTGCTCTTTTTGTTTTTAACTCCAGTTAAAACAGTGCATTCCAGCTTCATTCTCTCTGTGTTCAACTCTGCCCTGAACATATCACTGTGTACCTTCCAAAGGGATACCTGAGCCCTCAAAAGGGATTTGCTAATGGAAGAAACAAAAGCCTGGTAAGGTGCCAACAAGAACTTCCTTTGCATAAGGGTTAACTTCTGGAGGAGATGACCCAGTAGAACAAGAGGTTATCTGAGGTCAAAGACTTGGTGTAGGGGGTTGGAAATCAGGTCTGCAAGATCTATGCCATGCTTCTTATGAAGAGGAGGGGTTTCTGTCTCCTCTGTCAGGTCTCCATATGCAAGCCTGGAGCCTGAAAGTCTGAAGTCCTGCTTAGTCTCCCACCCCCTCCTGCGTTTGCCATTGTCCCTGATCACCCAGTGGAGCTTCCCCGGATAAGCCTCTCACCCAACCCCGCCATCTTAACTGTTCTTAAGATGATATGAATGCCTCTCACCCAACCCGCCATCTTAACTATTCTTAAGATGATGTGAATGCCTCTCACCCATCCCGCCATCTTAACTGTTCTTATGATGTGAATGCCTCTCACCCATCCCGCCATCTTAACTGTTCTTACAATAATATGAATGCCTCTCATCCATCCCGCCATCTTAACTGTTCTTATGATGTGAATGCCTCTCACCCAACCCGCCATCTTAACTGTTCTTACGATGATGTGAATGCCTCTCACCCAACCCGCCATCTTAACTGTTCTTAAGATGATGTGAATGCCTCTCACCCAAACCCGCCATCTTAACTGTTCTTACAATAATGTGAATGCCTCTCACCCAACCCTGCCACTGTAACTGAACTTGTGGTCATGTATACCCCTTACCCCCTACACCCCACCACTGTAACTGAACTTACTCTGCAACACTCCCACCCCCAAAAAACTACCCAAACCTATAAAACCAACTCCTATGCCACTGCCCTTTGCTAATGGCCTTTTCAGCCTTAACCCACCTGCACTCAGGTGAATAAACAGCCATGATGCTCACACAAAGCCTATTTGGAAGGTGTCTTCATTCAAAGCACACGTTTTTTCAACACTCTCCTTGTGTTGAACTTAAGCAGGGATTTGTGATCACAGGAAATAACAGAATGTGGCGGAGTGAAGCTGATTCATGAGCATCAGGCTGAATGAGAGAAGGGCCAATTACCTTCTGCACTGTTTTCTCGGGATACTTGCTTTAAACCCTGAGCTGCCTTGGAAGAGGCTGGGCTGAAGAGACCAACTCTTTGAGTCTTCCCCAAGCTCAGATGACAGTCGTGCTAGCAAGCCAGCCTTCAGGTAAACTACCTTGGCCACAGTCTGACCATGACCTCAGGAGAGACCCAGGTGAGAACCTAGCTGAACCCATCAACCCCAGGAGATTATGATAAAATGATTGTCATTGTTTTATGCCACTAAGGTTTGGGGTTATTTGTTACACAGCAAGAGATAACTGAAACATCTGGATTCTTCCACCCTCAAACACCTGATGATAGACAGCTGAGTCACGCCGCTTCTCTGCCAACTTCCTTTCTTCGTTTATAAAATGCAGATGATGTTAGCTCCCGTTAAATACTGTTCTGAGCTGCCTATGAGGTGACGTGTGGGCAGTGTTTGGTAAATGGTTGTATCCTCTTCTAATGCTGACCGTTATCAGAGGCAGCACCTCCTCTTTGGTAAACACATCCCTAGTGGAATCAGGCTAGACCGCGGAGCATGTTTAAAAGGCGCCTACTGAGTTCACATTGGTACCTATCCAATTGGAACATGGCAGAGCCACGCCACCAGCTCAGTGCTAAAAGAATGCCCATTTCTCTTCTTAGAAAATACATATTCTCTGTAATTTCTAACAGAGTCCAGAGAAATGTGTCTGAAAATGTCTTAGTCCCTCTATTCATTCATCATTGGCCTTCTGTTCGTTAAGTGTCTTTCCTTTTTCTTGTTTTATTTATTCAAGTTGGAGACTCATGTTGAATGCATTTTGCTTATCTGTTCACCTGGGATTGCTGTCTGCTCAGAAATAATGGAGACATGCTGCAGAGCGCTATGGCAAGTGGCCACGGCTTTCAAGCGTGTTCTCTGCAGCACAGAATTTGATGGCGCCTCGTCTCACCTTTTGTGTCCTCTCTCTTAGGGATGAGCAGAGAACTCAGGTAGGAGAGTAGGCTCAGAGGGAAGGTGGAGGCTTGCAGGGCTTTTGCTGGCAGTTTAATGCTAATTTCTCTCTTTTCAGTTACAAAGAGAGTATTGCTTTTCTCACCTTTTCCAGGTAGCTCCCTTGCCTTGTAGCTGCCTTTCCTGAGTCTGGAGAAGCTGGTAAGGACTGGATCCTGGTGCGGTGATGCCAGCCCTTAAAAGAGTGGACCCTGGCCCACCCAAGTCCCTGTCTTTAGAACAGAGATATTACAGAAATGTAAATTCACCAGGCTAAAGATAAAAAAAAAATAGACGCAGAGACTTATTTCTTTTGACATCCTTCCTGAATGTGGTGTAAATTTCATGTGTCTGGCAGATGCAATTTGCAAAATGAGGCTTGATGTTGTAGCTGCCTATCAACCTCCCTGTCTCTCTACTTTTTATTTCTTAGGTTCAGGTTCACCAGATTTCTGAAAGCACTGGCCACCTTCTGCATCCTCCTTATTTTCCCTCTCTCTCTCCTGCCCCCTTCCTAGCCCCCTTTTCTTTGTACACCAAGTTCATCTACTTCTAATAAGGGTTAGACTCTTGTAGAGTTCTAGAGAGGACAGAATGTGAGCTTCCAGAGGAGCCGATATGCTTTCCCCCATGGCAAAAGATAGCTATACCTATCTCTCCAAATCAAAAAATTTAACCCAGAATTTCTTCACATGTTTTACATTTGTCAAAATAACAGTAACCTCATTATCCATCATGGTTTGTAGTGAGTAAAAATCAACTAAATTCTTGCCCTGAAAAAAAAAAAGAAGTGGCTATTTTATCTTGAGTTCCTTTCACCTGTCTCTCTGTCTCTCCTTCTATCTTGCCTGCCTGGCCCACAATCCCGCAATCTTATGAGGCACATAAATATACATGGACACAAACTGAACTATTTTGAACAAAACATATTGAAAGGCTTTCTGGAGCAATCAAGCTTGTTCTTCCTCACTTAGTTTTAGGATGGTGCCAGCTGTGGCAAAATTGTTCAACAAATATGTTGAAAGCCTTTGTAGAGAAACTGTATATGTCTTTATCAATATTGCATTCCTGGGATCTAACACAGCACCTGCCACCTATTACCTGAATAACCAAATGGATCTCCAATCTTCCACTTCTGTAACAGCCTGTACTAGCCGGTAACACCCCTGGTATAGCATGAAGCCTTCTGGAGAGGCAGTATAGCATGCTGATTGGGAGACAGATCTGGAAGGCAAGTACATTGAGTTTAAATCCCCATTCTGTTACTTACTGGCTGTGTGATCTTGGGTAAGTTACTTAACCTCTCTGTGACTTATAAGCAAAAAGTAGAAAATAACCCAGCCCATGAGAAAGAGGAATTGCTGGCCCACGGTATGTGATGTGGTTTGGGTATCTGTCACCTCCAAATTTCATGTTGAAATATGACCCCCAATGTTAAAGGTGGGGTCTCGTGGGAGATGTTTGGGTCATGGGGATGGATCCCTCATGAATGGTGTGGTGCCCTTTCTGCAGTAATGAGTGAGTTCTCTATTTGCTCATGAGAGAGCTGGTTATTTAAGTGCATGGGACCCCTCCCATTGTTCTCTCTTGTGCCCTCTCTTGCCATGTGACATATTGGCTGCGCTTCACCTTCCACCAGGAGTGGAAGCTTTCTGAGGTTCTTACCAGAAGCAGATACTGGAGCCATGCTTCTAGTGTAGCCTGCAAAATCATGAGCCAAATAAACCTCTTTTCTGTAAATTACTCAGCCTCCAGTAATCTTTTGTGGCAGCATGAACTGGACTAATGCAGTAAGTAAAGGCTCTACACACAGAAAAAACATTCCGCTCAGTAACTTCCAGCTTGCTGGTCTATGTCTACAGCTCGATTTTACAGGCTGCTCTTTGTTAGAAAAGCAAATGATTTGGGGTCTGCTTTTCATTAAAAGGCAAATCTTACCAAGGACTTCCTTACCCTCACTTTAACTCCTATATCACCGACCCCTCAATTTTGGATTTCTGGACTCCAGAACTGGGAGGGGATAAACTTCTGTTGCTTTAAGTCACCCAGTTTGCAGTGTGTTGATACAGTAGCCCTAGAAGATTTCTACATTCAGTCTGCTTGACCATTTCTCAGATTTCTCACTCCGGTTCCTTCAACTAATTTTTTATTTTTATTTTTATTTTTTGAGATGGACTCTCACTCTGTTGCCAGGCTGGAGTGCAGTGGCACGATCTCAGCTCACTGCAAGCTCTGCCTCTCAGGTTCAAGTGATTCTCTCGCCTCAGCCTCCAGAGTAGCAGGGATTATAGGGACCCACCACCACGCCCAGCTAATTTTATATTTTCAGTAGAGATGGGCTTTCACTATGTTGGCCAGGATGGTCTCAATCTCTTGACCTCATGATCTGCCTGTCTCAGCCTCCCAAAGTGCTGGGATTACAGGTATGAGCCACTGCACGCAGCCTCTTTAACTATTTTTACCTTAAAAATATTTTGGCTGGGCATGGTGGCTCACACCTGTAATCCCAGCACTTTGGAGGCTAAGGCCAGCAGATCATGAGATCAAGACCATCCTGGCCAACATAGTAAAACAGGCTGCACACGCCTGTAGTTCCACTTACTCAGGAGACTGAGGCAGGAGAACTGCTTGAACCCAGGAGGCAGGGGCTGCAGTGAGCCAAGATCATGTCACTGTACTCCAGCCTGGGTGACAGAGTGAGACTCCATCTCAAAAAAAAAAAAAAAGAAAAGAAAAAAGAGAGAGAGAGAGACAGCAATCATGCCCTGCTTTCTTCTCCAAGCTGTGTATTCACCTCTTGAAACTGCCTGCTATTGCCAAAGGAGCTATATCCTATCCTTTGCAGCAACATGGATGCAGCTGAAAGCCATTATTCTAAGCAAATTAATGCAGAAACAGAAATCCAAATATCACATGTTCTCACTTATAAGTGGGAGCTAAACATTGGGTACACAAGGACATAAAGATGGGACCAACAGACACTGGTGACTACTGGGGGTGTGCAGGAGGAAGAGAGGCAAGGATTGAAAACTACCTATTAATATTGGGTGCTATCCTCACTACATGGGTGAGGAAATCCATCATACCCCAAATCTCAGCGTTATACTCATGTAACAAACCTGCATATGTACCCCCTGAGTCTGAAATAAAAGCTGATATTATTTTTTAAAGTAGCTACAAATTAAGCTAGTAAATATTGCACTGGGCTGGGTGTGGTCATTTAGGAGGGGAATGATCTTCAGCCGACAGCAGGGGGCACTGTGAAAAGCAGAAAAGCCGGAGGGACATCAAGTTTTCCAACCTATTGGACTCCATGCCTGTGTGTGTGAGTGCATGTGTGCGTGTGTGTGTGTGTGTGTGTGTGTGTGTGTGTGTGTGCGTGTGTGATAGAACATTTTTCATTTTTGCTCTAGTCTTGCAGAAAACTCCCAGGCTGATTTTAGGGAAACTAGAATATTCCCTGCTTGTTCATCAGACGTCTATGAAAGCTCTCCTTTAATACCAAGATAGCCTACCCTGCAAACCATCCACTACAGAGAGCATCAGGTCGCCCCTTTAACAAGTGGCCCCTGGCAACACTTTGTCATAATGTGTCCCAGTGGGATTATCCCACTGGATGGGATTTGAAGTGGTCATCTCTGCCACTTCCAACTTGTCTCACCTGGCCTCAACTCAGCCCATCCTGGGATAGGTCAGCCTGTCCCACACTGCTGTTCACTTCGTTTCAACCTAAGTCAGGCTACTTCTCATATTTTCACACTTCTTGAGATCCTGAAGCGCCTGAGCTGGACCTGTCACATTTTCCTTCAAGCGTAAGACTCAGGCCTTGTCCAGGAATCTGCTTCTAATTTTCAGATTCATTTCCACCTTCCCAGCTGTACCAACCCCTACCCCTGCCAGGGGAGGGGTTCCTGGCCTGCCTAACCACATCTCAATGGATGCTGACATGTTCAGAGGGGACCTGGGCAGCTAATGTACTTTATTTTATTTATTTATTTATTTATTTTTTTGAGACAGAGTTTCACTCTTGTCGCCCAGGCTGGAGTGCAGTGGCATGATCTCAGCTCACTGCAACCTCTGCCTCCTCGATCAAAGTGGTTCTCCTGCCTCAGCCTCCCAAGTAGCTGGGATTACAGCTGCCCACCACCATGCCTGGCTAATTTTGTACTTTTAGTAGAGACAGGGTTTCACCATGTTGGTCAGGCTGGTCTCGAACCCCTGACCTCAAGTGATCCACCCGCCTCAGCCTCCCAAAGTGCTGGGGTTACAGGCGTGAGCCACCGCACCCAGCCTGCTAACGTACCTTAATGTGAACCCAGACCTATCTAAGACCTGAGCAAATTCTTAGCCTTGAAAGACTCCTACATGTGCATGAGGTGGCAGGCCTCTCTGACTCTACAGTTGATCTTCTTTATCTCAAATCAATGTGATACGGGGGTCTTATCACAGTGGATGTCCCCCCTTTCAAGCCCTGTCCTAGAAACTTGGCTGGCTTCAGATCAACTGGCTAATTACTTGTGCTATAATGATCAACCTGCCTAATTTATCACTTCTTTGAACATTTAATTAGCCAGCAGTGCAAGACAATTAGGTTCTGAATTAGGACAAATTAAACTGCTAGCTTAGCAGCTCTACAGACATGGAAACTATACCCAATTACATCTAAAAAAGATTAGACAGAACCATCAAAGAGCAAGAGCCTGACATGGGCCAACAGCCAGATGGGCCAAATATTCTGGAGAATCTCACAGAGCCAGTTGTTTTGTTTTAGCTCCGAAAATAAAGAACAAAATCTGGAGAGGAAAAAACAAAAACAAAAACAAACAAAAAAACCTCTGCATGGAGCAGAGCTCCTGGTCTTCTTTAACTAAAAAAAAATTTTTTTTTACAGACAGGGCCTTGCTCTGTCACCCAGGCTGAAGTGCTGTTGTACAATTATAGCTCACTGCAGCCTCAAACGTCGGGGCTCAAGTGATCCTCCTGACTCAGCCTCCTGAGTAACTGGCACCACACCGCCATGCCCAGCTAATCAACAGATTTTTTTTTTCATAGATACAGGGTCTCCTATGCTGCCCAGGCTGGTCTTGAACTCCTGGCCTCAGATGATCCTCCTGCCCAAAGGGCTGGGATTACAGGCATGAAACATTGAACCCAACTGGAGCTTCAGGTCTTTATCCCTGGTTGTAGGGTGCTTGTAGAGTCTGTGACAATTCACCATAGCATTAATTTTAAAAGATCAACCAGAGCAACAAATTTGCATATTGACTTCCCAATGGTCATACCTGAGATTATTGCTTGTCAGTCCAAAAAATATAAATGGTAGCCTGACATAAGCATATACAAGTGTATCCCAGGAAGAAGCGCACTTCTCATGTAGCTCTCTGAGCCCAGTTAACTCTTGGATGTTCATATCGCAGCGTTGTCTAAGGAATAAACTCTTGGGGCGGGCGCAGTGACTCACGCCTGTAATCCCAGCACTCTCGGAGGCCAAAGCTGGCAGATCACAAGGTCAAGAGATTGAGATCATCCTGGCCAACATGGTGAAACCACATCTCTTCTAAAAATACAAAAAATTAGCTGGGTATGGTGGCACATGCCTGTAGTCTCAGCTACTTGGGAAGCTGAGGCAGGAGAATCACTTTAATGGGGGAGGTGGAGGTTGCAGTGAGCCTAGATCTGCACTCCAGCCTGGTGACAGAGTGAGACTCCAACTCCATTTCAAAAAAAAAAAAAAAAAAAGAATACAAAGATCAAAGAATACAAAGAATACAAAGATCAAAAGAGACAAAGAAGGGCATTACATAATGGTAAAAGGATCAATGCAACCAGAAGAACGATCAATCCTAAATATATACGCACCCGATACAGGAGCACCAGATACATAAAGCAAGTTCTTAAGGACCTACAAAGAGACTTAGACTCCGGCACAATAATAGTGGGAGACTTTAACACTTCACTGTCAGTATTAGACAGATCAACGAGACAGAAAATTAACAAAGATATCCAGGACTTGAACTGAGATCTGGACCAAGCAACCCTAATAGACATTTCCAGAATTCTCCACCCCAAATCCACAGAATATACATTCTTCCGGCACCACATCACACCTACTCTAAAATTGACCACATAATTGGAAGTAAATCACTCCTCAGCAAATGCAAAATTACGAAAATCATAACAAACAGTCTCTCAGACCACAGTGCAATCAAATTAGAACTCGGAATTCAGAAACTAACTCAGAACCGCACAGCTTCATGGAAACTGAACAACTGGCTCCTGAATGTTGACTGGATAAACAATGAAACGAAGGCAGAAATAAAGATGTTCTTCGAAAACAATAAGAACAAAGACACAATGTACCAGAATCTCTGGGACACATTTAAAGCAGTGTCTAGAAGAAAATGTATAGCAAAAAAAATGCCCACATGAGAAGCAAGGAAAGATCTAAAATTAACACACTATCATCAAAATTGAGAATGCTAGAGGAGCAAGATCAAAAAACCTCAAAAGCTAGCAGAAGACAAGAAATAACTAAGATCAGAGCAGAACTGAAGGAGAGAGCACAGAAAACCCTTCAAAAAATTAATAAATCCAGGAATGAGTTTTTTGAAAAGATCAATAAAATAGACCACTAGCCAGATTAATAAAACAGAAAAGAGAGAAGAATCAAATAGATGCAATAAAAAACAATAAAGGGGATAGCACCACTGACTCTACAGAAATACAAACCACCATTAGAGATTACTACAAACAACTCTATGCACATAAACCAGTA
>CM052649.1:181162866-181267819 GCA_028533165.1 Leontopithecus rosalia
CAAAAAGCTTATCCACCATGATCAAGTAGGATTCATCCCGGGGATGCAAGGCTGGTTCAACATATGCAAGTAATCCACCACATAAACAGAACCAAAGACAAAAACCACGATTATCTCAATTGATGCAGAGAAGGCCTTCGACAAACTTCAACAGCCCTTTATGCTAAAAAGTCTCAATAAACTAGGTATCGATGGAACGTATCTCAAAATGAAAAAGCTATTCACGACAAACCCACATCCAATATCATACTGAATGGGCAAAAACTGGAAGCATTCCCTTTGAAATCTGGCACTAGACGAGGATGCCCTCTCTCACCACTCCTATTCAATATAGTACTGGAAGTTCTAGCCAGAGTAATCAGGCAAGAAAAAGAAATAAAGGGTATTCAATTAGGAAAGGAGGAAGTCAAATGTCTCTATTTGAAGATAACATGATTGTATATTTAGAAGACCCAATCGTCTCAGCCCCAAATCTCCTGAAACTGATAAACTTCAGCAAAATCTCAGGATACAAAATCAGTGTGCAGAAATCACAAGCACTCCTAAACACCAATAACAGACTTAAAGAGAGCCAAATCAAGAACAAACTGCCATTCACAACTGCTACAAAGAGAATAAAATACCTAGGAATACAACTAACAAGGAACGTAAAGGACCTTTTCAAGGAGAACTACAAACCACTGCTCAATGAAATAAGAGAGGACACAAACAGATGGAGAAACATTCCATGTTCATGGTTAGGAAGAATCAACACTAGGAAAATGGCCGTACTGCCCAAAGTAATTTATAGATTCAGTGCTATACCCATCAAGCTACCTATGACCATCTTCACAGAACTGGAAAAAAAATACCTTAACTTCATATGAAACCAAAAGAGAGCCCACAGAGCCAAGTCAATTCTAAGCAAAAAGAACAAAGCTGGAGGCATCATGCTACCAGACTTCAAACTATACTACAAGGCTACAGTAATCAAAAGAGCAGGGTACTGGTACCAAAACAGAGATATAGACCAATGGAATAGAACAGAGGTTCAGAGGCAATGCCACACATCTACAACAATCTGATCTTTGACAAATCTGACAAAAACAAGCAATGGGGAAAGGATTCCCTGTTTGATAAATGGTATTGGTGAAACTGGCTAGCAGTGTGCAGAAAGCAGAAATTAAACCCATTCCTGACACCTTACACTAACATTATCTCCAGATGGATTAAATACTTAAACATAAGATCTAATACCATAAAATCCCTAGAAGAAAATCTAGGCAAAACCATTCAGGACATAGGCATAGGCAAGGATTTAATGACTAAAACACCAAAAGCATTGGCAACAAAAACCAAAATAGATAAATGGGACCTAATTAAACTCCAGAGCTTCTGCACAGCAAAAGAAACAATCATTAGAGTGAACTGGCAACCAACAGAATGGGAAAAATTTTTGCAATCTACCCTTCTGACAAAGGGCTGATATCCAGAATCTACAAAGAACTAAAACAGATTTACAAGAAAAAAAAACAAACAAACCCATTCAAAAGTGGGCAAAGGATATAAACAGACACTTTTCAAAAGAAGACATATATGAGGCCAACAAACATATGAAAAAATACTCATCATCACTGGTCATTAGAGAAATGAAAATCAAAACCACATTGAGATACGATCTCACACCAATTAGAATGGTGATCATTAAAAAATCTGGAGACAACAGATGCTGGAGAGAATGTGGAGAAATAGGAACACTTTTACACTGCTGGTGGGAGTGTAAACAAGTTCAACCATTGTGGAAGACAGTGTGGTGATTCCTCAAGGACCTAGAAATAAAAATTCCATTTGACCCAGCAATGCCATTACTGGGTATATGCCCAAAGTATTATAAATCATTCTATTATAGAGACACATCCACATGCATGTTTGTTGTGGCACTGTTTACAATAGCAAAGACTTGGAGCCAACCCAAATGCCCATCGATGATAGACTGGACATGGAAAATGTGGCACATATACACCATGGAATATTATGCAGCCATAAAAAATTATGAGTTCATGTCCTTTGTAGGGACATGGATGAACCTGGAAACCATCATTCTCAGCAAACTGACACCAGAACAGAAAATCAAACACCGCATGTTCTCACTCATAGGTGGGTGTTGAACAATGAGAACACATGGACACAGGGAGGAGAGCATCACATACTAGGGTCTGTTGGGGGGGGGATCTAGGGGAGGGACAGCGGTGGGTGGGGAGTTGGGGAGGGATAATATGGGGAGAAATGCCAGATATAGGTGACCGGGATGGAGGCAGCAAACCACACTGTCATGTATGTACAATCCTGCATGTTCTTCATATGTACCCGAGGACCTAAAGTGCAATATATATATATAAATAATTTTAAAAAATAAATTCTTATGGATTAAAAAAACATAGCAGAAGATGACATCAGACCATGTTGATTTAGCTTTAGGATGGGTTGTGATTTTTTTATTAATATTAACTTGGATTTTTACCTGTGGAAGAATGATTTTTCACGGCTATGTTTCCAAGTTATTTGTGCTCCTCAGAAAGACACTGAGCTAGACAGCACCTGGGTAAGGTGGCTCAACTTTGGCTTTGACTGTGAAGATACGTTTGCCTCCACCCAATGACTGATTGATGTACTGCTGGTGTCCCTTCCAAATAGGGTAGTGAGAGCCAAAGGAAAGAGGAAAGAAGGTAGGAACGTGAGGTGGAGACTTAGGTGCTTTATCCCTTCTCTCCTGGGATTTTCCAAAAACGAAGTAGGATCTGAGAGGCTCGGGGAACAAACTGCGTCATAAACCAGGCTTTCAGCTTCCTGTGATTACGAGCCTCTTCCCTGCTTGCAATTCAATGCCTTTCGTAAAGCCTCGTTCAGACATTTCAGGTTTTGCTCCGCTGCACTACGAGTTATTAACACAGAGTTTGTGTTTGCATGTGTACTTAAAGAGGTCCTCCCATTCCCGCATTTTCCAAGCATGGTGTGATCAGTGGTAATATTCAAGACATTCACAAGCAAACCAAGAATTTCAACATAAAGAACTGCCAAGGCTGGCACAGTGGCTTATGTTTGCAATCCCCACACTTTGAGAGACTGAGGAGGAAGGATTGCTTGAGCAGAGGAGTTGGAGACCAGCCTGGGCAATATGGCAAGACCCCATCCATGCAAAAATTAAAAAGAAACAATGAGCTGGGCGTATTGGCACTTACCTGTAGTCCCAGCTACTCTGAAGGCTGAGGCAGGAAGATTGCTTAAGCCCAGAAATTGGAGGCTGCAATGAGCCGTGATTGTGCCACTGTTCTTTCGCCTGGGCAGGAGAGCAAGATCCTGTTTCTGAAAGACGCTCCCCTGGCTTGACTTGCAACCTTTCTTTTTAACAACCTTTTTCTTTTTTCATCATATGGAACTCATGTCTAGATCCTAGCTATGACCATCTACTGCAGCTCCCACAACCACACCGGGACGATCAATCAAATGAAGCAAATATGGATGTGTAATGTATAGGTACACACAGTTAAAGGCAGCTTCACACCGGTGAGCCAAGTAACAGACTCCACAAAGGCACTGTCACTCCTCAGAATAACTAAGAAAAGAAAGGATATGGGCAGGCGCGGTGGTTCACACCTGTAATCCCAGCGCTTTGGGAGGCTGAGGTGGGTGGATCACGAGGTCAGGAGTTTGAGACCAGCCTGGTGAAACCCCGTCTCTACTAAAGATATAAAAATTCAGCTGAGCATGGTGGCGTGCTCCTGTAGTCCCAGCTGCTCAGGAGGCTGAGGCAGGAGAATTGCTTGAACCCGGGAGGCGGAGGTTGCAGTGAGCTGAGATCACACCACTGCACTCCAGCTTAGGTGAAAGGGCAAGACTTTGTCTCAACAACAACAAAAAAAAAAAAAAAAAGAAAAAAGAACAGGAATGATGCATGAGACCACAGTGGAAGATGTTTTCACCATGATCAAAGGACAAGTTTGGTCACTTCAGGGAGAGAAGCAGGTGGCCTGCCGTGACTGTTTGGAGGGAATGGAAAAGTGCAAAGGCAAGAGGCTACCCAGTTAGGAAAAAAAATCTCTGTGCACTCATCATCAGGAAGCCTACGAAGCAGAAGGCAGCTCCCAAGAGTCAGAGATGAGTGGCCCAGTTGGCTGTCTCCAAAGGGGGCTCTGGGTACATTTCCAGCTTGTAAGGTTCTGTTTATTTGGCATGGTTTACATCAAGGAAATCAGCCAGACTCATTCATATTTCAGCATGCCTATTTCTAGAGTAAGGAAGATATTTTCAGTCCTCCTTTCCTCTCTAAATGTGTTAGAAGACAAATCCCATCCCAGACTTTAACTCAACTACAGCAAAAAAGCTTCCTGAATTGTTATTGAACTCTGTTTTATTTATTTATTTATTTTTTATTTTTTATAGACTGAGTCTTGCTCTGTTGCCCTAGATGGAGTGCAGGGGTGCAATTATAACTCACTGTTAGCCTTGAACCCCTGGGTCGAAGTGATCTTTCCTCCTTAGCCTTCGAAGTAGCTGGGAGTATAGGCATATACTATCGCACTCAGTTAATTACAAAGAAAAGAAATTTGTAGAGACAGGGTCTCACTGTACGTCCCAGGTTGGTCTCAAACTCCTGGCCTTAAGTGATCCTCTCACGTTGGCCTCCCAAAGTGCTGGGATTACAGGCCAGAGCCACAGTGCCTGACCAGAATTCTTACTGTAAAACAGGTTCCTGGTCACTTGAAATGTCTGAGAATTGAAGAGCAAACAGCAGACTTACCTTTAGGAAATTTTTCAGGGACATAGGTTCATACTCAAGCTCTAAAGCAAATGATATAAACCCACTACATCATCTTAGAAAATGTTTGCAAGTGTGCATTTCACTGGCATCTTTAGAACAAATTAGTCTCTTCCGCATAGTGTATACAAATTGCATCATATCGTCGCTTCATTAAAAAATGTTCCAATTAGGGAAAGAGAGACGTTACTGTAGGATAGCTCTCTGTGCACATCAGTCTGATGCTTTCAAATGAGAGACCAAGTTGCGGGTTCCTGTTGCCTGTTGCCATGAGAACCATGGCATTTCTCTGTTACCATTATTCACTCAAAGAACATGCATCTCCTTACACTCTGCTTGTCATTTATCTACCGTCCTATGGGCCTGACAGTGCCTAGAACTCTATTCATCACCAGTTGAGGAAAGTACAAAGGCTGCAGGAGAGACAGCAGCTGTGCCTTCCTGGCAGGAGAAGCAAAATAACGGTGATTCTTTTTCCCATTTTGTTCTATGTCTCTTGGAGGGTAGAGAAGAGGAAGGACTGAGAGGCTTGGAGGGAAGATGGTCTGGAGGAGCCCAACATGGCGTGCAGAGATAAGCAACACCCGTTGTTGGTGACATACAAACCCTCTCTCCCTGCAAGCTCAGGGAATATAGATTGGTGACCAGAAGTCTCCTTTCTCCTACTAGGTAATTGGGTCCTGGCCCCCACCTCCTTCTCCAGACACGAAGACTAAGTGTAGTAAACTAGATGATGTATATCACCTTGATACTGTGAGGCCCGTTATACTCATTAAGGTCCCGTGAAAGAGTTACGCTTTGAGAGTCATTCACCCTTTTAATCTCCTATGAAGTATTTGGTATCTCCATTGCACAAAGAGACTGAGGCTTAGAGAAATTCTGTAACGTGCTCAGGAAGTCAAGCCAGCAGGAAGAGGAGGAACAGGATCTCAGAGTGAGATACTTTGTTTTAAAATCATATTCTCTGGCTGGGCATGGTGGCTCACACCTGTAATCCCAGCACTTCTGGAGGCCAGGTCCGGTGGATTGCTTGAGCTCAGGAGTTTGATACCAGCCTGGGCAACATGGCAAAACCTTGTCTCTAGTAAAAGATACAAACAATTAGCTGGGTGTGGTGGCATGAACCTGTGGTTCCAGCTACTCAGGAGGCTGAGATGGGAGGTTCACCTGAGCCCGGGAAGTTGAGGCTGCAGTGAGTCATGATTGCGCCACCGCACTCCAGCCTGGGCAACGGGAGTGAGACCTTGTTTCAAAATAAAACAAACAAACAAACAAACAAACAAATAATCTCATTGGCCCCACGTTAAAAAAAACCTGCATATGGATATTCATAGCAGCTTTATCATAACTGCAAAATATGGAAGTATCCAAGCTGTCCTTCAGTGAATGAATGTACAGGTAAGATCGTTCTGTCTCCAGATAATGGAATGCTATTGAATGCTAACATGAAACGAGCTCTCCAGCTATGGAGAGACATGAAGGAAACTTAAATGCACATTACTAACTGAAAGAAGGCCATCTGAAGAGGTACACACTGTATTCCAACCAAATGACATTCCGGAAAAGACCAAACTATGGAGTTAGGGAAAAGGTCAGCCGTTGCCAGGGGTTGCGGGGTGGGGGGAGAGAAGGATGAAAGGTAGAACATAGAGGCCATGAAAATTCTGTGTGAGACTCTAATGGCGGATACATGTTATTACACAGCTGTCCAAGCACTTAGAATGAGCAACAGCAAGCGTGAACCCTCACATCAACTGTGGACTTCGAGTGCTAATGATGTGTCAATGTATGTTCACTGACTGTAATCACTGTACCATTCCGGTGCAGGAGGCTGACAAAGGGGGAGGCCGTGCATGTGTGGGGCCAGGGGGGTATACAGGAGGTCTCTGTGCCTTCTATTCAATTTTGCTGTCAATGTAAAACTGCTCAAAAAAATCATAAAGGCTTTGAAAACAATTCCCATGCTCTCTCTTTTGTAACCACGTTGCAGAGAAAACCAAGGCAAGTACACCTAACAAGGTGGACACTGCGGGGAGACACAGCGATGGGAAAAAACGCAGCAGGAGAAGTCAGTGTCAGGAATGGGTCGGGTTGGACAGGAACCAGGATGCAAGGCCCTCAGGAGCACAGCACCTCCTCATCAAAGGCCCTGGCTTGGCTGAACAACCCTCGCTCTCTGTTTGGCTCTGGTTATTCATTAATCAAGTCTTGCAACACATGAATCTTCTCATAGCAGATTCATTTTGCTAAGTAATTGTTTTTCTGTTTGAGAATTAGCGTTTTCATTTACTTGTTCAATAAATTTGAGTGTCTATGTCTCACACGCCGTTTTGGGTGTTAGAAATGCAGCAGTGAACAAGACTGCTACAATTTTGTTCTGCATTTTTGGGCCGGGTGTGGTGGCTCACACCTATAATCCCAGTAATCCCAGGTTGAGGCAGGCAGATTGCCCGAGCTCTGGAGTTTGAGACCAGCCTGGCCAACATAGTGAAACCCCTTCTCTACTAAAAATACCAGTTAGCCAGGTGTGCAAGTTTGTGCCTGTAATCTCAGCTATTCGGTAGGCTGAGGCAGGAGAATTGCTTGAATCTGGGAGGCAAAGGTTGTAGTGAGCTGAGACAGCACCACTGCATTCCAGCCTGGATGACAGAACGAGATTCTGTCTCAAAAACAAAACAAAACAAAAAACCCTGCAATTTTGAAGCTTACATTCTTTAGAAAGACAGATGGTAAACCATAAATATAGTAGCTAGGCAAGTCATAAATTAGGTTGGCGATTGATACTTGGATAGGAAAAAGAGAAAACAGAGCAGGTTGAGAGGAGCATGTTATTGACTGAGAGTTCAGAGACTCAGCGGAGGAGCATTTGCTCGAGATCACAGCACCAGGAAGTAGTAGAGCAGAAATAAAACTCAGATTTGCTGGAATCCAGAGGCCTCATAGGATCCTCCTTCTAGGCTGGTTGAAAGCTCATCTCCATTCTGCCTATTCGGGTTGCCCCATTTTTCTAAGGGAGGCGGTTCCCCACTGCCAGAAAGTTGCTGTCAGTCTGGATTTCATATTTTTAATTCCTATTTCATGTCTCCAGTATAAAATGCCAGAGAGCTAGGGCCAGTCTAACGCTGATTGCAGGCAGCAAAGGTAACTCCGTGAATTCGGGCAACTTGTATTGAAGGCACAGGGGCCACTGTGTCTGTGCTCTCTCAGGGTGATGCAACTCCAGCCTCTTATCTCAGAATTCAAGCTTCTTTTGATGCATCTGAGGCATGAAAGTGAGATTGTAACTCTGTGGGGAAATGGTGTTCAATCAGCAACAATTCTAAGTAATTTTTGAATTGAACACTACAGACATATAGACAACGGCATGTATCATGCATGTAGAGCATGGCAGAGTCTTACAGAGTGAACATACCATGCTCCCAGATCAAAATAGAATCTTATTATCCTAAAGCCTCCTGTGATATCTTTTCTCAGTCACTGCCACTGCCCTGGTTACTAATATGCCATTTACCAGTTTTGCCTGCTTTTGAGCTTTGCATAAATGGAATCCTAGGTGATGTACTCTTTTTAGTTTTCTTAGTATTTAGCATTATGCTTGCCAGATCCATCCATCTGTGTGTAACTGTAGTTTGGCCTTTACTGCATTGTCTTTACTGCATAATATTCCCATGCATTGGAAATAAGAGCTCAGAGTCACAAAGAAAATGAACACTCAAATAAAGGATTTCTCAGCAAGGCAAATTTACTTCTGCAGAATGGTATTGCTTGCTCTTCTGGCCACTGCAAGAGCCTACTAAACAAATGAGGGAAGGGGTTCTTATCCCTAGTGCAGTCAGTCCCTGCTACTGTGTCTGGTCCCCATTGGCTGGGGTCGGACTGCACAACCTAAGCTGATCCCAACTGGCTACTTCAAATGGAGCAGGGGTGGGGCTACAGTGGCCAAATAAGGAACAGAGGTGGGCTACAGATTGAGTTACAGACTGGAAACAGATGTGAGTTACAGGTAACAGATGTGGGACTGGTGGAAAGGGTGTTTTCTAAGTGGCAAGGAGGAAAACAGAACCTTTGAAGAGGAACTCACTGTGTCTAACACGTGGATGCATAAACTCTAGTGCAATTTTTTCTACTACTGTTGGTGTCACTTTGGGTAGTTTCTAGTAGACTGCTATGAATCATGCCAATGCTTGCATTATTCTTCCTCTTCCTCCTCTTCTTCTTCTTCCTTCTTCCTTCTTCCTTTTTGAGACAGAGTCTTGCTCCATCGGCTCACCGCAGCCTTGATCTCCTGGACTTAATGGATGCTTCCCCCTCCAGTGTCTTGAAGAGATGCTGGGACCACTTGCTACCATGCCTGGTAAATTAAAAAATTTTTTTTTGTAGAGATGGGGTCTTGCTATGATGCTCAGCTTGGACTCAAACTCCTGGGCTCAAGTGAGCCTCCTGCCTCATCTTCCCAAAATACTGGGATTACAGACAGGAACTGCCATGCCCAGCCTCTTCGGTATATTTTTGTGTTCATATTTCTTTTGAGTATAAACCTTGGAGTGGAATTGCTGGATTTTGAAAAAGCTTATATTCAGCATTAGTAGATTGGTAGTAAAGTACTTTTGGGTTTTGTTCTATAGCTGTGTAAATGAGCATGCATTTGTAAGTGTTTCTGTAGGTATTTTTGTAAATTAGTCTGTGCTTTTGTGTATCACATGATATTAAAATGAGGCTGTTTTTGCCTCAATATCAGCTGAAGTCCCAAGACAGAGAACAAATCTATTAGTGGCTAGTGCTTTGCATTCTAAGGTGAGTTTGTTAATTATTTGGAAGTGGTCTCAAATTTCAAAGGTGGGAGACAATGGGTTTCATGCTCTTAGCCTAACATCCTCATGGGAGGCCTCACAGGTACAAGTGTGAGATACCAAGACAGTGTTTGTGGCTTCACTATGTTCCCAACCAAAGTCCTCTAACATTACCATGAATCATGACACATCTACCCGGACAAGACTTCAGCCTCCTAGCTGTGGGGAGTGGGTGGGGTGTTTAGGGAGGGAAGTTTCAGGGAGGTCAAGATAGCTCCTTATGAGTCTCAAATGGCTGAGAGTAAAGATGGGAGGCCACCTGGGGTGGCGGTGCACCTGCTCTGAGAGCAAGGCAAAGGTGTGTGTTTCTGATACGGTTTGCTCTGTGTCCGCACCCAAATCTCATCTCAAATTGTAATCTGCATGTGTCAGAGGAGGGGCTTGGTAAGGTGATTGAATCATGAGGGCAGACATCCCCCTTGCTGCTCTCATGATAGAGTTCTCACGCAATAAATGCGTAGCTCTTTCCCCTTCTCTCTCTCGCACTCTCCTATTATTCCACCATGGTAAAGACATGCTTGCTTCCCCTTTACCTTCCACCATGATTGTAAATTTCCTGAGGTCTCCCAGTCTTGCTTCTGTACAGTCTGTGGAAATGTGAGTAAATTAAACGTTTTTCCCCATTAACTACCCAGTCTCGAGTAGGTCTTCACGGCAGCGTGAGAATGGACGAATAGTTTCCCTGGAGCATGTGTGGACTCTGTGAGACTGGTACCGGTGGAGGGTGGCCAGTTTCTGGGCATCTTGAACAAAGAATTGGACAAAACATACAAAGCAAGGAAATAACGAAGCAACGAAAGCAGGGTGGGAGTGGGTCCTTGTGTAAGGGCTCAAGAGCCTGGTTACAGAATTTTCTGGGGTTTAAACATGCTCTAGAGGTTTCTCGTTGGTTACTTGATGTAAACGAAGTAGTGGCCCCAATCAGTCTGGTTGCAGAAAGCAACCAATCAGAGGCTAAAGTTAAGTTACAAAGTTATACTTCTATGCAAATGAAGACTTGGCCTACAATCAGTCTGATTGGTTTTCTCCATCAGCTGAAGTTACAAAGTTACTCCTGTATGCAAACTGGTTGCCTTCCGCAACCAATCAGAGATACTTTCAATTTTCCATCTGCCATGAAGAACAGATGGGAAAAGGTGGTGATGATTGGGGGGCGGTTTGCAAAGGAAGTAGGTTCCCGTCCTTTCTTTGCCTAGGTGTGGAAAGTTAGGGTCTTCCTTTCAGTTGAGTTCTAGAAAGTCAGTGTGAATCAGCCTGAGGTTCCCTGCCTCCAGATCCTATTCTCCTGTCTCAAGACACAGAATCTCTTAAGAGAGAGAGGCAACTTCAGCAGAAAGAAGCTGGAGGAGGTGGCAGGTTGTAAACAGCCTGAGGAAAGGAGGTCCTGCCCAGTTAAGGGAGCAGGGGTTTGGTGAGTCTCCAGGGGGAGCTTAGAAGCATTTAAAAAATGATACATGAGCAAGAATTAGCTGCACATTTCTGCTCTGGGCAGAGGAGATGGCAAGTAATACAAGAACCCTGACCAGTCCCGCCCCTTCTCTGTCCTGGTGTATGGCACATTTTCCCAAGCATGAGGACCTAAAGGCAGCCTACGGATGAAAGGAAGAGGATAGCTTTGCTTGGCAGGGACACAGAATAATTCATCCACTGCCACCCCATCCTAGCCTCTCCCATCTTTCCATTCTGAAGCAAGTACGGCTGGTGGCAAAGAGAGTTTAACTTTATATGCAGTTTGATGTTTAATTTGACATTCTTGTAGCATTGTAACTATTGAAATGAAATTACTGTCAGGACTAAAATTCAGCCACTGGATTTTTAGTCTCTAAGGACGGCTTGAGCAATTCGGGAAAACCTAACTCTACAAGCTGAGAGATGGAACGCCATACCTGGGCTGCTCTTGGGATGGGATGAGGATGGGGATGTTCAGGCACATGTGTCATGATGCACGGTAATGCTAGAGGCCTTGGGATGGGAACATGGTCATTGTGAAGTCGCTGGGGGTGCAGACAGGCTTCAGCCACAGGGCTAGACTTACAATCATGGCGGAAGGCAAAGGGGAAGCTGGTAAGTCCTACATGCCTGAAGCATCAGGAAGAGAAAGCGAAGGGGAAGGTATCAAACACTTTCAAACAGCCAGAGTAATCTATCCTTGTGAGTAATCTACCACCAGGACAGCAAGAGGGAAACCCACTCCCATGATTCAATCACCTCCCACCCTGCCGCACCTCCAACACTGGGAATTACAATTCAACATGAGATCTGGCTGGGGACACAGAGACAAACTACATCAGATGCTATCTAAGAAACGTGTAATAAGATTCACATGCTTCAAATGCATTAATTTTGTATAACATTACACCATTATGCAATTCTCAATTGCAAATGTTATTATGTGCAGCTCCAACATTTTCACCTTCTTATTCTGTTTCTTTAAAGAGATGTCCTTAAACCAGATGAAAGGAAAAAGACACGCAGGATCACGGCACTCTTGGTTAACGCTAAAATGCCATTTAGCCAGCATGCAGGTTGCCAGATAAAAGTACGAGGTACTAGTAGGATGAACTGAAATTGTCATTTCATCAAACTCAGTGACAATGTTATCTGCAGATCTTAGAAGAATCAGCTCAGAAAAACCCCTGGTTGGTACTGATCCTTTCAGATAGATTGAAATCTTTCCAGGCTATTCCTCAGAGCTCATCAATCAAGGGTAGTTGTCATGGTGAAGTATTCCATTTAATTATCCTCAGCCCTCTAGATATTGAAAGCACTTGGGAACAGCAGGCTGTGCTGGCCCTGGTCTCCTCAACTAGAATAGTCATTCCTTTCTTACTCCATCTTTACCTGGAGGCATTTATTCATTCATTTATTCAATAAATAAGCACCAAATGCCTATTATGTGCCAGGCACAGAGTTCCTGCAAAAATGTCATTGTGAAAAAGTCAGGTGCAGACTCTGCCTCTACTCACTTCTGTGTGGCAGAAGACAGACCCACAGGCAGTCAGGAGGGGGATGAGTCTATGCTGTGCATGCTCCCAGAAGGGTGCTGGAGCCCAGAAGGTACCATTGGATGTCAACCAAGTGGCTGGGAGCTGGAAGTTGGGTCTTACATGGTCAATTGCTATCTAAGGAATTGGACAGGAACTTCCCCACTTAGCTGAGATCCTTATCTAAGAATCTCAGCTAAGTGGGGAAGTTCCTGTCCAATTCCTTCCAAAGCACCGAAAGAAGCTGTCTTCTCTGAGTCTTCCAAGCAACCACAGGGAGTAGAATCACATCCGCTAAGGAGAGGAAGCTGGTGATGAGAAATCAAGTGATAAAAAGTGGAAAACGGAAGAGTGTTGGCCAGGAAGGAAGAAAGATCCTGGGACAGTTCCCTGGGCAATATTGTGGTTTCTGCACCCCCCATTCATCATTCATTTGGTGTCAAGGTTGTGATATGTCAAAGCACAAGTTTGTCCTTGAGAAGCAGAGTTAGGGAGAAGACCATGCAGATAGCAACATATCTATCCATCTACCTATTTGTTTATTTGTTCATCTAGCAAATAATTTCGGAGTTTCTGCCACGTGTCTGTCTTGTGGAGGAGACACACATGAAGGAAAGAGTTACATAAATGCATATTTAGTCCTAATATGCATCTTGCTACAGAAAGTTCATGATCAGAATGTCATGGGATGTTTTCCTGTGGCAGTGACACCCAGCTGAGACCTGGAAAGTGAGAAGAAACTAATGAGAAGAGGCAGAATGTGGAAAAATTTCCCAGGCAGAGTGGGGAGCCTAGCTGAGGACTTCACGGAGAGCTTAATGCACAATGGGCAAAGGTGGCCGCCCACCACATCATGGAGGGCCACTGGAACTTCACACCAGGAACACCTGGTGATTTTGAGTATGTGGAAAGCTGTGGATGGTTCTTCATTTTTAAAGAAGCCACAATCTTGGCTCCCTATAACCTCCACCGCCTGATCTACCAACGATCACTCTGGCTGCTGTAGCAGGAAGGTGGTGGAGGAAGGCAAGAGTGGAGGGGTGGAAATGGATCAGGAAATAAACATGGCAGCCCAGGAAAGGGCCATTCACCGGTGGCTTAGCCCTGGGTGGGGACGGGGGAAGTGCCAGTGGAAGTACAGAGTGAAGGTCATCTTCATTCAGTCTCGGAGGGTGCAGTTCCTCCATCTCCATGGGCACAGGACAGTAAGTACTTTCACCACACAAAACAAGCTCCGCCTGCAATAGACACACTTGCTCATAGCCTTTTTTTTGAGAAGCAATCTCGCTCTGTCGCCCAGGCTGGAGTGCAGAGGCACGATCTCAACTCACTGCAACTTCTGCCTCCTGGTTTCAAGCAATTCTCCTGCCTCAGCCTCCTGGGTAACTCAGACTACAGGACCCTCCAAAGCACCCAGCTCATTTTTATATTTTTAGTAGAGACAGGGTTTCACCATGTTGATCAGGCTGAGGGGGAGGAAGGGAGGGAGGGAGGGAGGAAAGGAAGAAAGGACAGAAGGAAGGGAAGGGAAGAGAAAGGGGAAGGGGAAGAGGAAGGAGAAGGAAGAGAAAGAAAAAAAAACAATGCAAAACAAGCTAAAAGGAAAGCTTTTAGTATTCCTGTCTCTGGAGGGTAGAGGATGCTTTGGCCTGTCATTAAAGGGAAGTAGCTTGAGCTGTGAGAACAGGAGAAAGTGGAAGGAAAGAGAAGAGAGAGACTAGCTGTTTTTGATTTATTCTATGTCAGTTTTTTTCCACCTCCAGATTTTCAAAAGAAGGGACTTTAGAAAGCACATATAAGTCTTTGCAATTTTACATTTAACATGTCGTTTCCCAACTGAACTGGCATTTGGAGACAAGGGTAATAACTCTTGATGAGCGTTTCTCTGACCTTATTGTGGAACTGGATAGTTTCTCCTTTCCCTCCCAGGCTTAGTCCCGGGACTAAGAGTGTCTGAGACCAAGAGTGTCTCAGTCTATTTGCATTGCTATAAAGGAATGCCTGAGGCTGGGTAATTTATAAAGAAAATAGGTTTCTTTGGCTCACAGCTCTGCAGGCTGCACAAGAAATATGGCATCAACATCTGGGGCTGGTGAGGGCCTCGGGAAGCTTCCACTCATGGTAGCAGGTGAAAGGGAGCCGGGAAGTTTACATGGCAAGAGAGGGAGCAAGAGAGGAGAGAGGTGCCACACTCTGTTGAACTACTAGATCTCGTGATGGGAACTAAGAGGGAGAGCTTACTCGATTTCATGAGAATGGCACCAATCCACTTATGAGAGATCCACCCCCATGTCCTCAATAACTCCCACCAGGCTCCACCTCCAACACTGCGGATCAAATTTCAACAGATTTGGAGGAGACAGATATTCAAACTATGTTAGAAGGGCAGCCTCACATCTGTGAAGAGAGAAGACGGTGGGGGAGGAAGGCAAGGGTGGAGGGGTAGAAAGTGGGCTCACGACGCATGCATACTTAGGGCTAAATAAGCCTTTGTGTGACTCTCTTGGGCATATCCAATCTCTCCATGTTTCCCCCTGTGTCACAGGTTTCACCTTTGTCCCTCCCCACTGCCAAATTCATATATTGAAACTCTAATCCCCAATGGGATGGCATTTGAAGATGGTGCCTTTGAGAGGTGATTAGAGGTCATCCACCATCCACAGGGGCTCATTCTGTTGCCTAGGCTGGAGTGCAGTGGCCTGTTGTGACTCACTGTAGCCTCCAACTCCTGGGACTACAGACACCTGCTACCATACTCAGTTAATTGAGAAAAAAAAAAGAGAACAAGCCTGTTGGATCTCTCTTTTTTGTGCGTGTTTTCCTTCTTGCTTGCTCTTGCTCAAAGCCTGCATCCTGCCAAGGCATTTTTCCCTTTTCTGGGGCCATATGCAGGCTGCTTATATGGAAGCACCAATGGCCAGTGTCACAATGTTATTGAGACTGGCCCTGACATCATTGTCCCAGCCTGTCACTGCTGCTGTCCCCAACCCCAAGCTCACTCCCCTCGATACTGGTAGTGCTACCAATGGCACCAGCACAATGTCTCCAGTCTGCTGTAGTGACAGCCAACGTATTCCTACCAACATTTTCTTTTTGAGACTGAGTCTCACCCTACCGCCCAGGCTGGAGTGCAGTGAAACCACTCTTGGCTCCCTGTAACCCCCACCACCTGATCTACCAACAATCTTCATGGCTGTAGTGATTATAGAAAACAGGCCCTATTGCTTAATATTTTTTTTAATTAAAAATTTTTTTTGAGACAGGGGCATGCTCTGTGTCCCAGGCTAGAGTTCAGTAGCCTGATCATGAATCACTGCAGCTTTCAACTCCTGGGCTCAAGCCATCCTCCTGCCTTGGCCTCCCAAGTAGCTGGGACTACAGACACATGCTGCCATATCTAGCTGATTAAAAATAAGCTTTTTTTAGAGACAGGGTCTCGCTGTGCTGCCCAGGCTAGTGCTAAACTCCTGGGTTCAGGTGATCCTCCCTCCCTGACCTCCCAGGGCGTTGGGATTAACAGGTGTGAGCCATTGCACCTGGCCTGTTGCTTGTTTTGTTTTATCATCTCTTCATCTTGGTTCCTAATTACAGGCACTGAGGTACAGAGTAAGGAGCAAACACTGTGCTATCCTTGGAGCTACTGTATCTATAAACAATGGTCATTCTTGGGCATCTCCAATCTCTACATGTTTCTCCCTTGTCATGGGCTGTATGTCTGCCCTTCCCCACTGCCAAATTTATATATTGAAACTCTAGTCCCCAGTGGGAAAAACTCGGCTCCCTACAACCTCCAAGTCCTGACCCACTAACAATCTTCATGGCTGTACAGATTATAGAAAATGGGCCCTGTTAGGCTGGGCACGGTGGCTCATGCCTGTAATGCCAGCACTTTGGGAGGCCTAGGAGGGCAGATCACAAGGTCAGGAGATCGAGACCATTCTGGTCAACATGATGAAACCTCGTCTCTACTAAAAATATTTTAAAAATTAGCCAGGCATGGTGGCGCGTGCCTGCAGTCCCAGCTACTCAGGAGGCTGAGGCAGGAGAATCGCTTGAAACTAGGAGGTGGAGGCTGCAGTGAGCCAAGATCACGACACTGAACTCCAGCCGGGATGACAGCATGAGACTCTGTCTCAAAAAGAAAGAAGAAGAAGAAGAAGAAGAAGAAAGAAGAAGAAGAAGGAAGAAGAAGAAGAAGGAAGAAGGAAGAAGGAAGAAGGAAGAAGAAGAAGAAGAAGAGGGCCCTGTTGCTTATTCCTGGGTTCAAGTGGTCCTCCCTCCTTGGCCTCCTGTTGCTTATTCCTGGGTTCAAGTGATCCTCCCTCCTTGGCCTTCCAAGGCGTTGGGATTACAGGTGTGAGCCACTGTACCTAAGAAGGGGGCCCTGTTGCTTATTCCTGGGTTCAAGTGGTCCTCCCTCCTTGGCCTCCTGTTGCTTATTCCTGGGTTCAAATGATCCTCCCTCCTTGGCCTCCCAAGGCGTTGGGATTACAGGTGTGAGCCACCGCACCTAAGAAGGGGGGCCTGTTGCTTATTCCTGGGTTCAAGTGATCCTCCCTCCTTGGCCTCCTGTTGCCTATTCCTGGGTTCAAGTGGTCCTCCCTCCTTGGCCTCCCAAGGCGTTGGGATTACAGGTGTGAGCCACCGCACCTGGCCCGTTGCTGGTTTTATCATCTCTTCATCTTGGTTCACAGCTGTAGGCACTGTGGTGCAGAGTGAGGAGCAAACAGCTCTACCGATAAACAATGGTCATTCCTGGGCCAGTCTCGGGCTTCTCTGATCTCTGCATGTTTCTTCGTGTGTCGTGGACTGCATGTTTGTGCTTCCCCACCTGCAAATGTATGTGTTGGAACTCTGGTCCCCAGTGGGTATTTGAAGATGGGGTCTTTGAGAGGTAATTAGGTCATGAGGGTGGAGCGCTTATCATGGGAATAAAGCTCTTCTATGCCAAGATAGGAGAGAGCTTGTTTTTCCTCTCTTTCTCCATGCAAGCAAACCGGAAAGACATCTCTCACCAGAATCTGACAGTGCTAACACACCAATCTTGGATTTAAGCCTCCAAAACTGTGAGAAGTAACTATCTGTTGTTTAAACCACCCAGTCTATGACATTCTTGTTACAGCAACCCCAGCTAATGAGGACAGCCTGTGTCAGTTGAAATCTTCAGACAAACAGAAGTAAAAAGAGTTAGACATAGCCAGGTGTGGTGGCTCACCCCTGTAATCCCAGCACTTTGGGAGGCTGAGGTGGGAGCATCACTTGAGCCCACAAGTTCAAGACCAGCCTGGGCAACATAGAGACCTTCTCTCTATAGAAAATTTAAAAATTAGCTGGATGTGTTGACATGTACCTGTAGTCCCAGTTACTCAGGAGGCTGAGGTGGGAGGATCTCTCGAGCACGGGAGTTGAAGGCTGCAAGTGAGCTACGACTGTGGCACTGCATTCCAGCCTGGGCAACAGAGTGAGATCTTCTCCAAAATAATAAGTCAATGAAAAGAGTTGGAAATGAACAGGACTCATTGCAGGAAAAGCCTCTGAAAGATAAAGAGAAGAAGGAGCAGGAGCTGGTAAGGAGCCTCTGGATTGCTATGCAGGTCTGACACCTGTGAGCAGAGATGGGGAAGGGGAGGAGTTTGAACAGAAAAAGCCCTGCGCCACAGCACAGCTCTAGGAGAGTTTTGGCTAGGTCTCTGCAGAGTCCCTGAATTAATTATCTTTCACTGTATAACAAACCACCCCGAAATGCAACGACTTAAATCAAGAACAAACTTTTCTTATGTCACAGTTTCTGTGGATCAGGAGGCCAGAAGCAGCTGAGCTGGGTGTCTCTAGTTCCTGTCCTCTCATGAAGGTGCAATCAAGATGTTGGCTGCAGTCATTTGAAGACTTGATTTGGGCAGGAGGGGGTTCTTTCAAGGTGGCTCACTCACGTGGCTGGCAAATTGATACTGGGTGTTGGCAGGAGGATTCATTTCCTTGCCATATAGACATCCCCAGAGAGCTGCTTGAGTGTCCTCAAGGCACAGTAGCTGCCTTCTCCCAGAGTGAGGGATCCAAGAGCATGTAAGACAGAAGCTATGTTTATTATAATCTAGCTTCCAAAGTCTGACTGCATGAGTTCTGTAAATCCTACTGAATTCTACAGAATTACATGAGTCAGCCCATCGTGGGACTTACGGTTGCATGGGTCAACCCATCATGGTCTACATGGGGTGTGACTACAGCCCATGACTGTAGACCACAGGAGTGGTCTACATGGGGTGTGAATACAGGAGGCAAGGATCATTGGGGTTATCTTGGGGGCTGGATGCCACATTCCACAAGTCAAAAATGGACTGTTGGAGGAGCCCCACAGTGGACAGAAGTAGTTTGGCTTGGCTGTCTTGCTCTGCTTAGCCGCTAGGAGGAAAATATGGCCTCCATGTAAGTCTCACAGAAGATTCGTGGAGGATCAGAAGGGGCAGCCACTGAGGGATGACCACCAACTATTGTGAGCAGAACCTCTTCACAATAAGTTCTACTGAAGGACGATCTGAGCTGCTCAGCTTCTGGGTTTCTACATGTCCCCATTCATTTATGTAAACAAACCCTGAGAATATCCAGTTCACAAGCCCCCAACTTTCCAAGCTTCCCTGAGCCCTAGGATAAGCACATCTTCTGGTTGAGCTGAGAACATTGTCATATTAAAACAAGGAAACTGAAGCGCAGAGAGAGATGATACACTCAAGGTCTCCCAAAAAGATGACAGGAGCAGGAATAACATGAAGGCTTTAAAATTCCAAGCCTGATACTCTTTGCTTTGTGCCAGGAAGTCCCCATAAATCCAGCCATCTGTGCAAAGGACTGGCTTGCTGGGACACTCCAGACTGCTAAACATGCCATTATCTATGATGTACATTCCTATTTTTACTGTTGTGGCTGCTGCGGCAACAAATTTGATTTCCTAATTGTGTTTTTCTTTGGCTAATGTAAAAATTAATTTCCATTCCCTGAACAGTCATCAACCACTGGTAAAAGGAAATCACTCAGGAGACTGAGCAGTAAACCCACTGGATTCCGGTGCTATCTGCAAGTGAGGGCAAGAAGCTGCCATCTGTCACCTGCACATTCTGTGCTATACTCCATGCAAGATATCTGCTTTCTCCCAAGCCTGTGAGGCCAATTTCAATTTTTATTTTATTTTATTTTATTTTATTTTTGAGATGGAGTCTGTCACTCAGGCTGGAGTGCAGTGATGCCATCTCAGCTCACTGCAATCTCCGCCTCCCAGATTCAAGGGATTCTCCTGCTTCAGACTCTTGAGTAGCTGGGATTACAGGTGTGTGCCACCACGCTGCGCTAATTTTTGTATTTTTAGTGGACACAGGGTTTCACCATGTTGGCCAGGCTGGTCTTGAACTCCTGACCTCAGGTCATCTGCCCACCTTGGCCTCCCAATCAGTGTTCCCTTTTTAAAGTTAAGAAAATGGAGATGACAGAGGTGAAGCAACTTGCTCGGAATGCTATGTGATGTGGGTGGCAGGACAGAATGTAAGTACATCTGCCTGACCCTAAGTTTGATCATTTTATTCCTATATGAGACTGTTTCCAATTCTAACATAGTAGGCCTTCTGTATCTTGGGAGGATTTGCTCCAAGAACCCCTGCAGATACTAAAATCTGCAGATCTACAAGTCTCTTTTATAAAATGGCTTAGTTGGCCGGTGTAGTGGCTCACAACTATAATCCCAGTACTTTGGGAGGCTGAGGAGGGCAGATCACCTGAGGTCACAAGTTCAAGACCAGCCTGGGCCTGTCTCTACCAAAAATACAAAAATTAGTCTGGTGTGGTGGTGGGTGCCTATAATCCCTGCTACTTGGCAGGCTGAAGCAGAAGAATCACTTGAACCCAGGAGGTAGAGTTTGCAGTGAGCTGAGATCACACCACTGCACTCCAGCCTGGGGGGCAGAGTAAGACTCTGTCTCAAAATAAATAAATAAAAATAATAAATAATGGCTTAGTACACTCAGCGTCGCTATATACAGGGTTTGGTCCCCATTTGGTTCAATCCTTAGATGCAAGAGGCGTGGATACAGAGGGCTGTATCTCTGTAGTTAGCGTTTAGTTTCCTAGTTTTGCTGGAGTTACTGATATTCAATCTACTTCTCAGCCTTGGTTTTGCTGCCTGACAGCTGCGGGTCACAAGGAAGTTTGTGAGTCTCAGGGTAACTGATTCACACTAATTAAATTCACAAGAGAGACTGATAATATATACCTGAATGACCATCTATTCTCTTGCAAGGGAGTAATCAAAATTTTCATATTTATTTTCCAGTTAAGCCTCTTCCCATAAGTCCAACAAGTTGAATTACTCAGCAGAAGGTTGCTTAGCAAGTATAAAATCAGAACCAAAGTATCTGGGAGGCAGTTTGAAGAATCTTATGGCTTACAGATGACCCTTTCTTGAAGTCCTCTCTTTTGTGTTGGGAAAATTTAAATGTCTCTTAAAAAAAAAACCATACACACACACACACACAGAAGTATCGTCAAGGTCTCATTGCTTTGTTTCCCCAGACTTTTTCTGATACTTTCATTATAGAGAAATGATTTTTCTTCAAATATTGTATTACAATTTATTAGGCAACAACTTTATTTGCTGTGCAACAATATTCATTTCAGGATGTGTTTTTACTATTTTGCCTTGGAAACTATCTGTGTTCTAATATGGCTTTGTAAATTCATTATACATCACATGCAGTTTTTCTTATAACGGTACAAGATGCATCAATCTAATTCCTGCAAGGCCTCACCCTTTTCCAGAGTCATGAACCCTGCCTGAACCCTCACACCTCTCAGATGATGGGTGAGAAGGCAATGCAAACATCTCCTCTCCCTTGGACCAATCTGTTTTAAATCACAGCTGATTGGACTAGGCATGGGTCCCTAACTTATCCAAGCCTTGCATGGTGGGTATGCAAAGAAGAGGTAGACCAACTCTTTCTCTAAAAAATTAGAGCACTTTGGGAGGCCGAGGTGGGTGGATCACCTGAGGTCAGGAGTTCGAGACCAGCCTGACCAACATGGCGAAACCACGCCTTTACTAAAAATACAAAAATTAGCCGGGCTTGTGTCGTGTGCCTGTAATCCCAGCTACTTGGGAGGCTGAGGCGGGAGAATTGCTTAAACCCAGGAGGTAGAGGTTGCAATGAGCCAAGATTGCACCACTGCACTCCAGCCTGGGCAACAGAATAAGACTCCATCTCAGGGAAAAAAAAAAGAATCAGACGTGAGAAACGGGAGGAAGAATAATTGTTGGTAGAGAAAGCTGAATGACATGAGCTCAGGAGGTTAAAGGATGTGCCCTATGTGAGTCTCCTAGAATTGCCACAACAACACACCACAAATGGAGGACCTTAAACTACAGGAACTTTTTGTCTCGCTGGTCTGGAGCTGCAAATCTGAAATCAAGGTGTCAGCAGGGTTGTTTCCTTTCAAGGGCTGAATCTGTTCCATGCCTCTGTCCTAGCTCCTGGCAGCCTCAGGTGTCCCCTGGCTTATAGATGCCATTCACCCTCTGTCTTCACAGCATTCCTCCGGCATGTCTGTCTGTTTCTGTGTCCAAATGTCCCCCTTTTCTAAGGACACCAGACATTGTTGTCCATCTACCCTAATGACCTCATTTTAACTTGAGTAAATCTGTCATGACTCTATTTCCCAAGAAGGTCACATTCTGGATTGGGCATGGTGGCCCACACCTGTCATTCCAGCACACTTTGGAAGGCTGAGGCAAGAGGATCACTTGAGTCCAGGAGTTTGAAACTAGCCTGGGCAACCTAGCAAGATCCCATCTCAACAACAACAAAAAAAATTAGCCGGGCATGACAGCATGTGCCTGCAGTCCCGGCTACTCAGGAGACTGAGGTGGGAGGATCCCGTGAATGGAGGAATTTGAGGCTGCAGTGAGCTACGATCACACCACTCTACACCAACCCAGCAACACTGCAAGGCCCTGACTTTAAAAACAAACCCAATAAAAGAAAAACAAATAAGGTCATGTTCTGAGATACTGGGGGTTAGAATTCAGCATGAATTTTTGGGAGAAGGCAATGCAAACATCTCCTCTCCCTTGGACCAAACTCATAAAGTAAGTTCAGGAGGGGGCCAAGGAAAGTCATCACGGGGCCACGGGCTTCAGTAAGGAGCCCCATCCTGGTCTCAGCATTGGACCTACCTTTTGGATTATGGCCACAGAAACAGCTGTGATAGAGACCACAGCAGGCCATCAATGAGGGGATAACTGGGTACAACAGAAAGAGGAGGTGCCCCATAGTGAGCTGCCATGACACTCTTAAAATAACCTCCTTTCTTTCTTTTTTTAAAAATTTTGCCTTAAGTTCTGGCATACATGTGCAGAACATGCAGGTTGTTACATATGTATACATGTCCCCTGGCGGTTTGCTCCACCCATCAACCCATCAACTGAGTTTTAAACCCTGCATGCGTTAGATATTTGTCCTAATGCTCTCCCGCCTCCTCCTCCCCACCCCCCGAGAGGCCCCGGTGTGTGATGTTCCCCTCCCTGTGTCCCTGTGTTCTCATTGTTTGACTCTCATTTATGAGTGAGAACATGCAGAGTTTAGTTTTCTGTTCCTGTGTTAGTTTGCTGAGAATGATGGCTTCCGGCTTTATCCATGTCCCTGCTAAGGACGTGATCTCACTCCTTTTTATGGCTGCATAGTATTCCATGGTCTAGATGTGCCACATTTTCTTGCCCAGTCTATCACTGATGGGCATTTGGATTGGTTCCAAGTCTTTGCTATTGTAAACAGTGCTACAATAAACATAGTGTGCATGTGTCTTTATAGTAGAATGGGTATATACCCAGTAATGGGATTGCTGGGTCAAATGGTATTTCCGATTCTAGATCCTTGAGGAATCGCCACACTGTCTATGTATCCTGTAGAATTAAGGAATCTAAGTATGACAACGACCTACCTCCCAGACCTGAGACTACTGCAGCAACACTACAAGTGATCAAATACATTGTCCAAGCAGGAAGTCTAGTAACAGAAATTCCAAGCAAGCAGTTAGATTTCTCTTCCAGTCTACCCACTGCCATGAGCTAATCACATAACTCTGAGCTCCAATCCCTTCACTTGCCAAGCCGAGGGCTCTTCCCAGCTATAAAATTCTGTGATTTTATCATAACTGGTCAATGAAACACAAACAGTCCCTCCAACAGACAGCCTTGAAGATGCACTTTAGAAAAATCACTGAGTGGGTAAATCGTGTGCTCTTAAGTGAGAGTTTATTATCTAACTCTCTGGGAAGCAGACCAGAATCTTCCTCCCAAATGTGAGATTTACTTTGCGCTTAAGTTATTTTTAAAAGGTAGACAAAACCCATGATATCATCCCTCTATTAATTTGTAGATGTGAAAAGAGATTCCTACCAGTTCTGAGCCTTAGATAAATACACAAGAATAATAATAACCTTCGCAGGAAGGTATTGAATATTAGACAGTTACCAAAAGCAAACGTTATTTGTTCCACAGAAGCTTCTTGACTGGGTCTTTTGATTCTGTGTGTAAGCTGCTAGAGCAGGCAATTACTGTTCTTTTCCTATTCTGGGTCTTTAAATACCTTAGAATTCTTTCTATTGTGGTCCAACTGCTGGGAGGAATACTCCGACCCCACTGTGGGAAAGACTCTACGTAAAAGCTCTTAAATGAAAACCCCAGGCATGTGCCAGGTTGGCACAAGGGAGGAAAGGACGGCTGTTCATTCATTCAGTCTGCCCACCATTACCATCTCCCCATTGAGCCATGCGCCTGGGATCCATAGACCTTGTGGATCATGTGAGGTCAGGAGTTTGAGATCAGCCTGGCCAAAATGGTGAAAGCCCTTCTCTACTTAAGATACAAAAAATTAGCTGGGTGTGGTAGTGGGTGCCTATAATCTCAGCTACTTGGGAGGCTGAGGCAGGAGAATAGCTTGAACCTGGGAGGTGGAGGCTGCAGTGAGCTGAGATTGTACCACTGCACTGCAGCCTGGACGACAGAGCGAGACTCCATCTCAAAAAAAAAAAGATTCTATGCAGTATGAGTCCACATCATATGTATTATACAATATGTAAAATATATGCATATGTATATAGAACATATACTTTTCTATCATTTACATATATGTAAATAAATATGTATCTATAGAAGCACATAAAAGGATAAACATTATATTCTACCATATAAATGATAAACATTTATTCACACAAAAGCATAAACATAACAGCAAGTGGTTCTCGAGCTCTCAATACATCCCTTAATATACTCGGGATGCTCTCCTACTCTTTTTACATACTGTATGCCATTTAAGTCTTAAACTTATTTTAAATAAAATTATATATGCAAAGGTGTGGCTCTAACATGTGAACAATGTAAACAATAAAAATAAATAGGGCCAGGCACAGTGGCTCACATCTGTAATCCTAGCACTCTGGGAGGCTGAAGCAGGAGGATACCTTGAGGACAGGAGTTCAAGACTAGCCTGGGCAACATAGGGAAATACCCTCTTTACCAAAAATAAAATAAAATAAAAAGTGAGCAGGCCAGGCGCCATGGCTCAGGCCTGTAATCCCAGCACTTTGGGAGGCGGAGGTGTGTGGATCACTTAGGAGTTCGAGACCAACCTGGCCAACATGGCGAAAACCCATCTCTACTGAAAATACAAAAAGTAGCCAGGTATGGTGGCACATGCCTGTAATCCCAGCTATTTAGGAGGCTAAGGCAGGAGAATGGCTGGAACCTGGGAGGCAGAGGTTACAGTGAGCCAAGATGGCGCCACTGCACTACTGCCTGGGTGACGAGAGTGAAATCCTGTCTCAAAAAAAAAAAAGATAAAAATTAGCCAGGTGCAGTGACACATGCCTGTGGTCCCAGCTGCCGTGGAGGCTGAGGTAAGAGGACTGCTTGAGCCTGGGAGGTCATGGCTGCAGTCAGCTGTGACTGTGCACCACTATGCTCCAGCCTGGGCGACAGAGTGAGACACTGTCTTAAAAAAAAAAAAAAACAAGAAAAAATAAAAGAAACATCTATGTACTCATTTCTCAGCTTAGGCTGGAACACAAATAAGACCTTGATGCTTTCCCTGAGTGCAGGTCACCCTACCCGCCTGGCAGTCACAGCTAGACTGAAATTTGCATTACCTCTCTTGCTTATCTTTATTCATTTTCTATCACTGTTATTAGTTATTAAAACACATAACATAAGGGCTAGCCTCTTACATTTCTAAGTGTACATTACTATATTTTTAACTATAAGCACGTTGTTGTACAACAGACCTCTGGAGCTTTTCAATCTTGCATAACTGAAACTTTATACTCATTGAAAAGCAACTCCATTTTCCCCCACCTTCCCCCAGCCCCTGGTAACCAGCATTCAACTTTCTACTTCTATGGGTTTGGCAACTTTAGATACCTCAGATCAGTAGAATTAGGCTTTGTTTTTCTCTGGCTGGCTCATTCATTCACTTTGCATAATGTCCTCAAGGTTCATACACGTTATTGCAAATGACAGGATTGCCCTCTTTTTATAGGGCTGATTGATATTCCGTTTGTGTGTGTGCCACATTTTCTCTATCCATTTATCAGTTGTTGGACGTTTAGATTACTTCCATGTCTTGGCTATTGCAAATAATGCTTCAAAGGACATGGGAATAAAAATATCTCTTCAGCACCCTGATTTCAATTTTTTGGAACAAATACTCAGAATCTGGCTTGCTGGATCTTATAGCATTTTCTTTTTTTTTTCTTTTCTTTTTTTTTTTTTTGAGACAGGATCTCATTCTGTTGACTGAGTACAGCTGTGTGATCATGGCTCACCGTGGCCTTGAATGCCTCAGCTCAAACAATCCTTTTGCCTTAGCCTTCCCAGTAGTTGAGACTATCGGAGCTTGCAACCATGCCTGGCTTTTTTTTTTTTTTTTTTTTTTTTTAAGATATTGAGTCTCCTTCTATTGCCCAGACTGATCTGGAACTCCTGGCCTCAACTGTCTCCCTGTCTTGGCCTCCCAAAATACTGAGATCACAGGCGTGAGGCATTGCACCCACCCTAGAATTTTTGGATTCACAAAATAAACCTAATTTAGTTGAGATGTGTGTCATTTTTAATACATTACTACATTGCTGGTATCAATCTGCTATTATCTGGATTATGGTTTTTGCATCTATGCAAGTTCCTCATTTGAGTCTCGCTAGATTCGTAAAATGAATTGTAGAGTGCTGCTCTCTTTCCTGTTCCCTAAAATAGTTTGGATAATATTAGAATTATTTCTTTCTTGAATATTTTAAAGCTTCCTGAATAAAACTTTCTGAGCTTAGTGCTATCTTTGTGAAAGATCTTAAAGTATAATTTTCATTTTTAAACAATAGTTATTGGTTCATTTTTATTTTCTATTTCTTCTTAAAGAAGTATGTTTCAAGTTTTTCTTTTTTTTTTTTTGTATTTGCTCATTTCACTCCAGTTTTAATCCATTACATCTTTCAAAAAAACGTTTTCACATTTTATTTGTCCTCTTTTTCTGGGACTCTAAGAACAAAGATACCAGAACGTGTTATTACTCCGCGGTTCCCTGAGGCTGTCATAATTTTGTTCCATTATTATTTTTGTCTCCTCTCTTTTGTTCAGATAATTTCTCAGTATCTTTTTTTCATGGTCATCAATTTTTCTTTCTCTTCTTTATTTTGCTCCTGAACCCATTCCATAATTTTTAGAGAATTTTGGTGATTGCATAAAATTTTCATTCCATTCTTTGAAAATAATCTTCTATTTCTCTGTTGAAACTTTCTGCATTCCATTCTATTTCAACAGTGTTCAATCTTACTTCCTGAAGTATAGTGATAATAACTGCTCTATAGTCTTTGATAACCCAGACTTCTGTGTCAACTTCCTATTGGTGTCTGTTATCTTGCTTGGTGAGATATTCAGGTTTTTCCAATTATAATAAATTAGAGGCAGCAGTGGCTGACACCTGTAATCCCAGCCCTTTGGGAGGCTGAGGTGTGAGGATTACTTGAGGTCAGGAGTTCAAAACCAGCCTGGCCAACACAGCGAAACCCCGTCTCTACTAAAAATACAAAAAATTAGGCATGCTGGCAGATGCCTGTAATCCCAGATGCTTGGGAAACTGAGGCAGGAGAATTGCTTGAACCCAGGAGGCAGAGGGTGCAGTGAGCTGAGACTGGGTTACTGCACTTCAGCCTGGGTAATGAGAAAAACTCCATCTCAAAAAAAATTGGAAATTTAAAAAATGTTGTAATTTTCTAATTCTTAATGTGTTGAGTAATTTTTTATTGTATTCTGGACATTTTGTACACTGTGCTCTGTGAATCTGAGACTTGATTAAATGCTATAGAGATTTTTTAAATTTAAGTGGGTAGTAACTGGGCTAGATTCAAGTCACAAATTCCTACCCACTGTCAGTGTGCATTGGTTTCTTCTAGTGCCAATTCTGTTTTCAAGGCCCTTATAAGAACTATTCAGATATGTCCCACTGGTGCACCACCTAAGGGCCAGTATGGGATCTGGGTAGTGTTCTAACCCATCCTTCCGTTCTCAGAGACTGTGGTACATGGTCTAGTATCACATCCATATGTATATTAAGTTTCCCCCTCCAATTTAAATACTCCCGAATTATAGTGATTCATTGAGATATTTTTGAAATCTTCCTAATTATCAGTACATTCTCTTGTTTATTATTTTCAATCCACTTTTATTATTCAAATACATTCACTTTTATAGTGTTGCTTGTAATCCCAGTATCTATAGTCTTTGTAGGTCTGACTCTATACTTCGCTGTTTCTGTTGGCTCTTGCTCCTAGTGACTTGCTTTCTCCAGAGATGTGTTTGTTTATTACAGGCTCCAAGGAGCTATACCTGTGTAACTTTGCTTTAACCTAACATTTTGAGTTAAAGTTTTCCAGGACACATATGTGGTATAAATTCTGGTCCAACTCCTCATCATGATATTTGTCATTAGGGGGGATTCTCAGAGATTATTTTCTTTTTTCAGTCACTCAACTCAGACCTAAGAAAAAGACCAACAATTTTTCCAACTTTTACCTCTATAGAACAGGATTTTCATTTACTGTATTCACTGACAGTTTCTTCTCTCTAGGGCCCCATCTCTATGAGAAGGCTTCTGAACTGTCCTTCTGTCATGGTGGGACTACAGACTTGGTTTATATTTTCGTGTGTATGTTTCACTTACACCCTTTATAGACAAACATTCATCCTCAGGGAAAAAGCCAGCTTCAAAAACTGCATATCGTTCTTGTATCATTCTTCATTACTGGTTTTTTTTGTTTGTTTGTTTTTTGTTTTTTTTTTGAGACGGAGTTTCCCTCTTGTTACCCAGGCTGGAGTGCAATGGTGCGATCTCGGCTCACTGCAACCTCCGCCTCCTGGGTTCAGGCAATTCTCCTGCCTCAGCCTCCTGAGTAGCTGGGATTACAGGCACGCGCCACTGTGCCCAGCTAATTTTTTGTATTTTTAGTAGAGACGGGGTTTCATCACGTTGACCAGGATGGTCTCGATCTCTTGACCTTGTGATCCACACACCTCGGCCTCCCAAAGTCCTGGGATTACAGGCGTGAGCCACCGCGCCCGGCCCTTCATTACTGTTTTTCATTTTCAACTCATATTTAAGCTCAGCATACTTAAATATGCTTTAAATATGCTGTTCAGCATTTTTAGGTGTTCTGTATTAGGGTGTGTGTTTGTGTGTTTGTGTGTGTGTGTGTACTTGGTCTGATATATAGCTTTAAGTAAAAGTTTGCCCATCATTTTTTCCTAAATTAACTATAAAATAAGGCTCATAAGCACACCAAATATCAGCAGTGATTTAATTCTGAGAGCACCTATGAGTTATTTTTTCTTTATGTTCATTTATATTTTCAGAAATTTAAAGAGGATGCAGAAAGTTATGAAAGAAACATTATGGCAAGTAATTACATGGTGTAAAGGTAGCAAAATGGAAAGTGAACAATAAATAAAGGAATAAGATGAGAGACTTCTCAAAAAGGAGGGAATTGTTGAGCTGATTATAAAATTCTGGCCTGAATTCTGTTAAATACATAACTAAATTTCCAATAAATTATAACTCAAAGAAGTAGACATTAATCTTTTGTTAAAGGTAATTTTAAGTGTACTTCCCTTTTTTTTGTACTGAGTATGACCTCGACTAAATCTGACTTCATAGACTTTTTGCAAAACTTAAATGAGATAATAGTTGAAAAATGTCCGCTCAGATGAAACACACAGTTTTGAATTTTTTTGTAGCATTACATTATGGCAATAAGACTTGGTAATGAAATGCAAAAGCTTCTGGTTATGACGTTGCTGATTGCATCAGAGTCAAATGGCACATACTTTTGTTGGAAATCTAAGGGGAGACTTCCAATACACAACAGTTCGCTTTCCTACGTTCCAGCAAACTATCCTAATCACCATCAATAGTGTTTGAATCATAAATAATTCTTATGACGATATGAAAACATAGACAATCCCTTTATGGGGCTCATAATTTATTAGGGGCCATATAATACAGACACAATTAAGTTAAAAAAAAAGAGTCAAGCTAATATATACATTTTGAGACAGAGTTTTGCTCTTGTTGCCCAGGCTGAGTGCAATGGTGCAATCTTGGCTCACCGCAGCCTCTGGCTCCCAGATTCAAGCGATTCTCCTGCCTAAGCCTCCTGACTAGCTGGGTCTACAGGCGTGCACCACCAGGCCCGGCTAATTTTGTATTTTTAGTAGAGTCAGGGTTTCTCCATGTTGGTCAGGCTGATCTCAAACTCCTGACCTCAGGTGACGCGCCTCCTCTCGGCCTTCCAAAGTGCTGGGATTACAGGTGTGAGCCACCACACTGGGCCTATATAATCTTTAAATCTTGTAACTGAAAGTCTTTGACTCCAGCCCAAGAGGCTCCGGATATGAGAATGTTCACGTTTCTGTCAGGTAAGGTATAAGAGCCTGTTTTATAAGTTTATTTATAATTCCCAATGATGTGTCATATGAAAAGTAGGTGCTGATACAAAATCTAAAAACAAACAATAACAAACCTCAAATCCTTGAGAGGAGAAATACGGAGTTATTACATTTAGCTGAGAATTTATGTCATATTTAATTTTTACTGCAGCTTCTTCTTCTCGGTGTATCCAAATTAGGTTAAAGAGTTAACTTGGTATTTTCTGAGAATCCACTAACCCACCTCCCTACGTGATCATTTTTTTCATTGTATTTATCACTGTCTGATGTGCTACATATATTTCCTTGTTTACTCTCTCTCTCCCCTCTTAGGATCCTAGCTCTATATGGCGGGGATTTTTTCCTGTTGTTTTCAACATGGTACTCTCCATTCCTAGAACCGTGCCTGACACACGCCAAGCACTTAATGATTTTTCATTAAAGCAATGAATTACTGTGTTATTTAAGAATGAGAGAGGGCCAGGCACAGTGACTCATACCAGTAATCCCAGCACTTTGGGAGGCTGAGGCGGGTGGGTCACCTAAGCTCAGGAGTTTGAGACCAGCCTGGCCAACATGGTGGTAACCCCGTCTCTACTAAAAGTACCAAAATTAGCCAGACGTGGTGGCGGGTGCCTGTAATCCCACCTACTCAGGAAGATGAGGCAGGAGAATGGCTTGAACCTGGGAGGCGGAGGTACAGTGAGCCAAGATGGTGCCACTGCACTACAGCCTGGGCAACAGAGTGAGACTATGTCCTCCCCCGCCAGAAAAAAAGCAGACATTGGAGAAGTTAAAATATTCTGCAGCAGTAGTTCTCAAGCGTTATTACCTGTAAGGCTTATGATTAAACCACAGGTTGCAGGGTTTTAGCCTCAGCGTTCCTAAACTAGAAAGGAATGAGCAGGGCATAAGAATTTACATTCTAGGGCCAGGCGCGGTGGCTCATGCCTGTAATCCCAGCACTTTGGGAGACTGAGGTGGGTGGATCACAAGGTCCAGAGATCGAGACCATCTTGGCCAACATGGTGAAACCCCATCTCTACTAAAAATATAAAAATTAGCTGGGCATGGTAGTACATGCCTGTGATCCCAGCTACTCAGAAGGCTGAGGTAGGAGAATCGCTTGAACCTGGGAGGTGGAGGCTGCAGTGAGCCGAGATTGCACTCCAGCCTGGTGATGACAGAGATTCTGTCAAAAAAAAAAAAAAAAAAGAAAAGAAATTACATTCTAGGGCCTAGCAAGGTGGCTCACACCTGTAATCCCACACTTTGGGAGGCTGAGGTGGGAGGATGACTTGAGGTCTGGAGTTCAAAACCAGTCTGGCCAAGATGGTGAAACCCTGTCTTTACTTAAAATACGAAAAATTAGCTGGGCGTGGTAGTATGCGCCTGCAATCCCAGCTACTCAGGAGGCTGAGGCACAAGAATTACTTGAATCTGGGAGGCAGAGGTTGCAATGAGCCAAGATTGCACTAGTACACTCAAACGTGGGTGACAGAGCGAGACTCTGTCTCAAAAAAAAAAAAAAAAGAATATACATTTTAACAGGTTCCCAAGTGATGCTGCTACTGATACTCCTCGTTCTGGGCTGCACTTTGGGAATCTCTGTCCCTTTCTTTTTAAAAAAAAAAAAAAAAAGGAAAAATAGGATGCCCTTTTGTGTAAATGGGTCTCTACCTTCACCGCTATAATCCCAGCACCACATCCAGAGTGAGCTTATCTAGAACTAACTACCTATTGCAATTTGAAAACAGAGATCATTACTATCACTTCAAATTAAATGAATCGAATGTTATTCTTACCGGGTGATGGGGAGAGTAAGGAAGAGAAAAGGTTCCAGGACGTAATTTTGGAGATGGGGTAACAGAACCCAGGAAAGTCAAGAGACTTGTTCAAGGTCCACAGCTCATCGCCAATAGACAGACTGTCAACTTTTCACTCTACGGAACTGGCACAAAACATGCCAAGTCTACATTTAGAACGTTCATTTCTGATTGCCCTAGAGAAGCCAGAACTACATTCCAAGCAGAAATGACACTTAAGAGATCTAAATGCCAAAGGAACGCATCTTTTTAAATTTTTATTTTTCTGAAAGCAAGATACGCTACTGCGCAATGGAGAAAAAAAATTTAGAAACAATAAAAGTATTTATGATAATGGGAGGGAAACCCATTAAGAATTTTATTAGATAAGGATGACAAAATTGACTTTCCCTGTTTTCATTTTAGAATCACTGAACATTTGTGTTTCCATAATAAAAATCGCAATGAAAAGAAAATTGGACACAGAGCATTACCCTTTTCCCTCTGCGGGGTGGAGGAGGATGCTTTCTTCTCCTTTGAAAGACGAGGAAGACCTACCACGGGTTTAATTAAGGAGGACTTCGTATGCAGAAAAAGAGTAAGACTTAAGGTAACACCCTGCAACTGAGTTCCCCGCGTTGGACAGTTATACACTTGGGCTCTGCACTTGGACTGTGATTTTGAATATCGCTTCTGGCTCTTACAATACTTTGGACCAGATACTTAATATATCCATCCTTCAGACAATCCACTTCTTTTGAGACAGGGTCTTGCTCTGTTGCCCAGGCTGAAGTGCAGTGGTGCAATTATAACTCACTGCAGCCTCCAACTCTCAGGCTCAAGCGATCCTCCCACTTCAGCCTCCTGAGTAGCTGGGACTACAGTTGCACACCACCGTATCCAGCTAATTCTTCACAAATGTTTTTTAGAGACAGGGTCTCACAATATTGCCCAGGCTGTTCTGGAACGCCTGGACTCAAGTGATCCTCCCACCTCAGAATCAGTTTATAGATGAGAAAAGAAGGATTAGAAATGCCAAATAATTTGTCCAGGGTCTCAAGCTGCAGAGAATGGAACCAGGAATCGAATGAGAGAAAATATTTTGTAACATGTTGTGAAAAAAAAAAGAAAAAAAATCAGGGTAGCACGGTGGCTCCCGCCCGTCATCCCAGCACTTTGGAAGCCCAAAGTGGGCGGATCACCTGAGGTCAGGAGTTCAGGACCAGCCCGGCCAACACGGTGAAACCCCATCTCTACTAAAAAATACAAAAATTAGCCAGGAGTGGTGGTGGGTGCCACCAGCTACTTGGTAATCTCAGCTACTTGGGAGGCTGACACAGGAGAATTGCTTGAACCTGGGAGATGGAGGTTGGAGTGAGCCAAGCTCGCACCACTGTACTCTAGCCTGGGCAACGAGAGCAAAACTTCGGCTCAAAAAACAAAAATCAGATTAGGGAAGTGTGTCCTCTAAGTTTAGCACCATGTCCTCAGTAGACCCTCAGTAAGTATTTGATGTCAGTATGACTAACCAAATATAGTCAGTGATAAAAGTGCTTCATCCAGACAGTATGGGTAGGGTGACCCACTAGCTCTGCTTGCCAGGTCCTGAGGAGTTTCCTGGGACACTTAACTTTCAGTGTAAAAACCGGGAAAGTCCCAGGCAACCTGGGATGAGTTGGTCACCCTAATATGGAATAGGGTCGGTGGGGAAGGAAGGAATCAGTGATGCTGCATTCAGCAGAGGAGGCTTCTGGAGGGCGGCAGGCGTAGCTTGTGCGGCCCTTTGAGACATCAGGAGTTGCTAAGAATCGCTTTCTCTGCCCCTTAGGCATCTCAGACGCTGTCATTCTCCATGAGTAGCATTTGCAGCGTGGATCTCATCCACAGCTTTGATTCTCTTCTCTATCCTCACTGAGCTGTAAATAATAACTCTGGACCTTTCAACACTGCTCAGATAAGCTGTGATGGGAAACACACTCTGTGCCAACGGAGCTCATGGCTCTGCCAGCGACAGCCTGTTGGAGCAGGAGGTGGGAAGTTCAGATGTACAATTGCTACTGGGTTTCCAACAGCATATTCCATCCGGAGTTTACAGAAGCACAACTAAATCAACAAAGGTTTTGTTTCAAGCCTTGCCCGCCGCAGCTGCTGTAGCATCTCAGCTTTTCCTATCAAATATTTCCCACAGGGCTGAGTGGGAGGCTGAAGGATCAGAGGAAGAAAGGTATAGAGGTGAATGCATCTTAGGCTTGAGCAGAAACTCAGTGTTAAATCCCCTGCCTTTATGCACAACTGTATGACTGGCCCCATTCTCCAGATTCAGAAACTGAGGCTTCAGAACCATTCGTGGTTATATACCCCAACTGCAGTGTGATATGTGCTAGAGAAGTGAGAAGTCTTTCCTCTAAGAATAGCGCTCCTTTTCCTACAGTAACACTTGCTCAGTTATGTTCCTAAAACCCACATCATGTGCATAATAAAGTCCTCATTTAAAAAAAATGTTTACTGAATCTAGATTTCTCCATCTTATTTGCACATGAAACTCTTTCTTCACCAGATTCCTATTACTAGACCACAGAGACCTCAGTCTAAGAAAGTCGTCATAGGTGGGGACTTGGAGGTTTTTTAGAAAAAAGAAGTGAAAAGTCATGGATATGGTAGAAGTACTCAAACACTATAACCATGAAGGAGGGAGCTGTTTGGCTGATAACGCTGTAGACTGATGACTGATACAACAGAGGGCATTTTGGTTGGGTGAGCTATGATTTACTTTAGAACACAAAATACCGCCCCCTTCTTTCAGTGTGGCTGTTTCAGGGTATTGGTTTCAATCCTATTTTTCAGTCAGTGAGTGATGGACAGCAGTCACATGAAGGCTTTCATTAAGAGATTTCAGGCTTGGCACAGTGTAATCCCAGCACTCTGGGAGGCTAAGGTAGGTGTACTGCTTGATCTCAGAAGTTCAAGACCAGACTGGGCAGCATGGTGAAACCCTGTCTCTACAAAAAAATGCAAAAATTAACCAGGCATGGTGGTGTGTGTGTGTTGTCCCTGTGACTCAGGAGGCTGAGGTGGGAGGGTAGCTTGAGTCTAGGAGGTTCAGGCTGCAGTGAGCCATCATCCTGCCACCGCACTGCAGCCTGGGCAACATAGCAAAACCCTGTCTCAAAAAAAGAAACATTTTAGAGATTCTGAGCACAAACACTGCTACTTTGGGGTCCAGCTGACCCCAAAGTGTGTGAGGCAAAGTCACTAAGAGGGTCAATCTCTCCATCTTGACACAGTGCAGGGCTGGCCCTTTGAGAATTTGTAGTTTTGAAGGTATTAGAAGGTAGCACCTCTGACAAATACATTGACACTTTCGTACAAGGAACTCCTGCCTATCAGTGACAAAAAGAGTGCAACCCCATTGTTTTTTTAAAAGACGGAGAGTTGCTGTGTAAAGGATATTTGTAGAATGGGAAGCTATCAAGGTTTTGACTGAAGATGAGAACTCAAGGTTACTGGTAATTAAAAATAAGACAAATGCAAATTCAAACCACAGTGAGCTACTTCTTCACGCCTACTGGACCAGGTGACAATTATAGAGCTGGTGGGGACGTGGGACTATGGGAGGCCACATTCTCCGCTGGTGGGAAGGTAGACTGGTACCGCCACTGTTGTGCTACTCATGAAAATTACATAGATGCATACACATGACTCAGCAATTTCTTGCCTGGTGTCTATCTCAGGGTCCATAATGATATTTGTACAAGAAAGTTTTTTGCATTACGGTTTGTGGTGGAGAAGTTGGAGGCAACCTAGGAATTTATTACTGGAAGTGGAGAGGTAAGCATAGGCAGGGGTCACACAGTTTGGATGCCTGTCCCCACCCAAATCTCCTGTTGAAATATGATTCCCAATGTTAGAGGCGGGGCCTTATGGGAGGTGATTGGATCATGTATTAATCCATTTTCACACTGCTATCAAGATACTAAAATAAAGGAGGTTTAATTGACTCACAGTTCAGCATGGCTGGGGAGGCCTCGGGAAACTTACAATCATGGGAGAAGGGGAAGCAGGCCTTTTCTTCACAAGGTGGCAGGAAAGAGCATGAGTGTAGGAGAAACTTGCTGAACACATATAAAACCATCAGATCTCGTGAGAACTCACGATCCAGAGAACATCATGGGGAAAACCACCCCCATGATCCTATCACTTGCCACCAGGTCTCTCAACACCCGGGGATTACAATTCAAGATGAGATTTGGGTGGTGACAAAAAGCCTGACCAGATCAGATCATGAGTGTTGATCCCTCATGAATGGCTTAGTGCCATCCCATGGTGATAAATGAGTTCTAACTCAGTTCATGCGAGATCTGGTTGTTCAGCAGAATCTGGAATCCCTCTTCTCCCTTTCTTGCTCTCTCTCTTGCCACATGTTATGTCAGCTCCCTCTATATCTCCTGCCATGTTTGGAAGCTTCTTGATGCCTCCCCAGGAGCAGATGCTGATGCCATGCTTCTTGTACAGCCCACAGAACCATAAGTCAAATAAACCTCTTTTCTTTACAAATTATCCAGCCCCAGGTATTTCTTTATAACAACGCCAGAACAGACCAACACAAGGGGTATTGTTCAGTTGATAGACATGATACACCACACTGGTTGTTGAAATAGTGAAACAGTGTCCTCAGGTGGGTTGATAACTAGCTGCTTCCCAGCCTACTAAATGCCTCTCCATCTTCCCTGCAAATCTACCCTAACATTGCCTGAGGTAGTAATTCAAGACTACATTCTGAATTTCAGAAGCCTCTGGGACCTTGCTCCAGCCCAGCCTTGAGGCAACCTCCTCATTAGGTCATGCCTGTGTTGTTGGAGGGTTAACTATCTTGTACATTAACTGTGTGGAGGGGTCAGCCACAATGAATTCATACCAGGGGCTACTAGGCAGCAGTTAGAAGCAATGGCTGCAGATACGAGCTTGTATCTTAAAAACTAGTTCTTACGCAAGTGAATTGGTCTGTATCAAGGTCATTTACAGAAATTAAAAATGGCATGCACATGAAACTAAAATGTGCATTTTATAAGAACACAGTCAAAAGGTGAGACACACAAACAATACATTAAAATGATTTCTTAGGGAAGAAAAGAGAACTGGAGTGAGTTATGGCAATTAAAGGGAATGAATGAATGAATGAATGAATCAGTCAATCAATGAAAACCAGATGGGTCATGTGCAGCTCCATGGCAAGGACGTATCACAAAGCAAGGTGTATGGCCAACTCAATCATCTTCCCCTGGAGTTCAAAGTGAGAAAGTACTAGCTAAAACATAACACCATGAGCCACGCAGTGTTGAAAGCACTTTGCATATAGTTACTCATTTGATTCTGACAATATTCCCAAGCCTGTCCAGATCCTAGCTGCCTTTGGACCCAGTCCTGGTCACTTTCCTCTCTCTGCTGTATCCTAGCAGTGTTAATCTTGTTCCAGTGGCTTGTGGAGCAGCCATTATTGACCAGCCAGAGCAACAGAAGAAAAAGGTAGGAGAGCGATCCTCCAGCTGGTTGGTAAGCCACCTGAAGGTGTGCATTGGGGACTGTGTTAATTTCGCAGTGCTGCCGTCAGATATGTCACCGATTTAATGGCTTAAATCAATACAAATGCATTACTGACAATTCTGTAGATCAGAAAGTGGAAATCAGTCCCACTGTGCTAAAATCAAGGTGTCAAGGGAACCATGTTTCTCTTTCTGGAGGCAGTAGGGTGGTGGTTCAACCCAACTGTTTTAGCACCAGAGACCAAATTTATGGAAGACAATTTTTTCATGGACTGCAAGCAGTTGGTGGGGGTGGCAGTTTCTGGATGACTCAAGCACATTACATTACTGTGCACTTTATTTCTCTTATTCTACTGTTACACTTTATCTCTGTTATTACAATATAATATATCGTGAAATAATTCTACAGCTCACCATCATGTAGAATCAGTGGGAGCCCTGAGCTTGTTTTCCTGCAACTAGATGGTCCCATCTGAGGGTCATGGGAGGCAGTGACAGTTCACCAGGCATTTGGTTCTCATGAGGAGCGCAAAAAAAAAAAAAAAACCACCTAGATCCCGCGCATTTAGATCCTACACACGACAGGGTTCACGTTCCTGTGAGACTCTAATGCCACCGCTGATCTGCCAGGAGGTGAGGTTGAGGCAAGAATGTGAGTGATGGGGAGCAGCTGTAAATACAGATGAAGCTTTGCTTGCTCGCCCTGCATTCCCTTTCTAATTGGCCATGGCCTGGGGACTGAGGAACCCTGCCCTGGGGGATCATCTATTTCCTTGCCCTTTTCAGCTTCTAGAGGCTGCTCACATCACATTTCTCAGTTCACAGCCCCTTTCTCTGTTTCCAAATCTAGGAACATTGCATCTCCCTGACCATCCTCACGTAATCACAGCTCCCTCTGACTTTTTTTTTTTCAGATGTGGCCTTGCTCTGCTGCCCAGTCTGCAGTGCAATGATGAAATCGTAGCTCACTGCAGCCTCAATCACCAGTGCTCAAGTGATCCTCCCTTTTCAGCCTCCCCAGTAGCTGGGAACTACAGACATTCACCATTATGTCCTGCTAATTTTTAAATTTTTCTTTTATAGAGATGAAGTCTTGCTATGTTGCCCTGGCTGCTTTCAAACTTTTAGGCTGAAGCTATCCTCCTGCTTCAGCTTCCCAAAGTTCCAGGATTACAAGCATGAGCCATGTGCCCAGCCTCCCTCTCTAACTTTGACCTCAGCTGGAAAAATTTCTTTTAAAGGCTCATGTGATTAGGTTGAGCCCACATGGATCATCTGAGATGATACCCTCATCTCAAAGTCCTTAACCTTCATCACAACTGCAAAATCTTTGTGGCTCACGCCTATAATCCTAGCACTTTGGGAGGCCAAGGCAGTCAGATCGCCTGAGCTTAGAAGTTGGAGGCCAGCCTGGGCAACGTAGTGAAACCTCATCTCTACCAAAATAAAAAAGAAATTAGTCAGTCATGGTGGCTCATACCTGTAGTTCCAGCTACTTGGGAGGCTGAGGCAGGAGAATTGCTTTAACCCGGGAAGCAGAGGTTGCAGTGAGCCGAGATGGTGCCACTGAACTCCATCCAGCCTGGGTGACAGAGTGAGACTCCGTCCCTATTAAAAAAAAAAAAAGAAAAGGTAACATATTCAGACGTTCTGGGGATTAGGAATTGGGCACTGTGGGAAGTAGAAAAGTTCCTTTTTAATTTTCCCTTTCTTGTTAAATCATAAGTGTGCTAATAACTTTGTTAAGCCCTATCCTATGCAGCTGTGAGACCTGCCAGGCTTATGGGCACATAGTACATTCTATGTCCTTATACTTTAATCAAGATATCTGTGCTGGACATGCTCACAGGCATGTCCCAGCTTTCCATTGCTTTTACCTGTTTAGAAAAGTTTTAAGCTGTTAGTCAATCAAGTTTTAGTTTAGATTGTGAGGTCTGGCTCCAGCCAATGGCGATCAGACACAGCAATAAGGACGACCCCAAATGTGTAAGGGATAACTCGGTCTGCTTTTCCTCTGTTCATTGTACTCTCATGTCAAGATGGCTAGTAAGAGTACCCTTCCTGCAGCCAAGGAAGTAAAAATTGCATTGCTGAAAGATCCTTTGCCTCAGTGCTAATTTTTGTTTGTGGCACCAAGCATCTATTTCCAACAGGCATCTTTAGGGGGCCACTATTCTGCCCACCAAATTGATGAACAGAAATATTTTGGGGTGAAATGATACCAAAGGAGAAAGATGGAGTTCTTCACAGGCAGGATAGAAAAGAAGGGAATTTGCCAATGATGTTGGTATCCATGTGACCTCATATCTAATTCAAAAGTTGATGAAGTCTGCCAGCATTTGAGTTGCATTTAGAATACAGTTGTTTGCACAAGATCAAAAAAGATCCTGGAAAAAGAATAAGATAATCAAAGAGCTTGAGGGAAGCAGTTTGCAGAGTCTCAGATTAACTGCCGAGTGGGGAGGGTAGAGGTGGAGAGGGTGGTATGGGAGGGTTGTGGGGGGCAGTGTGAGGGTAGAAGGAGTTGTAGGCTCCCAGATGTACTGTGAAATGTGACAATGAATGGGGAGAAGAGAAGAAAAAAGCTGAAAAGTATACATTTCCTTGTCTTTCATAAAAGAAAGCTAAGATAGGTCGGGCACAGTGGTTCATGCCTGTAATCCCAGCACTTTGAGAGGCTATGTCGGGTGGATCACCTGAGGTTCGAGACCAGCCTGGCCAACATAGTAAAACCCCATCTTTATTAAAAATACAAAAAAATACCCAGGTGTGTTGAAAGGTACCTGTAATCCCAGCTACTCGGGAGTCTGAGGCAAGTGAATCTCTTGAACCCAGGAGGTGGAGGCTGCAGTGAGCAGAGATCATGTCACTGCACTCCAGCCTGGGCAACAAGAGTGAAACTCCATCCCCCTGCACCCCCCCCAAAAAAGCTAAGATAACTAAGCTCTCCAATAAAAATAGCAAAAACAGCAATTTTTTTAAATTAGAAAGCTTAGTTATGGAGAGGTGATTTTGGTACTTTTTCTTGAGAGAGAGTTTCACTCTGTCACTCAGGCTGGAGTGCAATGGCAAGTCTTGGCTCACTGCAATCTCCACCTCCCAGGTTGAAGCGATTCTACTGCATGAGCCTCCTGAGTAGTTGGGATAATAGGCTCCCACCACCACACTCTGCTAATTTTTGTATTTTCAGTAGAGATGAGTTTTCACCATGTTGGTGAGGCTGGTCTTGAACTCCTCACCTCAGGTGATCCACCCGGCTCAGCCTCCCAAAGTGCTGGGATTACAGGTGTGAGCTCCCACACTCAGCCTGTATTAATGTTTCAAGGGAATTCCTCGCAGAACGGAAAACTGCATGTTTGTCTACCAAACAAGTGACCAAGAGGAAAAGGAGAGCATTGCCCAGATGTTAGAAGGCCAAATAGAAGATTCAGTAGCAGAATATCAAAATACAGCATGAAACAGACGGACAGAGGCTGGATCCAGGAGGCCCTTACACCGACGATTTGTACCTACTGGTATAAATTCCACTGCTAAGAAACAAAGACTCTTATACTACAGGACTGTATTTGTTTAACAAATTGCTGCTTGTGAAACATCTCACTAAAGCTAAATGACCTCAAATGTCTAAAAGCGAAGTTGAGAAAGGCAGTATTAATTAAAACAGAAAAGGAGACTTCCAGTGTAGAAAACAGTAACGTAACGTTGAAGGCAAAACTATTCACCATGACAAGCAGGAAAATTACTTATGATACAATTCTATAATCAATAACGCAATGTTGAGATTATCAAAGTTTCATTCTCTGAATCAATATAATCAATAAAATACAACCCATGGGAAAGACATGAAAGTCATGACTAGAGAATATTTTTTTTGTTTTTTTTTTTTTGTGACAAAGTCTTGCTCTGCCACCCAGGCTGGAGTGCATATAGTAACATGACCTTGGCTCACTGCAAACTCTCCCTCCTGGGTGCAAACGATTCTCCTCCCTCAGATCCCGAGTCACTGGGATTACAGGCACCTGCCACCATGCCTGGCTAATTTTTTTTGTATCTTTAGTAGAGGCGGGTTTTCACCATGTTGGCCTAGTTGGTCTTAAAATCCTGACCTCAAGTGATCCGCCCGCCTCAGCCACCCAAAGTTCTGAGATTACAGGCAACAGCCACCTCTGTCAGCCTAGAGAGGACTGTTTTCCACATCCCTGTGATTTTATCTTCAAGCAATAAGCAGCATCCATTGTTTAGCCCCTCCCTGCCAAATTATCCATGAAAACCCTAGCTTCCAAGCTTTCAGGGTGACTAATCTGAGAAATAAACTTCTATCTCCTGCTTAGCTCTGTTTGTTAAACACTTTTTCTGTTGAAATGCTGCTGTCTCAGTAAATTGGTTCTATCTGTACAGTGGGGGAGAAGAATCTATCAGGCAATTACATGATTACTCCTTGATACTTAATTAACAGCAATACTCATACAGCACTATTTCTAAATATTTATTCAACACAGTTCCCAGAGGATCAGTGGCATGAACCATGACACTCAAGTTCTTCAAACCGGTACCCTTAATTTTCTGGGCTTTATTTACTTCCCAGATACGATGGAAATCAAGTTTCATTGCTTCCCTTTAGGAAGTTAAAATTATTTCTAATTCATGCCCGAACTGCATCCAGCTCTCTCTCCTGCAGTTATTTTTTGCTCGAACCAAATGAAACTTGTTGCATTTTATCCTCATCCACAGCATGTATTTCTACACTGTCACCCCTTTGTCAAAGCAGTTTCTTTTCCCTGAAATGCCCTTCTCATGTATGGATCTCTGCCTTCCCACAGCCCACTCATCCTTCAAAATGCCTCTATAAATAAAGATACCAAAAAGCTACCTGCACCTGTATGTTTATCACAGCATTATTCACAATAGCAAAGATGTGGAATCCACCTAAGTGCCCATCATGGGAACACTGGATTTTAAAAATGTGCTTTATATACACCATGAAATACTACTCAGCCATAAAAAAGAATGAAATACAATCATGTCTTTTGTAGCAACATGGATGGAACTGGAGGCCATAATCCTAGGTGAGATCACTCAGGAACAGAGGACCAAATACTGCATGGTCTCACTTGTAAGTGGGAGCTAAACAATGGGTACACATGGACATACAAAGGGAGTTATAGGCAGTGGAGGCTATGAAAGTTGGGAGGCTGGGAGGGGTAAGGGCTGAAACAGTACCTACTGGGTACAATGTTCACTATCTGGGCAATGGGTACATGAAAAGCCCAGACTTCACCACTCCTCAATATATTCCCTAAGAAACCTGCACTTGCACTCCCTAAATACATATTACTACAAAAGAATTAGCCCAAAACAAATAGAGAAGCACTAAATGCTTCCAAATGACAAAGATTTTAGGCTGCGCTATGGATCTGTGCAGTGTGGAAAACACATTCAAAATTCAGATAGTTTCCTTGACTGCCTCAGCAGGTCCCTTCTGCTGGACTCCCTTTTGTCTCTGACAACCTGGGATGCATGGAGAGTTCACACACACACACACACACACACACACACACACACACACGTAAAAATACATATATACACATTTACAACTACACAATTACATAGATATGCATTTATCACATCTGTCTATATCTGTCTGCCTATCTATCTCTGTTCTCTATTATCTATCTACCTATCCCTCTCCATCTATCTAACCATCTGTTTCTGTTTCTCAATCCATATATATCTATGTATCCATTTGTTGATCTCTATCTATGTATCTATCCTTATCCATCTATCCTTATATCTATGCATCCACTTCTGTCTCTCCACCTGTACCTATCTAAATATCTATCTATTCCTAGCCATCTGTTTCTGTCTCCATCTATACATATCTATCTATCTATACATATCTATCTATCACCTATTAGTTACTTATCTATTCCTAGCCATCTGTTTCTCTCTCCATCTAGACATGTCTATCTATCTATCTATCTATACATATCTATCTATCTATCTATACATGTCTATCTATCACCTATTAGTTACTTATCTGTTCCTAGCCATCTGTTTCTCTCTCCATCTATACATGTCTATCTATCTATCTATACATATCTATCTATCTATACATGTCTATCTATCACCTATTAGTTACTTACCTATTCCTAGCCATCTGTTTCTCTCTCCATCTATACATGTCTATCTATTTATACATATCTATCTATCTATACATGTCTATCTATCACCTATTAGTTATTTATCTATTCCTAGCCATCTGTTTCTCCATCTATACATGTCTATCTATCACCTATTAGTTACTTATCTATTCCTAGCTATCTGTTTCTCTCTCCATCTATACATATCTATCTATTATACATATCTATCACCTATTAGTTATTTATCTATTCCTAGGCATCTGTTTCTCCATCTATACATGTCTATCTATCACCTAGTAGTTACTTACCTATTCCTAGCCATCTGTTTCTCTCTCCATCTATACATGTCTATCTATCTCATTTATTCTTCACAGCATGGCTTTGTACCGTTTATCTTTTATTGCTTTCAACACCACGCTGGGGTATAAACTAGGATCATCCTCATTTTCAGAAACAGAAACTGAGATGCAGCGAGATGAAGCAACTTGTCCGTTTTTTCAGATCTCTTATAAATATATTCTCCAGAGCACCTAGCACCATGCTTGCTTATTAAAGAAATGAACACGCATGTTAAATAAATAAGAGACTGTCTCAGGATGCTACTGTCTGATTTTCTTTCAGGCCTATTTCCTGGTTGGGCCCATCCATGTAATGTCAGTGTTGGATATGTTGGCTGCTATGACATATTCCATTTGAGGAATAATTTAGAAGTGTGTCCACAAGATTAAAATGTCAGTCTGGCTCTGGGTTAACCCGTGTTTCTAATTAAGCCACGATATACAGTGCTCACAGCCAAATACAGTGTGGCTTCGGTGAGAACTCAGCAAACAGACTGTTGTCTTCATTATCTCATTCTCTGACATCTCCCTGATGAGTTTATAAATCCCTGTGGAATCATGGCCTCGATCTCCTTAATGAGGCCTTTAAAAACTGGGGGAAATTTATAGCAGCAGATAAGGTTGGCTCCACAATAGACCTACTTCATAAAGGTTTCTCCTCCCCCTAGTGAAGTAAACACCATTTGATAGACCAAGGAATTTTCCTTTTTAATTCCTTGTGAATTGGTTAGGGCATAAGACTGAGTTAATTCTTCAAGCAGCAAAGGAATATTAAAAGCAATTTCTGTCCTCCCTGACCTAGTGGGTAACAGAAATGGAAATATTCCTTTGCTCTGGTGAAGAGAAGGCTAGAGGCCAGTGGCTCACGCCTGTAATCTGAGCTTTCTGGGAGGCCCAGGCGGGCGATCACTAGGTCAGGAGATTGAGATCTGCCTGGCCAACATCGTGAAAACCCATCTATACTAAAAATACAAAAAAAAAAAAAAGAGCTGTGTATGGTGGTGCACGCCTGTAACCCCAGCTACTCAGGAGGCTGAGGCAGGAGAATCACTTGAACCCGGGAGGCAGTAAGTTGCAGTGAGCCGATATGGCACCACTGCACTCCAGCCTGGGCGACAGAGTGAGACTCTGTCCCTAAATAAATAAATAAATAAATAAAGAGAAAGAGAAGGGTAGAGGTGGAAAGTCTGGCTTTCATAGTCATGAGCCCAAGCAACAACCTTCTAATGCCCCATGTTTACTGAGTTCCTACTGTGTGCTAAACCATGGGACAGGTGCTGGGGTTACAGCAACGAGTAGGGAATTTGGAGAAACTTACGCGGCACCATGTAAAGTACTGTGAATCACCAATGAGTAGGAGGATGCATAACCCCCAGACGCGTGTCTGCAGCACACAGCCCCATTTCCGATCCCTCTTTGGGATTTCAGGTGCAGAACAGGACCTGGGGCCTTGTTTCCCCCATTTCCTTGCCTGCAGGATTCTGGTTTACGTTCGGCTCTGAGAGTCACACACAGGAAGAGAAGCAGAAGCCATTTGCACACTCCTGCCAATGACTGGCAGAATCAAGGGTTAGTGCAGATGTGCAATTCGGCACTGCAACACCTGTTGGTGGTACTGCCGGCAGGGGTGACCTTCCCTGTGGGTTCCTGGCCTGAGCGACAGCGGTGGTTTCTTGTTTCCTTGAATGGTGGTGCTGTACCTTAGAGATAGGAAGTCTTTCCTGACTACTGCTGCTCTGCCCCGATAGCACTGCTCACCGAAGACTGGGGCTCTTAGTATTCTGATTCTAACGAATACGAGTGGCTCGTCTTCCCCTCCAATCATCTGACCAGTTCTACAGAGGCACTTTAAAGGCAGAAGCAGTCCCTCCACCCCTGAGGAATCTCCTCTCTCCTTGCTTGAAGTCTGCAATGATACTACTTGAGAGAGTCATCTGGCAAAGAACCAGCCTCAAGAAATCTTTCAAGAGCCACCCCTGCCACCTCTCATTGTCTCTAGGTGAAACCTCAGCTTATCCCAGAGAGACAGGGGCAAGGTCTGACCTATTGTTATCAAAATAATAGTAATCATTTGTAATTAGTGTTGGTAGAATTTGAAGCAGTATGGATGGGAATACATTCCAAGAGGTACAGATCTGAAATCTGGGAATATTTTCCTTTTGGGAGAGGCTCCTAATAATTCCATTCCATATAGTTTAAGTTAACTGAAGAGTGTAGTAAGTAGAGGCAAGACCACATTTCAAGAGATACTCATGATATAAAGTTTGTTACCCAACCAGAGAAAAACCATAGCCGAGATGCAGACTGCATACAAAGGGGACATGGCATGGAGAGCAGAAAAGGGGAGTTTTGAATAACACTTGTGGCCTCATATGCAATTATAAGCAAATAAACAAATGGGAGCACTGTAAAATATATGCACCACTTCTTCTTTGCTTTATGTAAAGATTTCCTTACAATAATCAATTACCTTTTAAGACTCTTCTCCTCTTCTCTTACAATTATACATAAAGAATATTGGTGGTGGTTAAAGCAAGTGTTTATTATTTAGGTTAAAGAATTGATATGGTTTGGCTCTGTGTCCCCACCCAAATCTCATCTTGTAGCTCCCATAATTCCCATGTTGTGGGAGGGGCCCAGTGGGAGGTAATTGAATACTGGGGTCTTTTGCATGCCCTTCTTGTAAAGTGAGTAAGTCTCATGAGATCTGATGGTTTTAAAAATGCGAGTGTCCAGCTGGGGGTGGTGGCTCACACCTGTAATCCCAGCACTTTGGGAGGCCGAGGTGGGCAGATCACAAGGTTAGGAGATGGAGACCATTATGACCAACATGGTGAAACCCCTTCTCTACTAAAAATACAAAAATTAGCTGGTGTGGTGGCGCATGCCTGTACTGCCAGTCACTCGGGAGGCTGAGGCAGGAGAATCGCTTGAACCTGAGAGACAGAGGTTGCAGTGAGCCAGGATCACACCACTGCACTACAGCCTGGGTGAGACTCCGTCTCAAAAAACAAAAAAAGTGGGAGTCTCCCAGCATGAGCTCTCTCTCTTTGCCTGATGCCATTCATGCAAGATGTGACTTGCTTCTCCTGGCCTTCCGCCATGACTGAGAGACATCCCCAGCCACATGGAACGGTAAGTCCAATTAAATGTCTTTCTTTTGAAAATGGCCAAGTCTCACGTATGTCTATATCAGCACTGTGAAAATGAACTAATTCAAGAATATTAAAGAGAGACTGGAATTGAGTAGAAGAACCAACATCGGCCGGAGATGAATATAGTCTATCTGTCGGAACTAGAACCTTTTCCTTCTTGGGCAGAGAGTAAGTACATCTTTGTTCATATAATATAGAGCTGTATTATGTTAAGAGGAAGCATGATATTGTTGATTTCTCCATATTTTGATGTGACATATAAAAACTGTGTGCGCAGCTAAGGAAAAGTCAGAGGGTTGCCTGTGCCAGGTTTTTGCCTACTGGTATTCAGCACCATTCTAGCTTCTTTCTGTGGCTTCCCCATAGTCCAACATTCATTCTTTAAGATTTATTTAGTCATTTTGTAGAGAGTTTATCATTTTCCATCACAGACGGTTAGTTAATGTGAGAAGCTGCAGAATTTACTCTCACATTAATTCAACATAAATAAGTAAATAGATGGATTCTCTGTTGGGTGCTCAGCAGTTGGAAAAAAAACTTGTAAATTTTTCTAATTTGTGATCTTTCCCCCACATCCAGGACATCTGCCCAAAACCTAGAAAGCAAAAAGGTAAACTTCTTTCACAGGGCTGGAGGAAAGAGAGAATGAAGACTTTCTGATCAAGAACTCAACCTTCCGCCATGTTACAGACAAAACAACGGTAACGCCTCTTGCTTTCTCTGTATTTTCCATTTGATTCCTTGTTGTGCTGGATTTTTTTTTTAATAACTTGGCATCATCACAAACCCTTCTAGAATCTTCCCTGCATTGCAGGAGAGAAGTCTGGAGATATATTTCTTACAATCTCCTTCTCCATGTGGTTCCAAGTTCGAACTCTCCAAAGACAGGGCAAGCAGAAAAAAAAAGTAAAACAAGCCAAAAAAAAAAAAAAGCAAAAAAGAGAGAAGCTGTGAGTAGCAGTAGTAGTGACAGCAGTAGTGATGGCAGGCGCACATAGTCACATGGGCGGACTGCCAATATGAAGTCTGCAATGTCTCTTGAGAAAGCTCCTGGAATTTACCCGGCTTGCGATTATGGGCAGCGAACATTGGTCGTGTTGGCATTGTTTGAACATCCTGAGATTTGCTGTGGGTTCCAGGTGAGCTCTTGTTAATTACTTCCTTCTCAAAGCTTCTCAGACAATCATTCTTGCAGTCCTTCCAATAATTATGTAAGCCCTTCATGCCCTCTACTAAAGCCTTTCCTGCTTGGAATACCTAGTATGGCTTCTGTTTGTTGATGGAATCTTGATTGCAAGACTGTAATCATGAGGTGGGGTTTTCATCCCGTGCATTTTTAAACAAAGAGCAAATTGTGGAGGGGATGTTGATGCAGGCCTACAAGAAATTGGCAGCACAACAATGTTTTGAGAATTACCAAACACATACTTCACAGGAGGAACCATATATACTTTTCTCTGAATACATATATATGATGAATCGCAAGAAATGTTTATTCCAGTTTATGCTCAATAGGAAGCAACAATAACATTTAAGCTATTTAGCTAAAGCTCTAATTCTTGTTCAGAATGCGCTTTTGCTCTATCTGGTTCAGGAAGATCTCATGTGTCCAACAGTTTACATATCCAGATTATATCAGCTTCAGAACCTGCATTACACATCTCAGAAAGGACCTGGTGTTGGTTTAAGCTCAGCTTGCAGTCTCTAAACACTGAGGCTTTTGCCTTGTTTCGTTTTGTGTCAAAGAGAGCTCAGGTGCACAGAAAGGATCGTTCTTAGCCTTGGTTCATTGCACACTCTTTCTTGATCCAGGCATGGTCTTCTGTCATTTATTTATTTGTCAATTAGTGTATCTTAATAATGCAATCAGCATTCATGAACCCATTATTCTTGGATCCTGTGAAAGCCTTCTCTTCCTCAATGTGCTCCAAAAAATGCTGGCAGAATTTTACCTCTTAGCAAAAACAGCAATGTGATTTGCAGGTGTCTTCTTAACTTGACTGCTGGATCTTTATCTTGGACAGACTCTACATATTTCCCTTTTATGTGAAAACAAGGAACAGACATTTCAAATCCCTTTTGGCAGAAAGAATAACATCCTCCTAGTAGTGTAAGCTATAAACGGATCAATCTTGGGCAAAAATATAAATGCCTTGATGTTTCTGTTCTTCACAGGTATTTCTTTTCTTTCTTTCTTTCTTTCTTTTTTTTTTTTTTTGAGATGGAGTCTCACTCTGTTATCAGGCTGGAGTGCAGTGATGCAATCTTGGTTCACTGCAACCTCTGACTCCCTGGTTCAAGTTGTGCTGCCACCACACCCATATAATTTTTGTATTTGTAGTAGAGATGGGGTTTCACCATGTTGGCCAGGATGGTCTCGATTTTGTGACCTCGTGATCCATATGCCTTGGCCTCAGTTAAGTACTGGGATCACAGGCGGGGGGTCACAGTGCCCAGCCTCTCCATTGGTATTTCTACGTGAGCAGGGTGGGATGGATTACATTAAAACTTTGGAAACTCTCTTTTTGGATTAATGGCTGAAATTAACCTTTTAAATGTACATATGCATTTTAATAGATACTCAAAAATACTTTTAAAAAAGTAAATACTGTTTACAGATTTCTTAAGTGGCACATCTGTTAGACTTTAATCAAAGGAAATTATATCAAAAGGCATAAGAAAATATAAATTTAAAAATCATGGAAACGATTATCTCACTACTTGACTGCAAAATTTTGACTTTTTTAAAGTACAGGTTTGAACTGAACTGATAATGAAATATGGAAAACCATACTTAAATATAAATAATTTGCTAACCACTAAATTGAACAGAAAATATATTTATGTAAAAATAATGAAACAAAATAAAATTTGGGAATTCAAAACAAGTGAACATAACAGCAAATGAAATCGTTGAATCAACTGAAATCCAAAGTGAAAAAAAAAGTTTTCTGAAGTGATTATCACATCACCCAAAAGTCATTCTCTTTTTTCCTTTTAAAATTATATTAGAGAATCATCTCTACATGAAAAAACATTCTCTAAAGTAAATGTAAACCAAAAGGCCCATTCTTTAAGATTTATTTAATCATTTTGTAGAGAGTTAACCATTTTTCATCACAGAGGGCCAGTTAATTTACTTTCATATTAATTCAACATGAATAAATAAATAAGTAAATAAATAGATGGACTCTCTCCTGGGCACTCAGCAACTGAAAATACATCTTGTAAAATTTTCTGATCTGTGGTCTTTCCCCCAAACCCAGGACATCTGCCCAAATCTCCAGGAGAAATAGCTAAGCATTCAGCCATGTTTATCATAAAACAGAGATTTATCTTATGACAGACTAGACCTAATGTGGACATCAAAGGAACCCACCCATGTGCAATCAGCACCACAGATCTAGTCCATTTATGTTTAAGGGAGCTTCATTCTCAGCCTCCAAATGTATGCCTTCTCCAGCCAGAACACATATTCAGAAATTTATAGGTTACAGTTACATCTATAAGAAAACGTGGAGATCCCGATCTCCTCTAACTTACTAAGCAATACAACAATAATTACAATCACAACAACCTCTCTTAGACAGAGTATTAGTCTGTTCTCACGCTGCTAATAAAGACATGCCAGAGACTGGATGATCCATAAAGGAAAGAGGTTTAATGCACTCACAGTTCCATGTGGCTGCAGAGGCCTCACAAACATGGCAGAAGATGAGGGAGGAGCCAGAGCCTCTTGTGGCAGGCAGGAGAGAATTTGTGCAGAGAACTTCCTCTTAAAAAACCATCAGATCTCATGAGACTTACTCACTATCATGAGAAGAGCATGGGAAAAACCCACCCCCATGATTCAATTACCTCCCATCAGGTCCTTCCCACAACACATGGGAATTACGGGAGCTCAGTTCAAGATGAGATTTGGGTGGGGACACAGCCAAACCATATCAGACAGTGTCAAGGGTTTCCATTTATCTCTCATCCTCATGCCTGTAGAATAAATACTGTTGTTTGAATTTCACAGTAAAAACAACAACAACAACAACAACAACAACAAAAACCTGAAGAATAAAAGTGATGCAACTTGCCCACACCTGCACAGCAACTGAGTGATGGAGCCAGGATTTAACACCAATCTTTCCCTTAAACTCACATTGTGTGTGTGTTACATTACAGCACCAACCACATTATCTTTCCAGATGCTCCAGCTCTCCCGAGGATGGAGAAGAAAAGGCAGCCTGGCAATTTGGTAGCCAATTAAAATTATTAAAAGAATCTTTCCTGTCACTTTCACTCACTAGTACTATCCTCTGAGGCAAAAGAAAAATACATCTTGTACCTTTCCTCCATGTGACAGATCTTCAAGTTTTAAAGACCCCTCTCTGGTACCCTAGATTTTCTCCTCTCCAGGTAGATAGATGTTCCTAGGGAGGATGTATCACTCAGAGTTCTGCAGAGAAACGGGATCCATAGGATGTATATACACGCTCACACTAGAGTCACATTAGAATTCACAGGTTCAAACTAGATCTGCTCCATATAACGAGAGAGAGAGACAGACAGACAGACAGAGAGACAGAGACAGAGACAGAGACAGAGACAGACAGACAGATTAAGATTTATTTTAAGGAATCAGCTCACATGATGACTTAGGGAACTGTCAAACTTGTAAGTAAATCTGTAGAGCAGACTGGAAACTCACACAGGATTTCTATGTTATAACCTTGAGGCAGAATTCTTTCTTCTCTAGAAAACTCGGTTTCTGCTCTTAAGGCCTTCAACAAATTAGAGAAGCTCCTTCCAGATTGTCCCCTTTGCTAAAATCAACTATATTGTGGTTTCTGTTCTTGATATGTTTGCAGATTTTTTTGTTTTGACCTCTAATCAACATCCTGCAACGTTTGCGAATTTTTAATACTGGGGTTGCAGACATTAATCACATCTACCAAATACCTTCACAGTAACATATAGGCTAGTGTTGAACCAAACAGCTGGGCACCATAACCTGGATGCGTTGTCACTTAAAGTTAACCATCATTGAACAGTTAAATGGCAGAGCCCTGGAGAAGAGGGTCATGTTTTATTTCTAACAAAGCAATTGCTGAAGGAAGTAAGAGTCAGCTATTAAGAGGGCTGGGGACAGAAATGGAAAGAGGCCATCCCATTATACTCAACCTGGAAAGATTATCTGCATTCTGAAAGCCAAACGCATGAGAAGTTTATACGACCTTTTCCCCTCCACAGGTGCAAAAATCATTTCACTGATGAGAGCCGCAGTGCAATCTCAGGGTCTATTTCAATTTGCAGGCAGCCCATTGGGAAACATTGCTTGAAAAGTTGCTAGATTGCATCAATTGCAAGGTTACACACACACAAAGAGATAGAGTTCCAGACATCTCTTATTTTATGGCCTTGAGAGTCTTTAACCAGCCAGTTACCAATAAACGTGAGCCAAGTTTCCACAGGCTTATTCCTAACAGAACCTCTTATGCTGTGCCTAATGCGTTCCTATTCTCACTCCTCACGCTTGGCATCTTCTCATGTTTACACTCCTCTTCTTGTCCCTTAAACCTAAATCCGCCTTTCGTGTTTCATATCCCTAACTTTATTCAAACAGCTCTGCAAGAAATTAGGTCCGAGTCACACTAGATCTCCTCCTCCCTCTCTCTCTCTCTCTCTCTCTCTCTCTCTCTCTCTCATCTTCTTCCCTGTATGAAATCAGGGGGTTTTACTATAATTAATCCTCTGGGAACAAATGCCTAACTCCAACCCACTCTATATGGTAAACCCGCCCAAGCTCCCCTCATGAAAGTGATCAGACAGTTGAATTTTGTGCTTCTGATGGTATACAGCGCATGGTGTATTCGTCCATTTTCACACTGCTGATAAAGACATACCCAAGACTGGGTCATTTATAAAGAAAAAGAGGTTTAATGGAATCACAGTTCCATGAGGTTGGGGAGATTTCACAATCGTGGCAGAAGGCGAAAGGCATGCCTTACATGGTGGCAGACAAGAGAGAATGAGAGCCAAGCAAAAGAGGAAATCCCTGATGAAACCATCAGATCTTGTGAGACTCATTCACTACCACAAGAACAGTATGGGGGAAACCACCCCCATGATTCAGTTATCTCCCACTGGGTCCCTCGCACAACATGTGGGAATTATGGGAGCTACAATTCAAGATGAGATTTGGATGGGGACACAGCCAAACTATATCACATAGCCAACACATGCTTGATATTTTAATTATTCCTGTTTGAGTAATGGTATGATAGGAGGCTGAAAACCAGATGACAATCAAGCAGTTTAGAAATTCATCCTTAAAATCATTTAGTGGAAGGGAGGTATAGTCACAATTCCAGTGGCACAGTCAGGCAAAAAGCCACATCCTAGGTACTTAAAAACTTGCAAACATCACAAGACGTTGGTTAGAGGTCAAAACAAAAAATCTGCAAACATATCAAGAACAACAGAAACCACGATATAGTTGTCCAAGCAGGGGCAGGTTCTGGAAGAAACATTCCTCAATGTGAACCACAGATCAGAAGCAAAGAATCCCAGGGAAGGTGGTAGAAGCAGGAAAGTGGGAGTGACATGGAGGTACCAACTAAGACACCTGCTTTGGTCTGGACTGCTTTCAAGAAGCTCTCCCTGTCAGCTCCTCTTCCCTGATGTCCTAAAAGAACATCTGTCATGTGATAGGCAGGAAGGATTCATTGAAAGGGCACAAGTTGGAACAGGCTTATTGAACATTTAGTCAAGACAAAAGCTCAACTTGGAGGTTTCCAAGAGGTGACTTTCTTTTTTTTTTTTTTTTTTGAGATTGAGTCTTGCTCTATTGCTCAGGCTTCAGTGAAATGGTGCAATCTCAGCTCACTGTGACCTCCACCTCCTGGATTCAAGTGATTCTCCTGCCTCAACCTCCCAAGCAGCTGGGATTACAGGCAGGCACCACCATGACTGGCTAATTTTTGTATTTTTAGTAGAGATGGGGTTTATCCATGTTGGCCAGGCTCGTCTTGAACTCCTGACCTCAGCTGATCCACCTGCCTCAGCCTCCCAAAGTGCTGAGATTACAGGTGTGAGCCACCATGTACAGCTGAAGAGACCACTTTCATTGACACTTTGCTTATTGAGCAAGTTCCTTCCACAAAATAGCCCTGTCTGTTCATGTTAGAGCTCTTCAGGTATCATAAAGATAACTCACCGCACATAAAATAACACCAGCCATTGACTACGGATTGTGACAATGCCTGTTCCTGCCTCTAGGGACACATATGTGAGCACTTTAAGTTGAACTTTGCAAATTGCTCTTTCTTAGAATGAGCTTGACCAGAGCTGCCCTTAGTTGGATCAGAGCAGAAAAAGCAATAGATCAATTAACTGCAAGGCCAAGAGGAGAGGAGGTTTTTAATTCCCTACGCGGAAGTGAGTCAGAGGAACAAATTCTAGTCCCAGTTCTAACAAGATCCAGCCAGGTGAGCATCCGCAACTCGCTTCGATCCTCTGAACTGCACTCAATCTGAAAGGAGTGCTGTTGTAACTCAGATGTCGGTGGCGTCAACGATCCTTCCCCTTAAACTCTAGATTTTAACATTGTCTTGCAATCTTATTCCCTAAATTGTAGATGGCCCATTGTCTCCCCCAGAGACTTCTGACAATTCTGGGCAGGCTTCCATTTCCTTGCCACTTTTGGCTTAAAGCTTTGTCATTTACTCTTATCGTGATACATGACTACTACAAAATGATGTGCTTCCCATTATCCAGACACGGAAACCATCTTCCCCTTGCTCTTTTTTTTTTTTTTGAGGGTTTGTTTTCCCTCAAACCCACTTACACAAGACCTTTGTATTTGTAGCAGACTTCCGGATATTCAAATACAAACAATTTAAAATAGGATATTTAGCTTCCTTCTTGTCCAGGTTCATTACTGAACATTCCCTCAGCCAGATTCTTCTCTTCTCTTCTCTTTTCTCTTCCCCTCCCCTCCCCTCCACTTCCTTTCTCTATTCTCCTCTGAATTTTTATTCATTCTTTTGTAGAATAGCTTACCCATTTCTTTTTAGCATCTCCTTCCAACCTCGACTTGTACTCAACCCTAAGTGGCTCATGTAGTTCCCTAAGCAGAGATACGCTCCTCTCTAAAAAGACTCCTGGACTGGGTATAGGGGTGCACTCTTGTATTCCCAGCACTCTGGGAGGCTGAGGTGAGTGGGAAGACCACTTAAGCCCAAGAGTTCAAGATGCAATGAGCCATACTCTTCTGACTCTTGTCTTTAGACATTAACTGTATTCATATTTGCTTTATTTAAAGAACTTACAGTAACAGGAGACACAACTCCGGCAAAATTCACAGGGACTTCTGAGCATTCATAATGCTCAGTATTTATCGTGCACTAGGAATTGTACTAAGAATTTTCACATCAGTCAATTCACACATTGCCTTCAGAGTTCCCAAACCTGGGGTCGACATCCTAAACTGAGTTCAACCAGAGGAATCCATCAACTTGACTCATTCTAAGGTCACATCATATCGAGAGGTTTGGAGTTTGGAATTTTTTCCCACAGGATTAACTGTAGTGAAAATATTCTGATTTCATGGAAGAATGAACAAGAGGAGAAGGAGGAAGAAGAACAGGAGATCTAATATGAATCTGACTCAATTTCTTGCAAAACTATTTAGGTAAAACTAGCATTGGATACATCCACAGATAAATCAAGATGTTTCTGGTGTAGGAATAAGAAACTGCAGTTTTGGTTCAAGGGCAATGTGTCTATGCTGGACGGGAAGGCTGGGGATGGAGCACAGAAAGGTCTCTGCTTCTGAGTCCAGCACAGTCTCCATGATTCCTACTCAAGACACAGGGCAAAGGGGTTTCAGCAAAGAACCGTATCAATACCAGCTTTGAAGGAAGATCAGTGGGTACCACTGCAGATGTGGCTCCTCTGGTGGGCTGCAGTGGCAGCGACTTTGCAAACGTTGATGGAAGTGCTGCCATTTGGGAAGAATATTTCAGCAGGAAACATCGCCATAGGCAACTCTGGGAAGAAGCTTTGAGAAGAGAGGGGAACAACAGACGTTACGAGTGCCCCCTGGAAAATTCCCCGGATATTTTGTGGGCTGCTTGAGGGGGCTACAGTCTTTTAGGTCATATGGGAGTTGATCCAGAACAACACTTTTTGTAAGGATGTTGTCTTTAAAAATTTATTTCACAAGAGTTTTGTATTCCCACAAAAAAACAAGAAGATAGTGAAAGTTCCCATATAGCTCACTCCCATTTTTCCTTATTTATTTATTTATTTGTTTGTTTTTTGAGACAGAGTCTCACTTTGTCACCCAGTCTGGAGTAGAGTGGCACAATCTCCACTTACTGCAACCTCTGCCTCCTGGGTTCAAGTGACTCTCCTGCCTCAGCCTCCTGAGTAGTTGGGACTACAGGTGCACACCATCATGCCCAGCTAATTTTTTGCATTTTTATTACAGAAGGGTTTTCACCATGTTAGCCAGGATGGTCTTGATCTCTTGACCTCATCATCCACCCTTCTTGGCCTCCCAAAGTGCTGGGATTATAGGTGTGAGCTACCGTGCCCGGCCCCTATTATTGACATTTTCCATTACTGATTATTATAATTATTAAACTAACACTGATTTATTATGAACTAAAGTCCATATTTGTTTATATTTCCATAATTTTTACCTAATGTCTGAGATGTAGTAAATTTATTATAATTAATGAACCAATACTGATATATTATTAAGCAATGAAATACTTTGTCTAGCTCTTCTTCATCTTTAAAGTCCAAGATTCCATCCACAATGCCACATTTAATTCTCATATTTTTTTAGACTCCTCTGGCTGTGGTGGTTTCTTAGACCTTCCCTGTTTTTGATGACCTTGACAGTTTTGCATACTGTTCAAATATATGGTAGAATGCCTCTCTCTTGGAATTTGCCTGATATTCTTTTCATGATTAGCCTGAGGTGATGGGTTTTTCAGAAGAAGATTACAGAGGTAAAGTGCTATTGTTATCACATTATATCAAGGGTTCATACTTTCAACATGATTTATGACTGGACATGTTGACCTTGATGGCCTAAGTAGAGTTTCTCATCTGGAAAGTTACTTTTTTACCCCTTTACATACTGTAGTCCTTGGAAGGAAGTTGCTATGTGCAGCCCACGCTTAAGAAAAGCTTTATTCTTTTACGCTTTACCTCCTTGAGGCTGCAGTAGCTACATACAATTACTTGGAATTCTGTATCAGAGAGCTGACTATTTTCCCCCATTTATTTGTTATTTAGAGATGTGTATTTAACTAGTTATTAAAATATGCGTATTAATATATTATTTATTATATTTATATTTTATAAATTAGTGTATGTATATTTACATATGTACATTTTATATAAAAAGTATATATATCTTTTGTATATTTTTATATAAAAAGTGTATTTATATATAGGTATATATATTTGTATGGAAATAAGTATATTTAAGTATTGTATATATAAAATACTTTTATATATGAATATGTATATAAATTATATGTAAAAGATACTTTCTACACATATATAAAGTATTTTATACTTTGAATTGTAATTGAATATTATTATTGTATTTTTGTTCAAATTGTTCCAGCTTCAGCCATTGGGTGCTCTTACAGTTGGGTCCTATGTTCTTTTCAAAAATCCTCATCAAAAATGCCCATGTGTGTATGTGTGCACCGGTGTGCCGTCTTGTCTTTTCCCTAGCAGGAAGCAGTTCCTTACTTTCTGGCACTCCGAGAGGCTGCAGGCTCACCTTCTATAATTCCTGCTGTCGTTCTAGAATCAGCCATTTCTCCAAGGAGTTGCATTCTTCATACGGGAGTTTGCATGGTCTCAAAATCCAAAATGCAGTTACGAAATGTGTCCCTTGCTACTGGACTATGACCGATTCATGGCCCTCATGGTTGAGGGGGCAAGGAAATGTATCTGTGTATATTAACAAGTGTACATGAACACACTGTTCTATTTTTCTACATTTAACCCATCTTTATCTATTAGCATACTGAGGCAGTCATGAGTTCTTGCGGATGTCTTCAACCCTAATTCATTATCACATCAATATTAAAGCCTGTAGATGTACACACTTCCACACCAACAAGGAGAAACCTGACTCTCGCCATCTGCCGTCCGTTTACTTCTTTGTACATTTCCAGTGTAAACGTATAGCAGTATCGGGATTGTTAAGCTGTAAACCCTGTGCTATACAGTTTTATCAACTAGAGTACAATGCTTATGGACAGTTCCTTTTGCCTTCAGTTTTACAGACTCCACTCATTTGCAAAGTTACTTTGGTCACCAAATTTTTTCCCCAATCCTCTTCAGCGAGGTTGTTTCATACATTTTTAATATAATGTACATTATTTTCTCATATGCTGCATTCCATCCTGAGATCTTTTGAACTCTTGAGTGATTTTTTAAAAATCTATATTAAGGTTTATTCTTTGTGCTCTAAAGTTCTATGACTTGAGAAAAGCCTAGTGTCTTGTGTCCACCATGGCAATATGATACTGAATGATTTTATCACCCTAAAAAACCCTCCGTGGGCCAGGTGCAGTGGCTCACGCTTGTAATCTCAACACTTTGGGAAGCTGAGGCAGGCAGATCACTTGAGGTCAGGAGTTCGAGAATAGCCTGGCCAACATGGTTAAGCCCTGTCTCTTAATAAAAATGCAAAAATTACCCCGGCATGGTGGCACATGCCTGTAGTCCCAGCTACTTGAGAGGCTAAGATGGGAGAATTGCTTGAGCCCAGGAGGTGGAAGTTGCAGTGAGCCAATATTGTGCCACTGCACTCCAGCCTGGGCAACACAGCAAGACTCTATCCCTCCGAAAAAATAAATCTCTGTGCATTACTGATTCAAGCCTCCTCTCTCCCCTAGAACTTCTGCCCCTGGGGACCAATGATCTGTTTATCATCTCTATAGTTTGTCTTTTCTCAATCATATATTATGTAGCTTGAACAGGCTAGTTTCTTTTACTTAGTGATATGAATTTAATATTCATTCATGTCTCTTCATGACTCGATAGTTCATGTTTTTAATCAGTGAAAAATATGGCATTCTATGGGTGAACTCCAGTTTGTTTATCCATTTACTTATTGAAGGACATGTCCATCTATCTTATAACTATGCTGTTGGATTTACACCTACTATTTTACACAAATATTTCACTTTTGGGGTTCAGCTGTAAATAGTATTTTTTTAAATTACACATTCCAATTGTTTATGCTGGAAAAGAGAAGAAATTGACATTTTTATATTAACCTTGTATACTGCAATCTTGCTATACTCACTTCCCAGTTCCAGGAGATTTTTGTGAATTATTTTGTATTTTCTTTTTTTCTTTTTGAGACAGAGTTTCACTCTTTCACCCAGGCTGGAGTGCTACAGTGGTGCGATCTCGGCTCACTGCAACCTCTACCTTTCGGTTTCAAGTGATTCTTCTGCCTCAACCTCCGGAGTAGCTGGGATTACAGGTGCCCCCCACAACACACAGCTAATTTTTGTATTTTTAATAGAGATGGTGTTTCACCATGTTGGCCAGGCTGGTCTCGAACTCCTGACCTCATGATCCGCTCCCCTTGGTCTCCCAAAGTGTTGGGATTACAGGCGTGAGCTTCCACGCCCAGTCTCTTTTGTATTTTCTACCTAACAATCATATTGTCTGTGGAGAAAGGCAGTTTTCTTTCTTCCTTTCTAATTTATTCTTGTCTGATTGCACTAGCTAGAACTTCCAGTATATGGTGGTTGATGCAACTTGATATACATATGTTAACTCATAAAATTCTGTAAGATAATGGCATCATTCCCATTTTACAGATAAAGAACTTGAGGTTTAAGACATGTAATTGGTTGGGCATGGTGGCTCATGCCCGTAATTCCAGCACTTTGTGAGGCTGAGGTGGACGGATCACCTGAGGTCAGGAGTTCGAGACCAGCCTGGCCAACAGGGTGAAACCTCATCTCTACTGAAAATACAAAAATTAGCCCGGCATGGCGCTGAGTGCCTGTAATCCCAGCTACTCAGGATGGAGACAGGAGAACCATCTGAACCTGGGAGGTGGAGGTTGCAGTAAGCCAAGATTGCGCCACTGCACTCCAGCCTAGGCAACAGAGCAAAACTCTATCTCAAATACAAAAAAACATTTAATTAAGTCAGAAAAAGGATAAAAACCCAGGCATTCCATCTTTAGCTAGGCAAGCACATAGTGGTGTACCTGTCTTTGCCACTTGCTATCTGTGGAGACTGAGCAAGTTGTTTAAACTGTTTTGAGTGTCAGTTTCCTCAAATGTAAAGTGAGGGTAACAGGCCCCATCTTGTTAATTAAATTAAATGTGTTAAAAATTTTAAGTACCTAAAAGAGTATGTTGCACTACTATTAAAAAAAAAAAAAAGAAGAGGAGAAGGAAACAAGCCCGAAGCTTTTCCTGTTTCAGCATCTGCCTTTGAACCTGTCTTTATCTGAGACTGAATGATATTAATAGAATCAATTTCCTGAGTTTATTGTCTGTGAAATACAGACTGAAGAGAAAAGCACCAGGTAAGTACTTGACAAATATTGTCTGTAGTTATTAAAGTATTTACTAACTTGGGTGTTCTCCGTATTTTACCATTTCAGATATTCCGAAAACGAGCGTTCTTGCACACATATTTTTGCATGAGAATGATTTTTCCGCAGACTGAAATCTAAGAAGTGGAATTGCTGGGTCCAGGATATGGATGTAAATTTCAGTCTCTATCACATGATTTTCCTTTAAGAATTGACGACTTTAAATTTCTCACAATGTTTTCTTCACAACTCCACCAAGCTTTTTTGTTGTTCCTGTTGTTTTAGACAAGTTGTCTTACTCTGTCACCCAGAACCCAGACTGGAGTGCACAATTATAGCTCACTATAGCCTCCAACTCCTGGGCTCGAGTGATCCTCCCACCTCAGTCTCCTGAGTAGCTGGGGATATGGGTATGAACCACCATGCCTGGATCATTTTTAAAAAGTTGTTTTCTTTTGTAAAGACAAGAGTCTCTCTGTGTTGCCCAGGCTGGTCCCAAACTCCTGGCTTCAAGCATTCCTCCTGCTTCAGCCTCCCAAAGTACTGGGATTGCAGGCATGAGACCCCTCACCTGGTCTCAATTCAGGATATTACCAACCCTTTTCTATTTTCAACAGTATAAAAGCTGAATGTTGTATTTTATTTATTTCATTATAATTTACATTTGTTTCTTAGTGAGATTAAGCATGCTTTATACGTCTGCTGGCTTATATTTTTATCCATTTAAAAATATTTAATTTAATATTCATTTATAACTTTTTTTTTCTTTCCTGAGACCAAGTCTCACTGTTGCTCAGGCTGGAGTACAATGGTACAATCTTAGCTCACTGCAACCTCCATCTCCCAGGTTCAAGGATTCTCCTGCCTCGGCCTCCAAGTAGCTAGGATTACAGGCATGTGCCATCATACCTGGCTAATTTCATATTTTTCATACAGACAGGGTTTCACCATATTGTTCAGGCTGGTCTGAAGTGATCCACTTGACTCGAACTCCTGCGTTCAAGCAATCCTTCCACCTCAGCCTCCCAAAGTGATGGGATTACAGTCATGAGCCACTGTGCCCAGACAAACTTAATATTTTTGTAGATTTTTTTTAGAGCATCTGTTTTCAGCACCTGTTATATGCCAGCATGATTTCTGGGCACTGGGAGGATAGAGGCTAACTAAATAGACAGAATTTCTGCTCTGGCTGGTCTGAGCTTGGGTACTGACGTTTCTGCTTATTGTTTTGTAAAGGGTCACTGTCAGTTTCAGAAATTTATCCTTTGTCTACGATGCACTACAATTTGTGGAGGGGAAGGAAATGGCATCATGAAGGCAGAGACGGATACAGCACATCTTACAGACACAGTACACCCCATCTTTACAATATAAACAAACAACTGCAATAAATGTGATAAAAATCTTAATTCTTACTAGGAGCAGAGGTGGTTTTTCCAAACTAGAAGTGCAGTCACAATTGAGTGTTGATGATGTTCTTGATTTGCCAGGAAGAGTCAGATGCTGAGGCCCTGATGGTGTGCTCGATAAGCATGGTAGAACGGCAGCGTCAAGGTAATACCACAATCTGGAATGCCCTGATTTACAGCAATTCTTTCCTTTTTCTTCTATACTAATTAAACAACACTGAGTCTTATGGCCTGACAATGATATCTCAGGCCCAAATCCAAAAGTCAAAACGGAAGCAAATGACCCAACGTGGCCTGATGATACAGTCCTCTGGGTAGTGGATGGGAAATCAGTGGTTTTCATCTGAGTATAGAGTGCTTTTATTCAAGGGGACAGTTTGTATCTCATCTGTGCCAGTGACTTAGCCCCAAACATACAGGGTGCTGAGACCTGATGATGATAAAGGACAGCAATGTTTCATGACCATTTGGGTCAGAGGAGACTGGGGTGGCCACCAAGTTCACTAACAAGGACAGTTCTTGGCAGTTTGCCTGAAAAGGTGAAATTAAGCTGCTGACCTGGGGACAGCTGTAAACACTTCTTCCATCTTTTCTGTCCCATGTTTTCTTATGATATAACCACACCCACCATGACAAATCAGGTTGGGATTGGAAAAGCTGAGTTCTCTGAGGAAAAACAGAGCATGGTCCATAAGACCTGGAGGGAAAAGACATCAAGGAAAGCTCTCAAGGCTCACACCTGTAGTCCTAGCACTTAGGGAGGTGGAGGCAGGAAGATCCATAAGGCCAGGAGTTTGAGACCAGCCTGGGCAACACAGAGAAACCCCATCTCTACAAAAATAATTAGCCAGGTATAGTAGTGCATGCCTGTAATCCCAGCTGCTTAGGAGGCTGAGGTCGGAGGATTGCTTGAGCCCAGGAGTTTGAGGCTGCAGTGAGCTATGATTTCACCACTGCATTCCAGTCTGAGCAACAGAGCAAGACCCCATATTTAAAAAAATAAGAATAATATATAAATTAAGGAGAGGGAAATGTTCCACAACACACACACACACAAGCGTGCGCGCATGCGCAGGCCAAATCAACTTTGAAATAGCTTTCTTTACCTGAAAATGTCTTTAGAGAAGTGATCCTTTAGCTGTTTGTTTATTATAAGGTAACACCTTAAAAGGAATAATCTCCAAGCTAACTCTTGCTGTCTCAAAAGGCCAAATGGTGATTTTTGTGACAAGTCCATGTGATTTATATATTGGACGTTTGGGGATGTGGAATATGATATTGAAGAAAAGAAGAAGAAGAAGGAGAAGAGGAGGAGGAGGAGGAAGAGAATGGGAGGAGGAGGATGGGAGGAGAAGAAGCCATTTGGAAATGACACCCAAGTTCCAGGTTCTGCAAGCATTTCTTTGATGAAGGAGCCAATGAGACTCACAGCATTCTCCAGAGAAGAGGCAGCATTGAGCAGTTATGACCACAGTTTTGGAATCAGCCAGACCTCGGTTTAAATCCTGACTCAACCACTCCTAAGTGGGGTGATGGGAGGACATGGTATTCAGAAGAATTCAGCACAGGGCTGGCACATATGTGCTGAACAAATTCTAGCTTTGCTTGTGATTATTAGACTTAGGAGATTTATATTAGGGGTATACAGAGAGAGAAACGTGGAGAGGAAAGGGAACAGAGAGTAGTTCCTTAGGAGAACTAATGGCCCAACTTTACAATTTTTCCAGGGAGCAAAATATCCCCTCATCTCCAATTTCAGTTATTTAGGCTCTTAGTCATGTTCTCCTTCTTCTGATTATAATTTACAACCAAATGATTGGCTTCCATTTTTGAATAAATGATGCCATGGAAAGAAACCTCAGATATTCCCTTGGCTAATTAGACCACTCATCAACTGGGCTTTAGTTTGTCTGTTCAGTTAGAAGGCACAGTCAGAAGACGTCAGACTTACAGTCATTACCATAGGCAGACATTACTAAGGGGTCAGAAGATGGGAAAAGCTGAACCGTATCTCCTGGTAAGATTTGTGTGAGAACTTCTTTTTCTAAACCTGCCTCTCCATATCTCAAAGATTTATGCAGATGATTCAATGCTTTGATGTGAAGCTGAATATGCCTGTGGCTTCAGAAATATCAAAAACATTGCTTGGAAAATGAAAATTTCAGGCTGCCAACTGCACAGTCTACATGCAGTCATAGAAACTTTTTGGTTAACTCTTGCCATCCTATTATTTCCATAAGTTCCCTTCCCCACTTCCCTCATACAAACAAAATGGCTGAACCCTTCTTTACACACACACACACACACACACACACACACACACACACACACACACAATCTCTATTTATTTGATGACAATCTGGATTGACACCCTCAACCATTTAGTCATACAACTAAACTAACTGGTCACCACAGTGATAAAGCTTGGCTTCTTCTACCTCACCTCTCTCACAGCTGCCTCTTCTAGCCCATTCTCACTGCTCCTGTAGTTTTGTACAATCTTGCATAGTTTTGCAGGCTATTCTTTCTCATTTTTCCCCAGTTTATCCCCCGCCAAAGCTATTTTTCTAAAGTGCAAATAGTCACATAGCATTTTTCCACTCACGCCAATTCTAAGGCAGTCAAGCATCCATGGTAATGCTGCCAACAGACAATGATGATGGGGATGTTCTGTATCCCAGTTATTCAATATGGTAGCCACCAGCCGCATGTGGCTACTGACGATGTCAAGACTGGTTGGCTAGAATTATAAATTGAAGTTTTAAAATGTTTAATTAAACTTAAATAGTCATATGTGGCTAAGGTGGTCCATATTGGATGCTGCAGGTCTGTGGGATAAAGTCCAAGTTAAGTATGTTACGGAGACGCCATGCTAGTGGCAAACGATGGAGAGTCCCCAAGATTTAGCTCCTGACTGCCTTTTTAGTCTCAGCTACCAATCTTCTCTGCTTTGTATTTTTGCCAGCAATACAAATACCTGGTAGCTCTTCCAACATGCTTTTCCAGGAAATGCTATATCTTTGTACAAGCCATTCCTTTGGCCTTGTATATCCACCTTTCCTGACTTTGTAAACCTGCCATATGCTGTAGGAGCCTTTAAAATAGACGTAAGAAATCACTCTATCCAAGACACCACACTTGTATATTTATCACGGTGCTGTTCAAAATAGCAACAATATGGAATCAACCTACGTGTCCATTGAAGGAGGACCGGATAAAGGAAACGTGGCATGCATCTACCATGGAATACTACTTAGCCATAAAAAAGAATGAAATTGTGTCTTTTGCAGCAACACAAAGGGAGTTGGAGGCCATTATCGTAAATGAAGAAAGAAAGAAATCGAAAGCCAAATGCAACATGTTCCCACTTATAAATGGGAGCTGAACAATGAATGTGGGAGGCTGGAAGAAGGGGAGTGTTGGAAATGTAGGTATTGGGTGCAATGTTCAATATTTGGGTGACGGATACACTAAAAGCCCAGACTTCACCACTACACGATACTTGAATGTAAGAATCCGGCACTTGCATACCCTAATATATAAACATTTTAAAACAAATCAACAAATCAACAAAATAGACCTGAGACTTGTCCCTCCACAGTTTCTTCCTTATCTAACCCAGAAAATCAATTTCTTCCATAGTTAGATTATTTTTACCTCTGCTGGCGGTTTTATTATTGCACTGAAAACATTAAATCATAATTAATTACCAAACTCTCATTTCCTTATGAACAAATGTATGACTTCAGTTGTTTGTTTATTTTTCTAGTGTCTGCCACATCACCCAGGATAGAGTGGTCACTTAATAGATGTATGTTCAATTAAATGTCGCTGAGTTATTTTATTGACCTGACACAGAAAAAAAATCATTATTTAACTGATCTTTCTTTCTAGTTCAGTGAATATCCTTTGGACTCAGTTTTAAGTAAAGCACCAAGAAATCTCATTTCCTTAGCAATAGAAAAAGAGTTGGGGAGAGAGTGAGATTACTGAATAGAAAATTGGCCACAAATGTCAAATATCTGGTTTCACCTGTTCATTCAGCCCAGACAGTTTGAGAATCAAAAAAAACATTAAAAGCACAAAGCCTCTTTTCAAAAAATATTTTTTTTATTGTAAAATTCTTTTTCCTACAACCTCTTGCCAGATTTTGGTTGTGTTTAAAATATATATAGTGCCATTGTTTTCAGGAAACATATATAAATTAGATCTGTCCTTTGCACGGTTTAAAATACAGTTATTTCTCCAGGTGGAGGGAATCAATTTTTCTTTTAGTGAGTTCATTCCTTTCACAGATGTCCATACAATTAATAGACTCCATGTGGGTATCTATGAATCTGGCCTGGAAAACACCATGAATTGCTCACTCATTTTTCCCCAGCTGCTCTTAAATTTAACATGTAATTCTAGCCAGCAGAGTTTAGATGCACACCTAGCCTTTATTTGTGGGGAACTAAAATAATATTGTGTTCTCAAATGCAGATGATCTAGCAGACCCTGAAAGGCAGAATTCAAAAGTCAGACACGAGATAGAAATCTCATATCTGTACAGCATTTTACAATTTACCAAGCACATTTAACCCTATTATCTCATTGGCTTGTTACAAAAGATGCTTCTGAAATAAACAGCAAAACCCATTACCTGCAGAAAGAGAGAGAGAGACATTACCTGCAGAAAGAGAGAGAGAGAGAGAGAGAGAGAGAGAGAGAGAGAGAGAGAGAGAGAAAAGAAAGAAAGAAGAAGGAGAGAAAGAGAAAAAGAAAGAAAGGAGGGAGGGAAGGAAGGAAGAGGGAGGGAGGGAAGCAAAGAAGGGAGGGAGGGAAGAAAGGAAGGAGGAAAGAGAGAGGAAAGGAGGGGAAAGGAGGGGAAGGGAGGGGAGAGGAAGGAGGGAAGGGGAAGGGGAGGAGGGGGAAAAGGGAGAAGGGGGAGGGGAGGGGGAGGAGGGAGGGGAAGGAGGGACGGGGAGGAGAGAGGGGGAGGAGGGGAGGAGAGGGCAGCGGAGCAGGAAGAAAGGAAGAAACTGATGGCTGATCTGACATGTCCAAGTTCTTAGAGCCAGCACGGCAGGGATAGAAATCTTCTTCTGCCTGTCTGGAATTTCAGAGCATTTTCCCTACTCACTCTGCTGCTCAGATTATGGGTTCACCATACCCACTTGGGACCAGGATCTTGCAGTCAACAGTCCAAGTCTTCCCAAAATTGCAGTCTCAAAGAAAGTGTGTTCTCACCGTGCCATCCTGTTATTTTCTTTCTGGAATGTTTCTTCTAGTAAATGAGGGGGAAAATTGCCAGTGACAGCTTGATGAGTACCCCCGGCCATGGTCGACAGAGGTTACCTTCAGTCACTAGGTGGGAAGTGGTCTCCATGGAAACCCAGAAGCAGAGCTATTCTCAAATACTTTCCAACAGCAAGAGCTCAATTATAAACTTTGTCAAGAGTTTGAATGTGCTAAAGGTTGAATCAGACTGGAGTCATACTTTTGAATAGGGGGAAAGAACTCCAAATAATCAATAGATGTATTTATAAAATTTGTCTTTGGGTTCGTGTATGTGTGTGTGTGTGTGTGTGTGTGTGTGTGTGTGTGTGTGTACACATCATATTGTATATCCTTTTAATACAATTTGATACAATAATACCTCTACCTCATTGTCTCCTGAATTCAGGATTTTGGTAACACCCTAAAGATGAAGGCATGTTATCAAAACGATATTAGAAACATTCTTTAACCAAACCTTGTATAAATTCCAAATAGGACCTGCTTCATAATAAATGTGACTTTGTCTCAAACATTCATACAGGGTTCTCTGGTGTTTTACATCAATGGATCAGTGAGTCTTACAAAACACTCCAGTGAATTACTGTACATTTTTTTGCCAGATGCATTTGATACTCAAGAAAATAAAGGTATCTCTCCTGTCCACTAAGAACCTGGAATGGAAAGTGAAACATCTGATCAATCACTTATTCAGTCCTTACCCAAATGCCAATAGCTTACCCTACAAATATGAACTTCCCACTACATCTCTCAGGACTTCATGTTCCTAATGAGGGGCCTACTATACCCTGTCCTCCACATATGTCAAAGACTCTCTTAATTTGTTTTTTGCTTCACACTAAATATGTAGTAGACCATTGACTAAATGTTTCTGCTTGAATTCAGATGCCCTGGCAGAATGTAAATATAGAATACCACAGAGGTAAGTAATATGCTTTGGCTATGTCCCCACCCAAATCTCAACTTGAATTGTAGCTCCCATAATCCCCAGGTGTGGTGGGAGGAACCTGGTGAGATAATTAAGTCATAGGGTCAGGTTTTGCCTATGCTGTTCTCATGATAGTGAGTAAGTCTCATAAGATTTCATGATTTTATAAAGGGGAGCTCCCCTGTGTGCACTCTCTTGCCTGCCACCATGTAAGATGTGCCCTTTCTCCTCCTTTCACCTTCTGCCATAATCGTGAGGCCTCCCCAGCCATGTGAAACTGTGAGTCCATTAAACCTCTTTTTCTTTATAAATTACCAGTCTCAGATATTTCCTCATAGCAGTATGAAAATGGACTAATAAGTAAGAATAAAAAAATAAAATAGAACAAACTCATAGTCATTCATAGTCTTTCATGGGAGAATTATATACAACTTGTGTTTAGTACCAAGCAGGGAACCTCTCTTTTATTCTGCTTCTAGATTGCTCACCTAAACCATGAGTTGTTAAGAGTCTAAGAAAATGATATCATTTCAGTTATAAAAAATAATTGTAAGAGCTTTTATCAGTTATATATTGCTGTGTAACAAATAACCCCAAGCCTAATTGCCTAAAATTTATAATTTCTCACAGTTTCATAGTTCAGCTGGACGTTTCCTCCACTCCTACTGGCTAGAGTCATGTATTCAGTTGCATTCGGCAGGAAGTTTGACTGTGGTTAGAACATTCATGATGATGTATGTCACTCACATGCCAGGGAGCACATATGGTGTAGCCTGAATGGCTGGTGGTTGGTGGGTCCCCTCTCTCCATTAAGGTACCCAGATCCTTAAACAGGGTTTCAGGAGAATAAAAGCTGAAGCTACTAGAACTTTTATGGGCTAGGCCTAAAATTGGTACAGTGTTATTTCCATTGAATTCTTTTTTTTATTATTTTTTGAGACAGGATCTGATTCTGTCACCCAGGCTGGAGTGCAATCATGACTTATGCAGTCTTAAACTCTTAGGCTCAAGCAATCCTCCTGCCTCAGCTTCCTGAGTAGCTGGGACTCCAGATGCATGCTACCATACCCAGCTAACATTTTGATTTTTTGTAAAGACAGGGTCTTCCTATGTTGCCCAGGGTGCTCTCAAATGTCTGGGCTCAAGTCATCCTCCCACTTCAGCCTCCTAAAGTGTTGGGATTACAGGCATGAGCCACCACACCCAGCCTGTACTGCCTTCTGTTGATTAAAGAAAGTTAAAGGCCAGGCAAGATTCAAGAGAAGGAGAGGGAGAGTCTACCTCTTAATGGAAAGAATTGCATACACATGCACGGATGTAAGGATTGAACATGGAGAGAGAGATTTGTGGTCATCTTTGGAGATAACCTACTGATCTTTCCTATAGCCCCAATAATTTATGTTCCCCCATATGTAAACTGTACCCATCCACCCCAAAGACACTCAGTTTCAACCAACCAGTGTCTCAAGCTCAGGCCCAAAAGCCAGGATTTAAACCACGTTTTGATGTGGCTGGATATGGATGAAGCTACTCAGATATGGCTCCTCTTGATCTGGAAACTTGGAAACTAAAACAATAGCCATTATCCAAGTTATTAGCTCCACCTACCCCATAAATCCACTTAACATACATGGTGAAATAAGATACCCTGTTGAAAAAGTGTCTGTTATCAGTTTCCCTAACTGTGGGGACAGGAAACGCTCCTTGATTAGGGCTCAGGTCTGCACTCTGGGAGTGGTTCCTGAATCCATAGTTCTCTGCTGTAGGTTTTACTCTCAGAGCCCTTGGCTCTGCCCTAGGAATCATTCTTTTTCTTGCATAAGAAAGAGCCCATGCTTACAGCTGAGTAGCTTTCTCAGCCTGCTTCCTGCCAAAATGTTGTAATTTTGAATTTTTCATTTCAGTTCAAGTATAATTGCCCAACGGGTTCTTCTTGGCTGCTGCACAGATAGAGCCAATTTATTGAAACAGTGGTATTGCAGTAGAGAAAGAGTTTCATAAATGCAGAGCTAGCCAAGCCGAAGAATGAAAGATAATCACTCAAATAAACCTCCCTATGAACTCAGAGGCTAGGGTTTCTGTGGATAATGTGGCAGGCAGGGGACTAAAGAATGGGTGCTACTGATTGGTTGAGGATGATGTTATAAAGTTGTGGAAAACGGTCGTTATGCACTGAGTCAGCTTCTGAGTGGGGCCCACAGAACCCACTGAGTCATGAATCACACATTTGGGTGGAGTTAGTTGATCACCAGAAAGCAAAAGTTTGAAAACATCTCAAAAGACCAATCTTGGGTTCTATGATAGTGATACTATATATAGCAGCAATGGGAAAGTTACAAATCTTGTGACTTCTTACAACCATCTGATTTTTGACAAACCTCACAAAAACAAGCAATGGGGAAAGGATTCCCTGTTTAATAAATGATGTTGGGGAAACTGGCTAGCCACGTGCAGAAAGCAGAAGCTGGACCCCTTCCTGACACCTTACACTAAAATTAACTCCAGATGGATTAAAGACTTAAACATAAGACCTGGCACCATAAAAACCCTAGAAGAAAATCTAGGCAAAACCATTCAGGACATAGGCATAGGCAAGGACTTTATGACTAAAACACCAAAAGCATTGGCAACAAAAGCCAAAATAGACAAATGGGACCTAATCAAACTCCACAGCTTCTGCACAGAAAAAGAAACAGTCATTAGACTGAATTGGCAACCAAAAGAATGGGAAAAAATTCTGCGATCTACTCATCTGACAAAGGGCTGATATCCAGAATCTACAAAGAACTAAAACAGATTTACAAGAAAAAAACACAAGCCCATTCAAAAGTGGTTGAAGGATATGAACAGACACTTTACAAAAGAAGACATATATGAGGCCAAAAAACGTGAAAAAATGTTCATCATCACTGGTCATTAGAGAAATGCAAATCAAAACCAGATTGAGAAACCATCTTACGCCAGTTAGAATGGCAATCATTAAAAAATCTGGAGACAACAGATGCTGGAGAGGATGTGGAGAAACAGGAACACTTTTACATTGTTGGTGGGAGAGTAAAGTAGTTCAGCCATTGTGGAAGACAGTGCGGCGATTCCTCAAGGAGCCAGAAATAGAAATTCCATTTGACCCAGTAATCCCGTTATTGGGTATATACCCAAAGGATTATAAATCTTTTTATTATAAGGACACATGCACATGAATGTTCACTGCGGCACTGTTTATGATAGCAAAGGCTTGGAACCAACCCAAATGCCTATTGATGATAGACTGGACAGGGAAAATGCGGCACATATACACCATGGAATACTATGCAGCCAAAAAAATGATCAGTTTGTGTCCTTTGTAAGGACATGGATGAACCTGGAAACCATCATTCTCAGCAAACTGACACAAGAACAGAAAATCAAACACCGCATGTTCTCACTCACAGGCGGGTGTTGAACAATGAGAACACATGGACAACAGGGAGGGGAGCATCACACACTGGGCTCTGTTGGGGGGAAACAGGGGAGGGACAGTGAGGGGTGGGGAGTTCGGAGGGATAACATGGGGAGAAATACCAGATACAGGTGATAGGGAGGAAGGCAGCAAACCACACCGCCATGTGTGTACCTATGCAACAATCTTACATGTTCTTCACATGGCACCCCAAAACCTAAAATGCAATAAAATTAAAAAAAAAAACACTTTGTGGGTTTCCTATGAATCTTAAGGAGTTCAATCCTTACCGCTAAAAACACATCATAATTCCCTGTAAAACATCCTTCTCTCTACTTGAGAACTGTCTGGGTCATGCAGGACACACCTTTAAGGTTCTTGGACAGTCTGTCGTCTAGATTTGAGAGTCTACAACCACCACTTAAATCTTTCAAAGGTCTTCAGCGAAGTCTTGCAACCCAGATTCAAGAGGAACATACTGACACTTATTGCGGGGCAGGGGGCAGTGTTGTGATGGTTAATATTAGGTGTCAACTTGATTAGACTGGAGGATGCCTAGACAGCTGGCACAGCATTGTTCCTGGGCATGTCTGTGAAGGTGTTGCAAAAGGAGATTAACATTTCAGTCAGTGCACTTGGAGAGGAAGACCTATCGTCAATGTGGGTGGGCACCATCCAACTGTGGCTGCAATGTGGCTAGAGCAAAACAGGTAGAAGAAGGTGGAATAATCTGGCTTGCTGAGTCTTCTGGCTTCCATCTCTCTCTCATGCTGGACTCTTCCGGCCCTTGGACATCAGCCTCCACGTCCCTTGGCCTTTGGACTCTTGAGCTTACACTGGTGGTTTGCCAGGGGCTCTCAGGCCTTTGGCCACAGATTGAAGGTTGCATTGTCAGCTTCCCTACTGTTGATGCTTTTGGACTCAGACTGAGCCACTACTGCCTTCCTACCTCCTCGGCTTGCAGACGGCATATTGCAGAACTTCACCTAGTGATTGTATGGGTTGATTCTTCTTAATAAACTCCCTTGCATAGATACATATATCCTATTAGCTCCATCCCTCTGGAGAACACTCATACAGGTGCTATGATGCTCGCAGATGAGAGGCATTACTGGTGGCTGTCTTTGGGAACAATGTACCCAAAGCTGAAAGGGACCTTAGAGATCATATTATTGTACTCATGTTTGACCAAAATAAGCCCATTTAGTTTAATTTATTTATTTATTTGAGATGGACTCTGTTGCCCAGGCTGGAGAGCAGTGGCATGACCTTGGCTCACTGCAACCTCCACTGCTTGGGTTTATAATTCTCGTGCCTCAGCCTCCCAAGCTGGGATTACAGGTGTGCACCACCACACCTGGCTACTTTTTGTATTTTTGGTAGATACAGGGTTTCCCCACGTTGGCCAGGCTGGTCTTGAACTCCTGGCCTTGAGTGATCCACCTGCCTTGGCCTCCCAAAGTGCTAGGATTACAGGCATGAGCCACCGTGCTCATCCTGAGCCCATTTTAGAGATTTTTAAAACTCAGGGGTTAAAGAGAAGAAAGGAGTTGACTACAGTCGTAAAGCAAGTTGTTAACAAAGCAGGAACGATAAAATCTCATCTTGTATGTAGGTTCAGAGTGCTTTCTACCACATTTCCCGTCATGCTTAGTTGAAAAGAAAAACTGCTTTAAAACTCATTATTAGGCATATCAAAGATAAACTATCTTTGATGTATCTTTTTAAAAAATTCATAACATTGCCATCTTCCTTTAATATGCAGAATAGAGTTGACTGTATCAGAAAGATATAAAACCAGACACCAGCAAGCAACACAAAGTGGAAAACCAACGTCCCGATTCTTGTATTTTTAGTGCATCTGGAGGAGAAGGAAAATGTCATTTACTGGGAGGTTATAAGCATGCTACTTTTCATCCTTCTTCAGTCGTTCATATCACAAACACTTTTGGACACCTACATATAAGTCAGACTGTATTCTTCACATTGGATATTGGCCTTTGATAGACAGACTCTCAAAGGGATGAAGGGAGTTTATAGTTGGAAAAATAAACAGAAAGTGAGAACAGAGCAAGCAACTTTACTTGGAGTCGCTGAAAAAGGCCTTGCAGACAAAGGAGCAGAAATTCACCAGGGATTGGTGATTGCAGGAAGACCTGGGAGAACAGGCTGCCAAAAGTTGGACGCGGTTAGAATGGAGTGTGAATGGTGGGCAGGGTGGGAAGGGAGACACTGCGGAGGTTGGAAACCTCAAGCAGCACTTTGAGTGGGACGAGGGCGCTGCAAAGCCAGTAGCTTCACAAAAAGGAGTGGAAAGAAAGCTACGCAGCAGTTTCTGTGCCAACCTCAACGAAGAGTTTCTTTCACCCTGCATCAGAATTTAGAGTTTCTAATTTATTAGTGAACATAATGTCTACTCAACCAAGTATTCCTTTATCTTTTTTTCTTTTTTCTTTTTTTTTTTTTTTGAGATGGAGTCTCATTCCGTCGCTCTGGCTAGAGTGCAGTTGTGGAATCTCACCTCACTGCAACTTCTGCCTTCCGGGTTCAAGCCTTTCTCCTGCCTCAAACACGGAGTAGCTGGGACTACAGGCACACACTACCATGCCTGGCTAATTTTTTTATTTGTAGTAGAGATGGGGTTTCACCACGTTGGCCAGGCTGGTCTCGAACTCCTGACCTCAGGTGATCCACCTGCCTCGGCCTCCCAAAGTCCTGGGATTATGAGCATGGGCCATGGCGCCTGGCCTTTTTTGTCTTGTTGTTAGGTCATTGACGTTCCCTGTGATAGCATAACCTCGTAATGGGAACTATGGCCAGATCTATTTGAGGGAGGCAGCTGGCAGAAATGACACATGGTCATAACATCAGCTAATCTTAGCAAAGACTCATAAGTGCTGAGAAGACACCTACATTTTCCATTTGGGTCATGCCTTTCGCCCTCCCCCCACCCCTCACTCAAAATAAAGCATTCAGAATTTCCTCTTAAATCATGTATCGCTGCCTCAGGACCACTGTCATGAGGCAGCTGGAACAGAAGTTGCAGAACATGCTTTAAGCAAAGTGAGTATACATTTGAAAACATCACTCCTTTTTAGAACCCGGAGCATTTCACCAAAGTGAACATTAGGGATCGTTTAGCTGAAAAATCGGCTTCAAGATAAAAAAGACAAAAACAAAACAAAACAACAGCCTCATTCTTCTTGCCCAGATAAACCTGGGCAGGATGACGTTGATCGGATTTGTGTTCCACCTCCGAAGGCTGGCTGCCTGTTTAACCTCAACCGTAGCTCAACACAAGGCTGGGGCCAGACCAGTCATATTCTCAAAGAGGCAATCAGGCTGCCTAGCGGAGACAACAGAGGCAGCAAGAGGGCATGGTGCCATGAAACAAATTAGAATGAACACCCCAGTTTCATCTCCATGGCAGGCAGCCCATTCCATTCTTTGCACGCTATTTTCATATGTTAACAGCAGTTTGAGAGCTGAATAGGAAGGGAGGAAGAATAGTTCAATGAAATGAGAGGAAAGAGAGAGGAGAGAGACAGAAGCGTTTGTCGACTATCAAACCAGACCTGGTAAAACCTGGTTGTGTCTATTGCAAGCAAATGTAACCGGAAACTGTTTCAGGGGCTTGCAGTAAAACCATGGTACTTCCTCACTTGTCTCCACCCTCTCTGCCTCGCTGGTCAACCTGGCTTCCACAACTTTTGCAAGTTTTAGTAACGACACTGACATTCCCCTGGGTCTTCTCCAGGGATCTGTCCAGTTGGGGTTATGGAACCCTGATCTGGGGCTTAGAACTCTTCCTGTGGAGGGAGGAGAAACTGTCACTTCTCACCCTACCGTCTCCCAAGGGGCCAGCGGTCCTCGCACTCATACATCCCTCTGGTTTCCCGTACTCGAGAAGCACTGCAGAGAGCATGGTACCTCGCGATGGGCGGGGTGACAAGTCCTGAGATCGCGTGAGAAAAGGTCCAGTTTCAATGGCAGGTTTTGTCCATTAAAACCTATCACTAGTTTCCTCCCAGAGCCCAGCTGGTTCCACTCTAGAAAATTGGAGTGAAATGATGTCAGGTTTGCGCCATAAAAATGAATAGGAATCTTGCTTTTCATTATTTTAAATTGCAGACTGTTGCACTGATACGTATTTCTTTTTGTCATTTCTCCCTCGTCGTGGTTGAGGGTCTGACCCTTGAATAATGAATAAACAGAAAGACACATGTTGGCACTTCAGCCTTGCCTGTGTCACCCTGGTTTTTCCTTCCCATTCGTGACAAATTCAAAAAATGCAACACTCTTAAATGGGTTTGTAATCTGCACTCTTTTAAACTGTCGCTCAATCTCTGTCTCAGAAAAGCGGCGATTGAAACTACGGAGGAAATATTTCATAGACTTCAACGTTGCAAACTCGCTTTCAGGCTTAGAGGCAGTCATTTGGTAGCTTTAGAATTAAAGTAAGAAGTTAGAGTAATTGTTGAGATAAAGGAGGCTCATTTGGAAATGCCAAATGCACTTTAGCAGCCTTAAAAATGATGACTTCTTTTGTCGGGGAATAAGGGAGATTTTTAGATGTTTCAGACTCAGATTTTAACACAGTGAAACTCACAAGTGGATGAAAAGGGAGAGCAACAGTGACTTTCATAGTTATGCCTGTGGATGTGTTTTAGTCTGTTAATGTTACCAAGATTTTTTATCTTGTTGATCTTGCACTTAAGTGGCTACTAAGAGTATAAGGACCAAAACTATAATAAGTCCTGGAATTACTAGAGATATGAGAAGCAGCTGAAGTACTATAGAGACAAGACAACTTACACTCCAGAGCAGCCTTGATTTTCACGAAAATGTGCAACTCACAATGGCCCAGAGCTTTGGCATCACAGAACAATACAAATTGCAAACAAATAGAATTGCTTGCATTTAAAAATGTTAAACACCATTGTTTTAGTTTTGTGTGTTTTGTCTCACTCTGCTGCCCAGGCTGGAGTGCAGTGGTGTGGTCACTGCTCACTGCAGCCTCTACCTCCCAGCCTTAAGCAATCCTCTCACCTCAGCCTCCTCAGTAGCTGGTCCTACAGATGCGCACCACCATACCATTGCTAATTCTTTAATTTTTCATTTTTTTGCAGAGACAAGATCTTACAATGTTGCCCAGGCTGGCCTGGAAGTCATGGCCTCAATTGGTCCTCCTCCCTCAGCCTCCCAAAGCACTATGATTACAGGTACCAGCCAGCATGCCCAGCCTTAATACTATTGTTTTCACAGATGCATAAAATGTCCAGGAACATATTTTCTTCTCAGTTTATTAATTAAAAATGCAATTGGCCAGGCATGGTGGCTCACACCTGTAATCCCAGCATGCTGGGAGGCCAAGGTGGGTGGATCACCTGAGGTCAGGAGGTCGAGACCAGCCTGACCAACATGGAGAAACCTCATCTCTACTAAAAATACAAAATCAGCCAGGCATGGTGGCACATGCCTGTAATCCCAGCTACTTGGGAGGCTAAGGCAGGAGAATCACTTGAAGCGAGGAGGTGGAGGCTGCAGTGAGCCGAGATTGTGCCATTGCACTCCAGCCTGGGAAACAAAACAAGATTCTGTTTCAAATAAACAAACAAACAAATAAATAAATAAAATAAATCCAGATTTAAGATGATGCTTTAGAGCTGTCAAGTTTCAGCTCTTCTTTCACAGAGGGGTGGGGTCGGGACATCAACGTTTTGTAATTAATTGGCAGGAGACTTTCCCAGAAGAAAAAGAATGGAGGAAAGACGTTGAAAAGGAAGATGTCATTGGTCAAAAAGAGAAAGGGAGAACTTCTCTAAGATTGGGAAGAGAACATGGCTCACCGCCGTTCAACTCCCTGACAACTTGGTGGATCTCAGAGATGAATGATCTTGAGTCACACCAAAGTCATGATGCCTGGGCGTGGGGAGGTTCTAGTTTCAAGAAAGAACTCATTTTAAGTATGACACATAGTGGTGAATGTGCAATTATGCAAGGGTCTTTGTGCTTAGGGGAAAAAAAAGTCCGTATTATGGAAAACCGGCACGGACGTACATTTTGGAAGCCTTTTTCAATAGATAGTGGCACTATCTCGGCTCACTGCAACCTCCATCTCCCAGGTTCAAGTGATTCTCCTGCCTTAGCCTTCCAAGTAACTGGGATTACAGGCGCCTGCCACCACTCTTGGCTAATTTTTGTATTTTCAGTAGAGACAGGGTTTCACCATGTTGGTCAGGCTCATCTTAAACTTCTGATCTCAAGCAATCCACCTGCCTCAGCCTTCCAAAGTGCTGGGATTACAGGCATAACTCACTGTGCCCGGCCTTAAATCTGGATTTAAATTTTCACGTCATCATTTACTACCGCTGGAACTTTGAAAAAGTTAAGTAAGCTCTTTGTGCCTCAATTTTTTTTTAAGTGGCACAATTGTAGGCCAATATTATAAGATTACTGTGAAAATTAAATGAAAAAAAAAAGGCATGTACATTTCTTAGCTCAGTGCACACAAGAGATACTCAAAAAAGACCACCCATCAAGATGGAATTGTGGGCTGGGCACAGTAGCTCACGCCTGTAACCCCAGCACTTTAGGAGGCTAAGGCAGGTGGATCACCTGAGGTCAGGAGTTCAAGACCAGTCTGGCCAACATGGCAAAACCCCATGTCTACTAAAAAATAGAAAAATTATCCTGGCATGACGGTGGGCACCTGTAACTCCAGCTACTCTGGAAGCTGAGGCACAAGGGTCACTTGAACCTGGAAGGTGGAGGCTTCAGTGAGCCAAGATGGTGCCACTGTACTCCAGCCTGGGTGACAGAGCAAGCAATACTCTGTCGCAAAAAAAAAAAAAATGGTGGAATTGTGGTTTACCTATTCATTGGGCTTCAGATCCTGGTTGCAGTAGTTTTCTTGAATAAACAGTATTTCTAAAACTAGTTGACATTTTCTACCAGGAGATGCCAATAACCTAAGTGCAGGCTATCATAAAAAAGAATGAGATCACATCCTCTGCAGCAACATGAACGGAGCTGGAGGCCATTATCCCAAGCAAACTGACACAGGAACAGAAAGCCAAACACCTCATGTTCTCACTTAAGAGTGGGAGTTAAACATGGAGTACACATGTACACAAAGAAGAAAATAACAGACACTGGCGCCTGCTTGAGGGTGGAGAGTGAGAGGTGGGAGAGAATTGAAAAACCATCTATTGCTTACCACGCTTATTATCTGGGTGACAAAATAATCTGAACACCAAACCTCCATGATATGCAATTTACCTATATAACAAACCTGAGCATGGACCTCTGAACCCAAAATTTAAAAAAAAGATGCAGACTCCAAAAAATAAGAAGTGACTTGTTCTCTACAGCTCTAGAATGAGTTTTTCCCCTTCCCTCCATAGCTACTGAAATATTGCTAAATTTTGTGTTTGCTAATGAAACAATATAAATCTGTGCCAGCAAAACTTGCAATATCTGTTCCTGGTATATGACACCACCTGCTTTATTGTAATAGGAAACCAGATTAAACAAAGTTTAATATTCATAAACTGTTTCAGTTGGGTCCTTTGGGTCAAGAATGGGAAATGGCAGAGGATACACAAGCAAACTGGATTACTAGAAAAATCTGCACACACACACACACACACGCACACATGCACACACACACAGAAGAGCACCACAGATACAACATTTTCTCCCCAAAATAAAAACCTAGTTACAAAACAACAAAATTCGAAAGTGAAAGTTTTCTATTCCATCTGGAAAAAAAGGCACCTCTATCTCTTAAATAAGAGGAGGCTAGGTTTTAAAAGATAAAGAAATGAAGCAGATATAAAGAGAGCAAATAGTATGCAGAATAAGCTACAAAACATCCTCAGATTTGTATCGAAGAAATATCTGCAGACTATAGAAGACAACTTCCAGAATAATTGAAAAGAACATGCAGGAAGATAAATGGATATGTTGGAAGAACTCGATCCTTTTATTTTTACTTTGAAAAGTAAGATGGCAGACATAGAAGTTAGAATAAAAAAGACCCCATTTGTTAATAAAAAAGATTCCTTCTCCCCCTGAAATAAAATAACTAGTTTAAATTTTTATCTTAAAGCTGATACAGAAGAAAAAAATCCAGAACTTATTAAAAAAATCCGAAGATGAGGAATGAGACAGACAAGTTGAAATAAACAAGACAAATCTCTTGTGAAGATTTTAAATTTAAAGGATGGAAATATAATCCTGTAAGCTTCAAACAAGCCACTATTTTTTTTTTTTTTTGAGACAAAAGTCTTGCTTTGTTGCCAGGCGCCAGACTGGAGTGCAGTGGTGAGATCTCGGCTCACTGCAGCCTCCAACTTCCGAGTTCAAGCAATTCTCCTGCCTCAGCCTCCCAAGTAGCTCGGACTACAGGGGCACGCCACCATGCACAGCTAATTTTTGTATTTTAGTAGAGACAGGTTTCACTATGTTGGCCAGGATGGTCCTGATCTCTTGAACTCATGATCCACCCTCCTCAGCCAAATCCAAAGTGCTGGGATTACAGGCGTGAGTCGCAACCATTTACTTTCAGAGGAGTTAAAAGCAGATTGGCATTAGATGTCCTTTCCGCCACTAATAATATTTAGGCATCTAGTTCCATAGCACTTGTCAAGGCCCATATAGACACTCTCAGTTCTTCAGGGTCTCAGGCTATATGTTGTTCAATGTGCCTTTTCAAATATACAGTAACAGTAAAAACTGGAAAACATTTTGCACAATGCAGAGAAGACAATTTTAAAGAACAGGAAGTGATCATTGAGATAGTTATATGGACGATCAAAGATACTGAGCATAATGAAATACAGGTTGTTGCAGATGTAACGTGAGTATCCCCACATCCCCAGAAGCTCATCTCACAAACCCCAAGCATGCCCAGGGTCCGCCTGTCCTTGTTGTTTTTCTGGGGGGAAGGGTTCCTGGACCACTTCATCCCCAAATGTGAATATAATCCACCATATCCATTCCTTAAGCAACATGGTACTAAAAATAAGTCCGATGAAACTAGGGATTTTGACTGTTCCATACACCATGGTATCCCCAGGGCTTGGAGTGATACTGAGTTAATGAATGGATAAACGCTATTGTCAATGACATTTTTGTTTTTGAATCTTTGATGGTGGTGTTGAAGGTCAATGGCACCAAGCAAGAAATACTCAAAAGTGTATTTAACGCATCACTGTTCTACCATCGTGTCATCTTTTCCATACAATATTCTCTGTCTTAAGGCCCCTGACCTCCTTCCCAGTAGCCAGGCTGATTGTCTCTTTCTTTCTTTCTTTTTTTCAAAGATGGAGTTTTGCTCTTGTTGCCCAGGCTGGACAACAAGAGTGCAATGCTGCGATATTGGCTCACCACAACCTCTGCCTCCCAGGTTCAAGTAATTCTGCCTCAGCCCCCCAAATGGCTGGGATTACAAGCATGCACCACCATGTCCAGCTAATTTTGTATTTTTAATAGAGACAGGGTTTCGCCATGTTGGCCAGGATGGTCTCGATCTCCTGACCTTGTGAGCCACCTGCCTGGGCCTCCCAAAGTGCTGGAATTACAGGTGTGAGTCACCGCACCTGGTAACTGATCATCTCTTTCAAACTTTCTCATCTCCTTCCTTCTCTGAGCAAAATGGGCCCAAAGTCTTTCTACCTCAAGCCTTCAGTGGGGAAACTGGAAATCCATTTTTGTTGAAGTACACCCTTATTTTTATTGAAGAAGTCATGTTAGCCAAGGCTTTATCTACCATAATCCAAAGACCTTTAATCTATGCTCCAAGACAAAAGATGTGTTTCCCACCCCAAAATAAAAACACACCCTTTGACTGAAGTTCAAAAAAATAATATATTACCCTACATACATGGCTTTATTTTCCCTGGTCCTGTGTGATTGGTAGCTTGAGATGCTGAAAGAAAGAATAACACTTGACTTCCTGGGCTCAGGTAATCCTCCCACCTCAGCCTCCCAGGTAGCTGGGACTACAGGTGCATACCATGGTGCCTGGTTCGTTTTATTTTTTTGTAGAGATAGGGTCTTGCTATGCTGCCCAATAAGCTCAGATCTTTAACACATAATTCTGACTCCCACACAAAATCCTTTCCTGTTGGCTGGGGAGAAAGAAAACGTTACTCTCCGCATTTCCTATACCTACATCTGTTACCTCTGTTGCTAGGTGTATGTCTGTGTCTCTCTCTCTCTCTAGATGCCCTCACAGTCAAGCTTTCTATTTAAAGGAGAGCCACAAATTCAGAGTATCTGGCAGGATCAAGAGGTCCAAACAAGCAGACCAGAAGGATGATATGCTCTCTGAAATCAAGTTATTATTATTTTATTTGTATAAATATAGGGGCACACACACACAGTTTCATTACATGAATATATGATCTAGTGGTGAAGTCTGGGCTTTTAGTGTAACCAACATTGGCAGTTTAACAATCTTGAGGGACTAACTGGTTAGTTTAACTACCTGTTCTTTCGTTGACCTGTAACATGATATACTGGAGAGATCTCTGAACCACGAGCCAGCAGAACCTGGTTCAGTTCCCCACTCACCCTTTTACCAGCTGGGTTACCATAGACTTGTTAATCCACCCCCATCCCCATGTCATAATTTTAACAATTTATAAATAAGCTACAACAGTGTTTTCCAAATAATGACTCAAATAGCAACAGGTGCATCAGGCTCCACATTCAGAGAAACTGACTCAGGACATGTTTAAGCTCCCCAGGTCATTCTGATGTGGAGGCAGATTTGAGAATGACTCACCACGATGACCTCAGAGGTAACCGGGCTAAATCTGTATGGTGCTCTCTTACACAAATACACCACAACTGATTTATCCATTCTCTTATCGAGGGACGGATTTTATTTCTAAATGTTTGCTATTATGAGCAATGTCAATTTGAGCCTTCCTTCTTGTGTATGTGTGAAACTGTGCGCCTGTGCGAGAACTCTGTAGGGTAAATTCCTAATAGAAAAATCACTGGGTTATAGGATTTGTGCATCTTCACGTTTCCTAACTATTCCCAATTTGTTTTCAGAAGTGGTTACATCGGCTTACACTCCTATTAGCAGCGTACAGCAGTCCTTCTTGTTCTATACATATGCTAACTCCTGATGGTGCCAGACTTTTTCATTCTAGGTATTTTGAGTAAATGCTTTGCATGCAATCCATCAAAATGAACTGCTGGCCAGGTATGGGGCTTATGCCTGTAATCCCAAGGCTTTAGGAGTGTAAGACAGGAAGATTCCTTGAGCCCAGGTGTTAGAGACCAGCCAGGGAAACATGAAACATAGCAAGACCCCATATCTAAAAGAAAAAAAAAATAACTGGGAATGGTGGCACATACCTGTTGGCCCAGCCACTTGGGAGGATGAGTTGGAAGGACCACCTGAGCCCAGGAGTTTGAGGTTGCAGCAAGCTATGACTGCACCACTGCACTCCAGTCTGGGTGACCAAGTGAGACCCCATCTCTATTTTTTGTTTTTTGTTTTTTGTTTTTTTTTGAAGCACAGTCTCGCTCTGTCACCAGGCTGGAGTGCATGGGGCATGATCTTGGCTCACTGTGACCTCTGCCTCCCGGGTTCAAGCAATTCTCCTGTCTCAGCCTCCCAAGTAGCTGGAATTACAGGCACATGCCACCACGCCCGGACAATTTTTTTATTTTTAGTAGAGACGGGATTTCACCATGTTGGCCAGGAAGGTCTCAATCTCTTGACCTCGTGATCCCTTGGCCTCCCAAAGTGTTGGGATTACAGGCATGAGTCACCATGCCCGAGACCCCATCTCTAAAAGAAAATAATGAAGGAAATGTTTTGCCCTTTTTTGTTTTTCTTTTTTGAGATGGAGTCTTACTCTGTCATCCTGGCTGGAGTGCGGTGGCACAATTTTGGTTCATTGCAACCTCCACCTCCTGGGTTCAAGTGATTCTCCTGCCTAAGCCTCCCAAGTAGAAGGGATTACAGTCAGCCACCACCATGCCTGGCCACTTTTTATATTTTTAGTAGAGACCATGTTGGCCAGACTGGTCTTGAACTCCTAACCTCAAGTGATCCATCCACTGCAGCTGCCCAAAGTGCTGGGATCACAGGTGTGGTCTGGCCATGAACTGTTGTTAATATCTAGTGTTGGCTGGTGTCCTTTGGCTGGTACTGTATGTATGTGCTCAGTCTGCCTCAAAAGTAAGTTTATTAAGCAAGCCCTTTCCTTAATATTCTGTGCATTCAGCACATAAACAATTTGAACCAATCTCGAGAAGAAAAAATTCTTTTCTGGAGTCTCTCGTTTCGATTCCAGTTTGTTTGAAGACACCAAGTGATAGTTGCCCATGATAATGTTTATTATAGCTTACTCTGAAATTCATGATAAATAAAAGTTGGTGAGGTTTAAATCAATCTTAACTGCAGTGATAAATGTAATAGTGATTTAGAAAATGACTTTATATTACTAGATCAATGAAAAAGAGATACCCTTTAAATGGGTGGTTAGAATATGCCAGTCGTTGTATGTTACCAGGATAGACAGATGGCTAAAGAGTTTCTTTTTTTTTTTTTTTTTTTTGAGATGGAGTTTCGCTCTTGTTACCCAGGCTGGAGTACAATGGCGCGATCTCGGCTCACTGCAACCTCCGCCTCCTGGGTTCAGGTAATTCTCCCGCCTCAGCCTCCCGAGTAGCTGGGATTACAGGCACGCGCCACCATGCCCAGCTAATTTTTTGTATTTTTAGTAGAGATGGGGTTTCACCATGTTGACCAGGATGGTCTCGATCTCTTGACCTCGTGATCCACCCGCCTCGGCCTCCCAAAGTGCTGGGATTACAGGCTTGAGCCACCACGCCCGGCCTAGAATTTCTTCTTTGTATATACATGGACATATGTATGTAAAGTCCTTTAAAGAACGTCTTCAATGACAGATCCCTTGAAAACTGTATCCTTAGCCTTTGGAGACCTTAATGAGAGGTCTTAGGAGAGAACATGTAGGAAACAGAGAATGAGCAGGGCAGCTGTCCTTGTCCGTAAGACATTAGATGTAGAGTGCTTTTAGACAATGAGAAGCTGCCCTGCGACTAAAAAGTTAAAGCTCATAAAAATATTACGATGTGGGCCTGGTGCTGTGGCTCATGCCTGTAATCCCAGCACTTTGAGAGGCTGAGGTGGGCAAATCACAAGGTCAGGAGTTTGAGACCAGCCTGGCCAACTTCTGCACCCCACCACCATCTCTGCCAAAGCATAAGGCAAAGTTTTTCTCTGAAATTCCCTTATCTGCTTAAAGTTCAGCCCTTCCAAAGAAGAAACTCCATCTTTACTAAAAATGCAAAAATTAGCCGGGTGTGGTGGCAGGCACCTGTAGTCCCAGCTACTCAGGAGGCTGAGGCAGGAGAATTGCTTGAACCCGGGAGGCGGAGGTTGTAGTGAGCTGAGATCATGTCACTGCACTCCAGCCTGGGCAACTGGAGTGAGACTCCATCTCAAAAAACAAAAAACATTCAAATATGAACCCCATGAAGGTACAATACCCTTTCCTGCGTCCCTCAATCATGGGATATTGAAAGAATTCGTGGAGACAGCATGATCTTCAGCATGTTTTGCTGCATTCCCAAGTCCCACACTCTACAGGGCCCTGGTTCATAGTGCGACGTGTCAGTGTCTCTCCAGATTCAAGAGCACAGATTATTTGGTTATCTGTCCTCCAGGGAGCTATGAGAAGATGACTTGGGAAGAGACACGTTCAGAGTGTTCTGATTGTCTAGGATCTGTTTTGTGTTTCTCTCCTTATGCCAGTGTACCAATTTGGGGCTTAGAAACTGACATCCCAAAAAAAGTCACTCTGTACATGCTGAACTGGAAAAGGAGCCTTAAAGTGTCTCTGACGTTCTGTCCAGCTTCCACGCCCCACCACCATCTCTCCCAAAGCATAGGGCAAATTTAGTCTCTGAAATTCCCTTATCTGCCTAAAGTTCAGCCCTACCAAAGAAGAAAACAATTACCTCCAATTTCCCTTCCCTGGTTTTCATTAGGTAAACATGTATGGCAGGAAGAGTGGCTGAGATCAACAAACCTGGGCAGACTTTTGTCACAAACCATTGTCTGCTCTGCAGGCCCAGCAGACTTTGCCACAGACCATGTACGTTCTTCAAGCCCTTTGAAATCTCTCTAGGAATCATTTATTTCCCCTCTACAGAATTCTTTTTCCCCCTCTTATAACCTGTTCGGCCAAGATCCAAGCCCCCATTGTTTCGGTAACCTCAAGATGGTTTACAAGTTTCTGCACCCCATTGGGGGATTGAGTCTTCATCCTGGAAGCTCCTGTGTAAACACATTAAATAAATTTGTTTGCCTTTTCTCCAATTAATCTGCCTTTTGCAAGCTGATTTTTCAGTGAACCTTTTGAGGGTGAAGGAAAATTCCCCTTTGGACCCACACCAGCTTCTAAGTAGCAGGGGCATGGAAAGCTCAGAATTTGTACAATGAGGTAGGCATAGTAGGGGAAGGAGGTCCAGAGAGAGAATTTAGAATGAAGTAAATGACTGAGATAATGAAGAGAACCTGAATTTTACTGAATGTTCCTCTGAGAGAACCTCAGAAATTTATAACCAGATTGGATGGCGGAAATCATTAGACTGGACTAAGATTTAAGTGGGAAAGGGATGGAAAATGTGATGTTTATTCTAGTGGTTCAAGTTTCAGAACAGAGTGTGCAGCTGTGAGATTAAAACTTGCTCTGTGTTTAGCCATGGCTGAGATGAGATTTCTCACACAGGCTGACGATTATTGTAATTTTCCTATTATAAAAATAATACATATTTCCCACAGAAAATGCACTTCATCATTCCTCTTGATTTTTCTATATTTTTAGTTGTTAGTTCCTGCTTATTCTGGGAGCTTTGTATGGTCTAGGTCGCCTGGGATATGATGACTCTCACTGCCATATTGAGTCTGTGTGTACAATTAAGGTTTCCTTCACTGTTGGTGACCCAGAGATTCAAAAGATAAATTTTTTTAGGAGATCCACAAATTTTTATGAGGAGATCCATGTAGTCCATTCTCACACTGCTATAAAAGAACTGCCAAGACTGGGTAACTTATAAAGAAAAGAGGTTTAATTGACTCATAGTTTCACATGGCTGGGGAGACCTCAGGAAACTTACAGTCACCACCAAAGGGGAAGCAGTCATGTCTTACATGGCAACAGGAGGGGAGAGCGTGCAAAGGAGAATAACCCCTTATAAAACCGTCAGCTCCTGTGAGAGCTCCCTCACTATCACAAGACCAGCATGGGGGAAACCACTTCCTTGATCCATCACCTCCCATCAGGTGCCTCTCTGGACACGTGGAGATTATGAGGATTAGAATTTGAGATGAGATTTGGGTGGGGATACAGAGCCAAACCGTATCAGTCCATTAGTGGAAAATATCTATGTAAAAAGCAGAGAAAGAACAGGCAGTGACATGCCACCGTATGAAGGTAGAGGTAGAGTTTCTTTAGAAGTTCATTTAGAATGTATTCCTATAAATTCATCCTATACACCAGGATTACAGGCATGAGCCACCACACTCAGCCTAGGTGGTAACTTTTAGGGCATGACACCGATAATCCAATCACCTCCAGGTGGAAGTCACCAGGAAACAGACCAGCTCACGAATCAAACTCTTGTCTTCACAAGCATCCCTTCACATCTGTCAAATGTCTACTTGGGCTAAAGCATTGAAAGGAATTAACTACTAGGAATAAAGGTGCTGGAGCTTGATTCTTAAAGTCAGATTGGGTTGAGGGGAGCAAAATTTCTTTGCTCTATGTCTAAGTTGCAAAAATGATTGAACTCTGATAGTTCCTACAAGTTTATCCTGGATTTCATGAAAATAATTGACTGAAGCACCAGAAATTCTAAAGAAAATTCTAAAAGAATTCTGCCTTTACCTTCAAATGGTTAATTTTCTTTATGAATTCCCTTTGGGGAGACGATATGGCAATTTTTCATGGCTGAAATCACATTATTTTGAGCTTTTTGAACTAAATGATGAAGAAGACTGCTTGGGACTGTTTGAGCAAATTCCTCCTATACAATTAAGTCACGTAAGTGGAGTGCGTCATATGAGAAATGATAGCTCAGAACTCCAACAAGTTACAGAGAGGTTGACAATATATTGGAAGCCAAAGGTATTGAATCACCAGACAGGCATAAGTGTGCATTGAATGGTGTTTTGAGCTCTTATTTTATTCAAGGCAAAACACTTTAATTTGAATTACTTCATTTAACCCTTACAGCAACCCCATTAAGTTGAGTGTTACCAGCCTGGTTTTATAGATGAGTAAATAGAAACTTTAAGAGATTTAATAACTCTCTCAAGTCTTTGAACAAGTGAGTAGCAGATTCAGCCCTCAAATCTAGAGTCAGTCTCTCTCTCTCTCTCTCTCTCTCTCTCTCTCTCTCTCTCTCTCTCTCACCCAAGCTGGCTGTGGTGCTCCAGCTACTGGGCTCAAATGATCCTCCTGCCACCTCAGCCTCCCTAGTAGCTGGGACCACAGGCATGTGCCACCACACCCAGCTAATTTTTTTTTTGAGACAGAGTCTCACTCTGTTGCCCAGGCTGGAGTGCAATGGCACAATCTCAGCTCACTGCAACCTCAGCCTCCCAGGTTCAAGAAATTCTCCTGCCTCAGCCTCGAGTAGTTGGGATCACAGGTGCATGCCACCACACCCAGCTAATTTTTGTATTTTTAGTAAAGAAGGGGTTTCACCATGTTGACCAGGATGGTCTCGGATTCAGGACCTCGGGTGATCCACTGTGCCTGGCCTTGTCATTTAGTTTTTTACCCACTTTACCCCAGTAATAACAAGAGTGTTACAAATGTCTTTTTGTATGAAACTTCTCTCACCAATCTTGAATTATTGCTTTAAGGTAAGTTTTCAGAAGCAGAATTCAGAGATAATGTTTCTGTGTACTTTTACTATTCTTTATAGATAATTCTCAAAAGACTGAACTAATTCATATTCAGGCCAAAAGTACATGAGGCTGCACATAGCATTATATATTTACCATGATTTGGATTATCATTTCTGAATCTTTGCTAATTTCATAGACAGAAAAGAACCTCCTACTTTATTGCATTTTTTTCTCATTTCTGCTGTGGCTATATATTGTTTTAAAAGTTTGTTAGATGTTTCCTTGTGTTTTTTGTTTTATGAGAGGATCTCTAAGTGTTTATTTAAATTATTCATTTGCTCTGTAGAAGATTATTAAATATTAAATACATTAATCATTTGTTGTATTTGTTGTAAAATATTAATAATTATTTCATCCGGGCATAGTGTCCGGAGCCTGTAATCCCAGCTACTTGGGAGGCTGAGGCAGGACAATCACTTGAACCTAGGAGGCGGAGGCTGCAGTCAGCCGAGATCACGCCATTACACTCCAGGTCGGGTGACAGTGTGAAACTCTGTCTCAAGAAAAAAAAGTTAATAATCACTTTAACTGCAATTTTTTTTCCATGTAAAATATGGAGGTTGAAGCCGTGATATTTAAGCAAGCAGATTAGAAAAAATCCAAGGCTGTGCTTACATGAAATAAGCATCTCTGCTGTCAGTTACTATATCCACCGAATCCCCTGGATTTTACCTTGTATGTAACTGGCTTTCTCCCCGCCCCATCTCCACCTTCCATTTTTCAGCTGCAACTCCTCCTCTAAGTGGGATTTGAAATATGAACAAATGGTAATTGTCTCTTATCTCATCTCCATCTTTCTCTCCTCCCCTCCCAGAATCTACGTTAAGTACCATAACATTCACAGGGTGGGCCTGTGAACCATCTGCCATTACACAGAGAGAGCAGTTGATAAAAATCCTGTGTAGATTAAAGGCTGTCTCCTTCTGTCACTTCGACAAGCACTCCCAGGTTTGCACTGTAATATAAACGAGAGAGGTGAGCTGAATGTACGGGCCATTTAAGTTGCATGAAATTAGCACTGTGTGGTTGGTTGGACAGCTCCCCAGAAGGGTCTGGGAGGAACATCTTCCCATGAATATCTCCATGGAATTTTTCAAAAATACAGGCTGGAGAGCAAGAGAAGATAACAGCAGTGAATCAAGGCAGAAAGCTAAAGACAGCGAAATGAAATATTTGTTCAAAATCTGATACACGTGACCATCTCTCTGCCATGTGAAAATTTCATTTCTGTATTCATTTATTCATTCATTCGTTCACTCATCCACTTACTCGCTCAACACACGTGCATGGCACGCCCAGTGCAAGGCAGTGACTGTGGTACACAGTCCTGGCTCTTATAAACATCACAGACTAATGGAGGTGTAGCCAAGCAAATAAATAACCAAGTGCTGTGATCAGAATGAGGTTCCTAAGAGGCCGTGTCCTTTGCAGCTGACACACTTCAACTGGAATTTTAGCCTAGGAAACTGACTATATGACTTTGGGTTTATACTTTCTGAGGCGTATATCGATCGTTTATAATATATGGATAAAAAAATCTTTCTCTGGCCAGGTGTGTTGGCTCACGGCTGTAATCTCCACACGTTAGGATGCCTCCCTAGTTTGGGTAGTTTCTTTCCCCTCGGTTTGGAGGCTGAGGCAGGAGGATCCCTTGAAGTTGGGAGTTCAAGACCAGCCTGGGCGACATAGGGAGACTCCATCTCTACAAAAATGTGTTTAGAAAGTTAACCAGGTCAGGCATGGTGGCTCATGCCTGTAATCCCAGCACTTTGGGAGGCCATGGCGGGCAGATCGTGAGGTCAGGAGTTCGAGGCCAGCCTGGCCAACATGGTGAAACCCCGTTTCTATTAAAAATACAAAAACTAGCCAGGCATGGTGGCATGCACCTGTAGTCCCAGCTACTCAGGAGGCTGAGGCAGGAGAATCAACTGAACCCCAGAGGCAGAGGTTGTGATGAGCCAAGATCACGCCACTGCACTCCAGCTTGGGCAACAGAGCAAGACTTTCTCTCCCTCTCTCTTCATATATATATATATGTATGCATATGTTATACACACACACACACACCAGGCGTGCTGGCACATGCCTGTAGTCTCAGCTATGCAGGAGGCCAAGGCAGGAGGACTGCCTGAGCCCAAGAGTTTCAGGTTGCACTGAGCTATGATCATGCTACTGCACTCCAGCCTGAGTGACAGACTATGACCCTGTCTCAAAAAAATAAAAGTCTCTCTATAAGGAGTTCGTGTGAGAATCAAATACACAACATAGCAACCTTAGAGCCTATATTCAATAGATGTTTAATAGGTAATTAAAAACAAAGGCACATCCAAAGTACAATGGTAATTCCAAAAAAATAAAAAACAAAAACCCTTTAAAAAGTCATCACAATAGAGGGGATATTTGAATTGGGTTTTTGGGGGAAATGTAGGAGTTCTCTAGGTAAACGAAGTAGGGAGACAATTCCAGGCAGACAGATGAACGTGCACAAAGCCTGAGAAGAATGAAACTGCCAACAATTTGGGTTAATACTTTAAGAAAGGCCTGTCGTAAAGGTGGAAGTTCACCAAGGAAGTTTGACTGATTTGCTGTCAAGAGGCTTCACATGGGGTCATAGTCAGTGAAATGTCCCTCTAAGTTGAGCAAGCCTAGAAACTTGATATTGTCAAAGCATTCTGAGGGGAATTCTTCAGAAAGACTCACACTAACCCAACTCTCAATAGATTGATGTATAACCAGAAAGTCTGTGTTACCTTACATTGAGATCCCCATAAATATAGCGTACTTACTCTGGACGCACTAAGATAATACGTGTTGCCAACAGATGAAAGAAAATCTGTGAAATTCAGAATTCTGCCAAATTAATAAAGTATTTATGGATACAGTCAGTGGTCTGGAGCATAAAGGGCTAAGTTAGTGAGCCATGTGGCCCCTACCATTAAGAAAGAGGCACTGTGAGGCCGGGTGCCGTGGCTCATGCCTATAATCCCAGCACTTTGGGAGACCGAGGCAGGTGGATCACCTGAGGTCAGGAGTTTGAGAGCAGCCTGGCCAACATGGAGAAACCCCGTCTCTACTAAAAATATGAAAATTAGCTGGGCGTGATGGCACATGCCTGTAGTCCCAGCTACTTGGGATGCTGAGGCAGGAGAATCGCTTGAACCTGGGAGGCGGAGACTGTGGCACTGCACTCCAGCCTGGGCAGCAGAGCGAGACTCCATCTCAAAATAATAACAATAAATAAAAGGAAAAGAAAGCCAAGAAGAGGATAATGGCAATGATAAGGCGAGCACCGAGTGATCACAGGCGGAGAGCCAGGCACTTGACGGGCGACTTCACAGGATCTTCCCAGCTGTGGGGTGAAGTCACTTTCGTGTCTTCCACATCAGGGATGAAGGTGTCAAGACGCAGATTCGGAAACTGGCCAAAGCCACACATTTAGTAACTGGGCCAACTGGGATTCGTGTTCAGGCTCTGAGTGGCTCTAAAGCCACTGTGTCACTTGTAGCTGCAACTGCGGAACCAACTTGAAGTTCGCAAGAATAGAGAAGACGCCAATGCTGCAGGGAAAGGAAGCGGATCAGAAGAGGAAGGCAGCTCTTGATGAAAGCTTCGGTTGCATATTGATAGCAGATGTGTGGGGCGGTGAGACAGGCCCTTTGCGAGAGACACACGAGGAAGGAAGCCTCTAGAACAGAGATCAAGGCTCAAGCCTTTGTGTACTGGGTCCTAGCAGAGGCCCCGCCTACAGGCTGCAAGGCCGTGGACGAATCAATTAACCTTTATGAGCTTTACGAGTATATGGCCTATAAAACGAGTGGTATCTTTAATGAGTGTCTTACATGGCCATTTTAAGAGACCAATGAAAAAAATTATAGCACACATAAAAATGGTACCCACAGAAGCTGTCCTTAGAAAGCCACGTGGGCCGGGCACGTTAGCTCACACTTGTAACCCCAGCACTTTGGGAGGCCGATGCGGGCAAATCACCTGAGGTCAGGAGTTTGAGACCAGCCTGGCCAACATGGCGAAACCCCATGTCTACTAAAAATACAAACATTAACTAGACATGGTGGCAGGTGCCCATAATCCCAGCTACTCAGGAGCCTGAGGCAGGAGAACTGCCTGAACCCAGGAGGTGGAGGTTGCGGTGAGCCGAGATGGCACCACTGTACTCCAGCCTGGGTGACAGAGTGAGACTACATCAAAAAAGAAGGGAGGGAGGGAGATAGAGAGAAAAAAGAAAAGAAAAGAAAGAAAAAGAAAGAGAAAAGAGAGTAGGAGGAAAGGAAGGAAGGAGAAAGAAAGAGGCCGGGCGCGGTGGCTCACGCCTATAATCCCAGCACTTTGGGAGGCCGAGGCGGGTGGATCATGAGGTCAAGAGATCAAGACCATCCTGGTTAACATGGTGAAACCCTGTCTCTACTAAAAATACAAAAAATCAGCTGGGCATGGTGTCGTATGCCTGTAATCCCAGCTACTCGGGAGGCTGAGGCAGGAGAATTGCTTGAACCCAGGAGGCAGAGGTTGCAGGGAGCCGAGACCGCGCCATTGCACTCCAGTCTGGGTAACAAGAGCAAAACTCCATCTCAAAAAAAAAAAAAGAAAAAGAAAAAGGAAGGAAGGAAAAGAAAGAAGAAAGAAAGGAAGGAAGGAAAGAAAGAAAGAGAAAGAAGGAAGGAAGGAAAGAAAGAGACAGAAAGAAATAGAGAAAAAAAGGAAGAAAAGAAAGCAGAGTGGTGCTGGCAGCCTTAAGACGAAGCCTCTAACATTGCCAGGGTGGGTTCAATAAGGAGATCCTTGCGCTGGTCAAGAGAAATCCCTGGAAATTCTGCAGACGGGTGAGAGAAAGGCAGAGACAGACAAGCCCACATAGCAACACAGAGGCAGGTAACATGGTGTGTGTGTGTCACTCACCGTGACTGACTTGTGCGAGTGGAAGGATGCACTGAGACTAAGGAACGAGAAGAGGGGATAGAAAGAGACAGGCTGCAGTGACGCTTCGGTATTTTCCATGAGAATGAAACATCGGTATATTTATATTGAAATGAAAACAAAATACTGCTGGAGCGCAAATGAGAAAATGTTTCCCGCAAAACGTGTGCGGGCTTTAGAGTACCAGGCAAACATCAGTTATTGCTCCATGTTGTTGAGTGACAGCAAGCTAGGGAATGCTATCCTTAAAAGATTGCATGTAATTTCAAACCACTGTAGGAAATGCAAAGAAAAGAAAAAAGAAAAAAAAAGAACATACAATCATAAAACACCTTTAGCCAGCAGGGGGGAGGGATGCCATCTCGATCCAAATTGAAGGTGATTTATTACCGTGAGTAATCAATAGTAGTAGGTCCACATCAATTTTATATCCAATTTAAAATTTTGAGGTCTGCATGTGCTCATTAAAGAATATAATGGATTTACATATTTTAATTATGTTTTATGGATTGTGAACATAATGTAATTAGGAGACTTTTCAGGAGGTGTGATTAATGAACAGGGTAGCCTGACATATGGCAGCAGCCACCACATCGAGTGGACCCGGGCAAGCGGAGTCCAGCCCCACGGCTGACAGCCCAGGACAGAGCATTGAAGACACTATTCACAGGGATGGGTGATGGGAGCTTCACGGTGCTGCATGGCAGCAGCATGGCAGGAACAGAAGACCAAGGGATGGAGAGCAAGTCAGTCCAGCGAGAGGCCAAGTGCAGTGTCTGAGTGAGTGAGCGTGCCTGTGTGCCACAGAAGATCCTTGCTTTCTGCTTCTTCAGTCTCCTGGATCTTCCGCCCCTCATCACCTTCCCCACCGCTGCTGCCTTCATTTCCAAGCCCATTAACAATGTTTTTGTTTTTTTTTTTTTAAATTTTCAGATGGAGTCTCACTCTGTCACCCAGGCTGCAGTGCAGTGGCGTGATCTCGGCTCACTGCAACCTCCACCTCCCAGGTTCAAGCAATTCTCCTGCCTCAGCCTCACGAGTAGCTAGTACTACAGGCGTGCACCACCAAGCCCAGCTAATTTTTGTATTGTTAGTAGAGACGGGGTTTCACCATGTTGGCCAGAATGGTCTTGATCTCTTGACCTTGTGATCCACCTGCCTCAGCCTCCTAAAGTGCTGGGATTGCAGGCGTGAGCATCCGCACCAGGGAGTCTCTCTGTGTCACCCAGGCTGGAGTGCAGTGGCGCAATCTCTGCTCACTGCAACCTCCGCCTCCCGGGTTCGAGTGATTCTCCTACCTCAGCCTTCCGAGTACCTGGGACTACAGCTGTGCACCACGACACCCAATAAATTTTGTATTTTTAGTAGAGACAGGGTTTCGTCATGTTGGCCAGGCTGGTCTCGAACTCCTGACCTCAGGCGATCCCCCCCCACCTTGGTCTCCCAAAGAGAACTCTTTGTGTATTCACTCTAAGTATATTCACACTGTTGGGAAACAGCTCTCCAGGAATTTTTCAGCTTACAACTCTAAAACACTCTACCCATTAAACAGCAAATTCTCTTTTTTTCTCCTTGCCCCAGCCCTTGGCAAGTATCATTCTACTTTCCGGCTCCATATATTTGAGTACTCTAAGTATTTCATCTAGGTGGATTCATACAGTCTTTGCCTTTTTGTGATGGGCTTATTTCAGTTAGTACCATGTCCAAGAGGTTCATCTGTGTTGTGGCATGTGACAAGATTCTCTCTCCTGATTTTTCTTTTTTTTAAGGTCAGGGTCTCACAGTGTTTTGCCCCAGCTGGGGTACAGTGACACAATCATAGCTCACTGCAGCCTCCAACTCCTGGGCTCAAGCAATCCTCCAGCCTTAGCCTCCCAAGTAGCTGGGATCACAGGTGCATACCACCATGCCCAGCTACTCATTTTGTTTTCTTGAGACAGAGTGTTGCTCTGTGCCCAGACTGGAGTGCGGGGACACATGGCTCACTGCTGCCTCAACCAGGCTCAAGCAATCCTCCCATCTCAGCTTCCTGAGCAGCTGTGACTACAGGCGTGCATCACCACATCTAGCTAGTTTACAAATAATTATTTGTAGAGACTGGTCTAGAACTCAATTCTCCCATCTCAACCTCCCAAAGTGCTGGGATCCCAGGCATGAGGCGCCATGCCCAGGAGATTCCCTTCCCTCTTAAGGTTGAGTCATATTCTGATGCATGTATCTACCACCTTTCTTCCCTTCATTGCATAGTGGACACTTGACAATTTCATTAACTCTTCCTGCTGTTGTGACGTCTCTCCACTGGTCTTTCCAGCTCCAATCTCAGGAATCCTTAGACTTAGCTCTTGCTAACCCACCGGAGGTAACTTCCTAAAATGACAGGTCACTGACCTGCTTAAAGCCTTTTAATCTTTAGACATTTGTGATTCCACAGTCAGGTCTACAGCACAGGTTGGTGCAAAAGTGATTGTGGTTTTACGCATGAAAGTAATTGCAAGGCCAGGCAGGGTGGCTCATGCCTGTAATCCCAGCACTTCGGGAGGCCGAATAGAGAGGATCACCTGAGGTCAGGAGTTCAAGACCAACCTGGCCAACATGGTGAAACCCTGTCTCTGCTAAAAATACAAAAATTAGCCAGGTGTGGTGATACCTCCCTGTAGTCCCAGCTACTTGGGAGGCTGAGGCAGGAGAAGTGTTTGAACCAAGGAGGCAGAGGCTGCAGTGAGCCGAGATAGCCCCACTGCACTCCAGCCTGGGTGACAGATGGAGACTCCTCCTTCACCTTGACCCACCCCCAGAAAAAGTAATGGCAAAAACGAAAATTATTTCTGCACCAACCTAATGCTTTGTGGTGTAATTCTGCCTCTGCTGCAGTCACGTGGCTCGTCTATTTCAGGCTCTGTGGCCTGCACCCAGCATTTGCCACTTCCAAATTCACTTGTGCCTTCAAGTCTGTGCACAGCTGGCTTCTGTGCCCGGAAATTCCGATTCCACTGAGTCCGTGGCCTTTCTGGATCTCCCTTTCTCTAGGCTAGCTTTTCTTTTTAGGGGGTGGAGGGGATGGAGTTTGGCTCTGCCACCCAGGCTGGAGTGCAGTGGAACAATAATAGCCCCGGCAGCCTCAACCTTTTAGACTCCAGTGATTCTCCAGCCTCAGCCTCCCAAGCAACTGGGACTACAGGTGTGTCTCGCCATGCCCATCTGATTTTTTTATTTTTATTTTTTTGTAGAGATGGGGTCTCCCTAAGTGGCTCAGGCTGATCTTGAACTTCTGGTTTCAAGCGATCCTTCTGCCTTAGCCTCCCCAGATGCTGAGATTACAGGCCAAAGTCTAAGCTATCTCTTCATCAAATGAAGAAGCATCTAGGAGAGAGGTTAGCAACCTAACGCCAGGGAAGCAAATCCAGCTCCCTTTTATAATAAGTATTTATTGGAACACAGCTATGCCCATTTGGATAATTGCTTTGAAGTAGGAGTGGCCAGAAACAAACCTCTTAAACACTGAACTGGGAAGGAAGAGGTGATTTATTTGGCCTTGAGCAGCGGCGGCTTAGATACCTAACAACTGAGCTCCCCAAAAAAGAAAATCCTTGCCCTTTACAGGCTTACAACTCTAGAAATCACATGTGAAAGGGTCCCGGGCTTACGACTCTAGAAATTACATGTGAAAGGATCCTGGGCTCACGACTCCAGAAATTACATGTGAAAGGGTCCTGGGCTTACAACTCCAGAAATTACATGTGAAAGGGTCCTGGGCTCAAGACTCCAGAAATTACATGTGAAAGGGTCCCGGGCTTACAACTCCAGAAATTACATATGAAAGGGTCCCGGGCTTACAACTCTAGAAATTACATGTGAAAGGGTCCCGGGCTCACGACTCCAGAAGTTACATGTGAAAGGGTCCCGGGCTTACAACTCTAGATATTACATGTGAAAGAGTCCCGGGCTTACGACTCCAGAAATTACATGTGAAAGGGTCCCGGGCTTACGACTCTAGAAATTACATGTGAAAGGATCCTGGGCTTACGACTCCAGAAATTACATGTGAAAGGGTCCTGGGCTCACGACTCCAGAAATTACATGTGAAAGGGTCCTGGGCTTACAACTCCAGAAATTACATGTGAAAGGATCCCAGGCTTACAACTCTAGAAATTACATGTGAAAGGGTCCCGGGCTTACAACTCTGGAAATTACATGTGAAAGCGTCTTGATCCATGAAGTAGGCGTGGGGTACATGACTTAGGTGGGGTTTGGTCATGTTTAAGCAAAAACAATGCCTTCCAGAAAGATTCCTCCACACCATGCCTGCCATCTATAGGAGTGCGATTAAGGGTGGTGCCCAGATCTACCAGCCTTTGCTTCTATTACAATGCAGTGTAGAAGTCTAGGGGGAAGGGCTCTGAGAAGCCTAAGATGATTAAGGATCTCGTTCCTCAGTTTGAACCAGGAGGCGGAGGTTGCAGTAAGCCAAGATAGCACCACTACACTCCAGCCTGGGAGACACAGGGAGACTCTGTCCCTGACCCGACCCCGACCCCCACATAGAAAGTAATAGCAAAAACCGAAATGACTTCATTATCATTATTATTGTCATTATTATTTTCCATGGCTGCTTTTACATAATAATTGAAAGCTTTTAAAGAAAATATTTGCCAGTCTGGGCGCAGTGGCTTGTCCCTGTAATCCCAGCATTTTGGGAGGCTGAGGCAGGGGGATTTGCTTGAGGCCAAGAATTCAAGACCAGCTGGGGCAACATAGCAAGACGCTGTCACTATAAAAAAATTAAAATTAGCCAGGTGTGGTGCTGCACGCCTGTAATTCCAGCTACTCAGGAGGCTGAGGCGGGAGGATCTCTTGAGCCCAGGAGTTCGAGGCTACAGTGAGCTAGTATAGTGCCATTGCACTCCAGCCTGGGCAACAGGGTGAGACCCTGTCTTTAAAAAAAAAAAAAATTGCCAACCTCTTCTCTAGGCTATCTCTTGTGTTCAAATTCATCCTTAAAACTTCCTGCCTGTGGCCAGACGTGATGGCTCACGCCTGTAATCCCAGCACTTTGGGAGGCCGAGGCAGGAGGATCACGAGGTCAAGAGATCAAGACTATCCTGACCAACATGGCGAAACCCCATCTCTACTAAAAAATGCAAAAATTAGCCGGGTGTGGTGGTGCATGCCTGTAGTCCCAGCTACTCAGGAGGCTGAGGCGGAAGAATCGCTTGAACCAGGAGGCGGAGGTTGCAGTGAGCCGAGATTGTGCCACTGCACTCCAGCCTGGTGTCAGAGTAAGGCACCGTCAAAAAAAAAAGAAAAGAAAAAAACCCAAAACTTCCTATCTGTGACCCTCTATAAGTAATTCAACTCTGTAGCTCATCTAAAATGGGGATAATAAAACCAACTTCACAACTTTATTGTGAAGACAGATAATTCATACAAAGCCCTTGGCGTACAGGTGCCAGGACGGCCACAGGGGCAACAGAAGTGTCTACAATGGCTGGGCACCGTAGCTCACGCCTGTAATCCCAGCACTTTGGGAGGCCGAAGTGGGCTGATCGCCTTAGGCCGGGAGTTCGAGACCAGCCTGACCAACATGGAGAAACCCCACCTCTACTACAACTACAAAATTAGCCAGATGTGGTGGTGTATGCCTGTAATCCCAGCTACTGGGGAGGCTGAGACAGGAGAATCGCTAGAACTTAGGAGGAAGAGGTTGCGGTGAGCTGCAATTGCGCCACTGCACTCCAGCCTGGGCAACAAGAGCAAAACGCCATCTCAAAAAAGAAACAAAAAGTGTCTATGTCAGATTGGCAGACCCAGTGCAATCCTCAGTGGCAGCTGCAGTCCAGATTTCTCTTCTCTCAAAGGCAAGGTGACAAGTGCTAAAAGTATGGGCTTTGGAGTTTAAAACTTACGGGTCCCGATTCCAGATCACACCTACTTCTAACTCGAACTTGGGACCTTGATTTTCTATGTGTGGAATGAGGAAAATAATACATGCACTTCAGGTTTATTGTGAGGACTGTAAACGGTAAGCATTTAATTTAATTTAATTTTTGGAGACAGAGTCTTGCTCTGTCGCCCAGGCTGCGATGCAGTGGCACAATCTCACTTCACTGCAACCTCCACCTCCCAGGTTCAAGTGATTCTCCTGCCTCAGCCTCCAGAGTAGCTGGGATTACAGATGCCCGCCACCATGCCTGACTAATTTTTGTGTTTTTAGTAGAGATGGGGTTTCACCATGTTGGCCAGGCTGGTCTTGAACTCCTGACCTCAAGTTACCTTCCAGCCTCAGCCTCAGCCTCCCAAAGTACTGGAATTACAGGCATGAGCCACTGCACCTGGCCAGCAGTAAGCATTTTAATAATGATGTATGGGTTTAAAACACACTGCACACAATAGCAGGAAACAGACCCTCAGGAAAGGGCAATTTCCTCTCTCCCTTCTGCCAGTCTATCTTCTAAGGACTAACTACACAATTCACAGCCCTCATGGTTTGCTTTGCTCTAATAATGTTCCAACCCCCTTCTGCCTGCAGGATTATCGTGAAGGGGCCTCCTGGACTGATGCTCCTGAGAGAGTCCCCCCTCCTTTCTCTGGGTCCTCGTGCAGTCTCACCCTCCCTCTCTAAGGCAATGATCTCATAATGAATGTCTTCTATATTGACTGAGATCTCTCCCCTTTCCCATTCTCAGAATTACTGTTGGCCTCTAGGGGGAGCTCAAGACCTCATCATCTTGCAGGCCCGGGTCCATGGCAGGAGTCAACCTCAGATACTCGGTAATTACCATTTGTGGAATGAAGGGACGGATGACTGAAGGGATGGATGTCAAGAATCAGGATAAACCTTGGCGTCAAAAATCCTTTTCTCTGTCAACGTGTTACGCTTTTGGATTTTGTCCTCTTTGCTTCGTGTTTGGCTCTGGGGCACTAAGGCCATCTTCTACTTGGGTAGAAACAAACAGACCTGCCACCCTCTCAGCACTTCTTTTTAGAAAGCCAGGTGCCCCGTACGGTGAAGCCCAGGGGCAAAGAACAGCTTGATGTGGGCACTTCGGCCAGCTGCTCCAGGCCCTCTAGAGAAACAGTTTCACTCCAGAAGTATTTTCCTTTATGTCTTTAAAAATTGTATTTCTGCCCGGGCGCCGCAGCTCATGCCTGTAATCCCAGCACTTTGGGAGGCTCAGGTGGGTGGATCACGAGGTTGAGTTTAAGACCAGCCTGGCCAACAGGGTGAAACCTGATCTCTACTAAAAATACTAAAATTAGCCGGGTGCAGTGGTGCACGCCTGTAATCCCAGCTACTTGGGAGGCTGAGGCAGGAGAATTGCTGGAACCTGGGAGGTGGAGGTTGCAGTGAGCCGAGATCATGCCACTGCACTCCAGCCTGTGCAAGAGCGCGAGACTTTGTCTCCAAAGATAATTGTATTTTTATTTTTTAGACAGGCTCTGTTGCCCAGTCTGGTGCAGTGGTGCAATCATAGCCCACTGCAGCCTTGAACTCCTGGGCTCAAGGGATCCTTCCCATCAGCCTCCTGAGTAGCTGGTATTATAGGTGCATGCCACCACATGGAGCTCATTTTTAAATTTTTTGGAGATATCTGGGCACAGTGGCTCATGCATATCATCTCAGCACTTTGGGAGGCCAAAGTGGGCAGATCACTTGAGGTCAGGAGTTCGAGACCAGCCAGGCCAATATGGTGAAACCCCGTCTCTACTAAAAATTTTTTTAAAATTAGCTGGATGTGGTGTCTTGTCTATAATTCCAGCTACTCAGGAGGCTGAGGCAGCAGAATCACCTGATCCCAGGAGGCAGAGGTTGAAGTGAGCTGTAATCATACCACTGCACTTCAGCCTGGGTGACAAAGCAAGACCTTGTCTCAAAAATAAATATATACATACATATACAGTAGAGGCGGGGTCTTGCTGTGTTGCCCAGGCTGGACTTGAACTTCTGGCCTCAAACTCCCAGCCTCAAGTGATCCTCCCACTTTGGCCCTCCTAAGTACTTGGATTACAGGCTTCATTTGTCATTGCCTTGGCTCATCCCAGAGTGATGAGGTCTTGTGACTCCAGAATTAGAGTCCTTTGGTAAGAGGCAACATTGAATGCTGAGCCTTGGTTCTTAGCTCACATCCTGGCGATGCATAAAATCTCTGACTCAACTTATTTGATGGCTGTGCTACTGCTTGAGAATAAAAGTTTCAAATAGCAATAAAATGTTACTTAGCCTTTTTCTCTGTTCCCTGAAAACGACTTAAGCCTTGTGTGTGTGGGTCAAGGATTCTGGAAACCGAATCTTAGCTCACTCATATATATATATTTTTTATCTCTCTCTCTCTCTCTCTCTCTCTCTATCTTGCATGGAGGAAGGATTGGCTCATTTTCAGGAAAACTTCAGAGAAACTGTCTCCAAGGGAATTAAGTTTTATAAAGGAAGGGGGTTCCAAGTATAATAGACTGTATGAGAGGGAGATCCCACCACCCAGGAACGTCATGTACAAAGGTAAACAGGTGGGACAAAGCACAGGACATGGTGTGTTGATGTCAGAAACGATTGAGTCTTAAGATGTAAGGAAGGAGTGATGAGAGATAAGGCTAGAAGTCGATAGGTTTCATGGAGTAGCAGACTCAGGGCCCGGCGCAGTGGCTCAAGTCTGAAATCCCAGCACTTTGGGAGGCCGAGATGAGAGGTTGGGAGCTCGAGACCAGCCTGAACAACATGGATAAACCTTGTCGCTACTAAAAATACAAAATTAGCCAGGCGTGGTGGCACTTGCCCATAATCCCAGCTACTCTGGAGGCTGAGGCAGGAGAATCACTTGAACCCAGGAGGTGGAGGGTGCGGTGTGCCGAGATCACACGATTGCACTCCAGCCTAGGCAACAAGAGAAAAACTCCGTTTCAAAAAAATAAAAATAAAAATTAGCAGGCCCAGGATTCATTCTTCCAACAAGTAATTTTTTCAGCATCGGTTCTGTCACCTGTCCCAAGGGCTGTGGGTGTGTGGATAAGAAGACTCCTTTTTTGTTGTTGTTTTTGCTTCAAGGAGTGTAAATTCACCCTGGAAAATCCATCCAGTGGTATTGGGAGTTAATAGAGAAATTGTACTGCAAAATGGTCATATGATCAGAGCTGTGTTTTTTGTTTGTTTGCTTGTTTGTCTGGAGATAAAGTCTTGCTCTGTAGCCCAGGATGGAGCACAGTAGTGCAATCTTGGCTCACTACAACTTCTGCCCCCCCCTCACCGGGGTAAAGCAATTCTCCTGCCTGAGCCTCCTGAGTAGCTGGGATTACAGACGTGCACCAACACACCCAGCTAATTTTTGTATTTTTAGTAGAGACGGGGTTTCTCCACGTTGGCCACGCTGGTCTCGAACTATCAACCTCAAGTGATCTGCCCACCTCAACCTCCCAAAGTGCTGGGAGTACAGGTGTGAGCCACCACGCCCGGCCCAGAGCTGTGTTTTAGAAATGTTACCGATACTGATGTGGAGAACGGACTGCAGGCAGGAGACCTTAAGACTGGGAAGGCCATTACAGAGCCTACAATGACACAATGAACAGAATATTTGGCTAGGCATGGTGGCTCATGACTCTAACCCCAGCACTTTGGGAGGCTTAGGCAGGAGGATCGCTCGAGCCTAGAAATTCAAGACCTTCCTGGGCAGCATAGTGAGACCTTGTCTCTATTTAAAAAAATAACAGGCTGGGTGCTGTGGCTCATGCCTGTAATCCCAGCATTTTGGGAGACTGAGGCGGGCACACCACTTGAGGTTGGGAGTTCAAGACCATCCTGGCCAACATGGGGAAACCCCATCTCTACTGAAAATACAAAAAATTAGCCAGGCGTGGTGGCAGACGCCTGTAATCCCAGCCACTTGGGAGGCTGAGGCAGGAGAATCATTTGAACCTGGGAGGAGGGTGCAGTGAGCCGAGATCGCACCGCTACACTCCAGCCCGGGCAACGGTGTGAACCTCATCTCAATAATAATGATAATATTTGAGGCAGATAGGGAGGAACAAAACCAGGGACAGATTGGAAGTTGCTTCAGAGTTGGATTTCAGAAATACATCGGGAAGAACTTGATAATATTTTATAATCAGCTGGAGGCTGGAGGCAAGGATAACGGAATGGTTAAAAGTGAGAAAGGTCCCAAGTCCTAAGGAAGACATATATGCCACAATGCACTAAGATAGGTGATGCAGAAGGGAAAGTAAGTTTTCAGGGGAAAGGAGAAGGAGCGTTTAGAAATGTTGGATTAGCTGTGCCCGGCACTCTTACAGAAATATGTCTGGGAGACAGCTGGATGTTGTCAGATGTTCCAGATCCTCTCAGGCAGGATCCAAGATACAGATTTATAAGTCATAAGGGAATTTCTCCAAGCAGGGTAAGGAGGAGGAGCTCGAAATGACAACATAGTAAACAGCACTCAGAAAGGAAGAAAGAAGACTGAGGGCGCAGAAACGAGAATAGAGCAACTTTATTGAGAGTGGTGTGGCCGGGCACAGGGGCTCTCGCCTGTAATCCCAGCACTTTGGAAGGCGGAGGTGGGAGGATCACTTGAGCCACTAAGTTGGAGAACAGCCTGGGCAACATAGTGAGACCCTGTCTCTACAAAATATATATCCAGTGTGGTGATGTGCACCTGTGTTCCCAGCTACTTGGGAGGCTATGTGAGGAGAATCACTTGAGTCCAGGAGTTTGAGGCTGTGGGTAACTATGACTGTGTCACTGCATTCCAGCCTTGGTGACACAGCAAGACTCTGCTTCAAAGGGAAAAGAGAGGAAAGAAGGAA
>CM052649.1:181267919-181291102 GCA_028533165.1 Leontopithecus rosalia
GGAAGGAGGGAGGGAGGGAGGGGAGAGGAGGGAAGGAAGGAAGGAGGGAGGGAGGGGAGGGGAGGGGAGGGGAGGGAAGGAAGGAAGGAGGGAGGGAGGGAGGGGAGGGGAGGGAAGGAAGGAGGGAGGGGGCGAAAGGAAAGGAAATGAGTGCTGAAAGGTAACAAAATCCTTAGAAAGATGGAATCCACAGACAGTGAGAAAGGACACTGGTGGCTAAGGCAGGCCATGTCATCGCTGAGATGAAGACCACGGCCACAGACTGAGGGATGGAAAACAGTAATTCAGAGAATGCTATTAAGAAGCTCGCTGATGGTGGGAAGTAACCTTTAGGCTAATGGCTTCCAAGACAGGAAGGATTGAGAATAATAATTTTTTCTTCCCCCGAGACAGAGTTTCGCTCCTATTACCCAGGCTGGAGTGCAATGGTGTGATCTCGGCTCACCGCAACCTCCGTCTCCTGGATTCAGGCAATTCTCCTGCCTCAGCCTCCTGAGTAGCTGGGACTACAGGCATGCGCCACCATGCCCAGCTAATTTTTTGTATTTTTAGTAGAGACGGGGTTTCACCTTGTTGACCAGGATGGTCTCGATCTCTTGACCTTGTGATCCACCCGCTTCGGCCTCCCAAAGTGCTGGGATTACAGGCGTGAGCCACCGCGCCTGGCCAAGAATTTTTTAAAAATAAAAAGTAGCTGGGTGCGGTGGCTCACGCCTGTAACCCTAACACCAGAGGAGACCGAGACCAATGGATCCTTTGAGCCCAGGAGTTTGAGACCGCCATGGACAACACGATGAAACCCTGTCTCTATAAAACATACAAAAATTAGCCAGGCATGGTGGCACACACCTGTGGTCCCAGCTACTCAGGAGGCTGAGGTGGCAGGATCACTTGAGCTTTGGAGGCTGAGGTTGCAGTGAGCTGAAATCGTGCCACTGCATTCCATCCCAGGCAACAGAGTGAGAAGCTGTTTCGAGAAAAAAATAAAGTGACTTGTCTCACTGTTGACCTTCCCAATGCCATCAGGTGAGAATTTTGAGAAAAACATTGTTTTTCTTGGGTAAATCTGCTCGAATGCTGGCAGTAAGTACAGGAAGCTTCTCAATATACAGCTCCCTTTCCTGCCTGCCTAATGCCTTGTGTTATATGATACCTGAATATCTGTGAACATTGAAATATTTAGAGTGTTGGGTACTCTCTGAAAAAAATTAATTATACAGAGAAATGGCTTTTCTCACTTAAGAAAATTGGGCCGGGCGCGGTGGCTCACGCCTGTAATCCCAGCACTTTGGGAGGCCGAGGCGGGTGGATCACGAGGTCAACGGATCGAGACCATCCTGGTCAACATAGTGAAACCCCGTCTCTACTAAAAAGATACAAAAACTTAGCTGGGCCCGGTGGCGGGTGCCTGTAGTCCCAGCTACTCGGGAGGCTGAGGCAGGAGAACTGCCTGAACCCAGGAGGCGGAGGTTGCAGTGAGCCGAGATTGTACATTGCACTCCAGCCTGGGTAACAAGAGCGAAACTCCGTCTCAAAAAAAAAAAGAAAATCAGTGCAGGTGAAAACCCTGCTTCTCCTTTTTTTAACTTTTAGGCTGTGGTGCAGTGGTGTGATCACAGTTCACTGCAGCCTTGAACCCCTGGGCTCAAGTGATCCTACTGCCTCAGCCTCCTTAGTAGCTAGGACTACAAACACATGCCATGATGCCCTGCTCATTTTAATTGTAGAGATGGGATCTTGCTATGTTGCCCAGGCTGGTCTCAACATCCTGGGCTCAAATAATCCTCTTGCCTCTGCCACCCCAAGTGCTGAGACTACCGGTGTAAGCCACCGCATCTGGCTCAAACTCTGCTTCTTTTGTGGCAACCAAAGGCTCTGCCTCTTACTAGTCATGTGACAATGGGCTAGCTTCTCATTCTCTCTGAGTCTCAGTATTCTTATTTATAAAACAGCAATAATGTCACATTATGAGGATGTTTCTGGAGACATCCATTCTGCACCATTCATTTTCTTGGAGCCTGGCAGAGATAGGCACTCAATAAATGTTAGCTCTCTCTTCCCCACCTGCTACCTGCATTTGATTACCAAGCATTTGATTACTTTGGCCTGAGCCAACTCCCTTAACAAATGTTTCCACCTTAGATTAAAATTAATTCAAAGACAGGGACGGGCAACACATCCTGTAAGGGACTAAGAAAATGGCATTAATTTTGTAAATTAATAAATATGCAAATGGAAGCTTTGCATGGAATAGGCTATAGAAGCAGGAGTTAAACTGTGCTGTAAATTATGCAGTGCCATATGGAACAGATACCCTTGACTTCACATGCAAGGCAGAGAAAGCAGAAGCAGCCCTTGCTGGAATGGCTTCTGAGAGTGAGTGACATGTTTGTCCAAAGGCAAGCTCGGTGCTGAGTCACGCAGCTGATTCTGGACTGGCAGTGGGAGCCCCGTGGCAAACAGGCTGCTACCCAGCTATTGCTGAGGATAATCTGGGAATGAACACTCGGCAGTCACCAAGAAGATGGTCACCCACCAGCTCACAGGAGACAGTCGTTTGTGCACTGATCATACCGCTCAGGGCAGGTGGCAGGATGGAAGGACTCTCAGGTTTCCAGAGCCTGAGCTGGTATGGCCACCGTTCCAGCTTCAAGGCAGGTGCAACTGGCCTGGGGAAATGTGAGTTGCTGCTAGATTGATACATCAATCATTAAGAAACAAATAGTCCAAGAATGGTCCAGGTGTTCTGCATTTTGCTAAATAGATGCTGGAGGGCAGCGGTTTCTTGTTATGATTATTCAGCAGTATCACCTAGGGAACTTTTTAAAAACAGATTACTAGGCTCCTGCCTCTGGAATGCTCATGCAGCAGGTCTGGGCTGGGATCTGGGAACCTGTTTTCTTTTTCTTTTTCTTTTTTTTTTTTTTTTTGGACAGGATCTCACTCTATCACCCAGGCTGGAGTGCAATGGTGTGATCATAGCTCATCGCAGCCTCAATATCCTGGGCTCAAGCCATCCTCCCACCTCAGCCTCCCGAGCAGCAGAAAACTACAGGTGCATACCACCATGCCTGGCTAATTTTTGTAGAGACAAGTCTTCCTATGTTTTCCGGGGTGGTTTTGAACTTGTGGCCTGAAGCCATTCTCCTGCCTTGGCCTCCCACAGTGCTGGGATACACTGGTATTTTCAATGTGGCCTCCCCCTCACACTTCTGCAATGCTCCCCTAAGAAACTGGTTTGGCCAGCTGTATTAATCACATTGCTAAAAAGAAATACTTGAGACTGGGTAATGTATAAACAAAAGAGGTGTAATCGGCCCACGGTTCAGCAGGCTGTACAGGATGCATGGCGCCGGCATCTGCTCAGCTTCTGGGAAGGCATCAGGAAACTTACAATCATGGCGGAAGGCAAAAAATAAGTAGATACTTCACGTGGCTGAAGCAGGGAGCAAGAGAGGGAGGGAGGAGATGCTATACACTTTTTAAACAACCAGATCTCATGAGAACTGTCATAAGAACAGCACAAAAGGGCTGGTGTTAAGCCATTCATGGAGGATCACCCCCCATGATCCAATCACCTCCCACCAGGCCCCACCTCCAACGCTGAAGATTACAATTCCATTTGAGATTCAGGTAGGGACACAGGTCCAAACCATATCACTGGGACTTGTACACCTGCCATGATGGAAAACACCCATTCATAAAACCACACAGGAAGCGACCCCTGCCTAACTGTGCTCGCCACACTAACTCGACACTGCTGGAAGAGGATGGGCCTTGCAGTTTTTTGTTTTGCTTGGTTTTGTTTTTTGTTTGTTTGTTTGAGACAAAGTCTCACTCGTCGCCCAGGCTGGAGTGCAATGCGTGATCTTGGCTCACTGCAACCTCCACCTCCCAGGTTCAAGCGATTCTCCTGCCTCAGCCTCCTGAGAAGCTGGGATTACAGGTGAGGCATCATGCCCAGATAATTTTTGTATTTTTAGTAGAGATGGGGTTTCACCATGTTGGCCAGGCTGGTCTTGAATGCCCTGACCTCATGATCCACCCTCCTTGGCCTCCTCCCAAAGTGCTGGGATTACAGGCGTGAGCCACCGCGCCTGGCCGGGTTTTGCAGTTTTTATGACGTGCCGATAAATGCCACTTGCTTCATGTTCAATGATGTAACCTTGGACATAATCCCTCAAGTCTCAGTATCTTTAACTGTAAAATGGAATGATTAAAAATGACACGATCTCCCAGAGCAACTAAGAGGGTTAAAGGAGGAAACACATTTTATTTTGTTATTTTTTTGAGAGGGAGGCTTATTCTGTCGTCCAAGCTGGAGTGCAATCTCGGCTCACTGCAACCTCCACCTCCCGGTCCCAGTGATTCTCCTGCCTCAGCCTCCCAAGGAGCTGGGATTACAGCTTTCTGCCACCACAACCTGCTAATTTTTGCATTTTTAGTAGAGACAGGGGATCACCATGTTGGTCAGGTTGGTCTGGAACTCCTGGCCCCAGGTGATCCACCCACTCCAGCCTCCCAAAGTGCTGGGATTACAGGCATACGCCACCATGCCCAGAGGAGGAAATACATTTAAAGGCAGAAGGGTTTTAAGGAGGTAATGAGGTGTTTTAAGTAATTAAGCAATTAAGACTATGTCCCGAGCCCAATCTGCCTCTATAAAGCATCCACTGAATCCATGTGGCCACTGTTTCTGTCCTCTGAGCCAACGCTCCTCCACTTGGCAGGGCTTCATATCCTTTATAAAGCCTGCGACCCTGCCCCTCCCCACCTCATTTCCAGGCTAAACATTTCCATGGATCCGTGAGAGCTGGCTATGTTTGCCATCCCTGGAGATATCTCATTTTACAGCTGGGCAAACCCCAGCATGCACAGTTCATGCCTTTGAAAAGTCATGCCGTTACAGAAATGTCTGGGCAGCAGGTGGCAAAATGGTGTTGTTATCGGAACCACATAGATAATCATGCCCTGCTACTGATCATTCTCCATCTCGTTCGCATTTTGTAATTTACAAGGGCCTTCCATGTCCATTGCCCTGCTCAGCCCTTCCAGCAACCCGGTGCGAGGTGATTGAGTATGGAAATGCCAACACCATGCCCTCGGACGGCACGCTGTCCTTTTCAAAGCACTTCTACACCCATTATCTCACCGGATCTCTCTCACACCCTCGGAAGCTGGAAACTGCAGGGATGGTCAGAGGAAGACACCAGGAAACAGAGAGGGTGCTTGACTTGCTGGTGAAGATCCCATAGAGTCAGTGACTACATCCGGGCCTGGACTCAGAGGCGGGCTCCCCTAACCCCGTGTGCTGATTCCTCGACTAAAATCCACTGCTCCCTCAACACCACTCCTTTTCTAAACAAGTGGACTTTTTTTTTTCTTTTTCTTTTTTTTGAGACAGGGTCCCACTCTGTCACCCAGACTAGGGTGCAATGGCATGATCATGGCTCATTGCAGCCTTGACTTTTCCTGGTTCAAGTGATCCTCCTGCCTCAGCCTCCCAAATAGCTGAGACTACAGGCATGCATCCACATCAGGCTCATTTCTTTTTCTTTTCTCCTTTTTGTTGAGCCGGAGTACAGCTCTGTCGCCAGGCTGGAGTGCAGTGGTGTGATCTCAGCTCACTGCAACCTCTGCCTCCTGGGTTCAAGAGATTCTCATGCCTCAGCTTTCAAGTAGCTGGGATTACAGGCACGAACCACCATGCACAGCCAATTTTTTGTATTTTTAGTAGAGATGGGGTTTCACCATGTTGATCAGGCTGGTCTCGAACTCCTGACCTCGTGATCCACCTGCCTCAGCCTCCCACAGTGCTGGGATTATAGTGCTCGATTATAATCGAGCCCCTGTGCCCGATTACAAAATATACGCTTGTTATTGATTATAGTCACCCTACTGTGCTATCAAATACTAGGTCTTCTTCATTCTTTCTATTTTTTTTGTAACCATTAACTATTTCCTCTTGCCCCCAACTAAACTTATTTTTGGAAGCTTCATCCTACAATACATAAAAATGTACCCATAACCTGCAATAAACACACGTACACATACACGCACACACGTGATACGTATGTAGGGCAGTGGGCTGCAGTCGGTTCGTCACCGTAATATCTGTAAACAAGGGCCAGGCGCGGTGGCTCCCACCTGTAATCCCAGCTCTTTGGGAGGCTGAGGAGGGCGGATCACCTGAGATGCGGAGTTCAAGACCAGCTGATCAACATGGAGAAATCCCGTCTCTGCTAAAAATAGCCGGGTACAGTGTGTATGTCTGTAATCCCAGCTACTCAAGAGGCTGAGGCAGGAAAATCACTTGAACCCGAGAGGTGGAGGTTGTGGTGAGCCGAGATCCTGCCACTCCAGCCTGGGCAACAAGAGTGAAATTCTGTCTCAAAAAAAAGAAAATCTGTAAACATTTCATTAGACATGCCAAACATTCGTGTTTGGCTTTGTAGTTTTCTTCTTGTACTTTGGGACCATTTGGAAACCTCTGTCTCAGGTGCAGCTATGAAGCTGTACGGCGGTCTTTGTTTTCTACCAAAGCATTCTGGTGAAATGCTTCTCAACATGAGCCTCTGTGTGCCTCTCCATATGCTTAAAGCGATAGCTCAGGATGTCTGCCCAAGTGACATAGCTCCTGGGGTACTGTCCTCCTTCATACATCTGTGTGCCTGAGGCTAGAGTCTCCTCCTGAGCTACTCCCATCTGCATTAGCAGATCAAGGGGCCTGGGGCGTGGCTGCCCCTGAGCTCCTCCTTCATCATCACCATGGTGAAGGCATTCATCTCTCTAGGATGTTAGATTCTTTGTTTTCGGAAGCCCAGAACTTCCACTTTCTCATTTTAACAAAACAACATCATATAAGAGAATTCTCTTTCTCTCTCTCTCTCTTTTTTTTTTTTAAGAGATGGGATCTTGCTATGTTGCCCAGGATGGTCTCAAACTCCTGGACTCAAGCAGTCTGCCTGCCTTGGTGATACAGGGAAGTCTTGAGAAGACGCTTGCAAGTGTGGGAAGTCTTTTCCTTTTGTTTTTAGGTGTCTTTTTTGTTCTTTTTTTTTTTTTTTTTGAGACAGAGTTTCGCTCTTGTTACCCAGGCTGGAGTGCAATGGCACGATCTTGGCTCACCGAAACCTCCACCTCCTGGGTTCAGGCAATTCTCCTGCCTCAGCCTCCTGAGTAGCTAGGACTACAGACACGTGCCACCATGCCCAGGTAATTTTTTGTATTTTTAATAGAGACGGGGTTTCACCATGTTGGCCAGGATGGTCTCGATCTCTTGACCTCATGATCCACCCGCCTCGGCCTCCCAAAGTGCTGGGATTACAGCGTGAGCCACCGTGCCCGGTCTTTTTTGTTCTTAATAATCTCAGTACAACATATTTGTGTCCTTGTACATATGGAGATGTACAAATACATCTTCACCCTCTCCCTTCCCAACACACAACTTAAGAGGTTTTATGAATGGGGAATAATAGACACTGGAGACTAAAAAAATGGGAGGGTGTCGGGGGAGTAAGCGTTGAAACATTACTTCTCACTCTTAGCATTATTTAGGTACCATTACTAACAGTACCCAAATTACTATTTTGGCAATGGCTGCATGAAAAATCCAGACTTCAACACTATGTAACAAATGCATGTAAGAAATCTGCACTTACACCCTTTAAACGTAAAAACATTTTTTAAAATTACTATATGTCCCATGAATATTTACAATTATTATTTTTCAATTAAAAAAATAAAATATATAGGCTGGGAGTGGTGGCTCAGGTCTGTAATCCCAGCACTGTGGGAGGCCAACGTGGGCAGATCACTTTAAGGTCAGGAGTTCAAGACCAGCCTGACCAACAAGGTGAAACCCCGTCTCTACTACAAATATAAAAATTAACCAGGCGTGATGACTCCCAGGTGCAATCTCAGCTACTTGGGAGGCTGAGGCCGAAGAATCGATTGAACCCTGGAGGCAGAGGTTGCAGTGAGCCGGATCGCACCACTGCACACCAGCCTGGGTGACAAAGCGAGACTCTGTCTACAAAAAAAGAAGAAGAAAATAACAACAAAAAATACCCCCCCAAAGAGTTTTGTTTTCTAAAATGACAGTTTTGATCTTGGATTCTATTTACATTTCTCTTGAAACAATCTAGTTTGCCTCAAGGCAATGTACATGACTGACTACTGCAAGGTGGGGGATGAAGCAGAAAAATGAGTGCTATAGACCGAACTGTGTACCCCACGCCAACATTCAAGTACTGAAGGCTTAGCCTGGAATGTGACTGCATTTGGAGATAAGGTCTTCAAGGGGGTAATTACATTTACACGGGGTCATAAGGGTGGAGCTCTAATCCAATAGACCTCGTGTCCTTACAAGAAGAAAATGAAGGCCGGGCACAGTGGCTCACACCTGTAATCCCAGCACTTTGGAGGCTGGGGCGGGTGGAACACCTGAGGTCAGGAGTTCGAGACCAGCCTGGCCAACATGGTGAAATCCTATCTCTACTGAAAATACGAAAATTATCTGGGCATGGTGGCACATGCCTGTAATCTCAGCTACCCGGGAGACTGCGGCATGAGAATCGCTTGAGGTTTCAGTGATCTGAGATTGCACCACTGCATTCCACCCTGGGCAACAGATCGAAACTCCATTTCAAAAAAAAAAGAAGAGACACCAGGGCCGTGCACACAGAGAAAGGCCCATCTGAGGACAGTCTGCAAGCGGAAGAAATAGGCCTTGGGAAAAAGCAACCCTACTTGCATCTTGATTTCGGACTTCTAGACTTCAGAGCTGGGAGAAATACATTTCTGTTGGGTAAACCACCCAGGGTGTGGCATTTTGTTACAGCTGTCCTAGCAGAGTAATACAATGTGTATTTTGAGATTTGTAATCTCACTCTGTGGTAGTATGTGTTCAATACACAACTTATCTGATGCTGAAGTTCACTAAAATAGTTTTAAAAAATTAGGACCTTGTGGTGGCTCACATCTGTAAACCCAGAGCTTTGGAAGGTTGAGGCAGGAGGATTGCTTGAGCCCAGCTGGGAGTCTGAGACCAGCCTGCACAACATAGTGAGACCCTGTCTCTACCAAAATATAATCAAATGAGCCAGATGTAGTGGCACATACCTCCCAGCTACTCAGGAGGCTGATGTGAGAGGATCGCTGGAACCCAGAAGGCAGTGAGTTGTGGTGGCATGCCACTGTACTCCAGCCCGGGCAAGAGAGCAAGGCTCTGTCTCAATCAATCAAGGGATCAACTGAGAGAGAGATTTCCAAGAATGGTTAGGAACAGCTGAACAGCTCAGAAGCAAGCTCCTCTAAACTCTTGCCCTCCTAATAGCTACACAGCTCCCTGGGGTTTTCTACTCCGTAGATCTCACCTGTGTGTCTGGATCTGCTGGGTGAGTGTTCCTGGTGCTGGTGGGTTGCAGCGTCTGTGTCTTCTGCTGTGATGGAGCGATTTGGGAGCTACAGCATGCTCACGTGTCACTGATTTGTTATTTGAAAGTGAAATCACAGATCTGGATGGTGGCCAGGAGTTGGGGATGGCTCTCCCCTCTTCTACCTTTTGGTTTATGTACCTGTGTATTGACTGGTAAGTTGGCAGTGCTCCCTGATGCATTTCACAAATAATCCGGCAAATCCTTGAGATTTATTTTAACGATTGATTAGAAAAGTCAATGTTGTACATGAAGGATTAAAAAAGGAAATATTTGGAATCTGCTTAAGTATCTGTTATCACAAAGACAGTCTAGACTCCTCCAAATTTATATGCCACAGACAGGAAGGGAAGGACAATTTCCTTTTATACACTGCAGAAATATATGCAATCTATTGCATTATATAATGCTCCATATAATGGAAAGAACATGAACTGCCCCCAAAAGACATTAATCCTACCGATATCTATCTATTGATCCGATGGTGTGACCTTGGTCAACTTGTTTAACCTCCCCAAACACCAGCTTACTTATTTTTTTTATTATGCTTAAAATAAAAACACATATGGCTTCACAATTTCTCAAGGATCTAGAAACAGAAATACTATTTGACCGAGCAATCCCATTACTGGGTATATACCCAAAGGATTATAAATCATTCTGCTATAAAGACACATGCACAAGTATGTTTACTGCAGCAGTATTTACAACAGCAAAGACTTAGAACCAACCCAAATGCCCATCAATGATAGACTGGATAAAGAAAATGTGGCACATATACACCATGGAATACTATCCAGTCATAAAAAAAAAAAATGAGTTCATGTCCTTTGCAGGGACACGGATGAAGCTGGAAACCATCATTCTCAGCAAACTGACATAAGAACAGAAAACCAAACACCGCATGTTCTCACTCATAGGTGGGAGTTGGAACAGTGAGAACACATGGACACAGGGAGGGCAGCATCACATAGTGGGGCCTGTCATGGGGCTGGAGAAAAGGGGAGGGAGAGCATTAGGATAAATACCTAATGCATGAGGGGCTTAAACCTAGATGGCGGGTTGATAGGTGCAGCAAATCACCATGGTGCACGTATACCTGTGTAACAAACCTGCATATCCAACACATGTATCCCGGAACTTAAAGTAAAATAATAGAAAAAAGTACGTAACATAAAACCTATCTTAACCATGGTTAAGTGTACAGTCACATTAACTATCAGCATGGTATTATGCAAAAATCCCTGGAATTTTTTTGTCCTACAAAACTGAAACCTACACCCACTGAACAACTCTTTTCTCCCCTCCTCCTCTCTACTCTGCAACCGCCATTCTACTTTTTATTTCCAAAAAGCTGGACTACTTTTTGTCCATCTACAAAAAAGACCCATCTACAAAAAGAGAGACGCCATTCCAAACTTTCCTGCCTCCAGTCTTTGTTGTGAGGCAATGCTGAGTCAAGGCCAACGAAACTGCTTTGGAAGCAAAATCACTCAAGTGCTAGGGATTGTTGTAAACATGAGCCAGCCTCACCAAGACAGGTAAGGGTGATCTTGATGTAGATCTGGCATCAGGCTGAAAAAGTCTAACAGTCTGGTTATTTGGGGATGTGCAGAATTTCCGACTGTCTTTGTACACTCACAATTTTGAGGAGAACTGAAAAAGTAGATTGAAAGGTTATATTTCAGGGAAACCTCGTTTTAAACATAGGTAAGCAAATGTTACACCGAAAATTATTCTGGCTGGGGATGGGCGCAGTGGCTCACACCTGTAATCCCAGAACTTTGGGAAGCCAAGCGGGTAGATCACTTGAGGTCAGGAGTTGGAGACCAGCCTGGCCAACATGGTGGAACCCCATCTTTATTAAAAATACAAAAATTAGCCAGGCATGGTGGTGCCTTCCTGTAGTCCCAGCTACTTAGGAGGCTGAGGCAGGAGAATCGCTGGAACTCGGGAGGCAGAGGCTGCAGTGAGCCACCATCGTGCCACTGCACTTCAGCCTGGGGAACAGAGCAAGACTCTGTCTCAAAAAAAAAAAGAAAGAGAAAAGAAAATGGACTCAGTCTTTCAACTTTGTTTATCTTGGGTCAGTCCTTATATTACAATCATTGTAGTCTGACCTTTGTCTCTGTCACCTTGGTCAGGTGATTTGCAAAAACCGTAAGCCTTGATAAACACAGGAAGAAAATGCTTCAACTTTCAGTTCCAGTTATCCTTAAAGTTCATTATTTAAAATTCTTCTATTTTTGTGTTTTGTAACATATATATTAATACTTGGATACATGTAAATAATTTCTAAATAAAAATATAAATATTGAAGTGTATGTGTCTTTTAAAATATTTGATTTTTAATTTATGGTATGCAACAACAAAAAGTTTCAAAGGTCAATAATCTATCTCCTGTGTCAATCAGTTCTCCAGAGAAAGAGAACTGATAGGATATATTTATCTCTTTCTCCCCCTCCTAGGGATGAGTGTTATGAGAGAGAGAGAGAAAGAGAGAGTTAAAGAAATTGGCTTATATGATTATGGGTACTGGCAAGTCCAAAATCCGTAAGGGCAGGCTGGAAACTGGGGCAGAATTTCTCTGTTGCAGTCTTGAGGTAGAGTTTTTCTCTTCTCCAGAAAACTTCAGTTTTATTCTTATTTATTTATTTATTTTGAGATGGGAGTTTCACTCTTATTGCCCAGGTTGGAGTACAGTGGCACGATCTCGGCTCACTGCAACTTCCACCTCCTGGGTTCAAGCGATTCTCCTGCCTCAGCCTCCCGAGTAGCTGGGATTATAGGTGCCCCTCCCACCACCACGCCTGGCTAATTTTTCTATTTTTATTAGAGACAGGGTTTCGGCACGTTGGCTAGGCTGGTCTTGAACTACTGACCTCAGGTGATCTGTCCGTCTTGGCCTCCCAAAGTGCTGAATTTGCTGGCGTGCCTGGCTCTCAGTTTTATTCTTAAGGCCTTCAACTGATTGAAGAGGCTCACTGTATCACAGACTTAACTTAAATCCACTTCAGTTAAGTCTACCTTAAAGTCAACAGATTGGTCAGGCGTGATGGCTCACGCCTGTAATTCCAGCACTTTGGGAGACTGAGGCAGGAGGACACCTGAGGCCAAGAGTTTGAAATCAGCATGGCCAACATGTTGAGACCCTGCCTCTACTAAAAATGAAAAAATTAATCGGACATGGTGGCACATGCCCATATTCCCAGCTACTGGGGAGGCTGAGGTAGGAGAATCGCTTGAACCCAGGAGGCGGAGGTGACAGTGAGCTGAGATCATGCCACTGCACTCCAGCCTGGATGACAGAGCAAGACTCCATCTCAAATTAATAAATAAATAAAAAGTAACATCAGCGGATTGTGGCTGATAATCACATCCACAAGACACTTTCAAAGAAACACCTAGATTAGTGTTTGATTCCACAGGTGGGTACCACAGCCCAACCAGATTGACACATAAAACCTACCATCACCCTACCCTGTTGCCAGGTTCCCTAAATTGGTATCCCAACTCTAGTCTCTGGTCTCCCCTCGATCTGAGCACCTCCCACACCATTTCCATGCTCAGCTCACTAAAGGAAATCTCTGGCGAGGTCTCCCCTCGATCTGAGCACCTCCCACACCATTTCCACGCTCAGCTCACTAAAGGAAATCTCTGGCGAGGTCTCCCCTCCGCTTAACTTCTACCACCCCCAAATGAAGAAAAAGTCCTTAGAGTGACATCTGCTGCTCTCGTCACCCAGGCTGGAGTGCAGTGGTGTGATCTCAGCTCACTGCAACCTCCAGCTCACTGCAACCTCTGCCTCCCAGGTTTAAGTGATTCTACTGCCTCAGCCTCCAGAGTGGCTGGGATTACAGGCACCCACCACCAAGCCTGGCTAATTTTTGTATTTTTAGCAGAGACTGTATTTTTATATTTTTAGTTTTGCCACGTTGGCCAGGCTAGTCTCAAACTCCTGACCTCGGGTGATCCGCCCACCTCGGCCTCCCAAAGTGCTGGGATTACAGGCGTGAGCCGCACCCAGCCCCATCTGCTGCTCTTTAGACTGTGGTCCAAGCTCCCCCTACCCCTTTCCCTGGTCTTTCTGTCAATGTAAACATCTCATTCACGCTCACTCTTGCTCCCTGCTGCTCTTCACCTCATCACACCCTCATGCCTGGGCTTTTCTGTAACTGTGCTTTTCTGTGTTAGGCCCTCTTGCTTTGCTATAAAAAAAATACCTGAGACTGAGTAACTGATAAAGAAGAGAGGTTTTAATTGGGTCTGTGTTCTTCAGGCAGTATAGGAAGCATGGCGGGATCTGCTTTCAAGGTCTGAGAGAGCTTTCAACAATGGCGAGAGGCAGAGAGGGCGAAGGCACCTCACGTGGCTGAAGAAGGAGCAAGAGCGGGGAGGAGGGCGGGGTAGGTGCCACACACTTTTAAATCACCAGATGTCGAGATAACTCACTCACCAAGTGGATAGTGTGAAGCCATTCATGGGAAATTCACCCCCATGACTCAATCACCTTCCACCATGCCCTCCCACCCACTTCCAACGTTGAGAATTGAACATGACATCTGGCGGGGGCGGTAGGGGGGTGTGGGGTGGGACACACACATCCAGATCATATCATGGCCCTTAAAACAAGCCATTCCCATCAACTGGTGCGTCTTCTTCCTAAGCCTGCACTCTTCAATGTGCCCACTCTGCCATGTGCTTTTTCCACTGTATTTCTGGGGCCTGGTTAACGCATTCCTTCTCCTGGCATAAGCTAGAAATTGCAAGTACAAGTTAGATAGATGGCAGAGTGTGGGAAGAAATTGCCAATACCTAAAAGAGTCGAGGGAAGAATTTCTAGAATATGCAAAGAAAGCCTCCAAAGCAACCACAAAAAAAAAAAGACAAAAAAAAAAAAGGGCAGAAGATATTTCAAGGCAACTCACAGAACAAAGAGCTATGGTAGGCAAAAAGAATATAGATAAATACTTTAAGAATTGAAAAGTAGAACAGCATTGAGCTGCTGTCTCACAACAGTCCAGTTAGCAAAAATCAGAAAGACAGGTAACACCAAATGTATAGAAGGTGGCTAACTATGTTTTAATATGTCTTTACCTATCACTGTATGATTTTTGGAGTCTGAATTCCTTAGCTATGCTTTGTCTCTGAACCATATACATGCAAATCCAACCCATTTTAGCTATCTCTGCTTCAAAGTTCCATTGGTTTGTTAAATACATGTCATGTACTGAACCTGTGCTATGCTTCTCTAAAGGTGTTTCCCCTCCTCTGTGTCCTGTCTCAAAGAGCCATCCATCATTCTCTGCTTCACTTACTTCATTCAAATCCCTGACTCCTCCTTCTCCTTCACCCCCACTGTCTGTGACAATGTCCCATATATTTTCCAACTGAAATATAGCAGATACCTGTTCCCCATGTCCCCACGTTCCATTCCTCTTTTTTTTTTTTAAGAGAGGGAGGAGTCTCGCTCTGTTGCCAGCTGGAGTTCACTGGAATACTATGGCTCAAGTCACTGCAACCTCTGACTCTCTGGTTCAAGTGATTCTCCTGCCTCAGCCTCCTGAGTAGCTGGTATTACAGGCATGTGCCACCATGCCCAGTTAATTTTTGTATTTTTAGTAAAGAAGGGGTTTCACTGTATTGGCCAGGATGGTCTTGATCTCCTGACCTCATGTTCTGCCCACCTCAGCCTCCCAAAGTGCTGGGATTACAGACAAGAGCCACCATGCTGGGCCTCCATTCTTTACAAATGTTACCCTAACTCAGGCAACCCTCATTTCTTGCCTAAATTATTGAAATTGTTTGTCATTTGTTTTCCTTCCCTACTGTCTTGCTAGCTAATATAGCACTGAGAGATTTCTAAAAATAAGGCCCACTCCATGACCTCAAAAAACTTGCCCTTCTGTATGGTGGGAGGGAAGGACACATGAGCAGAGAATTACAATCCCAACCCATGAGAGGCCTGCAATGAGGGAAGGGAGAAACATAGTTACTATGAGAGCAGAGAGAAAGACTAGCCAATCCTACCGCCCGTCCATCCCTCAAAAACGATGCATGTGGCTGGGCGCGGTGGCTCACGCCTGTAATCCCAGCACTTTGGGAGGCCAAGGCGGGTGGATCACAACGTCAGGAGATCAAGACCATCCCAGTCAACATGCTGAAACCCCATCTCTACTAAAAATATAAAAATTAGCTGGGTGTGGTGGCGCGCACCTGTAGTCCCAGCTACTCGGGAGGCTGAGGCAGGGAATCACTTGAACCTGGGAGGAGGAAGCTGCGGTGAGCCAAGATTGTGTCACTGCACTCCAGCCTGGGCGACGAGAGCAAAACTCCGTCTCAAAAAAAAAACAAACAAAAAACATGCATGTGATCTTCCTAGAATGCAGGTCTGACCAAATGTCCTCATCTTTAAATTTTCCAAAGGCATGGGCCATCTTTACCTGCTTGTATAACTATTTTACAAATCCTCTACTCATAATATTTCACACACACACAAACCATCCTTTCTATTCCCCTTTGATGGACCAATCTTTAGAACCCATTTTAAACTGAAAGTTAATTTAAGTTGGTGGGAAAAAAAAAAAAGCTACAGTTGGGATGAAGTTGCATTTAAAATATTTGCAGTTGCCTCCTGTCACTTCCCTGATCAAGAAGGTAAATAATCACGCAACAGACATCACGGCCGTTAAATGCCAGCAGTGTGCAATGATTATGCCAAACGCCGTGGGGGAGGCAAAGAGGATTTAGCCAAACTCAACCACCTGCTCTCTCCCGGTCTCTCCAACTGCACATCAACAGGCTGTCTCTAGACAGACTTGCAAGCTCTCTGTCCTTCCATCCGCCCACACTGAACTCCTGCTTCTCCCAAGCGGCACTCATGCTTCCTATTCTCTGTTATTCCTGCTATGTACAGACAATCCCTGACTACGTTCAGAGTCGGATCTCCTTTAAGGTAGGGGTGCTCTCTGATTTAACTTTGAATGGTGTTCTGCATAGTCTACTACTGAATAAACTCACTGAATTAATGGGAAATAATTCTTGTGGGTTTTTCTTGTCTGTTTTTCGAGACAGATTCTTGCTCTGTTGCCCAGGCTGGAGTGCACTGGCACAATCTTGGCTCACTGTAACCTCTCCCTCCCGGATGCAAGAGATTCTCCTGCCTCAGCCTCCTGAGTAGCTGGGATTACAGGCGCCCACCACCAGGCCCAGCTAATTTTTGTATTTTGAATAGAGATGGGGTTTCACCGTGTTGACCAGGCTGATCTTGAACTCCTGACCTCAAGTGATCCACCTGCCTCAGCCTCCCAAAGTGTTGGGATTACAGGCATGAGCCACTGTGCCTGGCCAATACTTTTTGTTTTCTAGGTGTTCACAATTGTCTACTGACTATGATATTAAGAGCATATTTCCCAGCAAAGATGTCAGAGCCTTCTGGAACAAGGCACTGCCTTACCTGGTCAGCTGGCCTGACTCATTCATTCATTTAAACAATGTTCATTGAGATCAATATGAAAAACATATGTTGAGAACCTACCCCATGCTAGACCCAGCTCTAAGATGCTCAGGATAAAATACATAAATAAATAAAAAGATTGGATGTAGCCCTTGCCCTACTGGCATGTATAGGAGGAGGAGGATACCAACCTAAATAAATGAACAATAATTACAAATTGTGAAAAGCGCTATGAGAGAAACAAATGGTGTTTTAGGAGAGAGCTTAGTGGTGGGCCCTCAGCTATTTCCCTGGATGGAGCGTTCATGGACCTCTCTCTGCCACTCTGAACCCCAATCTTCTAAAACCCATGGCTCGCTTCTGGGAAGTCTTCCCTGATGACTGCAAGCCCTGCCTGACTCGTAAAATTTTGACCATGTGCATCACCAAATATGCGTAACTTTTCCAGCCAGGAAAGCTGCATGGAGCCTGTGACAGGGGCTTATCTGACAGACACGACGCCCCTGTGGCCACTAGGTCTCCCTTGCGTCACCCACCATGAAGACACTTTCATGAATATAGAACCAGGCTCATGGGCAAAACAGTGCAATTTCTGGGATCTTTTTGCACTTTCATTTAACGATGGAGAGAAAAGTCCCATCCAATGCAGCCACCCCAAAGACAAGATCGCTGTAAGTTGATTGGCTGGGATTTGGGGTTAACTTCAAAGTGTCATTTTGCATCTTAAACCTTGCTTTCCATTATGACATCCTTGAGTTCAAGGACTGTATCTCTACCTTCCCTTTCACCCAAACTTGTTGCCTCTAACATGAAGCTGTCCCTGCTGTGCTTGGTAAAACTAGCACAGGCTCTCCCAGCAATGCCCTTTCCCTTGCAGGTATCCTGACCTCTACACAAAGGCACGAGGCAAACAGGAGCTACTGCTTGTTATCGGAGGATCTGTGGTCTTCGTAGCGCAGGAATGTCATCCCAAGGGGACGGTAGGATCTATCACCCTCAAACCTGAGGTCTCTTTTCTTTCATTCTTGCAAACTCAGGGCTTTTCGGATCTTTAAGGCTGATCAGAGATAGGGCACTACAATAGACCGCTTAAATTGCAGCAAGTGGGGAGAAGAGGCAAAGAGAGGTACCATGCCTAAAATAAAGTACACCTACTCTTTTTGGGAAGGTAAGACTTAACTCTTGGTACATGCTCCACAATAAAAGTACTTGGAGAACAGGGAAGATCTTTGTCAGAAACTGTCTCATTTAGCAACATTGTTTCACCGTGTTCCTTTGGAATGAAAATGATTCATCTGCTTTTGTTTCGGGTTGCCTTTTATTTTTTCCCTTCCTGGGAAATTTCTCTTCCATTAGGAGGCAAGCGCTTTTTCCTTTCACCTGTCTTCACTAACCACGACTTTCATCTGCGAGGTGTTTATGCTCAGCTCTCACAGTCCAATTTAACTATATATATATGTTTTCATTTTGCCAAGTAGTGATTAAGATAACACAGATGATATTGATGTGAAATGGGTTAAAACGTTTTTTAATGATCCCTTTCCTTGGAAGTGCTGTGTGTCTGTGCGTGGATCGCATTACAAATATCATCATGATGTATTCACTCGGGAAGTATCTGCATTTTTTCTAACTTCATTGCGCTGCCGAGGACATGAAGTTTTGCTAGGAGGCAGTCACTACACTGGGTATAGCTCTAAATGAAAGGCAACACAAAACGTAGTTAATTACGGTGCGGATGTTGAAGAGCAAGACGGGATGGTAAGAGATACCCCAAGGGCAACTTAAGAGGCTCTGTTCACCACATCGGGAGAAAGGAGGAGAGGATTCATAATGAAAATTCATAATTCATTCTGACTTGTATCAGAAGGCTTTTTGATAAAAGACAGAGACTGAAGTAACATGAATAGCTTCTTGAAGGCTCTGTTGTCTGCCAGATGCTAAACACTTTATTTCACTGTCTCCGTTTGGCTTCAAGCAGCCTTAGTGGCAGGGTGCAGTGGCTCCTACCAGTAATCCCAGCAATTTAGGAGGCCGGGTTGGGAGGACTGCTTGAGGCCAGCAGTTTAATATCAGCCTGGGCAACATAGCAAGACCCTATCTCTACAAAAGATTTAAACAAAAAAGACAGCCAGGTGTGGTAGTGCACTCCTGTTGTCCCAGCTACTCAGGAGGCTAAGGCAGGAGGATCCCTGGAGCTCAGGAGTTTCAGGCTGCAGTAAGCCATGACTGCACCACTACAGTCTACGTGACAGAGTAAGACCCTGTCTAAAAAAAAAAAAAAAAAGGCAGCAGACTGATTAAGGAACCTAAGTTTACAATAATTGAGCATGTAGATTTACAGCAATTGAGTGGCCTTCAGAAAGCTGTATAGCTCAAGGACGGGCGTGGTGGCTCACACTTGTAATCCCAGCAGTTTGGGAGGCCGAGTCAGGCAGATCACCTGAGATCAGGAGTTTGAGATCAGCCTGGCTAACATTGTGAAAGTCCGTCTCTACTAAAAATACAAAAATTAGCTGGGCGTTGTGCTGGTCACCTGTAATCCCAGCTACTTGGGAGGCTGAGGCAGGAGAATCACTTGAACCCAGGAAGCAGAGGTTGCAGTGAGCTGAGATCACGCCATTGCACTCCAGTCTGGGCAACAGAACAAGACTCCATCTCAAAAAAAAAAGAGTCCTTTCAACATTGAATGGTTTTGGTTCTAACTCATTTGACCACATATACAAGGGTTTATTTCTGGACTTGATTCTATTGCATCGGTCTGTGTGTCTGTCTTCATGCCCCATAAGTTCGTTTTCAGCACTAGAAGGTTAGTTTCCATGACAGCAGGTGCCCTGCCTGGCTTTCCACAGCCCCACCCCTGGCACAGAGGGGCTCACTGAATTTCCAGTAGCTGACTAGCTTTCCCTTGCACAGCCCAGATGGACTTCCCTGCGCTCCTCCAACTTGTCCTGTGTTGGACATACCACCTCCCCTGGGCAGTCTGTCATGCTTTCCTTCCTTGGACTTCAGAGGACCTGCGTTCCCTCTCTCCAAACTCATCTCCGTGTCTGCCGGATTAGTCTGACCTTGAGTAGCCCCGTTCTCATTCTGTTCCTAAGTGGTGCTTGTTCATCCAGCATTTGTCCTTTGCTCACTCTTCTTCCAGGTGTCCCCCCTGCATCTATGTTCTGCCCTCCTCAGACCTGTGTCCACCAGAGTCTCACTGACTCCCCCCTGCTTTCTGAGATTTCCGCCTTCACTTGAGTCCTGGCATCTCAGGGCCATGTGAGGACAAAGGAAAGCTAAGCCTTGGGCTCTGTTAACACCAGCCTTGTTTAAGTGACATCAAAAGGCTATCCCGTTTTTTGTTTTGTTTTGTTTCTGTCCTCAGTCTCATAAATAAGGCCTCTGTAATGGCAGGCAGGAAACCCAGAGGGCAGGAACACGGCATTACATCATCGCATTACCCACAGGGATGCCTTTTCAAGGCCAGCAAACTCAATTAGCTTGTGGGTAATAGCAGTTCCAGCACCAGGACGTGTACGGCAGAGTTCAGCGTTCTGAAAAAGGACATGGAAGACAGATGACAGTGTGGTCCACCATGGATACCCGCCGGCAAACTAGCTCAGAGAGACAGCGCCAAACCACACCATTGAGAGTGGTTTGCTTTCAGTGACTTCGGACTGCCACTTTTGGTTATCTAAATCTTGAGAAACAGAACGCTACTTGTCAGCTTCACCCTCATTATTTGCTTCATCACCCATCCTTGAGCAACCTTTCTTCTCTTCTGCAGATTTTCAACTATTGTGCTGGATCTCCAGCCAAAGAGGAGACCCAGAGCCAGTGAAGGTGACATGGGGTCAGCGGGAGGAGGCAGACACATTCCTAGGCAGACAGGGACAGGTCCCTAGTGAAATCTGACCTTCAAGCCAAAGACCGCTCAAAGCCTGAAAACTGAGCTACGACAGCCCAGGGCTGGAGTGAGAACTTCCTCAATGCCTTTTTAGCCAATTCAAATGATGCTTTTTCCAGGCGCACCCGTAGACCAATCAGCATGCACTCACCCATTCTGAGCCCACAGACAGCCCAGACTCAGCCACACATTGGGACTGCCTGCCTTGGGGAAGAGGCTACTCACTTCGGATTCCCCTCCCATGCTGAGAGCTGTTACGCTGCTCAGTGAAACTCTGCTCCACCTTGCTCACTCTCCGGTTGTCCACATAACCTTACTCTTGGTCACAGGACAAGAACCCAGAGCCTGCTGAACCGCAGGAGCGAAAAGGACTGTAACACGTTCCTGGCTGACCCGCCAAGCTGCGGGTAGTGACACGCTCTCATTTTCTGGATTACAAGGGAAGAGTGGTAACCCTTCTGGGGCGCAGACCTTGGGACTCCCTGAGCTGGAGCTGTGACCTGCTGTAACACCCACTTAGGCCTCTGTGGTTGCTGGCATCTCTGAGTTTTCGGGAACCAACACTAACCCCTCAACCAGATGCCAGCACCAAAGGTGGAATCACTTGAGGCACATCTGGTCCAGCCACAGCCTTGTGTGGAGTTTGTGCCTGTGTTGGTGCCTGCAGCTGCACTCTGCCGTGGCAGCCGGCACACTTGGCTGTGCCCCATGCTTGCTCGCTCACACACCCCTTACCGTTCTGCACCTGGCTCACTCACAGCGGGTGTGGGATCTGGGCCGGTAACAAGAGCCGAGCATAGCCAGCCCAGCACAGCCTGCCAGGCTGAGTGGACAGAGCCAGCCCAGCAGTCATGAGCGAAACTCGGGCAGAGCTGCTGCCAGCCACAGAGGTTTCCAGCTGGTGAAGCGGCACCCAAAGAATCCTGCATCAGTAGGGTTTATGGAGGGCTCACAAATCGGGCAGTCCAGGAGTGGCAGGCTGGACAGGAGACTTGCTACCTTTTTCAAAAACGTACGCAGGTTATCACGTTTTCTCACTGAGCAGCCTCCCCTCAGCAATCTCTATGTAACCCAAAACAAAGGGTCTCAAGCCCCTGTAGAGCCCGAATTTCAAGGGATGGGCCGGAAATTCCGATGTCCTTCACAGGTAAGGAGTGAACCACTTCGGGTTGGCCACTTCTAGATACCTTAGCTTGGAAGTTTGAGCACATATTTCCTTAGATCATAGTGTTATTCTCAGGGCGTGCTTCAATTATGAACACTCTTACACTGCTGGTGGGAGTGTAAATTAGTTCAACCATTTTGGAAGACAGTGTGGCGATTCCTCAAGGATCTAGAAATAGAAATTCCATTTGACCCAGCAATCCCATTACTGGGTATATACCCAAAGGATTATAAATCATTCTGCTATAAAGACACATGCACAAGTATGTTTACTGCAGCAGTATTTACAACAGCAAAGGCCTGGAAGCAACCCAAATGCCCATCGATGATAGACTGGATTAAGAAAATGTGGCACATATACACCATGGAATACTATGCAGCCATAAAAACGGATGAATTCATGTCCTTTGCAGGGACATGGATGAACCTGGAAACCATCATTCTCAGCAAACTGACACAAGAACAGAAAATCAAACACCGCATGTTCTCACTCAGGAGGGTGTTGAACAATGAGAACACATGGACACAGGGAGGGGAGCACCACACACTGGGGCCTGTCGGGGGAAGCAGGGGAGGAAGGGGGGGGGGAGTTGGGGAGAGAGAGCATGGGGAGAAATGCCAGATATAGCTGATGGGGAGGAAGGCGGCAAACCACACTGCCACGTGTGTACCTATGCAACAATCTTACATGTACCCCAAAACCGAAAATGCAATTAAATATATATATTTTTAAAATATTGCTCTCAAGTCTGTTTCCCATACACTAGCATTGAGCCTAGAGAGGAGAGAACATTTACCCACATACATTGAGCGAGTGGCCTTATCTAGTCCTTGTCATTGTTCAGCGTCAAACTGACAGAACGTGGTAGCTTCCCGGGGTCCACAGGGGCGTGGTTTCAAAGACAAGAACTTCCCCGCGACGCGCCTGACTGCCTTCCTTCCCGTCTCCGTCCGGGAGCTGAGAGGTGTTTGTCTAACTTTCGCCAGCTGGGGAAGGTAGACCGGCCAGGTGAGCCTCTTGTTTCGCCCGCCCGGGAAGGTAGACCGGCCAGGTGAGCCTCACCCAGTAGAAAAGCCCGCCGAAAGCTATGGGCGGACTCCGGGCCAAACAGCCAATCAGGTGTCAGAAGCAAAGATCAGTCATTCCAACGGACGTTTAAAGAAACTCCTCTCATAGGACGAGAACGTGACTGGGGCGGGAGTAAGGGCCAGATTAAAAGACCTCCCGCCCCTC
>CM052649.1:181291602-181365082 GCA_028533165.1 Leontopithecus rosalia
CGGGATCCCCTCCCATGGCGGCGGGGCAGCTGGCTTTTCTCCGTCCCTCTCTACTTCTCTCTCTCTCTGCCTAAATAAACCATTTTCTGCAGAATTCTTTGGGTCCCGTATTTACTTAAGCTCACCACGATGCTGGGATCCCCTCCCCATTCTTGGGTGAGTGAGAGATCAAGGGCCTGAAAGGAAAACACCTGATCGGGGAGGGAGCAGAGTCATCGTTCCTTCCCCCGCGTCCCGCAACCGCTTCACAAAATCGCCAGCTGTGCTCACGTTTTGGTTAAGTTAGAGCAGACAAAAAGAAACTCCTCATTCAGAAGCAATGGGGAAGAAGGACAGTCAGATTACTGAGAAGTCAAAATAACATACGATTTTAACCCGAAGTGTCATGAGAGCAGGGAATGTTTTAGTTGAACAGTTCTCAAATTTAACTTGTCCAACCTTGTAATTTTACAGATGAGAAAACCAAGCGCCATAGAAAGTGAAATTATGTCTGCCGGGCCCCACGGCGCATTAGCACACGTGCGGAATGACTATAACTAAGCCGCAGTCCACTTACAGAAAAGCGGGTCTCGAAGTCTCTTCGGAGCTTGTTTTATCACCCGGAGATGAGGCGGGTTTCAAAGCAGCACACAGTGGGCCTTCAGGTGCTGTCAGTGTTACTGAGCGAAGAGGGCCCTCTTTCCTGTCTCGTCTCAGAGCAGGAGGAAGTAAAAGTTGAGACACAGCAGGCACCAGGCCAGTGGCAAGGTCGGCTGGCGCAGCTGATCAGGCCTGCAGGTTAAAGACAAAAACCCCCACCTTAATCACGCGCCTATCTACAGATTGCAGGCATCAAATGGAGAAACGCCCTCCCTCGTTCTCGCTCAATCTTGCTCAAAGCCCCACCTGATCACTACCCTACACCTACTCCATCGATCACGACCCTCTCACGTGTACTTTCCGGAACTGTAAGCCTTTAAAAAGGCTAGAATTGGCCGGGCGCAGTGGCTCAAGCTTGTAATCCCAGCACTTTGGGAGGCCGAGACGGGTGGATCACGAGGTCAAGAGATCGAGACCATCCTGGTCAACATGGTGAAACCCCGTCTCTACTAAAGATACAAAAAATTAGCTGGGCATGGTGGTGCGTGCCTGTAATCCCAGCTACTCAGGAGGCTGAGGCAGGAGAATTGCCTGAACCCAGGAGGCGGAGGTTGCGGTGAGCCGAGATCGCGCCATTGCCCTCCAGCCTGGGTAACAAGAGCGAAACTCTGTCTCAACAACAAAAAAAAAAAAGCTAGAATTTTCTTTGTCGGGGAGTTTGGTTCTTAAGATGCAAGTCTGTCAATGCTCCGAGCCAAATAAAGTCACTTCCTTCTTTAAATCTGGCGTCCGGGAGGTTTGGTCTGCAGCTTGTGCTGCTGCATTAGGTTAGGGTATTTGTTTTTGTCTGCAAACTAAACAAGGCCTTCAGAATCTCAGTTAGCTTTCTATTTTCAGTAAGGAGTTCCTTGTTCATAGTGCCAGGAGAAGTGTTAGTTGTGCTGCTGAACATCAAAAGTGTAAATTAGAGGCATTTGAATTCTTTTGCAGGAAGGTTATGTGAACCTGCAAATCTGAGGCAGGTCTCAGTTAATTGAGAAAGCTTGTTTTGCCAGGGGTTGAGGGCGCACACCTGTGATGCAGCCTCAGGCGGTCCGGGCACAGCTTGGCTTTGTACATTGTAGGGAGACGTGAGACGTCAATCGATATGTGTAAGAAGAACATTGGTTCAGTCCAGAAAGGTGAGAAAACGGGAGGCAAAGGACTACTTGAAGTGGAGAGGGTGTTCTGGTCACAGGTAGGTAAGAGAGAAATGGCTGGCAATCAGATAAGCATTTATCTCAAAGAGCAGAGAGGTGACTGAATAGAACGGGAGGCAGGTTGACCCTAAGCAGTTCCCAGCTTGACTTCCTTTTAGCTTAGTGATTTGGGGGGCCCAAGATTTATTTTCTTTTCACAATTACATCATACTTCTCTCAAAGCAACCTCTGCTTTCCAGGCCTCTTTAGCCCTAAGATGCATTTTTCATCTCCTGGTTTTGGAACAAGAAGAGGAATTCTGTGTACAGAGGCTCTTCTATCTTGGCTACCAATAATCCCTGCTTCTATGCAGAACGCACGTAAAAAGCATGTGGATTTGGGCATGTGTTCTAAATGCCTCATTAATCATGCATTTCTTTAAGAAGGATTCTAAAGAGCTCCGACTTGCTGGGTGGCATTCTCCTTCTCCCCTCAGGCCGACTAGCAAGTGCAGAGTCGCAGTCTTGCAGTCCTTTCATCTATTTACGGCTCAGAGAGGCCACCCGGATGGGGATGATGGTGATGTGTGACTCCTAAGGAGAAATCACTCAAATTCATGAAGATTCTCCTTGTGCCTTTATAATGTAGGACATCATTAAAAGTACTTTGTTCCCAGCACTTTGGGAGGATAAGGCAGGTAGATCACGAGGTCAGGAGTTCCAGACCAAACTGACCAACATGGTGAAACCCCGTCTCTATTTTAAAAAATACAAAAATTAGCCAGGTGTGGTGGTACATGCCTGTAATCCCAGCTACTCAGGAGGCTGAGGCAGGAGAATCACTTGAACCCAGGAGGCGGAGGTTGCAGTGAGCCGAGATTGCACCAGTGTACTCCAGCCTGGGTGAGAGTGACTACATCTGAAAAAAAAAAGTATTTTGTTGAAGCTATGCTAAAATGTTAGACATTTCAATGGATAAACAGAACAATAAACAGTCAAGATGGTTTCCTAGTTAGGGGACTCTTAATACTTTACTTGAATTTAGCAGGGTTTAGGATGTGTGTATGTTGTTGCTTCCCTCCTCCTCCCTCCCTCTCTTTCTCATTTTCTCTGTCTTTATCTTTGTAATGAGGCCGTGCATGTTACTGGGAAATAGAGTCAATTTGGAGACAGGCTTGGGTTCCCATCCAAGGTCATCATTCACAATTGAGTGACCCCATGCACATTATGTGACTGTTCTGGCTGTTAGAAATTGAAGGATAACAATAAAGTAGAGAAAAAATTAGATCAGATTTATATTATATATAAATGGATAAGATTATATATAAATTGTATAAGATCATATATAAATGGATAGATGGATGGATAGGTAGAAAGACAAATGGCTGGCTGGCTGGCTGGATAGATGGACGAATAGATGAATGAATAGATAGATAAACGGATAGTTGGATGGATGAATGGATAAATGGATGGATGAGTGAATAGATGATAGGTAGATATATAGATGCATAAATGGATAGATAGATGAATGGGTAGATGGATAGATGATAGATAAATAGCATCCACAGAACAGTACATAATAGATCACAGACGTTTTTCATTCTCTTCCTTTTTTTTTCTTTTTTAGTGATGAGGTCTCATTCTGTCACCCAAACTGGAGTGCACTACCGGTGTGATCAAATCTCATTGCAACCTGGAACTCTTGGGCTCAAGCATGTAGTTGTCATCACGCTTAGCAGATTTTTAAAAAAATGTATAGACATAGGGTCTTGCTGTGCTGCCCAGGCTGGTCTGAAACTTCTGGCCTCCAGCGATCCTCTCACCTCGGTCTCCCCCAGTGCTAGGATTACAGACATGAGCTACTATTCTTTCTTCAATAAAAATCTGTTTTATTGAGCACATTCTTTGTCCATCCCACTTGCAAATCTAGGGATATAACACTGAATAAAACCAACAAACCCCTGCTGTTGTTGAACTGATATTCCAGTGAAGGAGCCGAACGTGAATCCTAATACCTGGAATACAACACCCATCATAGAAAGAAACAAGGCAGGGAAACAGGGCAAGAAGTGCAGCTGGGGATGAGGTGTTTCCAATTTTAAATGGGTCATCAGGGAAGGACGTATGCAGAGGATGGCATTTGAATAGAGACCTTGAGTGGTGCTGGAGCGGGCAGCAGATGTCCAGGGAAGAAGTATCCCTGGCGGGTCCTACTGCAGCACACAGTGATAACTTCTATGGAAAGAGAAGCTATTCTGCCTTCTTGTGAGTGGGATGAGGTTACAAAGCAGGAGCAGTTCTTTATTCCAGTCCTTTTCCTGCTTTTCTTCCTCAGATGTTGGAGCACGGGGAATGAGTTGACCAGTGCCCCAGCTGCTGCTCTCAGACATCTCCCAGTCACCATGTTTCCATGGTGAGGAAAGCCAAGCTTTCCCCACTGATTCTAGACTGAGTCAGAAGGCCAAGCTTTCCCCACTGCTCCCAGACGGTGATTGAGCGTGGCGGGATTCCCAGGCAAGCCCACTCCTGGGAAATGCACCACTCCTGTCACGGGCTCCCCATCAGCGCTGCAGACACGCTTGCAGAACCTCAGGCGAAGTCGTGTCCTCCCTGCTGTTCCCGTCTTTCCCTTCTCCACTGATGCTAGCCTTGCACTGAGGTCCGATGACTCTCCTGGACTCTGCTGGCCCCATTCCCATTTTCCCTTGCAGGAGTTTTCTCTAATAAATCTCTTGCACCTCAAATCCAGACTTGGCATCTGCTTGGAATACCAGGAGTGACACAAGCACCATTGAGGAATGGAGCTTAATTTAGTAGGAGGGCCTTAAAATTTTTAGGAAAATGACATCAGTTGAGGGGTGGCTGTTGGGGCATTCCTGATTAAAAGAGGATTTCTGGGCTTTGACTGGATTGCATTTTAGTCTCTAGTTTTTTGGGTTTGGTAAGGGTCCATTTACCTAGGTTGATGGTTAAACTCAGAGATGAGGGGTTGGGGATTTAATTAACACCTTGTGGTTATTATGCCAGGCCAGAACAGCCAGCACTAACTATGGGACCTTTGAATGAGGCCAGCTTGGACCTTCTTATGCCATTGATACCCCCCATAAATTATAACCATGTGAGATACTGAAACTCTTGTGAACTATTGGTAGGTATGTAATCTGGTAGAGACTTTGTGGGAAACAGTGTGGTGGTTCCTTGAAACATTAAAAATAGAATTGGCCAGGCATGGTGGTTCATGCCTGTAATCCCAGCACTTTGGGAGGCCAAGGCAGGAGAATCACAAGGTCAGAAGTTCAAGACCAGCCTGACCAACATGGTGAAACCCCGTCTCTACCAAAAATACAAAAATTAGCCAGTCGTGGTGGCATGCGCCTGTAGTCCCGGCTACTCGGGAAGCTGAGGCAGGAGAATCACTTGAATCCAGGAGGTGGAGGTTGCAATGAGCCGAGATCGCACCACTGCATTCCAGCCTGGGTGACAGAGTGAGTCTCCATCTCAAAAAAAAAAAAAAGAGAGAGGTTTATTTGGCTCATGGTTTTTCAAGCTGTACATGCATGACAGTAGCATCTGCTAGGCTTCTGGTGAGGCCTCAGGAAACTTACTAAGGGTAGAAGGTGAAAAGAAAACAGCCAGGCACATCACATGGAGAGAGAGAAGGCAGGAGAGCAGATAGGGAGGGAGAAGGAGGTCCCAGCTCCTTGCAACAACCAGCTCTTGTGTGAACTAACAGAATGAGAACTCCCTCAACACCATGGAGCGGGGGGCACCAAGCCATTCACGAGGAATCCGCCCCCATGACCCACCAGACCAAACCTCCAGCACTGGGGATCACAGTTCCCCATGAGACTTGGAGGAGACACACATCCAAACCCTATGACATGGTAAATTTTGTGTTGTGTGTATTTTAGCACAATTTAAAAAAAGAAAAAATAATTATAGCCAGATGAAAGAGCCCAGGAAAACCAGCAAAGTAAACCTGCACCCAATGCACAGAAGTGTAATTGTTTTAAGGCATTCATGTTTGGGGTGGCTTGTTAGGTGGCAAAGGCCAGGGACACAACACCAGAGGAAGAGGAACACTTAGAGGAACCAGGAACAGAGAAATCAACTAGCAGCTGAAGCAGGAGAATCCTGGAACCCGGGAGGCAGAAGGTGCAGTGAGCTGAGAATGCACCACTGCCTTCCAGTCTGGGAGACAGAGGGAGACAGCCTAAGAAGAAAAAAAAAGAGCTCACGTTTTTGCAGGCCAGCTCGGGTGTAAAGAGAAGGTATGACCAGCCCAGCATGTGCTGAGGAGCCCTGCCTGGGTTCTGAGCTGAGCAAGCATTCCTGGGTCAACCTGTCTTTCCACAACCTACTCCTGTCAACCTGATTGTCTAGTAGAGTGTCATCCTGTGCCTGCATTCACACTTCAATTTAGGCCTCTGTAAGTCCCACTGGATTCTATTCCTGCCTCTGTCCACCCACTCCTGCCTTACCAATGTATATTCAGACTCGGGCTTTTTCATAAAATATTCGGCTGAACCCAGTGGCTCACATCTGTAATCTCAACACTGGGAGGCCAAGGCAGGAGGATTGCTTGAGACCAGGAGTTTGAGACCAGCTGGGACAGCATAGTAAGATCCCCAGGTATACAAAAAATAAAAATACTAGCTGGGTGTGGTGGTGCATGCCTGTATTCCCAGCTAGCAGTGAGCTAGCAGTGAACTATGCAGCCTGCAACTCCGGGGCTCAAGCCATCCTCCACCCTCAGCCTCTCAAGTAGCACTTGTACCACTGGGTACCAGCCTGGGCAACAGAGCAAGACCCTGTCTCAAAAAATAAAACAACATAAAAATATTAAATATTCACCCTCCGGCACCATCTTTTGCTGTTCCCTGATGATCTAAATCTGACCTGGCTCACACGTCCTTGATCTCCTAAATCTGACCTGGCTCACGCCTCCCTGATCTCCTAGATCTGACCTGGCTCACGCCTCCCTGATCTCCTAGATCTGACCTGGCTCACGCCTCCCTGATCTCCTAGATCTGACCTGACTCACACCTCTGGTCCCGCGTTTTACTGTCTTACTCCACCCTCATCAGGTGCCGCAGAAAACCTTGCATCAAGAAATTGGCATCACAGCTGAACCTCGGGGCTGGAAGCCAGCCTTGGTTGTCTTTCATTGTTTCCTTCTCGACACTGCACTCCCTTCTGCCACCAGAAGGCCGTCTTCTTTTTTTTTTTTTTTTTTTTTTTTTGAGACGAAGTTCTCTGTTGCTCAGGCTGGAGTGCAATGGCATGATCTCAGTTCACTGCAACCTCTGCCTCCTGGATTCAAGCCATTCTCCTGCCTCAGCCTCCCGAGTAGCTGGGATTACAGGCACCTGCCACCACATCCAGCTAATTTTTTTTTTTTTGTATTTTTAGTAGAGAGGAGATTTTGCCATGTTGGCCAGGCTGGTCTCGAACTCTTGACCTCAGGTGATCCACCTGCCTTGGCCTCCCACAGTGCTAGGATTACCGACGACGTGATCTACCTCTCCTGGCCCTGAAGACTTGGCTCCTAACACCCTCCTGAATTCCCCACTGTTTCTCCCTGTGTTCCCTAAACTGCTTTCCAGCACATCAAGATGTCATCTTCTGCCAGCTAGTGGCAGGCAGCCTGATGCAGGCACCTCTCTCCGCCTGACCTCACAGAAGGGGACCATTTCCGAAGTCAGCAGCTGCTTCCTCCAAAGGATTACTCAGCACTTTCCTGGCAAAGGCGGATGATTACGCCTGCCACAAAACTTATTACCTTGTGAATCCTTGGCGGAGGGGTTGCGCCTGAAACTGTTTTCAAGTAGCAAGAATGCGCTTGATTCATGGAGAGGGGCATTTTTTATCTGAGAGAACGGAATTAAATAAATCCCTTTGCTGCACTCTGGTAAATGGAAAAATCCATACTATTAAACCGCACTAGGAAAAAGAGGACTAATGAATACTTTCAAATCACGGTGAAACAAAGGCATACAGAGGACAATGTCACAAGCATAAGATACTCTTTTTTTTTTTTTTTTTTTTTTTTTTGGAAACAGGATCCTGCTCTATCATTCAGGCTGGAGTGCAGTGGGATGATCATAGCTCACCGCAGACTCCAATTTCTGAGCTCAAGCAATCCTCCTGCCTTAGCCTCCTGAGTAGCTGGGATTACAGGCATGTACAACCACACCCAGCTAATTTTTGTGTTTATTGTAGCAACGGGATTTGCCATATTGCATAGGGTGGTCTCAAACTCCTTATCTCAAGTAATCTGCCTGCCTTGGCCTCCCAAAGTGCTGGGATTACAGGTGTGAGCCACTGTGCCAAGCCCATATTATATTTTGATCCTCAAAAGACTATAGGCGCAAGCCACCGAGGCTGGCTAATTTTTTGTTTGTTTGTTTTGTAGTAGAGATGGGTTTTCACTATGTTGGCCAGGCTGGTCTCAAACCCCTGACCTCAAGTGATCCAGCTACATCAGCATCCCACAGTGCTGGGACTATAGATGTGAGCCACTGTGCCAGGCCCCTTGAGATTCTAAGTAAAGGAAAGCTATTACCACTTGCCTAATGCATATAACATTTTTCTTTTTCTTTTCTTTTTTTTTTTTTTTTTAAGACGGAGTCTCTGTCGCCCAGGCTGGAGGGCAGTGGTGCCATCTCGGTTCACTGCAACCTCCAACTCCCTGGTTCAAGTGATTCTTCTGCCTCAGCGTCCCAAGTAGCTGGGATTACAGGCACACACCACCACGCCTGGGTAATTTTTGTATTTTTAGTAAAGACAGCGTTTCACCATTTTGGGTAGGATGGTCTCAATCTCCTGACTTTGAGATCTGCTCACCTCAGCCTCCCAAACTGTTGGGATTACTGGCGTGAACCAATGCACCCGGCTGTCTTTTTTTTTTTTGAGACAGAGCCTCACTCTGTCATCCAGGTTGAAGTGCAGTGGTGCAGTCTTGGCTCTCTGCAATCTCCACCTCCTGTGTTCAAGCAATTCTCCTGCCTCAGCCTCCTGCGTAGCTGGGACTACAGGCAGGGACCACCAAACCCAGCTAATTTTTGTATTTTTTGTTCACCATGTTGGCCAGACTGGACTCACCCTGACCTCAAGTGATCGGCCTGTCTCGGCCTCCCAAAGTGCTGTGATTACAGGTGTGAGCCACCGCACCCAGCCCATATGACTTTTTGATTCTAAAAATTCCTTTATATGTCTTTGAGATATTTAAAGAGGTGGGTATTTAAGAGATTTAGTATTTATGCATATGTCAAACCATTACAGTCAGTGTACACCATAAATATGTATCATTTTTGTCATTTAAAATAAGAAAAATGGAAGAGGTGACCTTGAACAGGGACTCAAATACCCATGGGAGCCCTCTGCAAACTTGCCTCATGCTCCTTAAGGAAGGCCCGTCATCTGGTGGAAGTCTTACGCTATGACTGCTGCTTCAGCAGTGCAGTGGGGCAGGAGGCATGGGAATTCTCCATGAGCAGCCACTCACGTGAGAATTCACACATCATTGTGCGTGAGCTAGACAGCCACACGTGGAATGCAAAATACACTCGTTCTAGATAGAACGCACTGCGTTCTATCTGGACACGTCAGGACAGTCACATCATCATTTGTGTTTTCTTTTCTTTCTTCCTTTCTCTCTCTCTTTTTGCTTTTTCTCTCCTTCCTTCCCTCCTTCCTTCTTCCCTCCTTCCCTCCCTCCCTCCATCATCTCTCTCCTTCCTTCCTCGCTCCCTCCTCTCCCTCCCTCCCTCCTTCTCCTCTCCCTCCCTCCCTTTTTCCCTTCCTTTCCTTCCTTCCTTCTTCTCTCCCTCCCTCCCTCGCTTCCTTTCTTCCTCCCTCCTACCCTCCCTCCCTCTCTCTTTCTAATCCTTCTCATTCTCTCTCTCTCTTTCTCCTTCCTTCCTTTCTTGGCCTTGCTTCATAGCCCAGGCTACAGTGCAGTGGTACCATCATAACTCATTGCAGACTTGAACTCTTGGGCACAAGTGATGCTCCTCCTGTGTCTCCTTAACACTCAGAACTCCTCTGCTTTCCCTTGGCTCTTCCTCACTGTCACAAGACAGTTACTGCAGCTTCAGGCATCAACATCACAGGCAGGAATCTTAAATTGGAAGAAAGTATCAAAAGCAACACTGAATTTTCTTCAACAGGTCCCTTTACAAATTTCTTCCTTGTACAACAGAGAAGGAAACATTGTCAAGTTTTCGTTTTTCACTTCATTTGATAGATCAGTGTCACATGTCTACGTGACAAGGGAAAGGTAGAAAGTTAGAATCTAGCTGTATTCGTCCATCTTTACATTGCTATAAAGGACTGCCTGAGACTGGGAATTTATAAAGGAAAGAGGTTGAACTGGCTCACAGTTCTGCATGGCTGGGGAGGCCTCAGGAAACTTACAGTCATGGTGGAAGGGGAAGGGGAAGCAGGCGCATCTTACGTGGTGTAATAAGGAGACTTTCAGAGACTGCAACCTACAAACTCAGGCAGATACCTACGTTGTAAAATGTATTCTATTGCAAAAGGAGACGAATTGGCAGACAGCTGGCAGGGGTGTTGTACCCTGGCTGGGCTCTGGAAGGCCCTTCTGGGCACCTTTAACAGGTTGCTGCCAAGAAACAAGAGATGGGCCACATAAAAGAACTTCCAACGGTCTTCAGCAAATGTGGCCAGTCAATGGCTTGCCTGGCAAGCAATGCAATTCCCTGAGATTCTCTCCCCTCCCCTGGACGTGGAAGGGTAATAAGGGGTATGAAACAGTGTCCCTCCCAGCTGAGCTTATCAGCCAAGCCTGATGAGATGGAATGCAGTTGATATAATGCAAACTTCTACACTTTAGTTCTAAAAACAAGTGCATGAATGTCATGCAAGGGACTTAGACTTAAAACCAATGAACTTAGACTCACTGGTTTTGACTGGCTCAACAAAGGTTTTTTATTCTCATGCTTTGTTGTATCGAGACTTGCCTTATTGTGCACGGGCCAGACAAGTTGAGATTTAGATGCTACATTTAAAAGGAACACAGGCAGCCTGTATATATTGTTTAGAGGACATTCATAAACGGTACAGGAAATTGAACTAGCAAGTGCCTAGATTTTTAAACTTTACTATTCAAGGATTTCAAGTTTGTAAAAACATAGCTTAAAGGGATGTGGGGCCTGGTATAGTGGCTCATACCTGTAATCCCAGTGTTTTAGGGGGCTAAGGAGGGAAGATCACTTGAGGCCCAGCGTTCAAGACCAGCCTGGGCAACATAGGAAGACCTTGTCACTACAAAAATTTTTTGAAAAATTAGCTAGGCTTGGTGGTATATACCTGTATCCCAGCTACTCAGGAGGCTGAAGCAGGAGGATCACTTGAGCCCAGGGGTTGGAGGTTGCAGTGAATTATGATCATGCCACTGCACTCCAGCCTGGGCAACACAGAAAGACCCTGTCTCTAAAAAATGAATAAATAAAATGAATAAAAATAAAAACTATAGGGGCTTGGGGTTTCTGAGTTCCTACCGTGTTCTAAGCACTATGGTATATGACGCTGTGCCTGTCTACAGTGTGATCATTCTGGTCACTGTTCCCATCTTACAGATGAGGAAACCAGGACTTTGAGAGGCCAGGCAAGTTTCCTACTCACCCAGCTAAGGAACAGCATACCTCCTTTCTGCTCAGTTCAATTCCACAACATCAAGCATGCTGCGTTCTGTGATTCTAAGATTCTTTGCTTTAATGGTCCTATGAATGATTTTCTTTTTTGAGATGGAGTCTGGCTCTGTCGCTAAGGCTGGGGTACAGTGGCGCTATCTCGTCTCACTCTGCCTCCTAGGTTCAAGCAATTCTCCTGTCTAAGTAGCTGGGATTACAGGCACACACCACGACACCCACCTAACTTTTGTATTTTTGGTTGAGATGGGGTTTCACCGTGTTGGCCAGCGTGGTCTCGAACTCCTGACCTCAGGTGATCTGCCCGCCTCGGCCTCCCACAGTGCTGAGATTACAGGCGTGAGCCACCGCGCCCAGTCCCTATGAATGATTCTAACATTGCAGTGTTCAGAGACTGCACAGAATGGCTGTGCAGAAACAGAGAGGTTGCAGAGGGGGACAGGAAGCATGAGGTGGTAGAGGGAACAGCAAAGTCACAGAAGTGGTCATTCACTGGGTCCCCCCCACAAACAAAACATTCCTGTTTATGTCTCTGAATCTGTGCCAGGCAGCCATGTGACCTGAGAAGAGCTCTCTTGTGAGACAGGATTTTTCTCATTTCCTGGCTCCTAATCTAATAGAAGTGTCTAAACTAGCTGGCTGGCGCTGCCTGAGCAGGGGGGAAGGAAAGGTAGAATCAATCACTCCATTTGAAACTGCATCTGCTGAGAAGATGTCAGGAAGAGGCGGGTAGGACCAGGATTCTGTTTACCCAAGTACTTTCCTAGCAACCACTGGCCCATTTCTTGTTTCTTGGCTGCAACCTGCTAAAGGCCCTCACAGGGCCTTCCAGAGCCTGGCCAGGGCACAGAGTCCCTGCCAGCTGTCCGCCAGTACTTCTCCTTTTAAATTAGAATGCATTTTATAACTTGATTAAAAGTGCCTGCCTGTTGCCAACCCTAGGCTGAGTTTCTAGGTTGCAGCCTCTGAAAGTCTCCTTATTAAAAGCATTTACAAAATAATATCCTAGTGGAGAGCTGCCAGGAGTTATTTGAAACTCCAGTTATTCCCATGGGAAGTCATTGTAAGTTTTCCCCAGTTAGAATTCATTTGGCTGGAAGACAGAGTCCTTGACACATACTTGTAAGAGTAATTTAATATTTGTGGGTTTTTTTTTTTACTTTTTATTACATCTTTTTGTACAGATTTATGGGGTACAAGTGTGATTTTGTTACATGCACAGATTGCATAGCAAGGCCAGGGATTTTAGGTATCCATCACTCAAATAACATACATTGTATCCATCAAGTAATCCCTCATTATCTGCCCTCCTTCTCACCCTCTCACCCTTCCCAGTCTCCATTTTCTATTATTCTACACTCTACGTCCATGTTTTTTTAAAAATTTATTTATTATACTTTAAGTTCTGGGGTACATGGGCAGATCGTGCAGGACTGTTACATAGGTATACACGTGCCATGGTGGTGGTTTGCTGCATCCATTGCTCTGTCATCCACATCAGGTATTTCTCCTAATGCTATCCCTCCCTAATCTCCCCACACCCTGCTATTCTTCCCCTAGGCCCCCACCACCCCCAAGCCCCAGTGTGTGATGTTCCCCTCCCTGTGTCCGTGTGTTCTCATTGTTCAACACCCACTTATGAGTGAGAACATGCAGTGTTTGGTTTTCTGTTCTTGTGTCAGTTTGCTGAGAATGATGGTTTCCAGCTTCATCCAAGTCCCTGCAAAGGACATGAACTCATCCTTTTTTATGGCTGCATAGTATTTCATGGTGTATATGTGCCACATTGTCTTTATCCAATGATTCTTATCATTGATGGGCACTTGGGTTGGTTCCAGGTCTTTGCTATTGTGAACAGCACCACAATAAACATACGTATGCATGTGTCTTTATACTAGAATGATTTATAATCCTTTGGGTATATACCCAGTAATAGGATTGCTGGTCAAATGGAATTTCTGTTTCTAGGTCCTTGAGGAATCGCCACACTGTCTTCCACAATGGTTGAACTAGTTTACACTCCCACCAGCAGTGTAAAAGTGTTCCTGTTTCTCCACATCCTCTCCAGCATCTGCTGTCTCCTGATTTTTAATGATCGCCATTCTAACTGGTGTGAGGTGGTATCTCAATGTGGTTTTGGTTTGCATTTCTCTAATGACCAGTGATGATGAGCGTTTTTTGATATGTTTATATATTTGTAATTATAAATATGTAATTTTCTATAATTATAAAAACTGCAATTGTGATTCAGCTCTGACATGGGTGGCAGAGACCTTACCTGTGTCCTAACTACAAACAAAAGCTGCAGAATCTATCGGTTCTTGGTCATCTGCAGTGCTAGATGTCAGGAGGCAGATGAGGTCTGCAATGAGCTCACACTTCCTTGGATATTTAAGATCACTGCATAGGCTGAGCATGGTGTCTCACGCCTGTAATCCCAACACTTTGAGAGGCTGAGGTGGTTGGATCACTTGAGGTCAGGAGTTTGAGATCAGCCTGCCCAATATGGTGAAACCCTGTCTCTACTAAAAATACAAAAATTAGCCAGGCGTGGTGGCAGGAGCCTGTAATCCTAACTACTCAGGAGACCGGGGCATGAGAATCACTTGAACCCAGGAGACAGTGGTTGCAGTGAGCTGAGATCATGGCACTGCACTCCAGCCTGGGTGACAGAGCGAGACTCCATCTCAAAAAGAAACAAACAAGCAGAAGGATCATCACATAAAATGCTATGTCTGAGGCTTGACAGAGGTAGTGGTTTCATTAACATCCCGACCTTTAGTCTTTCTCCAGTTTCCTAGTTAATACTGCCAGTAAAATTAAGTGTTAAGTAACAATTTTGCTTAAATAGATGCTACCCTTTTGCTCAGAGATTTTGCAGAGGTCACGAAGGCCAACACAGGTATGAAGTGTGTCAAGGACATAAACACCCTTGATTAAGGTCCTAGACCATGCTCAGGATGTGCTAAGAGATGCCAAACTGCAGCACTGGTCCCGTAACAGGCTGCTTATACAGGAATGGATCAGGAGAGCATGGAGGATTTCTCCGGAGAGACTTGTTAGGATGCCCTATCTCCCCTCCCCAGGGGGTGTAGGAATTCACTCAGAGTGCTGTCAAAAATATTAAGGGAAAAATATTATAGAGAGTTATAGAATATCATCTCAAACCCTTTTAGAAAGCCTAAAAGTTTTTTCTATAGTTCTTAGCTGAAAGCAGCCTAAATCCCCTTTACATTTAGTTAATAAGTAGAGCAAATAGCTAAAGTATGTTAAGAAGTTTACCTAACTTGTTTACTCCTGTAGTCTTAAAACTAACCTTTAAGCCAGATAGCTGTCTCAAAAAGGAGTCAACCAAAGATATTACCCACTAATAGTGTTTCCTTTAAGCATCAGAACCTGTGCTTTAATCTTCAACCTCTCGTAGCATTGACTCAAGCCTTTGTCAATTCAACTTTACAAAATAAATGCAAGTCTCACTAGCTAAAGAAGGCAGGCAGCTGCTCTATCTTTACAGCACTCTCCAAAGGGTCTATAAGCAGCCACAGACCCTTTGCCACACTAGTGAAGCACAGTATCTGTGTATCAGTATACTTTACACATCCATTGCTAAGTCAAGACCTGCAGGACAGATCCCCACAACTAGTGACCCCAACAATAGGTGCCTCAGGGCAAGAGAGGGGGCTAGAAGAAAGCCATCTGGGGATCTTCTGTGTAGTTCTGGGGTTGGAGCGTCAGAGAGAACCAGGCATCTGAGTTGCTTGTGACTGAACTGCAGAATGGGGTCTGCACTCTCACAACTGGCTGTCAGGCAGAGAAGGAACTCTAGAGTTGAGCAGGGCAAAGTCTAGTGAGGTCTCTATGTGCCAGATACCAACATGCTAAAGGGACTCTTCCATCAGGGACAAGATGACCTCAACAGAGGGTTCATTTCAGGACAGGAGATGAGCAAAGAGCTAAAAGTAGCAAGGGGAAGAGGCATGGCCCACTTCAAGGGAAGTTCAGGCGAGAGATTCCTGATGACAGGGAGCAGATGCCCAAAGAACCCTCAAGAGTTCCCCAAAAGGAAGATAATTAACACACACCTGGAAGGTCTAATGAAAGCCAATGGCATCAATCAGGTGCACCTTTCCTCTCCTTCTTCATGCTTTCCAACTCTGCGGGGACCCAAAGTACAGTCAGAGAGTGATGGAGTGAAGTGAAGGGAAGGAGGCCACCATCGTCCACTGCCCCCTCCCCACTGCGGGTTTCCCAAACACAAAAAGGCTGAGCTGGGAGACTGAAGACATTTTAAGAGAATGATAGCTTAGGCTTTTGATACAACTCTAAACTGGATTATTTTAAAACACCTAGAAAAATACACAATTTATAATATCCTTTGTTACAACCTGAAAATAACTGGGGGACGTTTTATTACTCAAGAATGACCTTAAAAGCTGAAGGGACCTAACTGAAATTTCATGTAGCATTAGTGGAGATGAAAAAACCAGGGCAGTGGTCAAAAGTTAAAGTACAGTGGCAGATAGAATCATGTCACTGTGTCTATATCCAAGTCTAGTTTAATTATTAAACCTGTTGTCTAGAGTCTTCCTAAAAGACAGAAGACTCCGGAACTAAAACAACAAAATAAAAATATGTGTATTATAAATAAAAAATGACAGTAATCATATGATTGGGACATAAACATACAGGGTTCTTGTTGTTGTTGTTTGTTTGTTTTTGTTTGTTTTGAGATGGAATTTCACTTTGTCACCCAGGCTGGAGTGTGCAACGGCCCAACCTCAACTCACTGCAACCTCCACCTCCCAGGTTCAAGCCGTTCTCCTGCCTCAGCCTCCTGAGTAGCTGGGATTACAGGCACCTGCCACCTCACCCAGCTAATGTTTTGTATTTTTAGTAGAGATGGGGTTTCACCATGTTGGCCAGGCTGGTCTCAAACTCCTGACCTCAGGTGATCCACCCACCTCAGCCTCCCAAATTGCTAGGATTAGAGGAGTGAGCCACCGCATCCGGCCTGAGTTTTTATGTATGGGAAAACCTGTGAGCACATGATCATGCCTCCTTCCTGCTGCCGAAAACATTCTCATGAGTCACTGAAGGGATAAAGTATCTTCGTCTCAATCTCACAATGTCCCTGTTGTACTCTCATAATGCTACATACCACTGGAAATGTTCTGTTCAGAGTGTTACATTCAGTACCCTGTTATTGATTTCTTTAAGAAATATAATATGGTTTTATAGCTTATGAAGGCATTGGTGTGCAGAAAAACAAACCCTAGCCATATATTTCCTTTCTCATACCCTCGAATTTCTGGAGAAACACAGTCATTTCTGTAATAAGAAATGCAGAATCCTGCACTTGGTTGAAAGAAACCACTTTTTCATGTCAGGAGATTCTCTAATTCCTGAGTGTCATGTGCAAATGGTGGACAGCTACTCCCATAGCCCCTGCCAAGCCTTCTCCTGCAGGAGACGGGATGTATCATTCCTCTTCTTAGCTCGCATACAGGCTGGGCCACTGACAACATACAGTATCTCCAGCTGACCTGGGTTTTTCATATCTGGCCAGACACTCATTCCTCTTTTCCTTTTTATATGTAGTGTTAAGACATGTGTTCAAATTTGTTGACATTTCTACCCATCAAGTCTAGTTCTCCTCCCCTGGAACATGACCTGGTCTTAAGGATTCCCTTCTCAAAAAGAAAATGGCAGAAGCAATGCTGCGTGACATTCAGAACTCGATCATAAAAGGCAATACAGCATCAGCTTGGATTCATTTGGAACCCTTGCTCTTGAAACCCAGCCACCATGCTGCAACCCAGGCTACAAAGAAAAAACTCACGTCAGTGATCCAGCCAGCAGCATGGCTCAGAACCCAACTCATGACCGGCAACACCCTTCAGGCATGTGAGTAAGGAAGCCTCAGCTATGGTTTGACTACAATTCCACAAGAGACCCTGAGTGAAAACCACCCAGCTGAGCCCAGCAACATGAGAGATTATCACACATAATCACTGCAGTTTTATGCCACAAAGTGTATAGCGGTTTGTGACACAGCTGTAGGAAGTCATCACACTATCAAAATGCATATTAAAGATACTTTAAGCATGTTTCACTCTTTCAATGCTGTTTCTGTTCTGGTCATACACTCTATGACACAGAATCCAAAATTTAGAAAAAACTTTTTTAGAAAGAGAGATTTTTTTCATAGAAAAATACTGGGAAAAAAAACCATTTCTCCATATTTAGACTATAAACTCATTCCAAAGCCATATAATGAAATATGATGATGCCATTTAAATATCTGTATATGCTCTAGGATTTCTGGTCTGGACAAATGACATATTCATAACTTTCTGTTCCTCCCCATTAAATACAACTGTAAACTCTGAAATTAATATAAGAAGCAACCAAAGAAAAACTCTGAAAGGTGGTAAGAGGAAGGCAAACTGATTTAAGATCCTAGCACTGAAGGTAAAATGCAGTAGCAGGGTGTCTTATGTCCCCTGATCCAACAGAAGGCAACTTAGACCTGAATTTCTCAACTCCCAACCGAACCACAGGCGGCAGCCCAGGTAGACTGATTCTTCACTGGGATTGAACTGAAGTCCTACATGCCACACCAGTGACTGTGGGGGGACTGATCAAGTGATCTGCTAGTAAATGGCGGAGGAAAGAACCTACTTTCCCCTTGGGCTAGAGATTCCCCTTCCCCCTTGAGAAATACTGGAACAGAGAGGAGGCACTAGAAGACGGGACCCTTCATAATAAACAGCCCAGCTCAGAAGCCTCATTACTTCATAGACATGAGACTGTCCTTCACCACCTACAGACACTGGAGGACTGTGGGGAACCAGAAGGAGGAATCTAACCACAAGAAGTGCCTCTGCTCCAGGAAGCATTCTTGGACCCTCATGAGAAGAGAACATATCATCAATGCAGTACTCAGCCAGGGAAGCTTCTTCATGCCCAAGGCCTGAGACTCCTCTATCAAGAGTCATTGTGTAGGCCATTCTGAGGAAGCCTTTTTCATCCCCTCAGGCAACACTAGCAAGATCAACAGGCATCCCAAACAGCACCAGAGACAGCAAAGAAAATAAAATAATACCATAAAAAAGCTCTAAAAGTCAAACTAGCCACAAAAGTAGGCCAGGACCAATGTCTCAACCTAAATAAGGTGATATTCTGCTAAAATGAAGGATTAAAACCAGACCCCCGAGTCTTCCAGTATAATAGACAAACTGGCTACGATGGTATAGAAAATCACTCATTACATGAAGAACCATAAAAAAAAGAAACTTGAATTAGAAAATACAATCAACTGATAACAATAGTGATTCAAATTCAATGTTGGAATTATTTGATAAGGATTTTAAAGCTGCCCTCATAAAAATGCTCAGCTACTAGTGACAAATTTTCTTGAAACAAATGAGGAAATATAAAATCTCAGCAAAGAAACAGAAGTTAGGAAAAGGAATCTGTATTAGTTCATTTTCATACTGCTATGAAGAAATATCTGAGACTGGGTAATTTATAAAGGAAAGAGGCTTAATAGACTCACAGTTCCACTTGCCTGGTGGGGGAACCCCACAATTAGGTGGAAGGCAAGGAGGATAAAGGCACATCTTACAGGGGCAGCAGGCGAGAGAGTGTGCAGGGGAACTGACCTTTATAAAACCATCAGATCTCATGAGACTTATTTACTATCACAAGCACAGTACAGGGAAAACCTGCCCCCACGTTTCAATTTCTTCCCACTGGGTCCCTCCCATGACACATAGGGATTATGGGAGATACAAGTCAAGATGAGATTTGGGTGGGGACACAGCCAAACTATATCAGAATCAAATGGACATTATAGAACCTAAAAATACAACAGAAAATAATCTGCTCAGTGGGCTCAATAGTGAAGTTGGTAAACCATAGAAGGTTAGATAAAGCATAGGATCAATGGGTTTAAGGATAAGTGAATGAAATTTTTTAAGTTTGAATAACATAGAGAAAATAGATTGAAAAAAATGAAAAGAGCCAGGGCCTCAGAGACCTATGGAATGCTAACACAAGATTTGTTGCTCATATCATCAAAGTCTTAGAAAGAGAAGGAAAACATAGTGAGACTAAAGAAGCATTTGCAAAAATAATGAATAAAAACTTTCAAATTTTGGTAAAAAGAAAAACTTATAGATTCATGGAACTGAGAAAACCCCAAACAGCATAAATACACGCATACAAAAAATCATGCCAAGACATCATAATTAATCTTCTGCAAACTAAAGACAAAATATCTTGAAAAAAGCCTGATAGAAACAACAAATTACCTATAAGGGAATACAATTATAATAACTGAATTTGATATCAGAAACCCTGGAAGCCAGAAACAAAAGGTAGCAGAATATTTCTTGAGTGATGAAAGAAAAGAAGTTAGGCCGGGTGCAGTGGCTTAAGCCTGTAATCCCAGCACTTTGGGAGGCCAAGGCAGGTGGATCACGAAGTCAAGAGATCAAGACCATCCTGGTCAACATGGTGAAACCCTGTCTCTACTAAAAATACAAAAATTAGCTGGGCATGGTGACGCGTTTACGTAATACCAGCTACTCAGGAGGCTGAGGCAGGAGAATTGCCTGAACCCAGGAGGCGGAGGTTGCGGTGAGCTGAGATCACACCATTGCACTCCAGCCTGGGTAACAAGAGTGAAACTCTGTCTCAAAAAAAAAAAGAAAAGAAGTTAACAGCCAAAAATTCTATATCCAGCAAAAATACCCTCTGCAAGGAAGGAGAAATAACATTCTCATAGTAAAGAAAACTTTTTTAAAAGTCCCTGGCTTAAAGAACTGGCTAAAAGAAGTTCTTCATGCAAGAGAAAATGATAAAAGAAGAAATCTTAGATCACCAGGATGGAAAAAAGAACAATGGAAAGAACAAATCTGGGTACATACAATAGACTACTGTTTTCCTCATGAGCTTTATAAATCATATTTGATGATTGCAACAAAAATTATGAAACCATCTGATACTCTGTACTGACCTGTATAAAGGTAGAGAAGGTAAAGAGACCCAACTGGAAGTAAGATTTTCATGCTTCACTCAAAGTAGCGAAATTCTGGTACCCTTAGACCATGATGAGTCACATTATGTATACTTTAATTTCCACAGCAACCACTAAAAACACTATAAATGCCAGGTACGGTGGCTCACGCCCATAATCCCAGTACGTTGGGAGGCCCAAGCTGGTGAATCACAAGGTCATGAGATCGATATCATCCTGGCCAACATGGTGAAACACCGTCTCAACTAAAAATACAAAAATTAGCTAAGTGCAGTGCCACATGCCTGTAATCCCAGCTACTTGGGTGGCTGAGACAGGAGAATCGCTTGAACCAGGGAGTCAGAGGTTGCAGTGGGCCAAGATTGCACCACTGCACTCCAGCCTGCAACACAGTGAGACTCTGTCAAAAAAATAAAAATTAAAAAAAATTAAATTAAACATTTAAAAAACCCACTATACAAAGAAATACAGTCAAAAACACTATAAATTAACTGAGATGGAATATTTTTAAAATATTCAAGTGATCCTCAGGAAGGTGAGACAGGAAAAACAGAGGGGCCAATCAGGGAAAAAAAGATATATTTAAGCACTAATAAATCAATCATTGCTTTCGCTGAAAGTGGCCTTACTATATCATCAACAACAATATAGACATTGATAGGGTAGATAAAAACACTGTGACACAACTATGTGATTTTACAAGAAACTCACATGAAATCCAGACACAGGAAGGTCAAAGGTAAAACGATAGAAAATATACACCAGGAATACTATAATAAAACATGAATGTAATAATATCTGTTAAAGTACACTCATAGCAAAAGAAATTATTACAAAGAGAGGCATATCATTATTATATATGATAAATAGATCAATTCTCCAGGAAGACCTACTGATGCCAAATGTTTATGGACCAAAGAACAGAGCATCAAAATCCATGAAGCCAAAATCAATAGAGCTAAGAGGAGAACTAGACAAATCCACAGTTAGAGTTGGAGAATTTACTACTTCTCTCCCAACTACTAATAGAACTACGAGGTAGAAACTGGCAAAGATATGAAAGATTGGAATCATATCATCAACCAACAGGTTCTAATCGACATATATAGAACACAGCAAACAACAATAAAATAATATGCTATTTTTCCCCAGTGCCCGTGGAACATATTCTAAGATAGACTATATCCTAGACCATAAAATATACATCAACAAATTTTTAAAAATTGAAATAAGATACAGTATGCTCTCTAGTTCTAGATTCAAACTAGAAATCAGTAAGACAAAACAATAAAAACTAAACAGGAAAAATTAAACCACACACTCCTGTATAATCCATTGGCCAAGTAGAAAGCTTCAAAACAAATAAAAATGCATACAAGCAAACAAAAATAAAGCATAACAAAATACTGGGATGTAGCTAGAGAGATTTAGCTAACACTAAAGGCTTACATAAGGAAAAATGACAGATCTCAGTAAATTCTCATGTCTCAGGAAATGAAAAATATCAAAATAAATCTAAAGCAAGCATAAGGAAGGAAATAATAAAAATTACACCAGGAATTAATTAAATTAAGAAAAGAAAAACAATAGAGAAAAATCAATGAAACAAGAAGCTGGTTCTTCAAAATAGTACATTTGATAAACCCTTAGAAAAACTGACAATAGAAAGACACAAATCAACAATATCAAAAATATAACACCCTACATATAGGATATATTAATATCATATTCTGCGATATTGCTGCAGATTCTGTAGCCATTAAAACATTAAGAGAATACCAAAAACCACAACTTAGGAGAAATGAACCAATTCCTCAACGCCACATACTGCCAAAACTCAACCAAAATGAAGTAAATCACCTGATCAGCTCCATAATGATTCAAAAATGGAATCTGTAATTTAAAAGCCTCCCCAAATTAAACCACTATTTCTATACACCAAGCAAAACGACCAAAACAAAAAACAGAACACTAAATGCTGGCAAGGATATGGAGAAACTGAATCACTCAGTCACTCTTGGTAGAAATGTAAAAATGGCACAGTCACTCTGTCAAACAGTTTGGCAGTTTCTTTTTTTTTTTTTTGAGACAGAGTCTTGCTTTGTCACCAGGCGCCAGGCTGGAGTGCAGTGGCATGATCTCGGCTCGCTGCAACCTCTGCCTCCCGGGTTAAAGCAATTCTCCCCTCTCAGCCTCCCGAGTAGCTGAGACTATGGGTGCACGCCACGACGCCCAGCTGATTTTCGTATTTTTTTTAGTAGAGACGGGGTTTCACCTTGTTGACCAGGATGGTCTCGATCTCTTGACCTCGTGATCAGCCCGCCTCACCCTCCCAAAGTGCTGGGATTACAGGCATGAGCCACTGCACCCGGCCAAAATTTTTATTTCTTACATTTTTTATGATGAGCATATAAGACTTTTATAATAGGAAAAACTTAATTTGACTAAAATATATATTTTATTCATTCTGATTTTTTTGAGTCCATGGAACCTGCAGCATTATCAGAATCATCCACTTTTCTCTTGCTTAAGGCTGCTACATGGGTTCCTTTTGGATTTCTTCCCCATTCCTCTGCTACTGTACTTTGGGCTTGTCTTGAAATTACGCAACTGTGAAGACAGAATTTCAAATTTGCCTACCTATGCATGAACATCACCACAGCAGGGAGAGTTCTCTGGGGAAGTGTTGAAAGCAAGTGGAGATGCTAGAGGAGTTTGGAGGCTTTTTCTTACAGATAGTTCTGGGTGCAATGAACGTGTACGCAAAACTAAATAGGCTAGAAAACACTGGGGAGGCAAATGTGGTTCCATCCTTCATACAAAGAATCGCGTCTCCTATCTGGATAAAAGAAAGCCATCAGTGAATTGCGAAATCACTATAGGAAGAAGGCATCTGAGAGACCGGCCAGCACGCAGCACAATTCAAGGTGGCCCCATTCACATTTAGCCTATGCACATGGCGGCCCTTGGGTTTGTTCAGTGCAGTCCCTGTACACAGGGGTCCTGCTGAATCCGGTCATTACCACTCCTGCCCCTTCTCACACTCACACGTGGGATCCTTTTGCAGAGGAGGAAAGTGAGGTCCAGAGGAGGACAGCAAGTTGTTCAAAGCCACACAGCTAACCACAGAACCAAGCTAAAATCCAGATTCTTGACTTTTAGAACCATATTCTTTCCTCTGTACAATGATGACTGGAAAGGACATTGTCACTCAAAACAGCCAGCTCCACCAGAGCAACAAGTTCATTCTTAAAAGCATTGTTTCAGACCCATATGGCTGTAGGCTAAACCTATTTTCATAACATCCCAAATTATAAATTAAGTGCAAGTTGTAAGTACACTTTTCTCACATACGAAATGACAATAATAATAGTACCTACCTCTTAGGGTTCTTCTGGAAACAGAAGAATTAATATTTATAGAACACTTAGAATAGTGCCTGTCATATAGAAAGTACTATATAGGTATTGGATATTATTATTACTGTTAGCATGTATTTATCCCCATTAATATGTGGGTTCTTCAGAGACTATATATGTCTTATCTGTTGTTCCATAGGACCTGGCATGGCTTTGAGGAGTGATTATTAATGTTGTTTGATGATGCATAGATGGGTGAATGGATGGGTGGATGGATGATTGAATGGATGGATAGATGGATAGATAAATGGAGAGATACATGGATAAAGGAGTATGAATGAAGGAAGGAGGATGGATGAATAGATGGATGGATGGATGGATGAATGAATGGATGGATAAATGGATGGATGGATGAAGGATGGATGGATAGATGGATGAAGGATGGATAGATTGAATAGATGGATGGATGGATGGATGAATAGATGGATGGATAGATAGATGAATGGGTGGATGGATGAAGGATGGATGGATGGATGGATGGATGGATAAAGGATGGATGGATGGATGGATGGATGAATAGATAGATAGATAGATGAATGGGTGGATGGATGGACAGATGGATGGATGAAGGAGGATGGATGAGTGGATACATGGTGGATGAATGACTGAATTCAAGCTCTTGTGAATAACACCAGGGACTATTTCATAGAACATTTTTTTCATGGGGAACAAAGATATGACACTATTCGCAAGTGATATGTCAATGCTTTAGTTTCATTGAATTCTACAACTGTCAAGGCCTTTGATGACTCATCTTACCCAACTCTCGGCTCGATGCAGGAAATCACATGACCAGCAGCCTGAACACACAGCTCTAGTTTAAAAGCTGCGGCAAAATGTGAGCTCAATCTCTGCAGTCCTGTGACTGTTCCACTGTAATGATTAACAGGTTCTTCTCAGGTCCATTCTACTCCTTCAGCTTACCTGGACCTCCTGGCGACACCGAGAATGAGTCTGATTTCCCTCCCACCAGGTTTTTTGTTCACTTGTTCAGCATGTATTTAGTGAGCATACAATGATTAAAGTGTAAACATGGTTCCTCCTGTCTTGGAGATGACTTTACCATGGAAGAGACAAACGATAAAATAATTGCCAAAGATACAAAGACACACTATGGAAAGCACTACAGAGGAAATACACAGGGGGAGCTGTTTAGACCAGGGCACCCCTGAATCTGCCCTGAGATGCAGGAGAGAGGACGGGCTGCTGGTTTTCAGTGCTGCAGCGCCTCCTAATAGTCTACACAGAGAAGTGTCAGAACCACTCAACCCCCAGCTAGGTGAGACAAGAAAGACCGTCAGCCAGGCATCTGCTTGCAGATGCTTAGGTATTCTGAAAAGAGGCACCCCCAAATTGAACAGCCAGCTGGATCATCCAAGTTGGATCAGACCTCAGAGATCACCCAGGTCATGCCGTCCCCTCAGCATGTGTTCCTTGTGCCCACACCCATGCCCCCAAGCTGACGACGCTTAACAAGAGAAAGGGCTGAACGCCAGGTGTCCTGACCTGGCACTCTGACCACTGGCACATTATCCTTCCTCATGCTAACTTGTATATGCTGTGGTCCTCAGGATTTTCTTAATGAGTTAGAAATGTCATTTTACTAATCCATTCACTTACTCATCCGTTGATTCATTTGGGAAAACTGAAGCTGGGATGTTCCAAAGAGCACTATCTACCCCTCCCTTCCCTTCCCAATCCCCCACCACAGTCTTTTTTAAATTATTTATTTATTTATTTGTTTTTGGTTTTGAGACAGTCTTGCTCTGTCACCCAGGCGCTGCAGTGCAGTGCCATGATCTCAGATTTTGGCTCACTGCAACCTCTACCTTCTGGGTTCAAGTAATTCTCGTGCCTCAACCTCCCAAGTAGCTAGGATTATAGGTGTGTGCCACCACAAATGGCTAATTTTTGTATTTTTAGTAGAAATGGAGTTTCACCGTGTTGGCCAGGCTGGTCTCAAACTCCTGAACTCATGTGATCCTCCCATCTCGGTCTCCCAAAGTGCTGGGGTTACAGGCTTGAGCCACCATGCCCGGCCTCTGATCCATTCCTTCTAAAACCAGCCTCCAAGAGTCCTTTGGCTCCACTCAGACATCCAACCCAGCGATCCTTGCAGGCCGACCACCCTCCTGGGTTCTGTGGCCCATCTTCAGAGACACTCTCTTGCACGCACCCTCAATTTGTAGGCCCATGTTTCACACGTTTTTGCTCTCCCTTCCTTTGTCACAACTGTCCAGCAAAACAGCAAACCCAATGAAAGTTCAGCTCTGCATACACCAGTCTTGCCCCTGAGAAGTCGAACACAGAAAGAGGAAACACGACCAATATTGCCAGTTGGTCTCATTTTTTAAATTAATGACCACAAAAGCAAGTCCTCCACCGTGCTTAACAATCGTGTAACGATTCCCTAGTCAACACACTCCTCCATGATCTGGAGAAACTATTGCATCCTGTATTTTCTGAAACCTCCGATTCCTCGCTGTCTCCCTCTTCACGCTAATCAAGTGGTTCTCTAGCTTGAGGACACATCGCCATCACCTGGAAGGCTCATTCTTTTTTCTTTTTTGAGATGGAGTTTTGCCCTGTCTCACCTAGCCTGGAGTACAGTGGTGTGACCTCAGCTCACTGCAACCTCTGCCTCCCAGGTTCAAATGATTCTCCTGCCTCAGCCTCCTGAGTCACTGGGATTATAGGCACCCATGTCCAGCTAATTTTGTATTTTTAGTAGACCCGAGGTTTCAGCACGTTGGCCAGGCTGGTCTCGAACTCCTGACCTCAGGTGATCCACCCGCCTTGGCCTCTCAAAGTGCTGGGATTACAGGCATGAGCCACCATGCCTGGCCTTGAAAAGCTCATTCAAATGCTGGTTGCCGGACCCCATCCCCAGGTTGTGGTTGGGTAGACCTGGGGTGGGGCCCAGGAATTTGTATTGCTAAGAAATTCTCAGGTGATGCTGCTGCTGCTGGTCTGAGGACCACACTTTGAGAAGCACCGCACTAACCTGGCCTCACATTTCACTGGGAAATTAGAAACAACCTGCAAGGAATCGCTTCATCTTCCTACTACCAAGCACACTCCTTATCTTTATGTCCACCACCTTCTCTCTTACAACAATGGTGGCAATCTCTCTCCAAGCCACGGCCAATATTCCAGTCCATTTGTCTTATCCCTTCTTGCCAAAACTTAAGAACTATGATTTTACACTGCCTTTCTGTTTTTCTCTCCTAAACATGCAGACATGCTGCAGTATCTCCTCCGTGGGGAAGCTCCTCACTTGATCTCACGTATTCATTCAGCTACCAACCAACTTCTCTGCTTTTCCTTGAGAGCAAAATCCTCAGTAACTTTCTGTGTACCTCCAAGGGGTCTCATTAGTCTCTCTTGGACCCATCGTGTGGACTTCCTTCTCCACAACGGGACCGAAAATACTGCTGTCAAGATCGACGGTGCTGACCGGTCCCTGTTGTGAAATGTAACAGAATTCTGTTCTCATCTTAAACAATGTTTGAGGCAGCTGACCCCTCTCTCCTTCTTAACTTTCTTCCCTTGATCCCGGAATACCACCTTCTCAGTTCTCCTGCTACCTGATTTGGAGGCTGCCCCTTGGACTTTTTGGTTACATTCTTGCAGTCTTGCTGATTTTTGCTTTTAAGATAGGGTCTTAATCTGTTGTCCAGGCTAGAGTGTAGTGGCACAATCTCGGCTTACTGCAGCCTTGACCCACTAGGCTCAAGCCTCCCAAATAGCTGGGACTACAGACGTGCATCACCGCACCAGGCTGATTTTTGCATTTTTTGGCAAAGTGAGAGCTCGTTCCCTGGGAGGCAGACAGTTCAATCTCCCACCTCAGCCTTCCAAGTAGCTGGGTCTACAGACATGCACCAATACGCCAGGCTAATTTTTGTACTGTTTGTAGAGATGGGGTTTTGTCATGTTGTCCAGGCTGTTCTCAAACTCCTGAGCCCTCAGCCTTCCAGAGTGCTAGGATTACAGGCGTGAGCCACCTTGCCTGTTCTCTTCCGAATTTTCAACACCATCGTGCCCAGGACTCAGACCCCACCTGCCTTCGCTCTTTTACGTTCATTTCTCTCCAGGAGATCTCACACACCCTAAGGCTTTCCGTGTCATATACACATTGATGGATTCCAAATTAATGACTTAAGCCCAACCTCTCCCCTAACCTCCGAGTACTTAATGTCACCACTTACATTAACAGGAATCTTATGCCAAAAATAAATTCTTGATTTCTTTCCCCAAACTAACTTCTGCCTTAGCTACGCTATCTCCAGTGGCACCTCCAGCCTCAAAGTTGCCCAGATCAACCTCGGAGATGTACTGAATTCTTCTCTCTCACTCTGTAGAACCGATGCACGAGCAAATCCCAACTATATTACACATAAAATGTATGTAGAACCCAACAATGTCTCCTCAGCCCACCTCAACCATCCTAGGTCAAGGTCAACCATCTAGGTCAACCGTGGTCTAGTTCAACCATCCGAGACCAGGCCATCAGCACCTCTTTTAACTGGTCTTCCTGCTTTTACTCCTGTCTTCCTGTCTTCAGTGCACAGTCTGGTCCCATCTGTTCTCCAACTGCATCTATCGCCACTGTCCCAGTCTCTGACTCTGATCCAGCTGCACCCATATCTTAACTGCTCCTGGGACAAGCCAAGCGTGCATTCACCGTGAGGTCTTTGCACTCGCCGACCTCTGTCTGAAATGTGGTCAGGTCTCAGGTGATCACTTCTGCTTTCACGGTTCTCACCTTAGGGCTCCCCACCAAGCTTGTGCAGCCCACCTTATTTTGCTGTTGTTCTGCTTTGTTTCATTTCAGGCTTTTGGCAGCGTGAAGCCACGGTTTTTAGTTTTTGTCTCTAGTGATAAGCAGAAAAGAGGTATGAGGAAGGGGATGTAGTGGCCTCACCAGAAACAGAAACTAAGAACCCATGATGTACTCCCTCCCTTGGACACCCTGCTTCCTTCTGCTGGTGTAGTTGAGATAAGAAAATGAATGGGAGAGAATATGCTGGGCTCTCCTCCAGATATGGAGAGGAGCCAAAGACTGGTGTTTATGGCTCCCCGAAATTCATAGGTAGAAACCGAATCCCCAAGGGGATACTATTTGGAGGCAGGGCCTTTGGGAGGTGATTAGGTCATGAAGGGGGAGCTGTAGTGAGTGGGGTAAGTGCTCTTATAAAAACTGCTTGAAGGGGCCAGGCACAGTGGTTCACACCTGTAATCCCAGCACTTTGAGAGGCCAAAGCCGGCAGACCACTTGAGGTCAGGAGTTCAAGACCAGCCTGGCTAACACGGTGAAACCCAGTCTCTACTAAAAATACAAACATTAGCCAGACGTGGTGGTGCCTGCGTGTAATCCCAGCTACTCAGGACGCTGAGGCAGGAGAATCACTTGAACCCAGGAGGTTGCAGTGAGCCGAGATTGCGCCATTGCTCTCCAGCCTGGGCGACAAGAGTGAAACTCTTATCTCACAAAACAATAAAAAAGAAAAAAGAAAAAATGCTTGAGGGGTTGAATACCCCGTTCTCCACAATGTGATTATTGCACATTGCATGCCTGTATCAAAACATCTCATGTACCCCACAAATATGTACACCTACTATGTACCCACTAAAATTAAAAAGAAATAAAGAAAAAAACAAGGCAAATTATCCCCTCATTCCTATGCCATGCGAGTACACAGCAAAAATACAGTTGTCTATTAACATAAATCAGGAATGGGCTCTCACCAGACACCAGATCTCACCAGGCACCTTGACCTTGGACTTCACGTTTCCAACACTTTACGAAATAAATTTCCCGTGTTTGTCAGCCACCCAGTCTACGGTACTTTGCTATAACAGTTAAATGGAATAAAAAAGGCAACCCCGGTGGGGAGTCTGCCATCATGAGATTGAGGACTATGCCCCTATCCACTGAGGCATCTGGGGCCTAGGAAACTATGCATAACTATCATCATAAAGAGCTTTGAGATGTAGTACCTATGTGACCCATAACTTATCAGAACTTATTCTAAAAATTATTTTACTTTACGTTTTGGGATACATGTGAGGCACATGCAGGTCTGTTACACAGGTCTACATGTGCTGCACCTATCCACCTGCCATCTCGGTTTTAAGCCCTGCATACATTAGATATGTGTCCTAATGCTCTCCTTCCCCTTGCTCCCCACCCCCGACAGGCCCCGGTGTGTGATGTTCCCCTCCCTGTGTCCATGTGTTCTCATGCGTTCTCACTCCCACTTAAGAGTGAGAACATGCAGTGTTTGGTTCTCTGAGTTCGTGTCCTTTGCAGGGACATGGATGAAGCTGGAAGTCATCATTCTCGACAAACTTAGTGGAACTCTTTATTTCTTGCATTCTAATTGCTGATATTTCTTGAGCTCTGAATCCCAAGCTAAAGAATCGCTTCCTATTTTTATTCTTTGTTACAGTTATTTGTTGACAAAGCTTATTTCACATTTTGGGCTGTAAGCATCTCAAAGCTTAGGTTTTAGTTTATCATCTGTTCTATTTCTACCACAGGACATGCTACAGAGTAGGTCCATGCTAATAGTTAGCATTTAGGGAGCACTTCTTATGTGCTAATGTGTAAGTGGTTTGCAAACGTGGTTGTGCTCATTTCCTTCCGTGGATGCATTTCCCTTTGCAGTACGAATCCACCGCATTTTCCTCAAGCAATGGAGTCAGTTTCCCCAACCATGGCATCTGGGCTAGACTTGTGGCTTAGTCTTACCAAGAGCATGCGACAGATATTATGCCTAGATGTTCCCCTCAAGAAGCTTTGCATATATTTTTTTCTTTTTTTTTTTTTTTGAGATGGAGTTTTGCTCTTGTTGCCCAGGCTGAAGTGCAGTGGCACTATCTCGGCTCACTGCGACCTTCGCTTCCTGGGTTCAAGAAATTCTCCTACCTGAACCTCCTCAGGAGCTGAGATTACAGGTCCTCACCGCCATGCCTGGCTAATTTTTGTATTTCTAGTAGAGACTGGGTTTCACATTTGGCCAGGCTGGTCTCGAACACCTGACCTCAGGTGATCTACCCGCCTTGGCCTCTAAAATGCGGAGATTACAAGCATGAGCCACCGTGCCGGCCCTGAAGCCTTTCACATTGTTACCCAGTTTCCTGAAGCCCTCTCCAGTTTCCATCTGAGCAAACCCAAGCCAGCCTGCTGGAGGATGAAAGCCCACATGGAGCAGAGTCACGTCCTTCCAGATGAGGCCATCCTTGATCAACCAGCCCAGCTGGCCCAGCAGCTAACTTCAGACACATGAGCAAGCCTAGCTGAGCCTCATCCAAATTATAAACCAACAAAAGGCAAATAAATAGTTGCTGTTTTTGTTGTTGTTTCAGGAGTTGGCAAACTGTAGCCTGTGGATCAAATCTGGGCTTTCTCCTGTGTTTGTCAATATTATTTAGTTGGAACAGAGCCTCACTCCTTCCTTTAGGTGTTATCTATTGCTGCTTCCATATGATAACAGAGTTGAATAGTTGCAACTAACACCGGATGGCCTGCAAAGCTTAAAATATTGACTCTGTCTCTTTAAGGAAAAGGCTTGCAAACCTTGCTTTAAGTCACTAAGTGTGGGAAGGACTCGTTATAGCCAGGAATTAAGCCATGCACTTTAAAATATGGTCTGTTTTTATTATTATTATTTTGAGATAGATCTCATTCTGTCTCCCAGGCTGGAGTGCAGTGGTGCGATCTCACCTCACTGCAACCTCCACCTCCCGGGTTCAAGTGATTCTCCTCCCTCTGCCTCCAGAGTAGCTGGGATTATAGGCACATGCCATCACCCCAGGCTAATTTTTATATATTTAGTAGAGATGGAGCTTCATCATGTTGGCCAGGCTAGTCTTGAACTCCTGACGTCAGGTGATCCACTCGCCTCAGCCTCCCAAAGTGCTGGGATTACAGGCGTGAGCCACCGCACCTGCCCTATTATCTGTTTTAATCATCGGTTTAACCCACTGAGGGTTGATCATGCCCATTTTACAGATAGAAAACTGAGGCATAGAGAAGGAGAAAAATTTGTATATAGTGGGGTCAGGAGAAAACCCAAATAGCCTGGCCTTACAGCCTATGACATTGGCATTACTGCTGCATTAAATAACGCTAAATACCTAGGTGCATGTCTGAGTAAATAACAGTTCAGGTCAGGTCAGTTCTTACGAGAAAGGAACATGGACAGCAGCAGTCTTTCAGTCAGTGGTGTATACTTTTGAATACAAATGAATTCCTCATGGAAAGGGTTAAACATTTCCACCATCTGGACCTTAAGGGTTCCTGACAAGACTTTTATATATGTATCCCTAATGGATCGCTGAAATATATCATGTGTGGGAGGGAGGGAGGAGGAAAATAAGTAAGCGGGGTCGGGATGTCAGAGGCATTTGAACCAGAGTGACTCCATTTTGAACAGGGGCTGAGTGAAATGAAGCTGAGACCTGCTGGGCTGCTTTCCTAGGAGGCTAGGCATTCTTAGTCACAGGATGTTTATGGTTAAGGGAACAGGTTAACAACGTTTGCCAAACAGACCTAGGATTTAACAGACCCAGGAAATGGACTGAGGTCTTGGTATCTTAAGAACAAAAGCATGATTTGTTTAAGAATAAGTTTTGCAGCCTGGCCTGTAATCCCAGCACTTTGGGAGGCAGAGGTGGGCAGATTGCTTGACCTGAACTGTTATTCAGCTCCATATTCACTCAGACCAGCCTAGGAAACCCTATCTCTACGAAAAATACCGGAATTAGTCTGGCATGGTGCTGCACCCTTGTAGTCCTAACTACTTGGAAGGCTGAGGTGGGAGAATAGCTTGAGCCCAAGAGGTTGAGGCTGCAGTGAGCTATGATCATGTTGTTATACGTAAATTTTCAGTGCTGCAAAAGAAGTAGCACTGGAACATAAATTTCCTCAGCAAGACGATTTACCTCTATAGAAGGGTATAGCTCACAAACGGAACAGTGGCGAGCACACACCTGGACAAGGGAGGGGAAGGGGTACTTATTCCTGACGCAGGTAGCCGCTACTGCTGTGTTGTTCCCCTATTGGTAGGGTTTGACTGCACAGTCTGATCTAACTCTGATTGGCTATTTTAAAGAGAGCTGGGGTATGAGTTGGAGTGGTGGGGTGGGTAGTTTGGCAGAAGGATGGTTGCAGGACAGGTCAGAGCAGGTGACCAGGGGTGACTCAGGTCAAAGCAGGTGACCGGAGCAGGTGATGAGATGTGAACTACTGATTAGAACTGGCGGAAAAGGTTGCTTACTGAAACTACAAGGGAGTTAAACTTTAAAATGGAGGACCGACCATACTGACACACTGATTCTTTGAAGAGAAACTTGGAGTCCACTGTATCTAACAATCACACCACTGCACTACAGCCTGGGTGACAGAGCAAGACCCTGTCTCAAAAAAAAAAAAGAGAGAGAACAGAATTAGTTTTGCTTTAAATATCGTAACAGAGATTCTTGCAGAAAACGGTAGTTACAGGAAAATGAAAATCCTTTGTCCCAGCACCTTGGAGTGGAATACACCACCCCCATGAGTTTTTGCCTTTTTTATCTTTCTTTTTTTCTTTTCTTTTTTTTTTTTTTTTGAGATGGAGTTTCACTCTTGTTACCCAGGCTGGAGTGCAATGGCACGATCTCGGCTCACCACAACCTCCGCCTCCTGGGTTCAGGCAATTCTCCTGCCTCAGCCTCCTGAGTAGCTGGGATTACAGGCGCGTGCCACCATGCCCAGCTAATTTTTTGTATTTTTAGTAGAGATGGGGCTTCACCGAGTTGACCAGGATGGTCTCGATCTCTTGACCTTGTGATCCACCCACCTCAGCCTCCCAAAGTGCTGGGATTACAGGCTTGAGCCACCGTGCCTGGCCTGCCTTTTTTATCTTAATATGAACAAACATTGTACCTAAGGTGGGCATGTTCTTCCTTTTGCTTTTGGGAATATCCTGCTGTGTCTGTTGAGCAGCCATTCTTTTATTCCTTCCTTTTTTTTTTTTTTGAGACTGAGTCTCGGTCGCCCAGGCCAGAGTGCAGTGGCAAGATCTCAGCTCACTGCAAACTTTGCTTCCCGAGTTCAAGAGATTCTCCTGCCTCAGCATCCTGAGTAGCTGGGACTACAGGTGTGCACCACCACACCAAGCTAATTTTTTGTATTTTTAGTAGAGTTGGGTTTCACTGTGTTAGCCAGGATGGTCTCAATCTCCTGACCTTGTGATCCACCCGCCTCAGCCTCCCAAAGTGCTGGGTTAAAGGCTGAGCCATCGCGCCCGGCCTTCTTCCTTTACTTTCTCCATAAACTTGCTTTCCCTTTATTCTGTGGACTCACCCTGAATTCTTTCTGAGTTCCAAGAACCCTCTCTTGGGGTCTGGATTAAGACCGTTTTCCGATAACAGAAGGAGAAGGTGGTAGAGGTGGCGGTGAAGGAAAGGAGAAAAGAGAAGGTTTTAGAAAAGGAAGGAAAAGCAATTCAAATTCTACTGAGGGTAGAGAGCCTTCCATTTGTCTCCGGCAACCGCTGATACCCATTCTGAATGTAGAATTAATCTGTCTTTGGAAAGGCTTGGGGAATCATCAGAGCTCACTGTTGAAGAAGGGAAGGAAACTGTAGCCTGTCTTCTATCTAAGCCCTGGCCTCCACCGGCCCAGCCTCCTCCAGAGTGAGTTAACGGGCCTGCTTAGTGAGACCCTCACGGCTTCCCCATTTCTCAAAACTAGGAGCATGTAGACAGTGCGAGACTACATCCTAGACAGAAGCGAAATCCCCTTGACTGTCTCAACATCCTCCCCCTGCCCCCACCTATGCTGACACTATTCAATAACCCACATTGACTTTGGGAGGAGAAAAAAATGTAATTGTAGAAGTGTAAATCCCATTAAATGCTAGGATCAAAAGGAGTTTCCATCCAATGATATGCAATTAAACAAGCGGAAGTGCCCCGCTCTGATTCTTGAATGCTTATGCACTTCTAAACTGTTGCCAGGGAGATCAGGGCCTGAGAAAATTAAAACCATTTCGCCTCAAAAGGATACATGATTTTCACAGCTTTCTAACGTGATTTCCTGTTGTGCCTATTTCCCTCCCTGCCTCTGTACTGATGTTCAGGACTGAATGGAAGCAGCTTTGCAAACATCCTTGGTCGAGAATTCCCACAGGCCCAGCCTGATGTGAGCAGAGCAACAGACGGCAAGGCCTAACATTCTCCTACTGCTTCATGTTCAGCCACAGAACAAATGCCCAAACTTAGGCAGAGTACCCTGAGGGCAGTCTCTGGATCTGGGGTTGAGGAGAAGGAAAGTATTGTAAGTAAAGTTACAATGTAACTCAAAGTTACGCACTGTCTCCGTTACATCAGGGTGACCTGCACAGTTTATTAGCTTCTCTATGCCTTAATGTCTTCTGTTGGGTTCCCCTGGTAGTAGACATAGAAACAAGTATTTTAGGACAGAAAAATACAGGAAACGTCAGTAGAAGACTGGGCAGAAAAGGGACGTATGCTAATACAGCCAATTACCACTGTGAATCCTAACAGGGAATGATGGGAAATGGTGGAGAAGTTTTGATATAGTTTGGCTCTGTGTCCCCACCCAAATCTCATGTCTAACTATAATCTCCAGTGTGGGAGGGACCTGGCGGGAGGTGATTAAATCGTGGGAGCAGACTTTTCTCCTTACTGTCCTTGTGATAGAATTCTCAGGAGATCTGGTCATTTGTAAGGGTGTAGCAACTCCCGCTTCATTCTCTCTCTCTCCTGCAGGCCATGTGAAGATGTGCCTGCTTCCCGTTCACCTCCCTCCAGGATTTAAGTCTTCTGAGGCCTCCCCAGAAGCAGAGGCCTGTCCAGCCTTAATGTCTTCTATTGGGAACCGTTAGCCAGTTAAACCTCTCTTCTTTATAAATCACCCAGTCTCAGTTATGCTTTTATAGCAGTGAGAGAATGAACTAATGCAAGTTCACTTCAAAGCTTTCTAACCCAAGAGGCAAGGAAGTTGGAAATTTATCTCACTCGCATTGGACATTGCCTGAGGTTATTCACAGGGAACGGTAACACTTCTCTTTGCCTTGAAAGGCAGGTAGAAAGAACCTTCCTGGCATCAGAAAAAGGGACACAGGTCCTAACAATTGCAAATTATCCAGAGCTCTTCCAAGTTGTAATATTTGAAGGCAATGCCTGCCACCTATAGTCTCAGCTACACTTAGTTTCTTAATCTGCAAAATGGAATTAATAATAGCACTTAATGAGGCTGTTGCAGAAATTTGTTGAGTTGCTACATGCGAAACACTGAGAACCCAGCCTGGCATTTAATAAGCATTCTGTCGCGTGGCATGATTGCTATCATTTTTACTTCTAGTACTGCTACTGCTTGTACGACTTCTGCTTTTTTGATATGAAAGTCTACCATCGGGGAGCACTGTAGAGGAAAAGGTATTAGGCCAGGCATACTCCTTAGTTCTCTGGCCTTGAGTCCTTCATCTGTGTTACTCAGCTAACAATACCGAGCCAGTAGGGGTGTTCAAGATGAAGTGATTGTGAGAACATGCCTGAAGCTAAATCTTCCTCAAAGGGTTACGGACTTCAGAGCCAGAAGGAGGTCATCTCTCCTGTGTTCCCTGATATGCTGGAATCTGCCACATTACTGGCAACAGGTGGGCCTCCAGAATCTGTGCCAGCGCTTTTGGAAGTCCTGACAGCCTCCCGATCTTCTTCTCTGTAACATGCACGCTTTGGCCTGTGTCAGTTTGCTGGACCCACATCAGGCCAGCCCTCTTTTCGAGACAAATTTTCTTTTTTCTTTCTTTTGTTGTTTTTTGTTTTGAGACAAGGACTCACTCTAGTGCCCAGGCTGAAGTGCGGTGCAGTGAACACCGCTCACTGCAACCTTGACCTCCTGAGCTCAAGTGATCCTCCCACCTCAGCCTCCCAAGTAGCTGGGACTACAGGTGCATGCCACCATGCCCAGCCAATTTTTGTATTTTTTGTAGAGACAGGATTGCACCACATTGCCTAGTTCAGTTTCAGACTCCTAGCCTAAAGTGATCCTTCCACCTTGGCCTCCCAAAGTGCTGGGATTATAGGCCTGAGCCACCAAACCTGCCCGGGAACAGAATATTAACTGTCATTTTAAAAGAATTCAAGAAGTTTGCTTGAATTCATGATCAAGCAGCTCAGCAGCTGGGAATAATATAATGCCAACGTTTAGAGTAATGGCTAAATAAATCGGGATATAGCCATAGAACAGAATACTATGCAGAAAGTGACAAAGAATAAAGTATCCCTTTGTTTCCTCTTAAGGAAATAACTCTAACCATGGTATTGAGAAAGAATGAGGTCTTCCTTTATTTCCTATTAAAGAAATAACTATAAGCATAACGTTGAGTGATAAAAGCAGGTTGTATGCTATGATAACATTTAAGTAACACATACAAAATATAGCATATTTTAAGTAGATATGAATGTTAAATGCATTCCATATTGCAACAGTTAATTTTAGATATCACATGGCTGGGCCATGAATACAGTCTTAGATGTTTCTGTAAAGATATTACTTAGGTGAGATTAGCATTTAGATCAGTGGACTTTGAGTGAAACAGATTATACGCTATAGTTGGGTGGGCCTCACTTAATCAGTTGAAGGTTTTAAAAGAAATAAGGCTGACCTCACACAAGGAAGACAGAATTATGCCTCCAGGCTTTCTCTGGACTCAGAGTGTAGTATCACTTCCTCCCTGGGTCTCCACACTGATGGCTGGAGCCACCTTGTCGGCACATTTTGGACAATGTATACATACATATTCCTTACCAATTCCTTAAAATAAATCTCCCTTTTTTCCTCCCTCTGTATGTGTATATATACACATATAAGTATAGATATACACATGTATGTATACATACATAAATGTATATGTAGACATAGATATATGTACATAGACATGTATGTGTACATAGATGTGTACGTATACATATTAATGTATACGTACACATCTGTGTATACATATATTTATGCACACATGTGTATGTATACATATGCATGTGTACACACATGTATATATGCATACATGTGTATGCACATATATGTATATGTGAGTACAGACATGTATGTATATATGTAATATACGTGTGTGTATATATATGCACACATATACACACACACACACACACACACTCACACACATACAAATGCTCACCCCTGTACCTGCACATACACACAAACATCTGGAATTGGGTAGGGAAGGAAGGACAGTGGGGACCAGGGACATTTTAGACTTATCTGGATTGTTTTCACTTTTTGCATTAATTTTGCAAATAAAAGGCATTCAAACATTTTGCTGCAGGCACTGACCAATACCCACTGTGAAATGTCGCTAAGGTCATGTTACTCCTGCCAGTGTCACAAAATTACAGTTTCTGTGTTCTGCTTTCCTGTTGTGCCATTTTTGATCTACGCACGCTTCCACTGTCATCTAGCTTTTTGAAAAAATCATCTCGTTTGCTCTTCTTCCAGGTCCTGGTTTTCTGTCCTGGCCATCCAATATAATCCGCCACAAACAGGTCTCGTTCCTCTTTGTCACTGCAGGCCAGCTCCGAACCGCTGATTTTCTCTCAGTGACACAGAAAGATGAGATGCGTCAGCGCCCTTGCAAACAGGAAAGCCTAGCCAGTTAAGTGCTGAGTGCTGGAAGCTCTGCCTGGGCATGAACAGGTAGAAATACTGGAGACTGCATTATATGAAGTGACTCAAAGGGACAGGACGGCCATCCTTGGATGGTTTAAGAGCTTTCATAAGGAAGAGGAATCAGGACTCACTTCATGTGGTGCATGGTGCAGAATCAACTGGATAATTCTCCCCAGGAAGCAGATTTCAGCACATTATGAGGAAGAGCTTTCTGGGATGTGGAAGAACTCCATGGAGCAAGGGGGCTGACTCTACAGAGTGAGCTTCCTTTTACAGGAGGTATTCAAACCAGCTGGATGTATCATTCTCAGGTTCCAACACTTAGTGTAAAGTAAAATTAGACAGCCTATCAGGGCATTCTAATAGTGTGATTCTCAAAAAACACTAGTTCTATAGTTTGGGTCATACCAAGGTTTTGGCCAGACCATCCAAAAGAAGGAAATCCGAACTTGTGGTTTCCCCATCAAATATCGGGCAGAGAATCAAGATATCCAATGTCTGCTGTAGAACTTCTGGGCTTGAGGCTTGATATGGTTTGGCTCTGTGTCTCCACCCAAATCTCATCTCAAATTGTTAATCCCCACATGTTGAGGGAGAGACGTGGTGGGAGGTGACTGGATCATGGAGGCGGTTTTCCCCATGTGTTCTTGCTATAGTAAGTTCTTAGGATATCTGATGGTTTTATAAGAGGCTCTTCCCACTTCGCTTTCATTCTCTTTCCTGTCGCCTTGAGAAGAAGGCACTTGCTTCTCCTTCTCCTTCTGCCATGATTGTAAGTTTCCTGAGGCCTCCACGGCCAATCAGACCTGTGAGTCAACCAAACCTCTTTCTTTTCTAAATTGCCCAGTCTTGGGCATTCCTTTATAGCAGCGTTAGAATGGACGAAGACAAGGCTCCACGGAGGTTCCACACCACACCAAACTGGATTGGTCAGGAGACATTATGGAGATAGTGTGAATCCAGAGTCATCCACAGTAAAAGGGATGATCTGATAGAATCAGCAGATGTTCCTCACACTTCACTGGTTTCCTAAGAAGTCCCCTTGAGTGCTTGGAGCATGTGACTCACTGGAGCATCTGTGGAATCCATTCATTTCCTTTGACATACATTCATGTTGAATTTAGAGAGCTCTGGCTTTGCTACTACTGGTCTAGACTGAAGGCAAAAGGAGAATTGATAACTGCAGTTGGTTGAAGTCAAGACAGAAGGCTGGGGTGGCAAGGGCACTCCCCGAGCTGGGAGTGCGAGGACCTCGTCAGTCTCATCATCTCATCCCTCACACGGAGCCTGCTGTGGAGTAAGTGTGATTCATGCTCCCATTTGAATGAGAAATGAAGCCTGAGGAATGTGATAGCCACACCTTCTCCTAGCCCAGCCTTTCTTGCAGCTAATTATGGTGGTTCCCCAAATGGAAAACTCTCTGCTAATGACAAGCCACATTCTGGCTTTTTCCCCACCCAGAGTAAAGTGGGAACATCTTTATATTCCACATGAATAGAAACCAGTTCCTCTTGCCCTTCAGGTAAAGTCCCCAGACTGAAGCCAGCTGTCTCATGTGATACCACGGACTCTGCCACTGTGTCAGCCCACCTGGGCACTGCTATTATCTATCTGTTTCAAGGAACAAGTTAAATGGTGGGACACTGCCCAGACTGAAAGAGCCCCCGGGGAGAAAGGAGCAAGCTGCATCAAAGCATTCCTGCTCACTCAATGACTTCCAGATGCACTTCAAACCCGCAGTCACGCCACTCTAGCTAGGCAGGGGGAAGATGCGGGGCAGATGCTCTGGCTCTTGCAATTAAGTGTACTGGAACCCCGCGGCTCAGGCTGGTGTCGTGGGAGGAAGGCAGGACTAAGTGACTCATTTACAGCTTGGCATTTATGTGTTCAGCCAAGCAGCTGGTGCGTGGAGATCAACAGGTTCAGCAAGCTCAGGTGTGGTTCTGGCAGGTGTCTGGGACTAGGAGACAGACAATACTCAGAATCGTGATTGTCGCAGGTGGGCTGCGAGCAGACTCCAGTTCCCTGGGAAAGAGTCACAGTATATCTAGTAAAGCTCGTTATTAAGCAGGCTGCAATCCAGCCAGAGCACATATTCCTGGAAGGCACCTGCAGGGCTGGGCAGGAAAACTGAGCTGGAAGCCCAGGTATACTGAGGTGATGAAATCTATTGAGCATCAGGATGACAGCAGGTTCATGCCAGTATATCTGACGCGTAGTACCGGTAACTCCGTGAATAACAGCTGTCCCTTGCTCAGGCAGGGGACATCCACGTGCTTTGCTTAGCATCATTTCGGGGTCCAATCAACACTGAGACAATAAAGAAGGGACCAGGGACTCCAGGCAAGAGGAGCCCAGGACTGTAAGATTGTACAGAAGTCTCGGAAAATTGGATCATCCTCTAACGGGACACGTCTCTGCCCCAAACTGGCAGCGACAGCAATACCACCAATGCAACGTGGTATCAAGAGGGTCAACTGTGACTGCTTTCCATCCTGGGCCTGTGAGATGGACCATTAAATGAACACCTTACCAAATAATGATTGTGTTGTAGCATTTTATTGATAATGAGAAAAGACTAGCTCACGGACTCTCCGTGTCGATCCAGCAGACAGCCCAACTCCCCACTTCCCACAGGTAATTACCTGCTCCTGATTGGGTCTGAAAGCAGTGAGTCTGTATTTAAAGGTAGTAGTACAGAACACGTTGTATTTTCTCCGAGACTGAACGGAGTTTACCGCTCTGTGTAACTGCGGCTTAAGGAGCCAGACGGAGTCTCCATGCAACCCATGTTCTGCACGTAAAGCTCTGTGTCCGTGGGCAGAATGTGACACTTCCCAGAGTCTATGTTTCTCTATTTATAGATGGGAAAGGAGGGCTGTGGTATTTAAATAAGAAACACAAAGACAACTGTCCCGGCGTCTAATGTAAGAGATGCTCAGGGATTGCTACGCAGACCTGAATCTTTCTTGTCAACATGAATAGAAATGTCTTTTCGGCTCTACCTCTTGTTGCTGTGGTGTGTGTGGTAAATATTCTCATCATCGGCCAGCCATGGCTGGCTCAGGCCTGTCATCCAAGCACTTTGGTTGACCAAGGCTGGAGGATCACTTGAGACCAGGAATTCAAGACCAACCTAGGCAATACAGCAGAACTTGTCTCTAGAAAAAAAAATTAGCCAGATGTGGAAGCATGTGCTTGTACTCCCAGTTATCTGGGAGGCCCAGGCTGGAAGATCGCTTGAGCCCAGGAGTTTGAGGTTACAGTGAGCTATGATCATGCAACTGCACACCAGCCTGAGTGACCAAGTAAGATTCTGTCTCTATAAAATACAGTGTGTGTGTGTGCACATGTGTGTATACTGTTTTGTATATTATCTCATTGAATTTTCTTTCTTTTTTTTGAGACAGAGTCTCACTGTGCTGCTCAAGCTGGAGTGCAATGGCACGTTCTCAGCTCACTGCAACCTCTGCCTCCTGGATTCAAGAGATTCTCGTGCCTCAGCCTCCTGAGTAGTTGGGATTACAGGCATTAGCTACCACACCTGGCTAATTTTTGTATTTTTAGTTGAGACGGGGTTTCACCATGTTGGCCAGACTGATCTCAAACTCCTGATCTCAAGTAATCCGCCCACCTCAGCCTCCCAAAGTGCTGGGATTACAGGTGTGAGACACCATGCCAGGCCTATCTCATTGAATTTTCAATACGGCTCTGTCACACAATCAAGACAGGCAAAGTTATTTTCAGTTTGAAAGCCAGCAGAGGGGTCATGCCCATAACTAAGATGATAACGTCAGAGTTGGTCGCAGCAGGGTTCAAAAGAAATACTGAGTTTTAGGGAAGGGGAAATTGCCTGCATGGATGCTAAGAAGAGGCAAGGAAGCTACAGCCTTGAAGAGCTGGCTAATAGTACAGTTCTCAGCCATCCCTTGATGAGACAGACAAAGACAGGAACAAATTCCAGCTCCCAGGACAAGAGATGTGTCCTTTCACTCACATGGACAAAAGGTAGGTAGGGCGGCTAGAGAACGGCACGGGGTTCCTAGTGCTCTGGGGGAACCCTGAAAACTCAAAGACCCAACTAGAAGTGGGGGCAGGTACAGCGAAGCCACTGCCGAGCCTTATCTTGAGGACCCTGAATTGACTGATGAGCCCCAGAGAAGGCAGCAGACTCCACCTGCATTTTGCTGCACACTCTTTGAAACAGCAGCATTGAGACCAAGGTGGGGCAAAGGCTCCTGCTGAGTCTGCCCTCTCCAAGCCCTTTTCATTTACCAGACACACGCTTGAAGGTTTGCTCAGGGAAGGTGCCTGCCCTTGACCTGGGGAATTCTGCTAGACTATCTGCCACCTTCCTCTCTGGCTTCCCTGGTCTCCTGTCCCACTCTGGTGCTAGATCTTAACTCCTGCTCTCTAGTCAGTTCTTACATAATGCCGGGGATAGACTCAGGGCTTTCTCCTCTGATTTCTACAGCACTGAAGCTGAGGGCGAATTGAGAGAAGAATCGGCCCTCAGGAAAGTATGGCTCAGCGAAAGGAAAGGTATTGCCCACGCGCACATGGCTGGGTTCAAACCAGAGTGGGGATTCTGGCTCCCAGTCCAGGACTCTCTACTCACCACCTGCCCTGTCTTCGTGAAGCTTACACTCTACAGAAAGTGCACTGGACACCCAGCCTCACATGTGCTCAGCGCTGTGCTTGTGGCAGAGCAGTGAGAGTGCATGTTTACAGGGTGCCTGAGAATGAACTCCATCTGGTCCGTTTCTTGGCCAGAGGGACCCAGGCCCTGTGGTATGCAAGGCCACAGCACGAGCTTGAGCTTGAGCTGGGAAAGCCAGCAAGGCAGACTACCCACACTGCGGAGGGGCGCCCAGAAGCCTCGGGTTTACTGTTCTCCCCTCCGGGTTTGTCTCGTCTTGAGTTCCCGGGGCTCACAGCCTTCATCTTCCACAGAGGCGGGTGCTGCACTTGGCTGCCTCCCTAAAGATGAGAGGATAGCCCAGCAGCACCGGCTTCAGAACACTTGGATTCAGAGGTTGTCACTGCCACTTCCTTGCAAGGAAAACTTGGGCAAGTTACTCATATTCTCTAGGACTTGGTTTCCCCATCTGTAATAACACCCATGGTAATATGTTCAGGCGAATAAACAAAACAAAACATGTAAACATACTGAGCACAGTGTATGACGTGTGGCAGGCATCGAAGGAGGCGATACACTCAGCTGGAGAGGCGATTTAGTAGGGGGCTTAGAGCCAGACTGCCTGGGTTCAAATCCCAGCTCTGCTCCTTGACAGCTGTAAGCCTGGGTGCGGGTTACTCAAATTCTTTGTGGTTCAGCATCAATATCAATAAGATAAGGCTCATAAGGGAGCAATTTCACTGGGAGACAACTGACTCAAATGAGTTAATTCGAAGAAAGCATTTAGGACAGTCTCTGCCACGTGCGAACTGCTGAGTAAACATCGGCAATTCCACTCTTTTTACTTTCTAGTTTTAAAAATAAATTTAGGAGAGCCAGATTCTTTCTACTGAAAGCCTCTTCATTGAGAAGACTGAGGCAGGCACCAAGACCTTGGTGCCAACATTGAGCTTACTGGCTGGTAATCTCATTTGTTTCTCCTTGCTGTTTTCAAGCATGACCCATACCAAGCAGAGCAATATGCTTGTACAATACTCACGAGCTGGGCTTGCTGGGCAGTGACTTCTCCACTGCACGCTATAAATGGCTGCCAGCAGTGAAATTACATTTGTATTGATCTGAAGAACATTTTATTGATCAAACACAGGGAATGAAACCTTTGAAATATAAACCCATTATTTTAACAATTTGTTGCCAGGAGTAGGCAAAGGCAGCTTTTCTATTTCATTTTGTGAGCTGGCCTTCCAAGAATAGTTTCTTGTCTATTTACAGGGTCTGGAGACCCAGCCCCATGAGTTTATTAAGGATCATCTCTCTATCTCCAGCTCCCTTACCCCCATCTTTCTTCTCCATGGTTCTGTTCGAGGCATATCTGCAGGCAGGCCCTTCTGCCCCTAAACACTTTTTTTCTCTCTTCCTTTCGTGAGTAACCATTTCACAGCCTGTAAAACTCATTTCTTTCCTTATATCACCTACTGGGTTAGAGGACCTACCCCCTCAGTGTTCCAGGATCATTCTGAGGAATGAGAGGTGATGGTGAAGGTGCCAGCTGCCAGGACTCCCTTGGGAAGCTCTCAAAGCTGCCTCAGCAGGTCTGGAGCAAAAAGTTATCTGAATCCATTATTCCTCTGGCTCCTGCATCTGGTTTCATTAAATGAAATTAACATTATTGTGGACTATCCAGGAAACTTAGGACCTCTAGGTGAAAAAATACTCACAAGGGGGTAGTAGCTCAGCAGCAATTTCCAAAATATTAAGTTAACATGTGTACTCAGTCTTTGAATAAACCTGCATCTGGTCTCTTGGGAGGAGCCAGAGATTCATCCTGTGTCTCAGTGGGCTGATAATCTAGCCTGAGAGAGAAGAAAGCCACATAAAAGAGTGAACCATAGGAGAAAAGATTTTACTAATAGTTATGAGAGTAGCACAATAATTCAATGAGGAAAAGAGCAGTCTCTTTAACAAATGGTGCTGAGACAACTGGATATCCACACACAAAAGAGGAAAGTTGAATCCCTACCTCACATCATATACAAAAATTAGCTCAAAGCAGACCAAAGACCTTAATGTAACAGCTAAAACTATAAAACTCTTAGAAGAAGGATAGGAGTAAATCTGTCCTTCATGAGGCAATGAGATTAGGCAATAGTTTCCTAGATATGATGCCTAAAGCAGAAGCAACCAAAGGAAAAAGATAATTAGGTAAATTGGACTTGCTCAAGATGAAAACATCTTGTGGTTCAAAGAATGGCCATAAAATATGCAAATCTCATATCCAATAAGTCTAATATTCATAATAAGGAACACTTACAATTCAATAATACAAAGACAAATAACCCAATTTAAAAAATGGGCAGATGATTTGAACAAACATTTGTCCAAAAAAGAGATATAAGTGGCCCATAAACACATGAAAAGATGCTCAACATCAATAGTCACTAGAAAAATGCAAATCAAAACCACAATAAGGTGTCACTTCATATCCACTAGGAGGGCCATCATCAAAAAGACAGAAATAACAAGAGCTGACCAGGCTATGGAGAAATTAGAATCCTCATAAATTGCTAATAAAAATGCAAAGATGATGCAGCCACTTTGGAAAACAGTTTGGCAGTTTCTCAAATGTTAAGCCTAAAGTTAACATATAACAATTCCACTTTTTGGTATTTATTCAAGACTATTGAAATATATTCCCACAAACTTGGACACAAATGCACATATCAGCATTGATCATATAGCCAAAAGGTGAAAACAACTCAAATGTCTATCAACTAATGCATAGATAAATAAAATACTGTATATTTATACAATAAAATATTTGGTCATAAAAATAAAATAAGTACTAATGTTTTCCAGGCTCACAAATGAAGCCAGTGAAAGGCACACTTTTCAGTGAAAGGCTTCTTTCACTTTCTGCTCAGTGAAAGAAGCCATACAGAAAGGCCACATATTATATGATCTCATTTATATGAAATGTTCAGAGTAAGAAAATCCAGAGTCTGAAGTAGATTAGTGACTGCCTGGGTATGCGAGGAGCACAGAATGAGGATGGACCCCTAATGGCTATGGAGTTTCCTTTGGGGGCACTGAAAGTGTGCTGGAATTAGTGAAGACACTTGTGCAACCATGTGAATAAATAGACTAAAAGACGCTGAATTGTACACTTCTAAAAAGTAAATTTTATGCAATGCAAATTATATTTCAATTAAAAAAATTAGTAGCATAGACCCAGGGTGCTTTAGATGATGGGAAGGAGATAGCTGTCAGACCAGGGCAGCACTGGAGCTGGGCTGGAGCGAGGGCTCCACCCCCTTTCCCTGCAACTTTGCCCCGAGGGCTGCCTCCTCCCCACCATGAGCCCTGTGACTGAGAACAACAAAACCATCGTTTCTGGCAAATAGAAGTCCTATGGCCTGGGAAGCTCATTCCTCCATGCAATTTTAAAGGGGGTTTACTTTTATGTTTGAGTTTTCACTTCCTCTTGGAGAAGAGAGGCAGGAACTGTTGACAGGTCTGGAAATTGGAAATGCCAATGACAAAAGGAGTCCCCAGGGAGTGCCTGGGTGTCCAGCCTCCCCAGCTCAATCACTTTGTGCCAGGGAGGCTCCTGGCTTAGGGACTCAGCAGCAAAACTGGCTGAAACTATTTCCCATCCATTTCTCAGACAAGGGAAGCTACTGTGGGAGTGATGCCACAAGGAAACAGAATAGACCATCCCTATATGCATAACACTAGGCATCGTAGCAGGACAGCGCCAGTTTCCATTACCTCCGCATCGAACGCAGCACCAGTTCCGGCAGTGGTTTTGATCTTGATTGGCAGGTAGTTACGGTGCAGTGTGGACAGCCACCCAGGAATTGATGGAATGGGCTGGCTCTGTTGATGGCGAAGTAGGGCAAATCCTGCACGTACCCTCTGGGCAGTGGCAGACAGTGTGTGTGCCCAGAGAGCAGGTGCAGGCACCTTCATCTCACAGGGGTGCAGAGAAGCTGAGTGGCTCGGTCAAGGTGACAAAGTTTATTGCTAACAGATCAAGTGCTAGAAGCCAGATGACCTGTCTCCGGATTTATGGTTACTCCCTTACTTCACCCTTCTTCTCAATGAAAGATTCAAACCCCAGCCAACACCTGGCCTTTGGCTATGTCTCTCTTTAGACAGAATTTTTCTTTCTTCCTCCTCCTTTTCTTCTTCCTCTTCTTCTCCCCTGTTCCTCCTCCTTTCTCTCTCCTCCCCTTTCTCCTTCTATTTTTCTCCTTTCTCCTCTTTCTCCCCCTTTTTCTTCTCCTCTTCCTCCTCCTTCTCCTGCTTCTTGTCCTTATCCTTCCCCTCCTCCTCCTTTTACTTTCTGCTTCTTCTCCTTCTCCCCTTCTTCTTCTTCTCCTCCTCCTTTTACTTTCTGCTTCTTCTCCTCCCCCCCCCTTCTTCTTCTCCTCCTCCTCCTCCTCTTCCTCCTCCTTCTTCACTTTCTGTAACCATTCAGTGGGTTCACCTTGCCTGCATCTAGACAGAGCCTATTATCTCAACATAGAGAAATTGCAGTAGAGAAAGTAACTCATGCAGAGCCAGCTGTGCAGAAGACACTACTCAAATCAGTCTTCCCCAAAAATCTTGGGGAGAATTTTTAAGAACCACTTGGCGGGTGTGGGGAGCCAGGGAGCCAGGAGTGCTTATTGGTCAGAGATGAAATCGTAGGGAGTTGGAGCTGTCTCCTTGGGCTAAGTTAGTTCCTGGGTGAGAACCACAGGATCAGAGGAGCCATTTAATTTATCTGGGTGGTGCCAGCTGATCCCTCAAGTTTAGGGTCTGAAAAATATATCTCAAGCATTGATCTCGGAGGTAGTTTAGGGAGGGTGAGAATCTTGTAGCCTCCAGCTGCATGACTCCTAAACCATCATTTCTAATCCCTTGGCTAATGTCAGACTAGTCCCCAGGCAAGAAGGAGGTCTGCTTTGGGAAGGGGCTGTTATCATCTTTATTTTAAACTATGAAGCTTGTCCCAAAGTTAGTTCAGCCTACGCCCAGAAATGAACAAGGACAGGTTAGAAGCAAGATGGAGTCGGTTAAGTTAGATCTCCTTCACTGTCTCAGTTACAGTTTTGCAAAGGCAGTTTCAGTTCTCTTCTCCTCCTCCTTCACTTCCTCGTCTCTCTCTTTCACTCTTTTCCTCCCTCTCTCCCTTTCTTTTCTGACTGCATCAAGTATAATCCGCCAATGTGCATAGTAAAGAGAATCGAGCAGTCATTCCCAAAGCTGAGCAAGCATCAGTCACTTGGAGGGCTTGTGAAGAGAGATGGCTGGGCCCCAACTCCAGAGAGCCTGACTCAGCAGGTCTTGGGTGGAGCTGAGAATTTGCATTTCTAATCATTCCCCAGGTGACAAGACTGCTGGCTCAGGGATCACACTTTAAGAACCCTGCTCTGGAGTAGAAGAGACCCACTGTCCAGCCTGCAGACAGGACCCCTCCTCTCCCATTTTACCCAGGCGAACACTTCACTCGTTTTTATAAGTTTCCAGAAAATGAAATTCTTCAAGCAAGTAATTGTTATATAATAATGTATTAAACACTTAACGAAATGTCAAGTGAACTAAATTCCATAGTCAGGAAGGTTTTCTGATTCCAAGTCCCTGTACTGCAAGTTCGACTCACTGATGGTTAAGCAGCAGCCGCCCTTTGCCTCTCAGTGCTGACAGCAAGGCTCAGGTGTGACTGAGGCTGGACATACTGAGTGATGGAAATGATGTAATTGTTATTCACTGACTTCTCAGCCAGAGTCAGTTCTGGGAGCATTTGTTTAAGGATTTTGGCTGACTTGCTTCCAAAGTGTCCATAGAAACCAGCATTGTGGCCTTGCGCATCTGGATGGGAATCTAGATATCACGTCACCTGTCCTTATGCAGCAACGTCCACCTTTCTCTTGGTTTTCTGCTACAATCCTTCCTTAGCCCCTGTCTACAGTGTCACAGCTTCTGTAAAGCCTTCCCAATACCCAAACGAGGGTCAGGTATCACCATACTTCTCTAATCCCAGCACTTTGGGAGGCCGAGGGGGCAGATCAAGAGGTCTAGAGATCGAGACCATCCTGGCCAACATGGTGAAACCCTGTCTCTACTAAAGATACAAAAATGAGCTGGGCATGGTAGCATGCGCTTGTAGTTCCAGCTACTCGGGAGGCTGAGGCAGGAGAATCACTTGTACCCAGGAGGCGGAGGTTGCAGTGAGCCAAGATCGGGCCACTGCACTCCAGCCTGGGCGACACTACAAGACTCAGTCTCAAAAAAACTAAAAATACCCAGAAGGAGAGGGGCTCATTCCCTATTCTGTGTCTACACTGCACGACCCCCTTTTTGATATGTCTACAGAGAGGAAAGCAAGTAAATGTCAGCTCTTGGAGGATTCTTACAGACTTAGTATGATGACTTCATTTGATAGGAACGGAAAACTTAGGCCCAAGGGGAAAATCAGAATGTTAAGGTCACCTGCACTCATGTTTATCCCAGGACTGTTCACAACAGCAAAGACATGGAATCAACCCAGGTGCCCATCAGTAGTGGGCTGGATGAAGAAAATGTGGCATATAGACACCATGGAATACTACACAGCCATCAAAAAGAATGAAATCATGGTCTGTTTTTGTTTTTGTTTTTGCAGCCGTTATCCGGAGTGAATTCATGCAAACAGAAAACCGAATACCCCACGTTCTCACTTACAAGCAGAAGTTCAACACGGGGTACAGATAAACATAAGGACGGGAACAACAGAGACTGAGCTCCTGGGTGGGAAGAGGGACCAAGGGTGAAAACTCTACCTACTGGGCACTGCGTCCACCGCTGGGGTGATGGGATCGTTACAAAGCAAACCTCAGCATCACACGACGCACCCACGTCACAAACCTGGACATGTTTTAGCCTCCCCTGGATCTGCAACTTCCCTCTAACCGTCTCCCACATACTGAGGATTGAGTATGTGGATGGATTGTTGCCACATGGTCGGTAGAGATGATGGTTCAGAGAAAAGAGCATTCAACACGGAGTTAGGAGACTGGAGTGCAGCCCATCTTTAACGACGGTACTTACTCAGTGCGTCCAGGAACAAGCTGCCTGAATTTCTGAGCCTCAGTTTCACTGGTGTAGGAAATGGAGGTTGAAGGCAATAGCTTCCAAGGTCGTCTCCTCTATACCTAAAAGAAAATAAGAGGATCTGGTGGTATGTGGTCCATTACCAATGATACCAGCACCTGAGGGCCAGGAGTACCCGCCTTGAGAACTGACCTCCTGCTACCCAGACTCTGTTCTACCCGTTGGGTTCTGAAAAGAAGGAAGTACTGAAAAGCCCGGGAACTGGGTCAGGAAGTCTGGTGGCTCTCGGCAGTGACAGCTTCATGCTCTGGTGAACTCATGAAATGCAGTGTAATTTCCTCTCCCATTTACCCATCAGCAGCACGGAAGGAGAGCCTCTCTGCTGCCCTCCTCTCCCTGCCTTCGTTAGTCATGACTCACTAATCGCCACCGGCGAATGAGTATTCTTCTAATTTTCCAAATCGAATTCGGAGATGTTTTCAGCTAAAGATCAGGATATAGGTTTTTGGCTCAGCTAATAAAATATCTAATGAATTTTCATTAGTGACAATTACAGACATGAGACCCCGAAGAGAAGGGCCAGTCACAGCCCTCAGCTGATGCCACTTGCTAATGGCTCCTTTAAGGAGAAAAGCATAGCTCCTGAGATCCTAACCCTAATTGACAATGCCATTCAGGAGACAGGGGCCAGAAGAAGGGAACTGAAGAAGTATTTACCTTTCCTTTATCTTTTTTTGTGCTGTGGCTCTGCCTTCAGACCAACAGCCAGAAGTGAGAGGGGCCTTTCAAACGTAAAAATGGAGTCCTCAAAGTAGGATCCATTTATAAACTTGGATATAAATGAGATTATCTTAATCTCAACAAACAAGCAAGCCAAAACACCTGGACCCTAGAATAATGATTCACCAGGGAAGGCAGATTATTTTCCTAATCAGAAAAGAGTCTCAGGCAAATGATCACTATGGAAAGCCAGTGAGTCCTTAAACTATAGTTTTGGGACCTGCTCATGTCTGTAACCCCAGCACTTTGGGAGGCCAAGGAGGGAGGAGCATTTGAAGTTAGGAATTCAAGAGCAATCTGGCCAACATAGCAAGACCCTGTCTCTAAAACAGGAAAGAAAAAAATGTAGCCGGGCATGGCGGCACACACCTGCAGTCCCAGCTACACGGAGCAAGCCTTGCCTTAAGAAAATAAATAGTTTAATTAAACAAAACATAGTCTTGAAATTCTTACTCTGCCCCCATGCAAAAGAGGATGTGAGTCTCGGAGACTCCTCTTTTGCCCCCACACTGCTCGCTCTTTGTTTTGTAAGGTGCAAATCTCAGTTGAAATTGGCAAAACCTAGAGACAGAAAAGTCTCTAGAACCACAGAGCTAGATCAGTCGGCATCAACAACTTTTATGATCTCTGAGAACTGAAGGGACCTGAAGAAGCAGCATTTACCTTTCCTTTATCTTTTTTTGTGCTGTGGCTCTGCCTTCAGACCAACAGCCAGAAGTGAGAGGGGCCTTTCAAACGTAAAAATGGCGTCCTCAAAATAGGATCCATTTAAAAACTTGGATATAAGTGAGATTATCTTAATCTCAACAAACAAACAAGCAAGCCAAAACACCTGGACCCTAGAATAATGACTCGCCAGGGAAAGCTGATTATGCTTTATCTGCTTTCCCTGCAAGCCAGTTGTCCAAACAGCGTCGAAGACAAGGTCTAAGCAAGTGAAGGCCGAGAAAGAAAATTAAAAAAAAACAACAACAAAAACAAGTACCTTCCTTCTGTTCCCAAATGGATAGCTGTCATTGTACATGCTGACTTTATCTCATGTAAAATGTAGATTTAATAAGTGGGAGACAAATGCATGATTAACTTTCAGCCCTCCCCCTTTCTTTCACTTGTAAAATGTAGGTTCACTGAATGCTAATGAAAACAAGAGTGGGACCCCTCAGTTCTGCCGTCCCCTCCTCCTCTTCTGTCTCTTTCCTTCCTGCTTACTCTTTCCCCTTTAAATCTTCAAGATCCCATAACCCTCTTTGGAAATAGCACAGGCCACAGATGCTACTTAACTTGTGTTTCTTTTTCCCAGGCACACCCTAAACCTTAGCAAAAGAAACCTCTAAGTCGACTGAGATCTGACTCGGTCACTTTTTAGTTTACAAGGTGCAGGCTGTAGGAACAGAAAAAGCTGCCCCCAAATGAGCTGAATGTGCACCAACCTCCCTGTTACCTGGTGGTTCCCATCTCCCTATATAAGCCCAAAGTTGTAGGGAAACAAATGGGGCGTCCCCCATGTGCAGGCCATAGCCCCCAAGTTAAATGCAGCCACCATTTTTCAGTATGACAGTTGGAGGGGGTTTGGCCTCTTTTTCCTCCTCCTCACTCTCCATCCTTCTTCTTCTTTCCCTTCCCTTGGACGTCAGATCACCTCTACTGACCTCCTTGGATCTCTAACTGGCCCTCTTACTGGACATTCTTTTCTATGTGAAGGTGAAACATGCTTTCTTTAATTTCCTATCAGCTCCCTAATCATTTTCTTGTGGAGTGCCTGGTTTGGGCCAGTTCTTCTCGGGGCTTCGATGGCCTTGTGCTTTAGCTAGTGTTTCCTGTGTAACGTTGGTTGCTTTGCTGTGGTCAGAGAGAAGCTCTTAAATGTGAGAGATCAAGATGGACCAGGCACAGTGGTCGGTGCCTACAATCCCAGCACTTCGGGAGGCTGTGATGGGAGGACTACTGGATGCCAGGAGTTTGAGACAATCCTGGGCAACAAAGTGAGACTCCCATCTCTACAAAAATTAGAAATAGATTAGCTGGGCATGCTGGGGAATGTCTGTAATCCTAGGTACTCAGGAGGCTAACGTGGGAGGATTGCTTGAGCCCCGGAGTTGGAGGCTGCAGTGAACTATGATTGTGCCATTGCACTCCAGTCAGGGTGACAAGGCAAGACTCTAACTCTAAAAAACAAAGAGACAGAGGAGGAGAGAGAGAGAGAGATCAAGGTACAGAGGAATCTAGTACAAGGATAAAAATAAAATTTACTAGCCGCGTGGAGAAGCCATCACACATTCTCCAGCCCTAGTGGCCACGGCAGTGAGGAGAGACAAGCCATGTCTCACCCATTTGTGTCGTCCCAACACTGAGCACAGCACTAGTACACTGTTGTGGCTGGAAGGGCGTGTGGAGTGAATTCACAGATGAATGAATTCTGGGCTGCCTTCCTAGAGTAAGACAGCTGGAGATAGATCATCATCACAACTGAGATGTCAGTCCCTAGAGGAAAAGAAAGTAAGAGTCGCTGATAGATCAGATTTGGGGTTGAAACCTTAAGCCATTCTATGCAAGAAGAAAGCTGACTGCCAAAAACATTCCACCTTGATTTTCCTAAACACAGGCCAAAGCTTAGCTTTTCTGAATGCCCCTTGACCTTTTAAATGTGCCTAGTCTGCACACTGAGCCCTGGCTCTGGTCATTCTATTGTTGGGTCAAACACCTTATTGAAGTCAGTTAGAAGGTCGGGCATGGAACCTCCTACCTACCAATGGCCTAGATCACTCTGTCCCCTTCCCGTGCTAGCTTCTCACAATGGCATATGTTTTTGAAATCCTGTTTGTCTCTTTTTATAATGGGATGTACATTTGAGGGGCCGGGCGCGGTGGCTCACGCCTGTAATGCCAGCACTTCTGGAGGGCTGGATCACGAGGCGGGTGGATCACGAGGTCAAGAGATCAACACCAGCCTGGTCAACATGGTCAAACCCCCTCTCTACTAAAAAAACAAAAATTAGCCACATGTGGTGGCGCATTCCTATAATTCCAGCTACTCAGGAGGCTGAGGCAGGAGAAATTGCTTGAACCCGGGAGGCGGAGGTTGTAGTGAGCCGAGATTGCGCCATTGCACTCCAGCCTGGCAACAGAGTGAGACTCTGTTAAAAAAAAAAAAAAAAAAAAAAAGGGCGAGAGAAAACCCAGGGGAACAGGGAAGAGAAGCAGCAATCTCTCCTCCTGCTCGGGTACAGGCCGGAAGAGGAACAAGGCACTGTTTATCTTTGCACCAGACGGGGTGTGAGTTCAGATGTTGAAGTCATAGACAAACGTGGTAGTCAGACAAAGAATGTGAGCTACTGAATCAAACAGGTCTGTTTTCTCAGCTGGATAGATATGCAATCTACTGGTTGAAGCTTTTAGAACCATTCTTGTTTATTTATTTGAGAGGGAGTCTCACTTTGTTGCCCAGGCTGGAGTGCAATGGCATGATCTCCGCTTCCTGCAACCTCTGCCTCCTGGGTTCAAGTGATTGTCTTGCCTCAGCCTTATGAGTAGCTGAGATACAGATACCAGCCACCATACCCAGCTAATTCTTGTATTTTTAGGAGAGACGGGGTTTCACCATGTTGGCCAGGCTGGTCTCGAACCCCTGACCTCAGGTGATCCACCTGCCTCAGCCTCCCAAAGTGTTGGGATTATAGGCATGAACCATCACACCCAGTTATTTTATTTTATTTTATTTTATTTTATTTTATTTTTGAGATAGGATTTCATTCCGTTACCCAGGTTGGAGTGCAGTGGTGCAATCTTGACTCATTGCAACCTCTGCCTCTCAGGCTCAAGTGATCCTCCCACCTCAACCTCCCAAGTAGCTGGGACTACAGGCCCGTGCCACCATGCCTGGTTAGTTTGCATATAAATGTATTTTTTAAAAATATATTTTTTCATTATTGTTATTGTAGAAACAGGGTCTCGAACTTCTGGGCTTAAGCAATTTGCCAGACTTGGCCTCCCAAAGTGCTGGGATTATAGGAATTACCTCATCTGTAAAATCAGCATAATTATAGTCTGCAGCTCCTGGGATTCCAGAGAGGAATAAATTAGATACTTAAAATTTTTACTGAGGGCTGAGCATGGTGGCTCAGACCTATAATCCCAGCACTTTGGGAGGTCAAGGCAGGAGGACTGCTTGAGGCTGGGAGTACAAGACCAGCCTGGACAACATAGTGAGACACCATCTCTACAGAAAATAATAAAAAGCAAGCCATGCAGGGTGGCATGCCCCTGTAGTCACAGATTCTGCAGAGGCTGAGGCAGGTGATCGCTTGAGCCCAGGAGCTGGAGGATGCAGTGAGCCATGATTGTGCCACTGCACTGCAGCCTAGGTGACAGAGCGAGACTCTGTCTCAAAAAAAGAAAACTTCACTGAGACTCCATACCAGGAAGTATTCTGAGCTCAGGGGATAGAGAGCAAGACAAATAAGTCTCTGCTCTTGTGGAGCATACATCCCAGTGAGAGGCAGCACTTAAACACTCAACATAACAAGATAACTTCAGGTGAAGATACATGCTATGATGAAAATCAAGAGCCAATGTGTAGTGACTCCTGACCAGGGGTGGCAGGAAGAGAAGATGTGAATGAGGTGAGCAGAAGAGCAGGCCAGATGAAAAGAGCCACTAGAGGGTCCGCAGAGGCGAAAGTGCGATCTGGTTTACGTCTTTAAAAGATGCGTTTAAGGCCAGGTGTGGTGGCTCACACCTGTGATCCCAGCACTTTGGGAGGCCAAGGCAGGAGGATCGCCTGAGGTCAGGAGTTTGAGACCAGTCTGAGCAATGTGGTGAAACCCCAAATACAAAAATTAGCCAGGTGTTGTGGCTCACACGTGTAATCCCAGCTGAGGCAGGAGAATCACTTGAACCCGGGAGGCGGAGGTTGCAGAGAGCCGAGATCGTGCCACTGCGCTCCAGCCTGGGCAATAAGAGTGAATCTCCGTCTCAAAAAAATAATAATAAATTAAAGTTTAAAAAAAGGTGTCTTTAGGCCGGGCACGGTGGCTCACGCCTGTAATCCCAGCACTTTGGGAGGCCGAGGCGGGTGGATCACGAGGTCAAGAGATAGAGACCATCTTGGTCAACATGGTGAAACCCCGTCTCTACTAAAGATACAGAAAATTAGCTGGGCATGGTGGCACGTGCCTGTAATCCCAGCTACTCGGGAGGCTGAGGCAGGATAATTGCCTGAACCCAGGAGGCGGAGGTTGCGGTGAGCCGAGATCGCGCCATTGCACTCCAGCCTGGGTAACAAGAGCGAAACTCCGTCTCAAAAAAAAAAAAAAACAAACAAACAAACAAAAAAAAACAAAAAAGGTGCCTTTAGGTAGTAGGGTTATGCATATTAAACAGCTCAAGCCAGATGTTAGGTGTGCGCTGTTGGTGGAGATTACAGAAATGTTTGTGAGGTGTTTAGCCACTTCGGATACATAGTATGTCTTAGCAGAGGTTTTTACAAAACGTGTAATGTGCATTTAGCTACTTCTTAAAGATTGTAATCCAAGGATAATGAAGCTAGAGACCTGCCTTCTGCAGTTCATAGCCTAGTAAAGACACATCAATAGATGACTGCAATCCACAGCAGTGAGCACAAGGAGAAAGTCGTGCATGGGGTAACACTCGGCCACTCAGGAGCCAACAATGTTGGGGTAAGGTGTGGAGGGGTTAGCTGGTAGGAAAAGGAGAAAGGTAGTTTCAGCTGAAAGAGAAACTGCATGGCCCATGCCGCCATGCGGTGTTTTACCCAAGTTCGAAGGGCTGGGTGCTGCTGTGAGAGGCCGGAAGCCAGGCAGGGCTCACGTCATGGGGTATTTGTGAGTCCAGACAATGGGCAGAAATGTGTCCTACCGGTGATGGGAATCATCAGAGAATTTTTGACAAGCGGGTACCTTGCCAAGTGCTGCTACTTTGGAAGCTCCGTTGGGGCTGGAGGGTGATGTGAAGACAGAACGGAGGCCGAGAGATCTGCCAATGAGAAGGTTTTTTACTGTTGCCCCGGTGACAGAGGGGAAGTGGCAGCTAGACCAGGGCAGTGGAAAATACATGGAAAACACACAGACAGGGTTGAAGAGATATTCTGGAGGTAAAAAAGATGAGCAGAACCTGACGCAGAGTACATATTCATTAATTATTTGTAACTAAGTGGATTGGATTAGAGGAACAGAGTGGAGTGACGTCCTTCGCCTACGGTGGTAGGAGAGTGATCGGTCCGATGCTGAGCAAACAATAAATACATGCTATGCCATATCTGTTATCAGATTCAGAGTGACAGACCACCCAGGGAGGCCTTCTCAAGGCAGTAAAGAAGTTCAGGAGACGTTCCTGGACTCAGGGGCTTTGAGATTGAGGAATGAGGGGCAGGCTGGTGGACGAGGATCTGGGCATTTCTCCAGGTCCCAGGAAACAGAGACAGTAATTATGAACCTCACAACATGCCCTGTAAACCATTATTGATCCCAATTCCCTGCATCCAATTTGTCAGTTTCTACTCACTGTCAGCAGTTTCTACTCATTGAAAAGCACCCACAATTGAAGCCAGAAGGGAATGGATTTGGGGTCATCCCCTGGTGGCCTTTCCTCAGGGAACATCCACCAGCGTCACCCTTTTATGCTACTAGGTCACTCACAGTAGCTCCAGGCTCTCTTCACCTTCACCTCCTCTTGGCCTTCAGAAAAGAAACCGACCCAGACCATGGGATCACTGAAGGCCACGGCAACGTTCGCATTTCCATGTTTACCCCAAACAGCTTTGAACCTTGAAACCATGATTGACGGTTTGTCCAAGAACTTTGAGCTTTGCTGGTCTTTGGGCATCTGCCTTAGCTGAATTCATTTGGTTTTGGTGACTCTTCGTCTGGTGTTTCTGCCAAATCTGATAACTGACTTCATCGCAAGCAAGACCGTGTTCACCTGTGCTGAACAATCTAGACGAAGAGTTGCGTTGCACCTGACTCTCCCTCTCCCAGCCAAAGACCACGTGGTCTGAGCTAGACAAAGCCACTGAGTCCTCTGCAGCCTCATGCACTGAGAAACAGCCCTCAGGGTGAGGTCTCTGTTCTGGGTGAAGCTTGCTCCATTCTTCATGCCTCAGCTCATTCGTTGATCAGAAAGATGGTGACATCTCATCACCCAACTCAAGACCCTTCATTTGCTGTTTATCTGGCATAGCTTTCATTTCTGGATAGAGAGAAAGAGCTATCTCAGGTACAGGGAATTTAATTCCTCTCTACCTGGAACATTCCTTCGCTGTGCATGGGGCAGAGCATGTCTTAAGGAAAACAGCCACCCTTTGCTGACACCGTGCCTAAGTCTCTGAATCCTATGGTCTTCTTTGGATTATCAGTCAGCCAAAAAGTCCCATTTAGTTCTGGGTTGAAGTCACGAGTTCTCCTCAGCTAGCATTTCATCAGCTCCGGGACTGGGAGGAGCAGTCTGATATCTGGATGGTCTTTGCAGGCATCAGGGGGCCATTCCTGACCACAGCCCTCAGCTCCCGTCTGCACCTGTGGTCCTGGCACTTTCCTTCCCTCACTCTGCTGATAGCACCTTGCGGGAATGCTCAGCAATGAACCTGGGCAACCTCCCTCCAATAGCAAACTAAAGCTGATGCTTTCTCATTTTTGTATTTTTTTTAAAGAAATGAAGAACATCGTTACATCAATAAAAGAGAGAAAGACACCTTATCTCAAAATAAAGAACAGTAATCATAAAGAAAAAATATTTGGCAATGTTTCACCACCAGGTACATTGTAATATCCATATTTCTTTTTTCATTTTCCCCTGAGTAGTGAAAACTCCATTACAGATGCTGAATGCTCAGAATCACTGTTCTTGATTCTCAAGGGAAACCCTCTTATTGAAAGCTCCAGGCAGCTCGTGGAATACAGTTAGGGTTGGGTGAGTGGCTGTGGGAGGGGGTGGGGAACTCACAAAATCACAGGGACTCTTTTTTTTCTTTCCGAGATGGAGTCTCCCTCTGTCGTCCAGGCTGGTGTGCAGTGGCATTATCTTGGCTCACTACAACTCCTGCCTCTGGGGTTCAAGAGATTCACCTGCCTCAGCCTCCCAAGTAGCTGGGACTACAGGCACCTGCCACTGCGCTGGCTAATTTTTGTATTTTTAGAAGCAATCAGATTTCACCGTCATGGCCAGGCTGGTCTTGAACTCCTGACCTCATGATCCACTCCCCTCGGCCTTCCAAAGTGCTGGGATTACAGGTGTGAGCCACTGAGCCCAGCCACTGAGCCCCGCCCACAAGGACGTTTTAGAAGTGGAAATAAGTATTATCCAAGCTCCTCTCCCATTTTATAGATAGAGACTAAATCCAGTGATGTTGCACTAAAGTATCCAAGGTCACTAGAACTGTTTTTTGAGACAGGGTCTCACCCTGTCACCCAGGCTGGAGTGCAATGGCTCACTACGACCTCTGCCTCCTGAGTTCAAGTGATTCTCCTGCCTCAGCCTCCCGAGTAGCTGCGATTACAGGCGCCCGCCACCACCATGCCTGGCTAATTTTTGAATTTTAATAGAGACAAGGTTTCACCATGTTGACTAGGCCACTCTCCATTGAACTCCTAACCTCAGGTGATCCACCTGCCTCAGCCTGAAATTACAGACATGAGGCACCACACGTAGCCAGTAAACACTTATGAACAAGCTAGCTTGAGACTATATCTCACCTTGATGGCTATAGGTTCAGAAGTGCAAGTGATTGTGAACACATGGCCCAACTGCTGCGTTGCACGTGACTCTCCCTCTCCCAGCCAAAGACCACATGACGATGTGAGCCTCAGCGTCTAAGCTAGACAAAGCCACTAATTGCTCTGCAGCCTCAGGCACTGAGCGACAGCCCTCTAGGTGAGGTCTCTGTTCTGGGTGAAGCTTGCTCCATTCTTCATGCCTCAGCTCATTCATTGATCAGAAAGATGGGGACAAGTCATCACCCAACTCAGGACCCTTCATTTGCTGTTTATCTGGCAGAGCTTTCACTTCTGGATAGAGAGAAAGAGCTATCTTAGGTACAGGGAATTTAATTCCTCTCTATCTGGGACAAAGTACAAAAGAAGCTGGCAGAGCCCAGTCAGTTCTGCCTCCAGCTCTGGGATCCCCTAGACACTCTGGTCAGCACTGTGATGATCACTGTGTGGTGACCCAGCAGTGGCATTTCCCTACAGCCCCTCTGAGGTCTTCTCTCAGGAAGCAAGAATGCCACCAGACTATGCTCTTTCTTTCTTTCTTTCTTTTCTTTTTCTCTTTCTTTTTTCTCTGTCTTCCTTCCTTGCCTCCCTCCCTCCTTCCCTCTTTCCTTTTCTTCCTTCCCTCCTTCCTTTTCTTCCTTCCCTCCCTCCTTTTTTCCTTCCTTCCCCCTTTTCCTCCCTTCCTCCTTCCTGCCTTCCCTTCTTTTCTTTTTCTCTCCTTCCTTCCTCTTCTCTTTCTTCTATTCTTTTGTTCTTTCTTTCACTTTTAAGAAATAGGATCCATTCTGTGGCTCAGGCTGGTGTGCAGAGCCATACCATAGCTCACTGCAGCCTCAAACTCCTGACTCAACAGCTCCTCCTGCCTCAGTCTTCCGAGTAGCTGGAACTACAGGTGCATGCCACCGTGCCTGGCTCAATTTTTTCTTTTTTTAGGATGGAGTCTCGCACTGTCGTCTGAGGTTGAAGTGCAATGGCGCGATCTCGGCTCACTGCAGCCTCTGCCTCCCAGGTTCAAGTGGTTGTCCTGCCTCAGCCTCCCAAGTAGCTGGAATTACAGTTGCCTGCCACCATGCCCTGCCAATGTTTTGTGTTTTTAGTAGAGACAAGGCTTCACTATGTTGGCCAGGCTGGTGTCAAACTCCTGACCTCGTAATCCGCCCACCTCAGCCTCCCAAAGTGCTGGGATTAAAGGTGTGAGCCATCACTCCTGGCCCCTGGCTAATTTTTAAAAAATGTTTTTTAGAGATGAGGGTCTTGCTATGTTGCCCAAGGTTTCACTATGTTGGCCAGGCTGGTCTCAAATTCCTGTCCTCAAGTGATCCTCCCACCTTGGCTTCCCAAGAGATAACAGACTTTCTAAAAGATCAAATCCTGAAGGGAACTGATCCTCAGGGATGAATACCATACTTCTTTTCACCTAGTAAGGCACAGTATCAGCTCACCCCTCACCCTAAGATCCCAAAGTCTTTTAAGTCTGACTATACTGAGCAGATCAAGGTTGCTGCAAAAGAACAGCTCAGGGTTATTTCCCAAGTGCCTCATCTCATCCATGAGTCCGGACTGGTCTGACTCATGCATTTGAGGCAGATTGGGACCCTGGGCAGGAACTTACAGAAGCAAATTCTCCCTCCACCACTGCCCACTTGCTGTCTGACTCTGAGCTCGTGGCTTACATGTTTACTCAGTGTTCTCATCTATGAAATGAGGTGGAAGGACTAGGCGTGCGTGCATGCGTGTGTGCGTGCGTGCGTGTGTGTGTGTTGCTAGGGGTTTTTTCTGACTTAAAAAGTAAGTATCTTAGTTCTTTCTCATGCTGCTAATAAAGACATACTGGGTAATTATAACAGAAAGAGGTGTAACTGACTTGTAGTTTCACATGGCTGGGGAGGCCTCACAATCATGATGGAAGGCAAGAAGCCGTCACGTCTTCCACGGAGATGGGCAAGGGGTGTGTACAGGTGAAATCACCCTTACAAAACCATGAGATCTCATGAGACTCATTCACTATCATGAGAACAGCACGGTTCTCATGACTCAGTTACCTGCCACCAGGTCCCTCCCACAACACAGACAAATTATGGGAACTACAACTCAAGACGAGATTTAGGCGGAGACACAGCCAAACCATATCAATAAAGTTGCAAATATGGGAAAAAGAATTCCTGCATCCCCTTGGTTTAAATGCCCCAAATGCTACAGCTTTCATAACAATGATCAAAACTCAGGATATGAACATAGATCTTCTGGAAATATTCTTTTCCTGGTCCAGCGTCTAATCTAAGACTGCACATTCCATTTGGTTTTCAAGTCTACTTAATCTCCTTTCATCTTTGAGTCTCTTTTATTATATTATTGTGTTACTATTGCTATTATTTATCACCTTTTTAAATTTTATTTATTTAGATTTTGATTTATTGATTTTTTTGAGACAGAGTCTTGCTCTGTGGCCAGGCTGGAGTGCAGAGGCACGGCCTTGGCTCACCACACCCACCTCACAGCTTCAAGTGATTCCCCTGCTTCAGCCTCCTGAGTAGCTGGGATTACAGGTGTGCACCACCATGCCCAGCTAATTTTTTTGTATTTTTAGTAGAGACGAGGTTTCACCATGTTAACCAGGATGGGTCTTGATCTTCTGACCTTGTGATCTGCCACCTCAGCCACCTATAGTGCTGGGATTACAGGCGTGAGCCACTGTGCCCAGCCTCATCATCTTTTTAATGTTATTATTATTCTCCTGAAATCTACAGTCTCCTTAATTATCAAATAAATTAGATAGATAGTATGAAAATGAACATGTCGCCTTAGCTTGTTAAATCACAACTGAGCTCACTGGTCTTAAGCATAAGTAGCTTTCACCCAAGGTAGACAGCTGGGTGCAGTGGCTCATACCTAGACTCCTGTTTACTCAGGAGGTTGAGGCAGGAAGATTCCATGAGCCAAAGAGTTTGATCCTTCAGTGAGCTATGATCCTGCCACTGCACTCCAGCCTGGGTGACATAGCAAGACCCCAACTCCAAAAAAAAAAAAAAAAAAACAATGGGTGCTAGTGAGGGGTTGCACCTTGCAAGGGGGTGGGAGGAAAGCAACTAGGAGGAGAGGGTGCCAGCATCCAGCCTGATTTCTGCTCCTACATTCACCCCCTGGTTCTAGGCAGGATCTGCCTCCAAGGTGCCTTTTCCTAATTAGCACAAAGATTCACATGGCAGTCTTGCTCAGCCTGGTGGCCTCATTTCAGATGGACATGTCACAAAACCAGACTCTTCATCGCAGGAAACAGAGAGACAGTGTGAATAATACAGAGGGAATATGCCACCGCCACTGGGAAGCCATATTTCCTTTATATTGTTTGTTTGGTTTTTTTTTGAGACAGAGTCTTGCTTTGTCGCCAGGTGCCAGGCTGGAGTGCAGTGGTGCAGTCTCGGCTCACCGCAACCTCTGCCTCCTGGGTTCAAGCAATTCTCCTGCCTCAGCCTCTCAAGTAGCTGGGACTACAGGCTCGCGCCATCATTCCCAGCTAATTTTTGTATTTTTAGTAGAGACGGGGTTTCACCATGTTAATTATCTTTAATTATTTATCTTTTATTATTATTGTTGTTATTAATAACATTCCTCTAAGCATGGAAGCAGGTGTGGCCACCAGGGATGTCACCATTACAGAGGAAGTAGGAGGGACAGCAGCAGCCACACACACAGCTCCTCAGTCAGGGAGGGGTGAGGTCCCGGTCCATCTTCCCTCCTACCCCACCCCAAACCCTCAGTCCCCTGGCCACCATTCTCATTGTAACAAACATTGCATTGGCAGGGCGTGGTGACTCACACCTGTAGTCCCAGTACTTTGAGAGGCTGAGGTGGGCAGATCACTTGAGGTCAGGAGTTCGAGTCCAGCCTGGCCAACATGGTAAAACCTCATCTCTACTAAAGTAAATAAATTTTAAAAAATTAGGCGTGGTGGCAGCTGCCTGTAATTCCAGCTACTTGGGAGGCTGAGGCAGGAGAATCGCTTGAACCCAGGAAGTGGAGGTTGTGGGAGCTGAGATTACACCACTGCATGCTAGCCTGGGCAACAGAGTGAGACTTTGTCTCAAAAAAACAAAAACACACTACATTTAGTACCTTTATTTCATTAATGTTCATTTTTCTTAATAAAAACAATGTCTGCTCATTAAATAAAATTTAGAAAATAGGAAAAGTACAGAAGAAAAATAACACTAACTATTGCTGTACCCACCACAGGCAGGCACTATTAATAATATTTGTTTGTGTTAGGTGCTCAGCTTTTTAATGAAATTATTTATATTATGGACTTTTTAAAACATTGCCATAGGGCCGGGCACGGTGGCTCACACCTGTAATCCCAGCACTTTGGGAGGCTGAGGCAGGTGGATCACTTGAGGTCAGGAATTTGAGACCAGCCTGGGCAATATGGCAAAATGCTGTCTCTGCTAAAAATATAAAACTTAGCCCAGCATGGTGGTTCATACCTGTAATTCCAGCTAGTCTGGAGGCAGAGGCAGAAGAATCACTTGAACTCAGGAGGTGGAGGTTGCGGCGAACCGAGATTGCACCAATGCCCTCCAGCCTGGACAACAGGTAGCTACACTTTCTCAAAAAAAAAAAAAAAACAAAAATATATTGCTGTAATTACATACTATCATGCTTTTTATCTTTCTATTAAATCATGGCTATTTTGATGTTATTACATTAATTAATATAGTCCATCAATTTTACAGTATTTCCTCAATTTTAATAACTGCATAATGTTGTGTGAAGTGACTAGACTCTGGGCTTTGTAACTTTGGCATCATAATTGAGCATTCACGTGGTCTTCCGCTTTGCCATTATAAATTACATGTTGCTCCTTATTTAGAACTATTCTCTTAAGATAGAATCCCAGAAATACTATTACTTGGTGAAGGAAAGACCACTGAGGCATACAGTTGGTGTGCACAGCAATACTCCATCATCAAATGGAAGTAGTGTAGATGTGATTGAGCCCAAGTAGGCCCTGAAGGCATAAGTGAGTTACATAAACAAGTGGCCCTGTTGGCTCATGCCTGTAATCCCAGCACTTTGGGAGGCCAAGGCAGGCGGATCACCTGAGGTCAGGAGTTCAAGCGAGCTGACCAACATGGAGAAACTCCGAAACTCCGCCTCTACTAAAAATACAAAATTAGGCTGGGCGCGGTGGCTCACACCTGTAATCCCAGCACTTTGGGAGGCCAAGGCAGGCGGATCACAAGGTCAAGAGATCGAGACCATCCTGGTCAACATTGTGAAACCCTGTCTCTACTAAAAATACAAAAATTAGCTGGGCATGATGGCGCGTGCCTGTAATCCCAGCTACTCAGGAGGCTGAGGCAGGAGAATTGCTTGAACCCTGGAGGCGGAAGTTGCAGTGAGCCGAGATTGTGCCACTGCACTCCAGCCTGGCACCTGGTGACAGAGTGCAAAAAAAAAATACAAAATGAGCTGAGCATGGTGGTGCATACTGTAATCCCAGCTACTCAGGAGGGTGAAGCAAGAGAATGGCTTAAGCGTAAGCCTGGGAAGGCAGAAGTTGCAGTAAGCAGAGATTGTGCCATTGCACTCCAGCCTGGGTAACAAGAGGAAAACTCTGTCTGTCTCAAAAAATAATAATAATACAAAAATAATCATCATCATCATCATCATCATACAAAAATTAGCTGGGTGTGGTGATGCACACCTGTAATCCCAGCTATTTATTCAGGAGGCTGAGGAAGGAGAAGCGCTTGAACCTGGAAGGCAGAGGTTGCAGTGAGCTGAGATCACGCCATTGTTCTCCAGCCTGGGCAATAAGAATGAAGGAGACTCTGTCTCAAAAATAAACAAATAAATAAAAGAAGTGGCCCAAAGGCCCACGGTTCTTACTCTTCCTACAATGCCTTCTCTCTCCCAGTCTGCAGCTACGACCTTGTGAAGAGTTCTTTGTGATCAGCTGACAAAGGAAGAGAAGATTCCGGCCTGGTTTACAGAGGGTTCTGCAGAGTTTACAGGCACCACTTGGAAGTGGACGGCCCCTGCACTATAGCCCCTCTCCCGAACATCGGTGAAGACAATGGCGAAGGGAATTCGTCCAACAGGTACAACTTCAGGGACTGCACCTGGTTGTGCATTTTGCTTGAAAGGGGCAATGGTCAAACTTGTGATTATGCATTAATTCGTGGACTATAGTCAATGGTTTGGCTGGGTGGTCATGGGCTTAGAAGAAACATGATTGCAAAATTGGTGACAGAAATACAGGGAAGAGGTAAATAGACAGACCTCTCTGAATAGGCAAGAAAAAAAAGATATTTGTGTCCCATGTGATTGCTCACCAAAGGATGACTTCAACCAAGGAGGATTTTGATAATTAAGTGGATAGAATGACCCATTCTGTGGACACCAGTGAACCTCTTTCTCCAGCCAACCCTGTCATCCTTACATAGAGGTCTCATGGACAAATGGCCACGGTGGCCAGGATGGAGGTTATGCATGGGCTCAGAAACATGGGCTACCACTCACCAAGGCCAAATTGCATACAGGCACTGCCGAGTGTCCAATCTGCCAGCAGCACAAACCATTACTGCGTTGCTTTGATGACGTCATTCCCTGGGGTGGGGTGATCAGCCAGCTAGCCGGTGGCAGGTTAGTTACATCGCACCTCTTTTATCATGGAAGGGGCAGTCATTTGTCCATACTGGAATAGACGCTTACTCTGGATATGGATTTTCCTTTCCTGCATAGAAAACTTCCGCTGGAACCACCATCTGTGAACTTATCAAATGCCTCATTCCCCATCATGGAATTCCACACAGCATTGTTTGTCACCCAGGAATTCGCTTCATAGCGAAAGAAGTGAAACCATGGGTGCACGCTCAAGGGATTCACCGGTCTTGTCCGGTTCCCCACTATTCGTAAGAAAATGGCTTGGTAAAACAGTGGAATAGCACTTTGAAGACTCAGTTACCCACCAACTAGGTTGCAATACCTTACAAGGCTGGTACAGGGTTCTCCAGAAGACCACATGTGCTCTGAGTCAGCACCCAGCATCTGGCAGGGTTTCTCTCATAGCCAGGATTCACAGGTCTAGGAATTAAGGGGTAGAAACGGGACTGGCACCACTCACTATTGCCCCAAGTGAGGAGTAACAGTGAAAAATGTTTGCTTCCTGTTTCTGCAAGTTTATGCTCCACTGGCCTAGAGGTCTTAATTCCAGAGGAAGAAATGCTTCCACCAGGAGACATGACGAGATTCCACTGAATACTCTGCGGCACTTTATGCCTCTGAGTCAGCAGAGCGGGGAAGTAGTGACGGTGTTGGCTGGGAGAAATCGGACTGCCAGGAAGAACTGGATCACTGGGCCATCATGGCCGTAAAGAAGAGTATGTCGGGAATACAGAGGGCTCCTTAAGTCAACTCTTTTTTTATTTTTATTTATTTATTTATTTATTTTCTGGAGACAGAGTTTTGCCTTATTGCCCAAGCTGGAGTGCAATGATGCAATCTCAGCTCACTGCAACCTCCACCTCCCGGGTTCCAGAGATTCTCCCGTCTCAGCCTCCCGAGTAGCTGGGATTATAGGTGCCTGACATTACACCTGGCTAATTTTTGTATTTTTAGTACAGACAGGGTTTCACCATATTGTCCAGGCTGATCCTGAACTCTTGACCTCAGGTGATCTGCCCGCCTTGGCCTCCCAAAATGCTGGGATTACAGGCCTGAGCCGCCGCACCCAGCCAAGTCAACTCCCATTGTTACCAAGCCGTGTGATTGATTACAGGCAATCAAAAAAAAAATCCAACAACCCAATGGACTATTAATGAAGGTCTGGGTCACCCCATCAGATAAGGAACCACAATCAGCTGCGGTGCAGCTGAAAACAAAGGGCATGCAGAATAGGCAGTAGGAATATATAAATATAATAAGTAGATAAGCAAAGATATCGCTACAATCACGTGACCGGTTACAGAAGTGAGGACTCTAATTAGGAGTATTTCCTTTTTATTTTGTGTGAATACAAATACTACATATTACCTGTATCTCTATATATTATACACACACACACACACACACATATATATATATAAAGCAAATATCTTTGTTTTCTTTTCTCCTATTCCCTTATCATGTAACAGAAGATATATTAGTATTTAAGTATTGCTGATTTCACATCCTAGTATTTAAGTTAAGGTATATCAGCAAAAGAGGAAGCATCACCGAAGACTTCGTTTTCTCTTCTGAGGAAGCGATTCGTGCATTTCTGGCTGTACTAAGGACAGTCGTATCATGTGAGGTGGAAGCATGATCTTGTTAATGTCTTCACTGGAGACCGTATATGGGTTAACAAGATTCACGTGGGTGCCAATTAACAAGGAGGTGACCTCTGATCATTAATTTTATGTATCAACTTGACTGGGCTCAGGGATGCCCGGATACCTGGTAAATTTCTGGATGTGTCTGTGATGGTATCCTCGGAAGAGATTAGCACTGGAATCATTAGACTGGGTAAAGCTCACCCTCACCAATGTGGACGGACATCACCCACTTCACTGAGTCTCTGACAAGAACCAAAACAGCAGATGAAGGGTGAATCTGCTCTCTCCGCCTCAGCTGGGGCACCATCCACCTTCTGCCTCAGACATTGGCGCTCCTGGTTCCTTGGCCTTTGTGTTTAGGTTAGAATTATGCTACTGGCTCTCTTGGTCTTCAGATTTCAGATGGTAGATTGTGAAATGCCCCAGCCTTCATAACTGCATAATTCAATTCCTTATAATAAAATATATTTCTGTATATTTTTATGCATATAATATACAAATATACCTATCTAATCTATCTTTTCTGTTCTGTTCTATTCTATCCTAACCTGTTCTATGCTACCCTAATCTAGTCCATCCTATCCTGTCCTATTCTGTCCCATTCTGTCCCATCCAGTCTCATCCCATCCCACTCTTTCTACTCCTATTCTATTCTATTCTATTCTATTCTATTGTTTCTGCTTCCCTGGAGAACCCTGAGTAATACAGTCATTGAGATATTGGAGTTGGTTGTGGCGGGTAGTGCTGATGTACTTAATACTTTGTACTGCCACATAACACTTGGAATTAAGTAAATTGATATGCAGTATGATAAGTCTGATACCAACTCATGGACTGGATGGTAGAGAAGAATATATGTTGAGAAATGAGGTGAACTGGAGACGGAGCACAAACTTATACACCTGCTAAGGCATTTATTCATTGTGTTCTAAAGCACAAAGACAAAATAGCGATTTTCTTTTCTTTTCTTTTTTGAGACAGAGTCTCACCATATCACTCAGGCTTGAGTGCAGTGACACAATCGTGGCTCACTGCAACCTCTGCCTCCTGGATTCAAGCAATTCTCTTGTCTCAGCCTTCACAGTAGCTACAGGCATGTGGCACCATGCCAGGCTAATTTTTGTATTTTTCGTAGAGATGGAGTTTCACCATGTTGGCCAGGCTGGTCTTGAACTCCTGACATCCAGTGACCCATCTGCCTCCCAAAGTGCTGGGATTACAGGCATGAGGCACAGTGCCTGGCCACCAGTAGCCATTTTCAAGCATTAGAATATGAAGATGAACTGTGACTGCCAAATACTTTTTTATTGTCCCTCTTCCCAGTTTTTTCCCTGACACATGCTGTGATCACCGTCAGCGTTTAGTAAATAACTATTTAAAGCAAGGCAGGAAGGAGCCATTTGGAAAGTTGTCATCAGCATCTTCATAATTCTGCTGTGCTTAGCAGTTACATGAATTTCATTCTTTATTAATTACATCCATTATTTTGAGTTATGGTGTCAGAATTTCTTATTTGAATTTTTTAAATGTCTGTAGCTTTGCTTTGCTCCCTTTTAACCTCCTTCAAGGGATGCACTAGGTCTGTGCTCATCTTTGGAAGAACTCACTGAAATAGCTTCAGACTGTGAAATGCATATCTCTTCATGGATTTCTGTAGGATCCTATCAGCAGGAAGCCAGCCTGGGCCTGATGCGAAGTTTGTATATTATCTTCCTTTCCTAATATGGGACTCATCTTCTTTTAAGGATAACATTAAAATGTGAGGTTCAGAGAAGGTCTATACATCACCATAAACCTTCACATTCTCTTTCTTCTTTCCTTTAGTATAGATTTCTGTGCCTCGTTCATTACATTCAATGAGAAATCAGTTACACTATCCTCCTTCCCCATCCATTTTCCATCCACTTTGTACGCGACTTCCTTTGCCCGGACTTCTTCATAATCATTCCGCCCAGCGAAATAGATAGCTCCAGGCTGCTCACAGTGTATTTATAGTGTCGTTTAGTTAAAGAGGAGATACCAAGCATAAGCATTTTTATTTTATAAGGTCTTCCCATGTCGTCTATGACTAAGAAATTAGTAGACTGACCCATAGTTGAAACTTTAGCTCTCGTATTAATGGTTTGTCCACTTAACTAGTCAGTGATTGCCAGCCTTATTAAAGGATGCTAATGAATAAAAAATGTTATCAGAAAACAATAATTAACCTTGAATATAAAAGCATTAACCAGAGGCAACCAATCACTTTCCAAGGCTTAGTAAACACTTAGAATGCATTAAGCGTCCCTAAAGGAGCAATTAAAGAACACAGCGATTCTGTTTCAAGCAGAAGTGACAAAGGGTCAGTCGTACACAACGTGCAAATTGGGCGGTTGCTGGTGAATGTAAGCCAAATGGTCCATGCTGGTGCTGCACTCACAGAGCCTAAGGCTTTCTCCTAGGTGCGACAGTCACATTTCTCTAAAAGGACGAGTCAGAGGATAACGTCACCTGACACAGACTACTTTGATAACTGCTCTGCCTTTATGTTTTTACCCATATTATAATAACAATAGGAGTGACAATTTACGATATACCTCGCAAAAGTGCTTTCCTTACAGGTGATAAATACGCGCACTGTTAAAAGTGAGTGGTTGGCTGGGCGAGTGGCTCACGCCTGTAATCCCAGCACTTTGGGAGGCTGAGGCCAGTGGACCACCTGAGGTCAGGAGTTTGAGACCAGCCTGCCCAACATGGCAAAAACCTCGTCTCTACTAAAAATACAAAAATTAGCCGGGGTGGTGGCACGTGCCTGTAATCCCAGCTACTCTGGGGACTGAGGCAGGAGAATCACTTGAACTCAGGAGGGGGAGGCTGCAGCGAGCCAAGATCATGCCACTGCATTGCTGCATGGGCGACGGAGCAAGACACCATCTCAAAAAAAAAGTGTGTGGTTATAGAGATTTCACTCCACACTGGTCAGTATTGTGTAGCATTATGTTTTCCCAGCCGTGTTGAGAAAAATTAACATACAATAAGCAGAAATATATGAACTGTACAATTTGAAACATTTTGACATGTATATACACACAGGAAACCATCACCACAATCAAGATGGTGACTATACCTATGACTGTACCTATCACCCCTCAAAGTTTTCTGTTTTTCTTTGTAATTCCTCATTCTCCGAGCCCCTGACCCCTTTCCAACCAAGCACTGATCTTTCTATCACTACAGATTAGCTGACATTTGCAAAATTTTAAATAAAGACACATATCATCTTTCACTCAGAACACTTACTTTGAGATTCTCATTTTATACAAGTCTCAGTTCTCAATATATTACAGCCAAGTGATTCTGACGGAGTCAACAAGAACATACACTAGGGAAAGAACAGTCTTCAGTACGTGGTGCTGGGAAAACTGGATATCCATATGCAGAAGAATGAAACTGGACCCCTATTCTCCACCATATACAAAAATCTACTCAAGATGGATTAATGACTTAAAAGTGAGACACTGGACACAGCGTCTCATGACTGTAAATCTCAGCATTTCGGGAGGCCGAGGTAGGAAGATCAGTTGAAGCCAGGAGTTTGATACCAGCCAGAGCAAATAATGAGAACCCAACTCCATAGAAAAAATAATGAGAGCAAGACTCAAAACTATAAAAATATTAGAAGAAAACATAGGAGAGACACTTCAGGACATGGTTCTGGGCAAATTTTATGAAAAAGTCTATGTCTAAGGAAATAACAGAGTGAAGAGACAACCTACAATATGGGCAAACATATGTGTAAACTATGCATCTGACAAGAGATTGATATGCATAATATATAAGGAACCCAAACACCACAACAGCAAATAATAATGATAAAATAAGAAATAAAAAATAATAATCTGGCTGATTTGGAAATCAGTAAAGGATCTAAACAGAGATTTCTCAAATGAAGACACACAAATGGTAGGTTCATGAAAACCTGCTCAACATCACTAACCATTAGGGACAGGCAATCAAAACCACAGTGAGATGTCACTTCACCCTGGTTAAAATGTCTACCAAAAAAAAAAATAAACAAAACAAGAAATGCTGGCAAGGATGCAGTGAAAGGAGACTTTTATATACTATTGATGGAAATACAAATCTGTACAGTTATTATGGGAAATGGTATGGAAGTTTCTCAAAAAATTAAAAATAGAACTATCATATTATCCATCAACCCTACTTGTGTGTATATATCCAAAGGAAATGAAATCAGCATATCTGATTTCATGTATCCCATTTCAGTACATGGGATATCTGCATCCCATGTTCATCACAGCATTATTCACACTAAGCAAGCTACAGAATCAACCCAAGTGTCCATCAATGGCTCAGTGGATAAAGAAAATGGTGCATGTGCATGGTGGAATACTATTCAGCCATAAAAAAGATGAAATCCTGTTTTTTGTAACAACATGAATGAACCAAGAAAACAATTATGTTAATGAAATAAGCCAAGCACAGAAGGACAAATCTTGTATGATCTCATTCATATGCAGAATCTAAAAAATACTGATCTCAGAAGCATACAAAAGAACAGTGGTTATCAGAGACTGGCGAGTGCAGGAGGGGAAAGGAAAAGGAGAGGTTGGTCAATGGGCACAAAGCTACAATTAGACGGGAGAGATACATTCTGGTGTGCTACTGCATGAGAGTGACCACAGTGGACAACATTGTACAGTACACTCCAAAGTAGCTCCAAGAGAGGATTTTAAGTGTTCTTACTACAAAGAAACGGCAGGGTTTGAGATGCTCCATATGCTAACTATTCTGATCTGATCATAATGCACACCAAGCATCACACTGTATCTCATAAATACATATAATTATTATGTGTCAATGAAAAACAAAATAAACTTATTACAAAAAGAGTACGATTTGACCACCATCCTCATCCCCTACTTGAGTCTCCTGGTGCCTTATGCCTGGTTTATCTCCTCTCCTACTGGGATTAGTTGCTTCGCTGCTGCAGCTGGAGGTGGGCTTGCCTGGGCAGAGGTAGGAATCATCCACAGCCATCCCTGGAGCCAGGATCTGACTTCCCCCAGAGGTCCCAGAAGCTGGACACTGAGCTACTATTCATTGTCCTAATATCCCCCACTGGGAACCAGCTGGAGAGGTAGTATGTACACCCTTGTATCCCAAATAGCCCTTTCTCCATTCTTTTTTCTTTTTTTTTTTTTCTTTGAGACAGAGTTTTGCTCTTGTTACCCAGACTGGAGTGCAATGGCACGATCTTGGCTCACCACAACCTCTGCCTCCTGGGTTCAAGCAATTCTCCTGTCTCAGCCTCCCAAGTAGCTGGGATTACAGGCACACGCCACCATGCCCAG
>CM052649.1:181365582-181394083 GCA_028533165.1 Leontopithecus rosalia
GGGTTTCTCCATGTTGGTCAGGCTGGTCTCAAACTCCTGACCTCAGGTGATCTGCCCTCCTCAGCCCCCCAAACTGCTGGGATTATAGGTGTTGAGCCACCATGCCCGGCTTCCGAATGTATTTCTTAAGTGCATTTGATTGATGTCTCATGCCTTCCTCAAATGTATAAAACCAAGCTGCGCCCTGACCACCCTGAGTTCGTGTTCTCAGGCCCTCCTGAGGGCTGGGTCACGAGCCATAGTCACTCACATTTGGTTTAGAATAAATCTCTTCAACTATTTTACAGAGTTGGTTTCTTTTCATTTGTTTCTTTTGATATATATGTCTATATTTTTTAATTGCGTAAGTTAAATTACCAAATTCAGTATGTTTTGCTCACTGCTTGTCAGAAAGCTCAGTGCCCAATTTCCTACTCAAGTGCAAAGTGCTTCATTGCCTAATTTCCTCATAAAATTATATGCTGTATTAGGATTCTTCAGAGAAACAGAGATTATACATAATGTCTGCCACAGTTACCTGCACTTCCTGTCAGGTCTCCATACGCAAGCCTGAAAGTCGGAAGTCCTGCTTGCCTCCAGCTGAAGTCTCCCACCCTGATCGCCCAGCGGAGCTTCCCACAAGCCCCTCACCCAACCCTGCCATCTCAACTGTTCTTACAATAATGTAAATATATTATCGTAAATGTAACCTCCACCTCCAGGGTTCAAACAATTCTCCTGCCTCAGCCTCCCGAGTAGCTGGGATTACAGGTGCACACCACCACGCCCAGAAAATCTTTATATTTTAGTAGAGATGGGTTTCACCCCGTTGACTAGGCTGGTCTTGAACTCCTGACCTCAGGTTTCCACCGGTCTTGACCTCCCAAAGTGCTGGGATTACAGGCGTGAGCCACCCCTCCTGGCCTTCACCCAGATTCCTAAGAGCAGCTCCTCTCCACTCAGTCCACTGATTCAAATACTAATCTCCAGAAAACCCCTCACAGACGCCACCAGAGGTAATGTTTTGCTAGCTGCCTGGGTATCCCTTCACTTAGTCAAGGTGAAGACATACAAAATTAACTCTTACCTATGCCCACCCTGTTACATGTCTCCTTTTATCACTATTTAAATTCTCCTCTATCGTTTGTATGAATTGTTATTCCCTTTATCCTGGTTTATTATTTCCTCAGTAATTATCACCACCTGGCATATTGTTTATATGTAAATCAATTTGTTATCTCTCTCCTAACTTAAATGTAAAAACCGGAACTATAAAAATCCTGGAAGAAAACCTAGGCAGTTTCATCTTGGACCTAGGAATGGGCAAAGATTTCATGACAAAGACACCAAAAGCAATCACAACAAAAACACAGACTGGCAAGTGGGATCTAATTAAACTTAAGAGCTTCTGCACAGCAAAATAAACTGTTAACAGAGTAAGCAGATGACCTGCAGAATGGGAGACAATATTTGCAAACTATGTATCTGAAAAAGATCTAATATCCAGCATCTATAAAGAATTTAGACAAATTTACGAGAGAAAAACAAACCACCCAATTAAAAAGCAGGCAAAGGATATGAACAGACATTTTTCAAAAGACATACATGTGGCCAACAAGCACTTTAAACAAGCTCAGTATCACTGATTATTTGAGAAATGCAAATCAAAACCACAACAAGATACCATCTGACACCAATCAGATTATTAAAAAGTCAAAAAATAACAGATGCTAGCAAGGTTGCTGAGAAAAGGGAACACTTATACATTGTTGGTGAGGTGTAAATGAGTTCAGCAGTGTGGAACGCAGTACAGTGATTCCTCAAAAAGCTAAAAGCAGAGCTATCATTCAACCCAGTAATCCCAATGCTGGGTATATACCCAGAGGAATATAGATCTTTCTACCAAAAAGACACATGCACATCAATGTTCCTTGCAGCACTGTTCACAATAGCAAAGACATGTAATCAACTTAAATGCCCATCACTTACAGATTGGATAAAGAAAATTTGGTACATGTACACCAGGCAATACTATGCATCCATAAAAAAGAATGAGATAGTGGGTTTTGCAGGAACATGGATGAAGCTGGAGGCCATTATCCAGGAACAGAAAACCAAATACTGCATGTTCTCACTTGTAAGTAAGAGCTTAATGTTCAGAACTCATGAACACAAAGAGAAGAGACACTCAAAAAGAAATTCAGGGCATTATGATTATTGTGCACCTCTATTATTAATACATTGTAATATATAATAAAATAATTACACAACTCACCGTAATGTGGAATCAGTGGGAGACTTGAGTTCATTTTTCTCCCACCTGGGGGTGATGGGACTCGGTAAAGATCATCAGGCATTAGATTCTCATAAGAAGCCCGCAGCCTGGCTCCCTCGTGTGTGCAGTTCACAGCAGGTTTCACGCTCCTATGAGAACCTAATGCCCTAGGTGATCTGACAGGAGGCGGGGCTCAGGCGGAAATGTGAGGGATGGGGAGGAGCTGTAACTACAGGTGAAGCTTCTCTTGCCTGCCACTCACCTTCTGCAGTGCAGCCTGGTTCCTAACAGGCCTCGGAGGACCGGTTGCAGTCTACACCCCGGGTAGCCTGTGCTAGAGGATTCCATGGCTTTCAGCTTCAGTCTTGCTGGAGCTGCCTGCATTACTATGGCTTCCCAGCCAGGCATTCACTGACAGAAGACAACACCGCCCTCCAGCTAGGTCTGCTCCACACCTATTGATGAACTGAAGCGGTTTGTGCAGCTGACTTCCAGCCCGTCTCCATCAGCTCAAATGCTCACACATGTTTTCCAACCCTAGAGCCTTTTTATTTTCCCTTTCACATCTCCCCTGCTCCTCTCCAATTCTCCAAGCACAGTTATCTGAACTTGGCTGTTGCAAAGATTTATTCTGTGTCTTTGGGATCTCTGTGCTGGTGCTGTTTCAACCAGTCTGAACTTCCCTTTGTCCAAGGCTGACCCTCCCTGCTCTCCAACCCCTCCTCTCAATTCTTTTTCCCTTAACTCCTTCCTTTGCCACTATGCGGTTCTCAGCCAGGTCAAGCTAAGTGCTCTGTAGCACGAAAGCCCCAGATCACAGCCCAATATGCCTTCTTGGGGTTGTTGATGAAAAGAGTCAAACTCTAAACTGTTTGAAGAGATCTCTTCTGAGCCAAGTATGAGTGAGCAATGCTCACTGACATAGTCCTCAGGAGATCCTCAGAACACGTGCCCCAGGTGGCCGGGCCACAGCTACATCTTTTGTTTTTGTTTTTTACATTTTAAGGAAAGCTAAGGCATCAATCAATACACAGAACGCATACATTGAGTCAGTCCAGAAAGGTTGAACAAATGGAGTAGGGGCTTCCGTGTTGCAGGTAGATTCAAAGACCTTTGGATTGGCAGTTGGTTGAAAGTGTTATTACCAACAGAAAGGAATGTCTGGGTTAGGGTTACAGTAAGGGGTTGCGGAGACTGAGGCGGTACAGGTGGATGAAGCCTCCAGGTGGCAGGCTGCAGAGAGAGACAGCAAATGTTTATCAGACTGAAAGAACCTGTTTTATCAGTAATTCCAAAAGGAAGGAGGGGATGATGAGGCACATCTGGCTCCGCCTTCCCATCATGGCCTGAATTAGTTTTTGCAGATTCACCTTGGGGTGCTTTTGTCAGAGAGGAGGGATCCACTCAGATGGTTTGGGGAAGAGCTTAGAATTTTTTTTTATTTTTTTATTTTTTATTTTTGTTTTACAGGTTCATTCAAAGACCCACACTCAGCCGGGTACAGTGGCTCACGCCTGTAATCCCAACACTTTGGGAGGCTGAGGCGGGCGGATCACGGGGTCAGGAAATCAAGACCATCCTGGCAAACACGGTGCAAACCCCGTCTCTACTAAAAATACAAAAATTAGCTGGGTGTGGTGGCGCGTGCCTGTAGTCCCAGCTACTCGGGAGACTGAGGCAGGAGAATCGCTTGAATCTGGGAGAAGGAGATTGCAATGAGCAGAGGTCACACCACTGCACTCCGGCCTGGGCAACAGAGCAAGACTCCATCAAAAAAAAAGGAAGCATTCATCTTCTCATGAGTCTTTGTATTAAGAGAAAATTCATAAGGTTAACCTCCTTACTTCAAGCGAGAAGGCATTCATAAATGTGTTCACCCCGAGGAAGACATGACATAAAGCCCCACGCTCTGCTGTCCCCGAGTACCGCAGAGTTCTCCCCTAGTACCTGCAGACATTCTGCAGCCGCTAGAGACACGAGGGGTAGAAAGGTGTGGAGTGAGCGTCAGCCTGCTCATATCCCATCGTCCAGAACTCGGCCATAGCGCCTTCCACCGCAGGGGAAGCTGGGAGGGTGGCCTGGCTCTGTGCGCAGGAGGAAAAGAGAGTGAACATGGAGCAGTCTTTGCCCCAACTAAGATTACAGGATCTACTGAACATTACCTTATATATATATATTTGCGAGTCCTGGGATCATTCTGAGGATACAGGGACTAGGCTAGAGGAAAGAATGGGGAACATTTAATACTGGAAAGTCAGTTACTTCAGAGTTGCGGGGCTTTATTAGCGGAGATTAAAAGATCCAGTTGTTCGATGATACTCATCGCATTATTTATGCTGTACCATGCGCTGTTTTCTTTCGCTTTTGTTTCGTTTTTCAAGATCAAAGTTTGCTCTGTCACCCAGGCCAAAGTGCTATCGCTATCTCTGCTCACTGCAACCTCCACCTCACAGTTCAAGCAATCCTCCTGCCTCAGGCTCCCAAGTAGCTGGGATTACAGGTGCCCACCATCATGTTGGCTGAATTTGTTTTGTATCTAGTAGAGATGGGGTTTCACCATGTTGGCCATGCTGGTCTTGAACTCCTGACCCCAGGTGATCCAGCAGCCGCGCCCTCCTTAAGTGTTGATTACAGGTGTGAGCCACCATGCCCAGCCCATGAACTGTTTTCAAGGCACTTAGATATTATTTACTTCACAACATCTCCGTGCCATAGGTACTTCCGTTGTTCCCACTTTACAGATGAGCAAACCGAGGAAGAGACATGGGTAGCTTCCTCAAGATCACGCAGCTAATAAATGGCAGAGCTGAGATTTGAACCCTGTCAGTCTGACTCTGTAGGATCGATGCATATGGCAATTGTGCATATTCACAACTGGGATATTCTGCCCTACAATCGGATGTGGTCAGCCAAGGCGTTTTCTTGGAGGCTAAAATATACGTGTGAAGATGTGAGTGTCCCATCCACAAGCATTGAGATATGCTGTCTTTTTATGGCCCACATGTAGGAGGAGCCCATTCTCCTACTTTTCCATCTCTTTTTTATTTTTTAAATTTATATTACTTATATTTAAAAATAGAGATGGGGGGGGTCTCACTGTGTTGCTCAGGCTGGTCTCGAACTCCTGGGCTCAAGTGATCTTCCTACCTCAGCCTCTCAAAGTGCTGGTATTACAGGCACGAGCCTTTAATTAATTTCATTTAATTGAGATGGAAGGCACCTAGGCTCTTCAGTTTTTTTCTTACACAAATGGTTATAAAAGACAGCTGGTGTTTAGCAGTTTGCTCTTTAAATTCTATCTGCTGATGCTGAGGGTTATAAAAGAGGAATCAGAATGCTTCACCTTCCAATTTCGGTGCTCCTTCTGAATTTCAGCATTTAAAGATGTTTAATGAGCACCTACTATGTGCCAGCCATTTTTCCAGGTACCAAGGATTGCAGGAGATGGAGGAAACGTGACAACTAAACCCAATGCGTGCTCCTGGGTGGCATTTTGGATCCTTAAGGAAAAGAGGCATCATGGAGCATTAAGCCAAGCATACCAAGTGCTCACCTCTGTGCTGCCAATAGGTCATTACCTAGTATGATATCAGTTGCTTATGAGTGCCTCAAAGAAAACTGATAGAAATAAGGATAGCCAGGGGCCTTCTCTCCTAAGGATATTCAGGCTAAGACATGAATGGCACAAGAGAATCCACCCTTTTAAAATGTGGAGTGAGAGGCTGGGTGTGGTGGCTCACACCTGTAATCCTAGCACTTTGGGAGGCTGAGGCAGGAGGATTACTTGAGGCCAGGAATTTGAGACCAGCCTGGGCAACATAGGGAGACCCACCTCTACAAAAAATAAATAATTTTAAAAATGAGCCAGGTGTGGTGGTAAACGCCTGTAGTCCCAGCTACTTGAGGAGCTGAGGTGTGAGGATCACTTGATCCAGGGAGGCTGAGGCCGAAGTGACGCACGATCGCACCACTGCACTTCAGACTGGGTGACAGCACGACTCTGCATTAAAAACAAGTGGGATGAGACAATTCAGGAAGGAATACTCTGCGCCAACAACTTCTTCTCTGTTGATAATTATACATGTTTCTTTTCCTTTACAGTTTCGTGTGTGTGTGTGTGTGTCTGTGTGTGACAGTCTCACTCTGTCGCCCAGGCTGGAGTGCAGTGGCATGATCTCGGCTCACTGAAACTTCCACTTCCCGGGTTGAAGTGATTCTCCTGCCTCAGCCTCCCGAGTATCTGTGATTACAGGCACCCACCACCACGCCAGCTAATTTTTGTATTTTTTTTTTTTTTTTTGAGACAGAGTTTCGCTGTTGTTACCCAGACTGGAGTACAATGGCACGATCTTGCCTCTCTGAAACCTCCGCTTTCTGGGTTCAAGCAATTCTCCTGCCTCAGCCTCCCCAGTAGCTGGGACTACAGGCGCGCACCACCATGCCCAGCTAATTTTTGTATTTTTAGTAGAGACGGGGTTTCACCATGTTGGCCAGGCTGGTCTCAAACTCCTGACCTCAGCTGATCTGCCAGCCTTGGCCTCCCAAAGTGCTGGGACTACAGTCATGAGCCACTGCGCCCAGCCTATTTTCTATTTTCATAAGTCTGTTATATTTATTAGCTGAACTTTTACTATAAGGAAGAGCTTTCTTTCTCTATTTATATATATCAGAATGAACCCAGAGATTGTTACTTGATTGAATGGATTATAATCTAGAATACTTACTCTTTTGAAACCATTTTTTAAAAATTTAGTCCAACAGTTAAATTGATTCGATGCTTACAGCCAGCCAGGCTGTTTACCATAGCGTTACTGTTCATTTCTCGGTTGGCTGAGGTTTATCATCTAGTATTTCTGTAACAAGATGCTGTGGGATTTATTTTCTCTAAATTCTTACCCACCTTAAAATGGTCTTTTTCTCTGTAACAACTTTATTGAGTTATAATTCACATACCATGCAGCTTATCCATTTAAACTGTACAGTTCAATGCTTTTTGGTATATCCACAGAGTTGTCAAACTATCATCACAATTTTAGAACATTTTTATCACTTCAAGAAAGAATCTGAGGCCGGGCATGGTAGCTCATGTCTGCAATCCCAGCACTTTGGGAGGCTGAGGTGGGCGGATCATGAGGTCAGGAGTTTGAGACCAGCCTGACCAACATGGTGAGACCTCATCTCTAGTAAAAATATAAAAATTAGCTTGGCATGGTGGCAGGTGCCTGTAATACCAGCTACTCAGGAGACTAAGGCAGGAGAATCGCTTGAAACTGGAAGGCAGAGGTTGCAGCGAGCTGAGATCGCAGCATTGCACTCCAGCCTGGGTGAACGAGATAAACTCCATCTCAAAAAAAAAAAAAAAAGAAAAGAACCCAGTATCCATTAGCAGTCACTCCACATTTGCCCAACCTTCACCTGCCTCCCATATCTAGGTAACAACTAATATACTGTACTTTCTGTCTCTACAGATTTGCCTGACCTGGACATTTTATGTAAATGGAATCATACAATGTGTGGTCTTTTGGACTGACTTCTTTCACTCAACACGTTTTCAAGTTTCACAAATGTGGCAGCACGTATCAGTACTTCATTCATTTTTATGTTAAATAATATTCCATTATATGAATACACCACAGTTTGTTTATCCACAATGTGCGTAAACATTTGGCTTGTTTCTATGTTTTTTGGCGATGATAAGCCTGGTATAAACATTTGTGTACAAGTTTTTGTGTGGACATATATTTTCATTTCTCCCGGACACATGCCTTGAAGTGGAATTTGCTGGGCCATGTAGCAATTCTGTGATTAACATTGTGAGTATCAACCAAACTGTCCTCCAGAGTGGCTTCACCAGTTTACATTCTTACCAGCAACGCCCAAGGTTCCAATCTCTCCCCATCGTGACCAACACTTAGTATTCTCTCTCTCTCTCTGTTTCATTATAGGCATCCTACTGGGTGTGAAATATAATTTCATTGTGGTTTTGATTTGCTTTTCCCTGGTGGGCGCTTTGTATATTTTCTCTGGAGGGCTGTCTTTCAATCTTTTGCCTGTTTTTAAATTGAGTTATGTTCATGCCATTAGACTCCAGCCTAGGTGACCTACACTCCAGCCACTTGTATATTTTCTTTGGAGAGCTGTCTTTCAATCTTTTGCCCGTCTTTAAATTAAGCCATGTTCATGCCATTACACTCCAGCCTAGGTGACAGAGTGAGACTCTACCTCAAAATAAATAAATAAATAAATAAATAAATAAATAAATAAATAAATGGAGAAAAAAAGAAAATATACAAATAGCCAACGGAAAAAATGAAAACTCACAAAGTGAGAGACAGGGTCTGTTTGTCACCCAGGCTGAAGTGCGGTGGTACAGTCATAGCTCACTACAGCCTCAAGCTCCCCAGGCTTGGGTGATCCTCCCAGCTCAGTCTCCTGAGTAGCTGGGACTACAGGTATGCAACACCATGCCTGGCCAGTTGTTTTGCATTCTTTTGTACAGACAGGATCTTGCATGTTGCCCAGGCTAACCTCACAGGGATCTGCCCACCTTGGCCTCCCCAAAGTGCCGGGATTACAGGCATGAGCCGCTGCACCCAGCGGTTTTGTTTGCCGTTCTCAGCTCTTTTCTTCATAATAATTCCTGCGCTCTCCGATGTGCTAATTCCTCCCGTCCTTCCTTTAACACGGCTTGTATTTCTCGGTAGCTTTACCTTTTTCTTCTTCTTCCTGCTTGTTCACTTCTTTCATCCAGCTTACATTTCATCTCTGTTGTCTTGCCGTATCTTCTCTGCATGCTGCTATTTCTGCTTGAGCTATGGTTTTATAAATGCCTCATTAAGCTTTTCTTTACTGAATGAAAGCCTGGTGACACTGGTCCTCTTGCCAAAGACCCTATTTTCTTCCATGCCTTTTTCATTTGCCATTTCCCTCTGTCCCTTTCCTCCTGTTTTCTGTGATAGCTTCTTAGTCTCCTTTATATTATGGTTTGTCTTTGACTGAAATGAGCTTTTTTTTTTTTTCTGAATACAATTTATAGAAGCATCCTCCTGTGGTGGGAGGGCCGGTGGCTGTGATTTAGGCCAGAAGTTATTCTTGCTGCTTAGGACTCCTGATGCCCACATAAGCAGACCCTGACTCCTCCAAGGCAGCGGGAGCTGTCTCGTTCCAGACCCTGTGCCTCACCCTGCCTCAGGGATGGACTTCTTCCTGTAATGGGGATGCATTTGTCCCAGGGCTGTTCATTTTAAAGTGTTCTTAAGCATCCACAGAAAATGAGTGTAACAATATGACATCTGTGGCTGTCTCTGCAGCGTGTTGTTATAGGATGCTTTTATTCTTTTTCATTGGTTTGTTGGACTTTTCATATCTTCTTTTCTTTTGAGACAGGGTCTCACTCTGTCACACAGGCTGGAGTGCTGTGGTGCAACCTTGGCTCACTACAACCTCCACCTCCCGGGTTCAAGTGATTCTCCTGCCTCAGCCTCTTGAGTAGTTGGAACTACAGGTGCGCACCACCACGCCTGCCTAATTTTGGTATTTTTAGTAGAGACAGGGTTTCACCATGATGGCCAGGCTGGTCTCGAACTCCTAACCTCAAGTGATCTGCCTAACTCTGCCTCCCAAAATGCTGGGATTACAGGCATGAGCCACTGCACCCAACCTATATTTTCATTTTTAACAAAAATGTATATTCCTTCTATAATCATAAAATCAATACATTTTATTAAAAATGGAAGTTTAATCAGTACAAAAATAGAATGACTAATAATTGTTATTTGAGAGCACAACAGGGTGACTATAGTCAACAACTTAATTTTATATTTTATTTTCATTAATTTATTTTTATTTTTTAATTTATTTGAACTTTTATTTTTAAGTTCAGGGTACAAGTGCAGGTTTGTTACCTAGGGAAGCTTGTGTCATGGGGACTTGTTATACCGACCATCTCATCAGCCAGGTATTAAGCCCAGTACCCATTAGTCATTTTTCCCGATCCTCTTCCTCCTCCACCCTCCACCCTCTGAAAGGCCCCAGGATGCGTCGTTTTCCCCTATGTGTCTATGTGTTCTTATCATTTAGCTCCCACTAATAAGTGAGAACATGCAGTATTTCGTTTTCTGTTCCTGCATTCATTTGCTGAGAATAACGGCCTCCAGCTCCATCCATGCCCCTACAAAGGACATGAGCTTGTTCTTTTTTATGGCTGCATAGTATTCCATGACATTCATGCGCCACGTTTTTTTTATCCAGTCTATCATCAATAGACATTCATGTTGATTCCATGTCTTTGCTATTGTGAATGGTGCTGCAATGAACATATGCACACATGTGCCTCTACAATAGAATGATTTATATTCCTTTGGGTATATACCGAGTAATAGGGTTGTTGGGTCAAATGTATTTCTGTCTTTAGGTCTTTGAGGAATTGCCATACTGTCTTCCACAATGGCTTAACTAATTTACAGCCCCTGAATTTAACACTTTAAAACAACTTAAAGAGGGTAATGGGATTGTTTGTAACTCAAAGGATAAATGCTTGAGGGATGAATAGTCTTTTCTCCATGATATGCTTATTTCACATTGCATGCTTATATCAGAGCATCTCACGTACCCCATAAATATATACACCTACTATGTGCTAAAAAAATAAAAAATAACATAAACATAAATAAAGAAGGCCAGGCACAGTGGCTCACACCTGTAATCCCAGTACTTTGGGAGGCCGAGGCTGGCGGATCACCTGAGGTTGGGAGACTGAGACCAGCCTGAACAACTTGCAGAAACCCTGTCTCTCCTAAAAATACAAAATCAGCTGGGAGAGGTGGTGCGTGCCTGTCATCCCAGCTACTCAGGAGGCTGAGACAGGAGAATCACTTGAACCCAGGAGGTGGAGGTTGTGGTGAGCCAAGATTGTGCCATCGCACTCCAGCCTGGGCAAGAAGAGCAAAACTCTGGCTCAAAAAATAATTACACAGATAAAGCTGATGATCCTCCCATGCTCCCTCAAAAAGTGGAAGTTTGCACAGCTACAGTGGAATGAAGGACAGACTTGGGGGGGGGAAGTCGGATCTACAAGCCATACCTCTGAAGCGCCCAGCACACAGAGACAATGATGGGAAAAGTGGTGTCACAGAGCTCAGATCCAGCAATACAAGAGGAGCCACTGCAGTGAAATCTCTGGATGAAGGAAAAACAAAAAGAAATCCCAACGTGCTGGACAGGGCTACCATCACAGGAACGACGATTCCCATGCGAGAGGGAGCTGGAGCTCTGAGACGTTTGTTAACTTCCCCAAGACTCTCTCTCCATTGTAAAGATGCTGATTAAATCCTGCTTTTCTAATTCCACATCCCCAGGACCTTCTAATCCTTCTTGCCCACTTATTAGCTCTCCAGCTGGGGTGACTCAGAATACAGTGACACTTTTCACCGAGAGAGGGAAGACGGAGGAGGGAGGGATAATGAGCCCTGCTCTGGTTAGGATGAGTCACTGTGAATGTCAGACCGCCAGTCCGCTGCTGGAATAACACGGAGGGAGACGCATCATTTTATGTGAAACCCCGCTGTTTCCGTCACCTCGTTCCTGTCAGTCAAACCAGGAAAGGAAATCATGTTTCTAGAACGCTGCTGCTGTCTGTCTTCCTCCCAGGATGAAAGCACCTAGTGAGGATGACACTGGCAGAGGCTCTGACTGACAGTGAGCCCCTTCTCTGGGTCTTCCATGAGCCAAACAGCATCAGGATCGTTTCTTGGCATCCACCTTGCTCCCAGTTCTTGGCCGGGGGCATTTCCGGCACCTTCGGGGATGGAGGTGGAGTGGCCGAGCAATGACAGCCTTATTGAATTATCCCTGAACCTGAGAGATTCACCTTCCCCCGCTGTGGCCCTAAGCAGCTGGCCTTGTGGGAATTTTAGCACAGCTGAGGTTTTTCCTTAAGATTGACAAACACAGCATCTGGGATGATTCTGTTTTTTTACACAGATCATTTTGCCAAGATTGATTACGAAGGTTCCAGAACAACCACCACAACAAAAATATATCTAGCCAAACTATTGCAACCTGTGTGTAATGCACTTCTTGCAAAAGACTCAGTTGTTGAACTTCAAGCCTATTTTTTAAGCTCTTCTATATGGAAAACAATAGTAGTGTGCTATTTGCATTTTCAGTTGAGATCATACTATGTGCCTGTAAGCTATATATTTTTACTTTTGTATCAGATGTGGATTTAAACTCAGACTCTGCCACTTTTCAGTTCTGTTCCCTTGGGTAAGTAAGTTAGTTTCTAACCTTAATTGCCTCCTGTACAGAATCGTTATAACAATATCAATTCCATCATAGGGTCCTCTTGTGAGGACCCTATTAAATGAAATAATACGTAGAAAACATTAGCGCAAATCTTGGAGCATCGAAAGTGCAAAATAAATAGCAGCTATTATCAATATGCTTTTGCAAAAGACAGTATTGACACAATTTTCCACAATTGTGTACATACAATGCTCTTTCATGAAGACATTGCCTTGTACACAATTCCAGTGTGGTTTTAGCGGTTAAGAATGAATGGGGCTGCCATGATGCATTTAAAGGTCTTTCTTCTTGTGTCTTCCTCTACAAGACTGCACAGAACTCCCTTCTCCAGCATTTATGCAAGTGGAGTATGTTATCAACATCCAATAATAGGCGGGTGGATCACCTAAGGTCAGGAGTTTGAGACCAGCCTGCCCATCATGGCGAAACCTCATCTGTACTAAAAATACAAAAAATTAGCTACGTGTGGTGGCCAGCACCTGTAATCCCAACTACTTGGGAGGCTGAGGCAGGAGAATCACTTGAACCTGGAAGGTGGAGGCTGCAGTGAGCCGAGATCGTGCCACTGCACTCCAGCCTGGGCAACAAGAGTCAAACTCCATCTCAAAAACAAACGAAGAACCATACAATAGCAATGTCTAGGAAGTAGGAATGAACTCTAGATAGTTAAAAAAAATAAAGAGAGAGAGAGAGAGCAGAGACCACTTTTTGTTTTATATCCCAACGTGTCCCAAGCATCTGGTCCGTAGCAGGATCTTAAAGACTGAAAAAATAAATCAGCTTCTAGGCCGGGCGCGGTGGCTCAAGCCTGTAATCCCAGCACTTTGGGAGGCCGAGACGGGTGGATCACGAGGTCAAGAGATCGAGACCATCCTGGTCCACTTGGTGAAACCCCGTCTCTACTAAAGATACAAAAAATTAGCTGGGCATGGTGGCACGTGCCTGTAATCCCAGCTACTCGGGAGGCTGAGGCAGGAGAATTGCCCGAACCCAGGAGGCGGAGGTTGCGGTGAGCCGAGATCGCGCCATTGCACTCCAGCCTGGGTAACAAGAGCGAAACTCCATCTCAAAAAAAAAAAAAAGAAACCGAACTGACACTAGGCAGATGAGCAAGAGAAAAGTAGACACATTTTCTTGGTTTCACGTGTGCATGGGCATCTTCTCAAGAGGGTGAGACCCAAAGTGGTGACAACAAGATGCTTTGTACTTTTTAGTCAAATGATAAAATTGGGAAAAGGCAGGAAAAAGAAAATCAGAAAATCTGGCTGGGCAGTACATTTTCTAGGGGAGTCACTAGGAGATGTACAGGGGAGTGAAAAAGAGGTTGGAGATAAGGACACATCATTTTTTTTGAGACTGAATCTTGCTCTGTCGCCCAGGCTGCAGTGCACTGGTGTGATCTCCACTCACTGCAACCTCCGCCTCCCAGGTTCAAGCGATTCTCACGCCTCAGCCTCCTGAGTAGCTGGGACTACAGGCGCGTGCCACCACGCCCAGCTAACTTTCTGGATGTTTTTAGTAGAGATGGGGGCAACATGGGTTACATCATTAAGTACATTTGTTCAGGTGCTTTGCAGGCTTCCATTCCAAGTCTGTGGTGACAAGGCTGTTTTCTCACCCAGGTATGAGAAGTCTTTCATGCTTGCTAGATGCAGGAAGAGACAGGTCAGCAAGCTCTTTCTCAAACTACAGTTTCTCCAATGTTTACAACTTGAAATAATCAAGACCCCAATCTGGTATATTTTGAGATGGGATGTCCTTCATTCCTTTATGTCCTTTATTTTTCCTCTATCTCTGTGAAAACAGACTGATCCTTGTATCAGTCAGGACAGGCTGACTTGTGCTATGGTAACAAATAGCCCTCCCATCTTGGTAACTGGTAACGACGACAGATTCTTATTCACACATTTCTAATTGTTGATCAGCTGATAGCTTAGTGCCAGATTTTCTGATTCCAAGACACAGGAAACAGAGCCATCACTCTTGCTAGTGTCAGGGATGCAGAGAGAGAGAGAGAGAGAGAGAGAGAGAGAGAGAGAGAGAGAGAGAGAGAGAAGGTGAATCACAAGCTGTCTCTCAGCTCACAGCCAGAAGTGACCCAGTTCTGTTGTGCCTCCGTTTTACTGGCCGAGCGTGTTATCTGACCATGCCTATTAAAGAGGATGGGATAGGAGGAGTGCCACTCTATTAAGTTTCTGGAAGAAAACATAGAATTTCTGAAGAGTCCTTGTTTCCTTACAAGGGAAACTGAGGCTCTTGATAAAGTCACTCAGCCAAGTGTTCAGGAATTGCATATTGATCTGTCTCACTTCGAGGCACCGGCGCACAGTTTGTCTTTTTGGTCACTTCTTTCTCATGTCTTCACGGTGCCCCAGTAAAGCTGGTTTTTGTAGGAGATCTGCTTTTTCCTAGATTTGAATAGTCCGAGTAAACAAAACCAGGTTGCCATTTCCTGTAAATATCAAACACCAGGAATTCTCTCCTAGGCAAGAGGGTTCTCTCCAGAACCACGGGAATCGCTAGTTGGCAAGGCCCCAGGTGACACCAAGAAGCTGGCCTTTGTCACTCTGATGTGGCCCAGATTTCCAAGCTGTTGAGAGCCAAGTGCCAAATGATGTGAGGATTTGTTGCGGAGAAGCTATCCTTGTAATCCTGGGAGATAATCTCTATTATCTAAGAGAGGAAGGGAGCTTGCCAGAGATGAAGATGCTCAACAAGGCCAAAATACCCCCTGAAAAAAAAGTTTAAAGGGATAGCGGTGACAGAACAGTTTTCACACGGCCACAAGACCACGTGATTCGATCCCCAGCCTCCATTTCCAAAATGGCTGGCTGGCTCAGCTTTCCGCCCTACAAAACCAGCATGCAAATATTGTTACTGCTGCACCAATGTCAGCAAAGTCTTACAATACTTCTCCTTACGTCAATGTAATGGAGGAGGAAAAAGCGTATACCTTCTTTTCTTTCTAAAGCAACCACTTAGTAAGTCATTACTCCTCCGCGGCCGTTTGGAAATAGCACGGTGATTTGAAGTCAATTCTTTTTTCATTTTTTCAATCACTCTCCTTCACTTATGGGGTGAGAGTCTCAGTTGCATTTTTTAAACAGGCTCTGGAAACTCACGGTTCACAGGCCACGAATCACGGGTTTCCGCATCCTCAGCCGCGGAAATCTTATCCAAACCGCTTACAAGAGTCTCGGCATGGGCTGATGTTGCCCGGCCATCTCTTATGTATTAAAAGAGTATCAGACGATCACAGGTCACAAGGAAGCACATGGGAAAAGTAGAGAAGAAAAGTAAACCTTTGCAAGATTTAGTTTACTGGCTCTCAACCAGGGATGTGAATCAGCTTATTTGCACAGCTTTTTATAATCTCCACCTGCCCAGGACTCATCCCAAATCATTGAATCTGAACGTCGGGTATGGGCCTACACGCGTATGATTTCTGCTGCAGCCTGTAGCACTGAAGCGGCATTGTTTGTCTGAGATACAGCCTGAGGTATGCCGACTTATGCCAAGGAAATCAAGAACGCAGACACAAAAGGAGTGAGATTAAGAGCGGAGGTTTGATAGGCGAGAGAAAGAGAAAAGGTCTCTCTCCTGCAGAGATACAGGGGCTCCTGAGTGGGTCTTCCAGTTCCAAGGAAATAATTGGGGTTTTACAGTCCGGCTTGAAGAGGTGCCGTCTGATTTACATAGGACCCAAAAGATTGGCTGGACAAGTTGTGCCATTTACTTAGCGCGAGAAGAGGCTGGCCATCCCAACCTAATCCTTCGTTATGCAGATGTGTTCTCTACCCGGCCGGCACCGTGGGGACCAGGTAGCCTTTTGTGATTGGCACACCTGCCAACATTTCACACATGCAAGCTTCCAGCTTGCTCGTCCATGTCTGCAGCTTGATGTTACCGGCTGCTCTTAGTTAGAAATGATTTGTGGTGAAATTCCATGTCTAATAAAAACCTTACTGAGGGCTCTCTTCCCCTCACTATCTGCCTATTTCTTTTTATCTCCTGTATTAGAATCAAACCACCATCAACAGCCACCTTTCTCAGGAGACACCAGGAAGACACAGACGTCAACCCAGTTGAAGGTAATGTTTAGACAGAGCTTCACTTTGGGCAACTGAACACAGAAAACTTTACCTGTGGCTTAACTGTGGCTACCTTTCATCACTGGAAGGTTTATTACATTCTATAAGTTGGCCTGGAAAAGCAGGTTGAAAATACATGAACGTCATTAAATCTTGCGGAGTGGAAAACTTTCTTAAAGAGTAGATTGGCTTAAAGGGTCTCTGCTAAACAAAGGAGAATTTAAACATTCTTATTTGGGAGGTTTGGTTTTCTTTAGAAGGGGTCCTCGTCTACTCCTTCCCCAGAGCTACCCTACAAACTGGTATCAACCTATAGACTAGTTAGCAGAAAGGGGTCCTGATACAGGACCCAAGAGGGGGTTCCTGGATCTCAGGCAAGAAAGAATTTGAGGAAAGTTGACAGAGTAAAGTGAAAGCAAGTTTATTCAGAAAGTAAAGGAATAGGCAAGGCCTGGTGGCTCACACCTGTAATCCCACCACTTTGGGAGGCCGAGGCAGGTGGATCACCTGAGGTCAGAAGATGGAGACCATCGTGGCTAACAGAGTGAAACCCCATCTCTACTAAAAATACAAAAAAATTAGCTGGGCATGGTGGCACGTGCCTGTAGTCCCAGCTACTTGGGAGGCTGAGGCAGGAGAATCCCTTGAACCCAAGAGGCAGAGGTTGCAGTGAGCCGAGATCATGCCACTGCACTCCAGCCTGGTGCCTGGCGATGGAGGGAGACTCTGTCTCAAAAAAAAAAAAAAGAGAGAGAGAGAGATGGCGTTTTGGTCTTTTTGTACAGGCTGGAGTGCAGTGGCGTGATCTTGGCTCACTGCAACCTCTGCCTCCGGGGTTCAAGCAAGTCTTCTGTCTCAGCCTCCCCAGTACCTGGGATTACAGGTGCCCGCCACCATGCCTGGCTAATTTTTATATCTCTAGTAGAGACAAGTTTCACCATGTTGGCCATGTTGGCCAGGCTGATCTTGAACTCCTGACCTCAGATGATCTGCCCACCTATGCCTCCCAAGGAAGCTTCTATTTTATCGCTGAAGGCACGTGTTTCAAGTTGTACCAGCTGTGTTCTGGGAAACTCTTTGGATACCTTCTTTTATAAAGTGTCATTGAGAAGCTGACGGTATGCTGAGATAGCAATCTGAAAACTTGGTTCAATTTTTTTTTTTTTTGAGACAGAGTTTTGCTCTTGTTACCCAGGCTGGAGTGCAATGGCGCAATCTCGGCTCACCGCAACCTCCACCTCCTAAGTTCAGGCAATTCTCCTGCCTCAGCCTCCCGAGTAGCTGGGATTACAGGCATGCGCCACCATGCCCGGTTAATTTTTGTATTTTTAGTAGAGACGGGGTTTCACCATGTTGACCAGGATGGTCTCGATCTCTTGACCTTGTGATCCACCCACCTTGGCCTCCCAAAGTGCTGAGATTATAGGCATGAGCCACCATGCCCAGCCAACTTGGTTCAAATTTTGACCCTCTTGCTAGCTCTGTGCCCTGGGTATATCACCTAATGCTGCTGGGTCTCTGCACGGTCAACTCTAAAACCATGAAGGGTTGTTCTGGGGATTCAATAAAACCATGCACAGTTTGCCCTTGATACACATTGGGGATTGGTTTCGGGACCCCTGTCTTCCACCTTCCAGTCCCCATGCACCTCAGATACCAAAATCCAGGAATGCTCAAGTCCCTCATGCTACAGAAGATGCAGCAGTTGCAAATCACCAATGTGCATCCTTTGTACACTTTCAGGGATCTCCAGATTGCTTCTAATATCTTATGCAATGTAAATGCTAGGTACATGGTTGTTACACTGTATAGGTTTTTTTAAATTCATATTTTTCATTGTCTTTTGTTTAATTTTTGTTTGTTTGTTTGGTTTGATAGAGACTGAGTCTCTCACCCTGTCACCCAGGCTGGAGTGCAGTGGCGCCATCACCGCTCACTGCAGCCTCAAACTCCTGGGCTCAAATTATCGTTCCTGCCTCAGCCTCCTGAGTCGCTGACATCACAAGCATAAGCCTCCCACATATTGTTGATTCTTGGCCGGTTGGTTGAATCCATGGATGTAGAACCCACAAATACAAAGAGCCAGTTGTATATACAAACCTTTGCACAATGCTTGACACATAGCCAGTCCTTGATAAATGATAGTTGAGTTGTGAGTCCATTTTGATAATAAAACAATAAAACTGGGAGTTCACTACTAATATGCTAGCTCATAAAGTCAATACATAATAATAATTATTATTATTTTGAAACAGAGTCTTGCTCTGTTGCCCAGGGTGGAGTGCAGTGGTACAATCTTGATTCAATGCGACTTTCGCCTCCCAGGTGCAAGTGATTCTCATGCCTCAGTCTCCTGCTCCATAAATAATTCTTGAATAGGACTAAATCAATGGCAGCAAGTTAATGGACAATCAATGCCCAGCTTACTTGAAGTCCAAGTAGGGTTGAGTGCAGTTGCAAGGGGAAAACTTTAATATTCAGCTCATTCCAGAACATGATGTGTTTCTTTCTGTCGTTTTTTTGAGATGGAGTCTCGCTCTGTCACCCAGACTGGAGCACAGTCTGGGCTTACTGCAACATCCGCCTCCTGGGATTAAGTGATTCTCCTGCCTCTGCCTCCCGAGTAGCTGGGATGACAGGTGCACACCAAGACACCCAGCTAATTTTTGTATTTTTGTGGAGTCGGGGTTTCACCACGTTGGCCAGGCTGGTCTTGAACTCCCGACCTCAAGTGATCACCCACCTCGGATTCCAAAGTGTTGAGATGACAGGTGTGAGCCACTTTCCCCGGCCAGATTCTGTTAGGGGTTTCATGTGTGTTACCTTGTTGGATCCTCAAACCAGGAATTAGCCTGACAGTGACTATTTGAGGCTTTGCAGGTCATCTGGTCCCTGCTGTGGCTACTCAGCCACGGAAGTATAAAAACAGCCACAGACAACATGTAACTGAATGAGGTTGGCTGTGTTCCCATAAAATTCTACGTAGAAAAACAGGCAGCTGGGCCGAGCTTGCACACAGGGTGCAGTTGGCTGGCCCTGCTCCCATGGAAGGAAGCTGGTTGTTAATACCCATTTCACAGGTGAGCAAATGAAGCACAGAGAAGAGATTCAGCAGCTTCATGAAGGCTGGGCAGGCTGTCAATGGAAACCCAGGGTGTGTCCGATACCAGGCTTTATGTAAACACTGTGTCCTAGCGGTGCAAGCAAGGAAGACAGGAGCCTTAGGAAACAGAGAGACGGAGGACCAGGACTTCTCCAGCAGCCTGCCTCTTCTCCATGTCCACAAGCTTCCCTGAATTCTGCACCAGCAACTCACCTTCCTGCTTCTTCTGCTCAGGTGTGATGGTGAGGCAAGCTGACTGCCGCTCTCTGTTCTGTGTAAGAACCCAGCTTCCAGGTGTCTCTAGATAATGTGTCTTACTTTTCTAGAAATGGAAATAACAGTTTTTGGTACATGTATTAATGGCATTTACTGATTTAATAATTAAATTTTTGAGTATGTGTCTCTCCAGCATGTGTATATAAGCCAGACTTATATATCATATACATATAATATGTAATTATATTTTATATAAAATAATGTAATCATTATTGTTATTACATATTATATAAAAATAATATAATCATTACTGTTATACATTATATAAAATAATTACATATCGTATAAGATACAATCATTTAATATATTATTATACATTATATAAAACAATATAATTTTTATGGATATTATTATATATTATATACAATAATATAATTGTTATATATTACCATAAACTGTGTATTATATTTTATCTATTTCTATACTATATCATAAAGTCAATAAATGATTCTTTTTTTGAGACAGAGTCTTGCTGTACATACGAGACTGTATATACAGCTGTATATGCTGTATATGCAAGTCTTGTATATGTAATACATATCATATCATATCATCTATTTTGGTAATATAATACATAGTGCACCAAGTACTGGAAATACACCATGAAACAGTGGAAATGGCAGCTCCCGGCCTTAGCCTTGTTGAAATGATCATCTTCGCCTGTGTGGGATCGATGACATTCTTACTTAGGTCTATACAGTTTAGCTGGTTCCTGTTTGAATTATTCGATGGACTCTTGCAACTTGAAATAAATATTATTAACCTCACGGTAAGGGTGGAAAGGCTCAGGCTGAGAGCTGCACAGAGTTGCAGAGGGTCACACAGTGACAATGTCGGTGCTTACACTGAGTCTTCATCTGGGGACCTGTCTCCCGACCTCCACAGCCTTTCCTACCACGCCTTGCTGCTCTGCTCTTCCACAGCCATGCCCTGGGCCATTCTCCCTCACCACCTCCAGCTGGCAGCATCTTTGTCTGAACTTTATTTAACCTGGCTCCTTTCCAGGCCCTCTGGCAGCTGTCCCAGTTCCCGTTGCTATCTGCCTGGCATCTCCCAGGTTCATTTCTTAAGCTCTTATGCTTCTTTGACAGCCAAATGCCCTCTATTTTATTTTCTCCCTTGGGCACACTCATAGGATGGAGAAAAGCCGAGAGATTGTTCACTTTCTTAACAGGAGCTGCTTTCAATTCAGCCACAGCTGCTATACCTTTCAGAAGTGAGATGGATCCCAAGACAGATGGCTCAGCAGTGACTATTTTAAGCCCTAGAGTCACAAGAACAGATCCAAAATAACTCAGTCCAGCAGGGGTCAAATGCAGAGCAGAGCTTGCTGGCTTTGAAGAAAGCATGACCCTAGATCTTTGGAGTCGCTGAGTTAAGTCAGTGCTGGTGTTTTCTAGTTAATAAGACTTTTTCAGAACAGTTTTCTGTGCTGATGTTTCAGGACAGACTTGGCCCCACGTTCTCAAAAAATCCTCCTCTGATACTTCAAAGCTCTTATTTGAATATTTGTTGCTGCTATCAAGATGTGTACCAGGGGACATTCTGTTGAGCCTTATGCCTCAGTCACCAAATTGCAACAATAATGCCGTGTAAGAAAATACCTCATAATTCCGTGACTTTCAGCAACTCTCACTTACTCTTTTTCACATGCCTGGACTTGGCTTGGGGTCAGCTGATCTGCACTCAGCCTGGCTGATCCTGGCTCCAAGTTGTAGATTTGCTTCCTTAGCTGTCATGCTCCTTGGATCACCTGCAAGCTATTCCGAGCATGTTCTCGTGGCCCTGGTGGAAACGCAAGAGAGAAAGTTTAATGACACATACATGTTTCAAGCTCTTGTTTGCATATGTCTGCGAATAGCACATTGGCCAAAGCAATTTACATGGCCGAGCTCTCTATCAATGGGGCAGGAAAGATACTCTATTCAAAGTGGAGGAGGGAGGAACTGCAAAATTACATGCCAAAGATTGTGGCTAGGAGGGGAGTGAATCATGAGGAACAGCAACACCATTTATCACGCGTGGGCTGCAGAGCAGCTGGAGAAGAAGGCTATCCACAGCGCAGCAGAGAAATCAAGTGATTCTTTTCCTTTCTAGCAGCTGTGGCTACTCTTGACCCTTTCCTCTCCAGGGAGGAGTCAAGGCCACAGAAGATGGTTTGACATGCCCCTTCGGAATGACCTTAAACTATCCCTGCACTCTTTTGTAAAGACCGCTTTCTTCTTGTCTGCTCACTGAGTGAGCTGCCCACCACTGTGGAATTCTTCAAACTGACTCCTCAGAGGTATTTAAGAGATTTCAGGGCTGGGCATGGTGGCTGACACCTATAATCCCAGGACTCCGAAAGGCCGAGGCAGGTGGATCGAGACCATCCCGGCCAATGTGGTGAAACCCTGTCCCTACTGAAAATAAAAAAATTAGCCTGGTGTGGTGGCGAGGCTAATTTTTGTATTTTAAATTCTAAGATAAGAGAGTTTAACATACTGACGTACTGATTCTTTGAAGAGAAACTTGGGGTTCACTATATCTAACACAGCCCTGTTTTAGACACCATCATCATGTATCTGAGGCTTGTCACTGGGGGTAGAAGCCCAACCTACCTGAAGGGATTTTTACATATAAGGACCCTGTAACAGTAGACTGTGCAATTGATAGACTCCCGCCGAGCTCTCCATTCCACACGCCTCCAGGTAGCGTACGGAGCTTTGGTGATAGGAGCACCCTCCCCCAGGATCATGGGGCAACATCCAGCACCTTCTGTCTCCCATCACTCTATCCCTTTTGGCCTCCTTGATGTGTTTACGAAGCTGATCACCATATGACGTTATCTGTTTTATCTGTATATTTCTTTATTGCCTGACTCTTCCACTGCTTCTTTTGGGCAACATCTCCATCTCGTTTAGGGCTGTGTACCCAGAACCTAGACTCTACACAGGGTATTGATCAAGAAGGGATGTAATAGATATTTATTAAATGAGTAAGTGAATCAACATGCAGACCAGTTGCACTGTGTAGTGCTAGACAGGTGTTCAATATATGTTCATTTCCTCCCTCCCTGCCTCCCTTCCCTCCTCCACATACAGATTAATATCCCCGCCTAAAACCCTTCTTCATTTTGCATGATTCTGTAACACATTTCCAACGTGCAACACCAACCTCCCTTTAGCTGTATTAACATCTGGAGCCAATGGTGATCTCAGAGGGGAAAAGTAGTGAGTCCTGGCTCAGGTAGACCCGTGAATTTTGAAATTCAGATGTCAGAGGGCACTTTACAAGCATTGGTATAACAGGATCCCCTCAGTGTCTAAAAACAGCCTCTCCAGTTTGTCCTAGAAGAAAGGAATGTAATGACTGTCTATTGCATAAGCTGGTACTTGGCTGCTGTGATAGAAAAGATATCCTTCCTTTTTTTTTTTTTTCCAAGGCAAGGTCTCACTCTGTTGCCCAGGCCAGAAGGCAGTGGCATGATCATAGCTCACTGCAGCCTCCACCTCCTAAGTTTAAGGGAGGCTTCCTGCCTCAGCCTCCTGAATAACAGGGACCATAGGTATACACCACGATGCCCAGCAAAGTTTTAAAATTTTTTGTAGAGATGAGTTCTCATCATGTTGTCCAGGCTGGTATACCCTTCTTTTTTGTAACCAAAAGAATAGCAAAGTTTTTAGGATTTGTCTTTTCTCAATTTGGGGTAACCTTAAGTTCACAGATTCCACTGGAAGAGGGAATAGTCACTAGATATTTGCAAATTATCTTACTCTTCATTCACAGGACAATATTGGAAATGGATGAAAGAGGACATCATCTGGGAATGAGACATTTTACGTTCTGGTATAAACTTAACTGACCAGCTGTGGTAAACAGAATAACGGTTCCCCAATTATATGTCCACACTCTAGGCCTCAGAACCTGCGAATATGTTGGATGGCATGGCAAAAAGGGAATTAAGGTTACAAATGGAATTAAAGCTTCTAATCGAATGACCTTGAGATAAGGAGGTCCTACTAGATTATCTGGATGGACTCATCTGCTAAAAAGATGAGGGTTTTCTTCCTTTTTTTTTTTTTTTTCTCATGGGGCAGAGGGAGGCAGAAGAATCAGTGTCAGAATGATGCGATATGAGATAGATTGGGCAAGCCATTGCTGGCTTTGAAGATGGAAGGGAGTGAAGAAAGTAGAAATATTTTACACTAAAATATATCCCTTTGACATATTTTGAAATGGCTGCCTCAGGACTAGCAGACTGAGACGGAGAAAATTTGCATCAGTAGAAAATCTCTGTAAATGCAGCCATGCCTCCGCTTTCTATGCCTTTCCTGGATCTAGGACAGACTGAGAATATGACGCCTTTAAAAGTCTAAAGAAGACACGTGCACCTGTATGTTCATTGCAGCACCATTCACAACAGCGAAGACACGGAACAAACCTAGATACCCATCAGTGGAGGGTTCTATTAAAAAAATGTGGTACATATACACCTGGAATACTATGCACGCATAAAAAGAATGAAATGATGTCCTCTGCAGCAACGCAGATGCAACTGGGGGCCATTATCTTAAGGAAATTAACTCAGAAACAGAAAACAAATACTGCAGGTTGTCACTTATGAATGGAAGGTAAGCACTGGGTACACACAGACACAAAGATGGGAATGATAGACACTGGGCAATACAAGAAGGGAGAGGAAGGGAGGGAGGCAAAGGTTTAGAAAGCACCTGTTTGGGGCCAGGCACAGTGGCTCACACCTGTAAACCCAGCGCTTTGGGAGGCCAAAGCGGGCAGATCACTTGAGACCAGGAGTTGAAGACCAGCCTGGCCAATATGGCAACACCCCATCTCTACTAGCAATACAAAAATCAGCCGCGTGTGGTGGTGTGCACCTGTAGTCCCACCGACTCAAGAGGCTCAGGCACGAGAATCACTTGAACCCAGGAGGCAGAGGTTACAGTGAGCCAAGATCGTGTCACTACACTCCAGCCTGGGCAACAGAGTAAACTATGTCTCAAAAATGAAATAAAATAAATACATAAACAAAAAGTACTTATTGGGTGCTGCGCTCACTACCTGGGTGATGGGTTTCATTGTACCCCAAACCTCAGCATCATGCAGTATACCCTCATAACAAATCTGCACATGTAACCCTGAATCTAAAATAAAAGGGGGAATATCTGAAAAGAAACCTTGACCACCTCTTCTCTCTGAGGGAGACTTCATCTTTATAACAAGGTCACCTTTGCTACCTAGGTCTCTTCCTTTCTCTCTTTCTCATAACTTTCTTGCCACTAAACCTGATTTAGCGACATACCCTGCTTTTGGCTTCACTGAGTCTGCATTCTTTCTCGGTATGGAATAGAAGATTCTGTTTCTTACTGTTGGGTTGGGTCTTTATTCTGAAGGCTCCTGGGTATACACATTGAATAAACTTGTATACCTTTCTTTGATTAACCAACCTGTTTCATGCCAGTGAAATTTCAGCAAATGTTTAGGGGGACAAGAGCCTGTGGCCCCCATGGGGACCATCAACCAAGGAATATGGAGACCTCCAGAAACTGCAAAAGCCAAAAAAATGTACTTTCCCTGAGAACCCTCAGAAAGGAACAACTCTTGCTGACACCTCGGTGTTAGTGTATTTTCGACTTTTGATCTCCAGAACTGTAAGATAATTCTGCATTGCTTTAAGCCATTAAGATTTTCTTATGGCTTTAATTTGTTACAGCAGCAATGGAAAATGAATACACCGATGTACCAGTCAGAATTATTTAAAAAAAAAATCTTTAAAACCAAGGGACTTGAGCTGGATAGCTCCAATGATTATTTCAGATCTAATTTCTTGTCTTTAGAAAAATCTTCAGTTTTCTAAACTCTCAAGGAAGCAAATGGGGTAATGATGGCATGATGGAGTCGAGCTGACCTTGGATGACCTGGGGACCCTCAGCTCTCTCTGAGCCTACTTACTTACTTAAGAGTCATCCATCCTCTTCCTACAAAGTTGCAGTGAGTAATGATGAGTCAATCCGGTTCAATATGCTATGTGTCTTCTTCCATCTTTCTTTCTGTCTTCCTTTCTTTAACGAATATAGGGAAGGTTGGCAGCAGGGAAAGTATGGACTACAGAAAGCAGTGGAGACTGGCCTAACACCATCAAGCAACAGTGCTGGGTGTGTGTGGGTTTTGTTTGCTTACCGCTGTGTCTTAGTCAAGTAAAGGAAAATAAAAATCTCAGGGTCCCCCAAACTACTTCTGCAAAAGGGAAAGTCATTGCAACATCCTCTTCCAAATGAATAGCTTTCACTCACGTTACGCATCTGCCAGGTTGCCCATGGAGAGGTGAAAGACCTCAGGCATCTGGGAAGGACAGCCTCCGTATCATCCATAAGCAAATTCTTTGCTAGCCTCCCATAAACAAGGACATGGAAACTGTAACTTTAGATCTACAACCTAAGTCTGGCTCCTAAAACTCCACACTGATAATGTTGATTACACGCTAATCTTTCCAGGTGCAGAACAAAGGCAAGACTCCTTCCATCTACCCAGAGAGATCTGCACAACAGACTCTTCCTTTAGTCCCCTTTTTCTCTCCAGACATTCACATTATCTTATGTAAAATGCAGATTTACTAGAAACTAACTCAATTCGCTCAGGAATGTAGTTATCTGCTGCCTGCCTGCCCCTCTTCCATTCCCCCTCTTTAAGGAAATCTACAAACACGAAGCTCCTGTCTGGGTGCAGTGGTGTACTTTTGGGAGGCTGAGGCAGGAGGATCACTTGAGGTCAGGAGTTCCAGACCATCCTGGCCAACATGGTGAAACCCCGTATCTACTAAAAATACAAAAATTAGCTGGGCATGGTGGCAGGCACCTGTAATTGCAGCTATTCAGGAGGCTGAGACACAAGAATCACTTGAAGCTGGGAGATGGAGGTTGCAGTGAACTGAGATGGCACCACCACTCTCCAGCCTGGGCAACAGAGTGAGACTGTCTTGGGGAAAAAAAATGCTAGGCTCTCTACCGAAAATCTTTTCTAAAAAACAGCCACAAATGTATCTGTGGTTCGTGTTTTTCCTGGATGTGCCCTTAAGTGGCTTGATAAACCTTGATGATCAAGGTCAGGCACAGTGGCTCACGTCTGCAATCCCAGCACTTTGGGAAGAGTAGGCAGACAGATCACTTGATGTCAGGAATTTGAGACCAGGCTGGCCAACATGGTGAAATCCTGTCTCTACTAAAAATACAAAAATCAGCTAGGTATGGTGGCGTACGCCTGTAATCCCAGTTACTCAGGAGGCTAAGGCATGAGAATCACTTGAACCCAGGAGCAGGAGGTTGCAGTGAGCCAAGATTGGACCACTGCACTCCAGCCTGGGCAACAGAGCAAGACTCTGTCTTTAAAAACAAAAAGAGGAGACTTATGCCTCACTCACTCATTTTGGTTGCCGGTCACATCCACGTTCTGTTTCCCTATCTGTGCTCCAGCAGTGACATCTCAGGGACATTTTCAAGAACAAAGATGCTGGCATGGGCCAGGCTGTCAACTGCCTTCCTCCACCTTGACAAGCAGATTCTTCTTCAGAAAACGGCACAACCACAGCCAGAAGAACCATAAGAATCCTTGAGGGTGCACTGGTTCAGAAAAGAGCCTGAGGTTCCCTCCTTGAACTAAAATTTTATAAAATTGATTAAGGGGAGAAAACAAAATTCAGCTTGGCATGCAGTATAATCAGCAAGACAGCTTGCCCTTTGTTATACTTCCTTGTAGCTGGTTACTATTTATTCCAAGACTCTTTATTTCTTCTATAGATAAAATCAAAGACATTACGAGATGATATACTTTCTGTTTGAGTTTCTCCTTTAGGTTCTGCATACCAACAAGGCTATCTAAAACTAGTGACACCAGCTGGTCTGCAGGCTCACAGGAAACTGACTCATGGAAGAAGGCCTTTTCCACATCCTGAGAATTTCGTCTCTCTTTCCCCGACCAATCAACAATTCCAATATCTTACCTCCTCACCCTCCATGATTCCCCTAAACACACTAGCCCAAAACCCCTCAATGAAATGGATTTGAGGCTCAAGAATTCCTCCTGTTTCCTCGTTTGGCAGGTTGTAATTATTAAACTCTTTCTCTGCTGTAAGCCCTGCTGGCTCGGTGTGTTGGCATGTTGCTGTGCAGTGGGCATACCCATCTGGCAGCCCTGTAACAACCTTAGAACCACTGACAAATGCAAAATGGAGTTGTATTGTAGGACACCTGCACAGGTTCTGGATAGAAAAATCTAAAGGGAAACAGACAATTGGGATTGAAGAGAAGGTTACAGATCGGAAGGTTACAGGATTTTGGTGCAACCTCACTCCGTGTGTGTCACTTTGGTGTGACCTCAAATAACCAAAATTACCAGAAGGTTCAATTTGATGAATTATTGAGAAAGGTCCTCATCCCAGGTGGCCCCATCAGTCTCTGCAGTTACACAGTTTTCTTC